>OX276373.1:64771888-65990013 GCA_946251855.1 Alsophila aescularia
TCCTCTAATGATACTAACCCGAAAAAAACCATAACTAATACTGAGATGGCCGCAGCTTCCATCCAAACTATATATACCCACCCTTTGTTGGTTGTTGGTATTCATGCCTACAATTCCACTGATAAAGGGCCGTTCGTGGTCCAAGTATCTCGATCTGAACCTGACCCGGCAGCGGGTACTTCGATCCGAGCGATTAAGTTTGGTCAATTCTTACACCAAAATAAAATATGTAACATATGTGTAGACGAAGTTAAGCGGGTAGGTCGAAATAAAATTTCAATTGAATTTAAAACAGCTCCGGACGCCAATAAATTTTTGGAAAACCCTCTTCTAGAACAACACAAATATAATGCTGTGATACCAACATATAACATTACTCGAATGGGATCGGTTCGAGATGTCCCAGTCGACTTCTCAATGGATGAATTCGTTCAGAGTTAGGATCTTCCTCGCGGATGTGGGGAAGTTTTAAAAGCTCGACGACTGAACCGAAAATCTATAAATGACGATGGGAAAATTACTTGGTTACCCACTCAGACTGTAGTTTTAACTTTCCACGGACAATTGTTGCCTGACAGGATATTTTCTTTCCATACATCTATGAGTGTTGAGACATATCAGTATCCCACGATACAATGTCTAAACTGTTGCAGATTCGGACACATAAAAGCTCAGTGTAGATCGAAGCCCCGGTGCTTTAAATGTACTCACCCACACTCAAGTGATGTTTGTGAAGGAACTGAACCTATCTGCTGCCTGTATTGCTCAGGCAAACATTTTTCCATAGATAAGTGCTGCCCGGAGCAGGACAGACAGAAGTCAGTCAAAATGGTTATGGCTCAGGATGGTATTTCATATGAAGAAGCCACATATAGATTCCCACAAGTTTATAAACGTTACACTGAGGTCGCTCAAGAGCCTCCCCAACCCCCATTTCTCAGCATTCTAGCTCCCTAGGTAACCCTTCAGCCACTCATTCCTATGCCAAAACAGTGTATTCCTCTCCCAGTCCTAAAGCTACTTTAGGAAAATCTTACGACAAAACAGCTCATCAGGCAATTATTGCCCCTGAGCCTTCGACAATGCCTAACGGCTGCGCTTTACAAAATCCTCCACCCTCTATCAATAACAATCTTCTAGAGATTCTCATCTCTCTCATTATTAGTATTATATCCCAAAATAATTCCTCTTTACCGTCCGACGTTGCCTCTAAACTTTCATCAATCATTTCTTTACTCGGTCAATATGGATCAAGTCACTGTTCTACAGTGGAACAGTCAAAGTCTTCGTCCCAAGAAACATGAAATATTATTTCTAATTTCTAAATTTTCCCCGTCAATCATTGGCGTGTCTGAGACATGGTTGGTACCGGGGTCTCGTTTTCGAGTCTCTGGTTACTTATGCCTCCGGACGACAGGGCTGATGGGTATGCAGGTAGTGCCCTACTCATAAGGCGTACCCTCCCGTTTTCACAACTTCCTCTCCCTCCTTTTAATCCTGATATTAACATTGTTGCCGTAAGAGTTTTTGACATTTCCTTTTTATCCATTTATGTTCCTCATCCCAATCCATCTTTAATATCTGACATCATGTTAGTTATTTCCTCAGTTCCCTCCCCAGTAATTATTCTAGGTGATTTTAACGCCCACAATACTTCATGGGGCTCTAGCCACTGTGATTCATTTTCACTTTTATTATTAGAGATCTTTGATGAGGCTAACCTTTGTGTTGTAAATGATGGCTCTCCTACTCGTAGAGTTTGACCTAACCAAGATCCTAAAAGTGCTGTCGATTTAACTATATGCTCTCCTGCTCTGTCTTCTCTTATTTTTTGGAAAACTTTAAGTTCTACTCATGGTAGTGATCACTATCCTATATTAATAACTATTTCAAATAGAACATTACCTTCATACAATCCGTCCCCTTCTTTAAAATATAGACTTTCTGGTGCTGATTGGTCGTCATATTCTTCAACTCTTGACAGAAAAATACACCTGACTCATGACCACGCTCTTAGTAATCCTTTAGAGGCTTACTCAAAATTTTTAGAGTCTATAATTGATACTGCTAATTAATACATCCCATTGAAAAAATCTCGTAAGTTCAAAGTATCAACTCCTTGGTGGGATTCAGATTGTTCAGACTCTATCAAGGCTAGAAGAATGGCTGAGCAGACTTATAACTCAGATATGACTATGGCTAACTTTCTTAATTACCAGTTAAAGCCAAAAAGCTTCTATCAGCAAAAAAGAAAAGTGGATGGACTAGATATTGTGAAACCCTATCTCCAAGAACCGCCCCTTCGCTGGTATGGACTCAAATCAGAAGATTTAGAGGTTCATATAATATACAAAACATAACTTCTAACGACCCTACGTCTTGGCTTGATTCTTTTAGTGATAAACTGGCGCCACCTTCAGCTCCCACTGCAGATTCTTTCCCTTCTCTTCCTCAACTTCTCCCATCTTACTCCTTATTAGATTCTGAGTTTTCTTTCATTGAATTACAACTTGCTTTAGATGGTCTAACTGATTCATCCCCAGGCGTTGATGGTGTTCCCTACTCTTTCATTATAAACACTTCAGATGATACTAAAAAGTTTTACCTAAGCCTTGTTAATTCATTTTATAATTACGGAATTATTCCAGAACAATGGAAAACACAAATTATTATCCCTATTTTAAAACCAGGCAAAAACCCGTCAGATCCCAATAGCAGGAGGCCTATTGCTTTATCATCTGTATTGGTAAAGGTAACGGAACATATGATTAAGCATAGACTTGAGTGGATAGTAGAGACCAAAAATATTCTCTCTCAAACACAGTATGGTTTTAGGAAAGGCATGAGTACTTTCGACAGCTTAGGAATTTTATCCACTGATATTAATATTTCCTTAAGAAATAAAGAAATTCTTGCGGGAGCTTTATTGGATATAGTTTCGGCCTATGACAATGTCAATCTTCCGGTGCTCAGAGATAAATTAATCAAGCTGATCATCCCTGAGAAGATTGTTCGGTTTATCTGTAACATTTTTATGGAAAGACACGTTTTAATCAAAATCCAAAATGAAGATTCATTTTTGCCCCCTAGAGTTGTCTGGAAGGGTCTGCCCCAAGGCTCAGTACTCAGTCCACTACTTTATAGTTTGTACACTTATGACCTTGATCGTACGGTTCTGCCCTTCTCTCAGATATTACAATACGCTGATGATATCGCTCTCTATACATCTGCTAAAACTGTCGCGGAAGTTTCTTCTCGTCTAAATTCTGCACTTTTTCATCTAAATGGTTGGCTAAATTTTCATGGTCTTTCATTATCAGCTTCAAAGTGTTGCGCTGTAGTGTTCACAAAAAAAAGGATAATCCCGCACATTGAGCTGTTAGTAGAAGATGAGATAATCTCCCAAAAAAAAAGTGTTAAATTCCTAGGCATCTGGTTTGATTCCCGAATGAATGGCGTCATTCATTCTGACTACATTTTAAAAAAATGTGAAAAGGTTATCAATATTCTCCGTTCACTCTCAGGAGTTTGGTGGGGATCCCACCCATATACCCAAAAACTTCTCTATAATGCAATTCCGTCCGTAGTCATATGGACTATGGTTCATTCCTGTTAGATCCCTGTAATAAATCTGCCCTTGAAAAATTCAATAAAATTCAATCCAAGTGTTTACGAATAATCCTAGGTGCAATGAAGTCGTCTCCCATTAACGCGATGCAGGTGGAATGTGTAGATCCTCCTCCTCATCTGAGACGTCAGTTGATTGCAGACCGATTTTTCTATAAGTTAGTTCAAAATTCCTGCCATTTACTTATCCCTAAACTTAATCACCTATCATCCATAGTCAACTTGCAAGGAGTTCAATCCTTACATAAACTGCCTTGTTTACTCCGTAGCTTTATCAAATTCTCTTCTTTACCAAACCCAATCTTTCAGTTACCTTCGAATCCACTTTTTCTATTACCCTACGACGCATTGGTTTTTCAGCCTCCTGTTACTCTTGATTTTGGTTTGCAAAAAGGCTGTACTGAAGCTAATAGACTATTCTCCTCCAAAATAGATAGTGAATATGAAGGTTGGACCACTATATTTACAGATCTAAATTATCAGAGGATAGTTTGGTAGGTGCAGCAGTATGGATTCCTTCTTCCAGGATTATCCTTAGTTATAAGTGCCCTTCAGTAACCTCTGTATTTTCGGGGGAAGCTTTAGCTATCCTAGAAGCAATTTTGTACGTTAAATCTCATAACTTAAACAAATCTATTATCTTTTCTGATTCAAAAAGCTGTCCAGTCCATCAATTCAAACCCATTTCGCTCCAAAACCAGATTCCCTTATATTTTAAAAATAAGAGAAGCTTTGTTTATATGCCATCGACTAGGAATCAACATTGAACTACCCTGGATCCCAGGTCACTATGGTATCTCTGGTAATGAGACTGTGGATTCTTGCGCACGGCAAGCTATTCATATTGGATCCACTGATCATTTCAAAATCCTGTGTCACGATCTTTGTACTACAGTTAATCCACAAATGTCGAAGGCTTGGTCTAAGGAATGGCAAATCACTAAAAATATCAAGGGTAAGTTCTATGGCGATATTCAACCAGAAATATCCCCTAAACCTTGGTTTTTTAAGTTTCGTGGTGCCAATAAAAGCACAACATCCACTTTATGTAGACTTCGACTGGGACACTCGTGCACGCCTGTCCATTTGGCTAAAATAAGGATCAGGGATCACTCATTGTGTGAATGTGGCTTAGATGAGGGTAACATAGACCACATATTTTTGTCCGAAGTATCGGCCATCTCTGTACGATATCCTCCCCCCAAAAATCCCACGTCCTATTTCCTTTAAAACCCTTTTAACTTTTGTAAATACTCCACTTGTAAATGTTTTCTTCAAATATATAAGTTCTAATAAAATTAAGTTATAAATATTAAATATATACCATACCATACCTACTCTATACGATATTATATTCACATACATAATTATATATATATATATATATATATATACACAGTCATAACATATTTCAACAAATCAATCAATAATCTACTTGGAGCTCTTCGATCCTCCCATATTTTACCGATTAATATCCTTCTGGTATTCTCCCTTATTTTTCGGAATACGACTTACGTGACATTGGCGGAATTGTGGAATGGCAACTCCACAAATGCCATAAAACAAGAAGTGAAGTGATTATACAATTAGCAAGGCCATAACCAAGAAAGTTTATAACATTAAGCAGTACCTACTTTCGGCGGGAAACTAAATCGAAACGGGTGTTTAACTTTTTATTATTTTCTAAACCTGTGTATCTTCGAGTGTTAATGTGTAATATTGGTGGAATATTAACCGTAAGGTATTCGGTAACGTGCATTAGAGTAGGTAAATGATACTAGCGTGTCATTTCGTGTTCTTTCCGGAACTCCCTAGGAAGTTTTAGTAAAGCTCCACCACTTTACTGAATCGTTACATGACTAGACTTTTGACTATCTGACTGACTGAGATTTTGAAAATCTGTTGAAAAAACATACAATTTGCTATATCTCTTTACCTGGCACTGGCTAAATGCACTGGTCGTGCAGAACCAAATAATAAATATACAATAATAATTTAGTACCGCCAAACTGTCGCCGGTAGCAGTTGGGGAATTATTTCCTCGAACAACCATTGAAATAAACCCTTGCTCAGTCTGTAATTGGCCCTATAATGTTCTTTCGGCAGTTACAATGGGTTGTTGAGATCACGTAAGACATACACGCCTCTTTCTATGAGCTGCCTTCTGACGCTCCTCCTCTGCAGCCCCAAGCAAATAGGCTCTTGCCGCCACTTACGTAGGTAGATGAACTAACATTGATTTATAGATCACTTTTCATTTAGGTAGTAGATACTAATACTACTAGGTACTTTATTTAATAACTGGGTCTATGTTTACACTTAACATAATCTAAAACCAATTACATAATCTAAAATGAAAACATTGACTTCGAATATAAATCAGTATATTCAAAGTATTAACTTGATAGTATGTAGCATAAAAGGTTGCTCATTAGTCACCGTTTTCAACAATCACCATTACGATCGTTTTAAGCCGCGAAAGCATACGCGGTACCCTTTTTTGTAACAACTGTCATTTCGTAGGAAATCATTCGTTCAATAGTTTTCCACCAAAAGATTTTTTCGTAATCATTTTTCAATGGTAAACGCGACAGTTTGGCGGTACTAAATTAGTGGTTTATTGTTTTAAAATGTCAAATTGAAAACGTTTACGTTAACTTTGCGTATCCGCGGTCGCCCTGCTGGTGCATAAACCAGGTGGTGGTTTTTTAACGTTTGGATGTTGACTTTCGTTTTTGGGATAACTTATCCACTTACTTTTTCATTGTCCCCAAGTGTTCCCCATTTACAAAATTCTTTTATTTAAGCTAAACATCTGTGTTTCAGCATCATTAGTCCACTGTTAGACGTAGGCCTATTCTATTGCACTTCACTGAGCTCACTGAGTCTTCAGCTCTCCTCATCCATTTTCTTTCAGGTCATCACTCCACCTGGCCACAAGGCGTCCTACATTATGTTTGCCTAAACGTGGTCTCCACTCGAGTACTCGTCTACGCCAACGGTTATCGGTTCTTCGGGAAATGTGACCACCACCACTTTAGCTTGCTTATCCTTAGAGCTATGTCATTAACCTTGGTTCTCCGTCAGATATGTTCATTACCAATCTTGTCCTTCAGAGAAACTCCAACCATAGCTCTCTCTATAGCTCGCTGAGTGACCTAAAATTTGTGGACTAGTTTGACCGTGATTGTCCACGTTTCAGCTCAGTAGGTCATAACTGGTAGGACGCACTGATTGAAGACTTTTGTTTTCTTCTCAAAGTTGTTCTTACCTAATTGCAATATTTGCGAAAGGTAAACATATTGCTGGACAACTTCAAGAGGTACACCATTGACTGCAATCAGTTCCGGGTCAATAAGGTCGTTAAACATGATCTTGGTTTTTTCTATGGTTCACTCCGAAACCGATGTGTTCAGAAGCATCAACTAGGTTGGAGGCCGATGGACAGCATACTTTGCAGCGACTCCGCCATTAGGACGATATCATCGGCAAATCGTATGTGTGAGATGTTTTCGCCATTGATATAAATACCCGTGCCCGTATAAACGTCCGTATTTGGGTTACATAAATTCATATGTGTATCAAATTTCAACATAATCAGTCCAGTAGATTCGGAGCACATTTATTGTGACAGATGGACAGACAGACAGCACAGGAGTGATCCTATGATTGTTCGGTTTTTATTTGGACCTACGGAACCCTAAAAAACAATTTCAAGACATAAGTAGTTACCTACCTAAATAAATTAAAAATATTTAAATAAAACTACCTTTAAAAATTCATAGTTTACAGGACCGCACCTGCATTTTAGTTCTTGTTCTAATCCGGGAATTCAAGATAAACTTAAAAGCATGTAGATACTGGTACTTTTATTGGCGCTCAAATCCAAATAGATAAAAGTATGAATTTAATAATCTATGGAAGCGCGGTGCAAATGGCGTTGTCACAACTGTCAGTAGCTCTCCGCGCTGCCTGCGCTCATCCCGCTGCAACAGAGCATACGCTCCAACAAACGTTAAACGTAAAGGGCGCATTTTATAATGAAACGTACGTATTTTAATTACACAGAATCAAGTCCGCATTTTGCATCACTTACGTAATTTAACACAGGGCGAGCACATAATCAATCGCAGACTAACATTCGCAGGACAAGGTCCGCATTTTACATCACATACATACTTTAACACAGGGCGAGCGCATAATCAATTGCAGACTAACATACACACCTCGAGGTCCGCATTATAATAACGTACTAACTAGGACTGGTGGCACCACGTGGTGGTTACACACTGAACTAAAACACTAACGTTGACAAATATCCCTAATATTCGGTAATTTTTCATATATTGCTAAGATTTCACCAGTCAATATATATATTAATATACTATCTTAAGATACAAAATATATGGTAATATGCTCTGCAGGTTGCTCTGTTTTGTATGCGTGACGGTTTTTTTTAACCCCTGAACAAAGAGACTGGTGTTATAAGTTTAGGGTGTGTATCACTGTATTTACGGCTTTAACATTATGCGGACCTTACCGTGACAGGAACCACGATTGTGCGGACTTACCCGGTTGAGCGGACGTCCGCATAATAATTTGACGAGGTCTCAAATATATCTTTGAATTCGTCGCGATGAGATTGGTTGACTGGTGAAATCTTAGCAATATATGAAAAATGACCGCATATTAGGGATATTTGACAACTTTAGTTAACATCCGTTAGTGTTTTAGTTCAGTGTGTAACCACCACGTGGCGCCACCAGTCCTAGTTGTGTAATAGTTAGTACGTTATTATAATGCGGACCTCGAGGTGTGTATGTTAGTCTGCAATTGATTATGCGCTCGCCCTGTGTTAAAGTATGTATATGATGTATGTCTCAAAAGTTATTTATTTTATTGGCAGGCTAATAATTTTGTCTAAACATTAGATGATAAACTATATTTTCTTGCTGTGAGATTTATTTCAGAGATAAAACTTTAGCCGTTGGGTAGAAAAATGTAAATATTACTGAAAATAACATAATTTTTGATAAGAAAATGTATTGAATGAAATTCTGTTAATCATGTTATTATCTTAGTCTTAGAGAGATAAAGATTTCAAAAACATGTATGTTAAGTTTCACATTTATCACGTTTGTGGTTGACCCAGCATATTTGTGGAAAAAAGCAGAGCCTGGTTTTAACCCCCAAACTCCAAAAGAGAGGGTTGTTATAAGTTTAGGGTGTGTATAATTGTATTTACCTATGTATCCGCGTGTCCGTCTGTGGCATTGTAGCTCCCAAACAAATGGACCTATTTTGATGCAGTTAATTAATGTTTCAAAGCTAATGTGATCGAGATGCTTCTTAGTTACAATGGGGGGTGGTGGGGTTGGATAAATTTATAATTTATGCTTGTTTCCTTTGCGTTAGGATCTTTAACCAATAATTAAAGTCTAAGATATTACCAATAAAAAATATCTTATATTATTGAAATCCATTGTTTTACAGAAATGTTCATACTGCAATCGTAGCGGAGCAAACCTCGGTTGCTCCGTGGGAGCTTGCCGGAAACAGTTCCACTTGCCATGTGGACGGGAGAAGAATGCCATCTCTCTATACTATGGCACTTACAAGTATGTATATGTTTATGTACCACTAGCTTTTGCCAGCGACTTTGTCTGTGAGTATAATCGTGATAAAAAGCTATGTTCTTCTCCAGGGTTCAAACTATGTCCATACCAAATTTTATCTAGATTGGTGCAGCCCTTTATTTGTGAAAAGGTAACAGAGCGACAGTTACTTTCACTTTCAGAAAATAACATAGTATTGATCATCACAATATGCCTATTCCATCGTATGTTCTTGGTACTGTTTGGACTTTCTTCCATCATATGTCTGTATGTTGCACCTTGTGGGCCTGGCTTAATAATAGCTCCACACCTTCTCACCCCACGGGTGCTCTCAGAACCAGCATTTTCCTGTTTATCAGGGAGGTCCATGTTCACCAATGGACACCTACAGGCTGATGATGTGATGATATGTATGTTCTGGCATCTATAATTTATTCTGTGGCCACAGCCCTAAACCAGACAACCGGTTGTGAGGTTGAGTGGTTGTGTGGTCATGCGGCGAGTTATAGTGTAGGAGCTGTCATACGATTTTGGTATTAAAAGTAAATTCAGTTTTGTTTATGTTACCTCAAGGAAATAAGAAGTCAATCCACGCGTTATTTGTTACCTATATCGGATACAAATACATAAATTAGTATCATACATTGCATTGCAAATAATGTGTATCTTATTGTTTATTTTTTTAATAAAATAATAATAATAAAACAACCGTATGCGATACAATATCGCCCCCCAATCTTATATATTTTTTTTTTTATTTCATAATATACGCTGTATGGCAGTGTATACAGGAGCCGCGTCAGACGGCGACGGCGCGCGGCGATCGACTGTTTGCTTTGCACCAAAGGGACACTGATGTTGCTTAACGACTGATATCAATTATTAGCAATGGGGACCACCGCTTAATGTAGCCTCCCAAGCGGTAGCAAATCTGTACATAACTGTTTACAAGTCAATGGTGCAGGGCTGAGGCTCAAACCCGGTGTCATCACTTGGCCAACAGTTCCAGAGTTATCAATATTTTACTAACCATGTTCTAGATCATTCTGCCAACAACATGCGCCAAAGCAGAAGCTTCCAGAACACATCATGGCGAATGCTAAACTCAGAATGAAGGCGGACAGAAAGAAAATAAAAAATGACAACGAACTTTGTAACAGAACTAAACAGTCTACAGCAGATGTGAAACAAACTGGTAATGTTGTTTTTATATATTATTTGTGTTTGTTACTACGTCACGCTGAAACCGCTCAACAAATATTGATGAAATTTGGCATGTAGATACTTTAATAACACAGGATACTTTTCATCATCAACTTCAACTTTTTTTATTGGTTCTCAACAGGGTTGCCAGAATTTTGCCAATGTCGCGTGAAAAGAGTAGAATATACATGAAGGAGGTTGATCGCTTGAAACATGTTTATCATCAGGTGAACCTTATTTTTTTGGAGTGTGCTCTATATTCGATACTGAAGCCAAAAATGTTTTTTTTTTTCATTTTTGTGTGTCTGTCTGTCTGTATCTTGGCTAGGCATCACACAGAAACTACGCCCAAATTGTCTCCCATCTTAACGCGTTTGTACCCCCTCTCTCTTCATTCAGGTAAAGTTCCGAAGAGCTGGAAGCTAGCCAATGTACAACCAGTACCAAAAAAGGGTAGTCGTGCTGATCCGGCCAATTATCGTCCCATCTCGATTACCTCCTTACTCTGTAAGTGTATTGAGCGTGTCATAAACATTAGGCTCTTGGCATACCTTGAAGACAATGATCTTCTCAGTGACCGGCAATACGGATTTCGCCGAAACCGGTCTACTGGGGATCTTCTCGCGTATGCCACTCACGTACTGAGCGAAGCCATAGAGATGCATGGTGAGGCGCTTGCCGTCTCCCTTGACATATCGAAGGCATTTGCCAGACTTGGCACGATGGCCTTTTAAACAAGCTTCCCTCATATGGTTTACCTGTTGGCTTATGCAATTGGATAGTTGATTTCTTGAGGGAACGATCTATTCGAGTAGTCTTAGAGGGCTGCTCGTCTGATCAAATGGCTATCAATGCCGGTGTACCTCAGGGATCGGTTCTCTCGGCTATACTGTTTTTACTGCACATTAATGACCTTCTGAAGCCCGGTACCTTTACCTTTGGGCGTTTTGGGTACCTTTGGGTATGCTGATGACAGTACTGTAGTTGAGAGATACACTTCCAATGCTCAAGCCAGCTGTGACGCTGTCCAGTTTCAGAGAGAGGCTATGGTAGATCGTTTAAATTTAGCCTTAGAAGCCGTGTCTGATTGGGGCGATGCTAACCTGGTTAAGTTTAATGCTACTAAAACGCAGGCGTGTTTGTTTTCTGCTAAAAAGAGTCCTCTAAACCGATCTCCGTCTTTCCAAAGTGTAACAATACCAATAGGCGACCATTTGGAGCTTTTGGGTGTCGAACTCACATCAAACCTGAATTTTGGGTCTTATATTGAATCCAAAGCCAAGGTAGCTGCAAAAAACTTGGTATTTTGTCTAAAGTTACGCGGTACTTCACACCGGGACAGCTTTTGAATCTTTATCAAGAACAGATCCGATCTTGTATGGAGTACTGCTGCCACCTCTGGGTCGGTTCTGCCAAGTATCAGCTCGAGTCTTTGGATTCAATTGAGAGACGTGCTATCAGGCTCTTTGGGGACGACACTCTGGTAAAGAGTAAGCTTCAAAGTCTGGCGCATCGACGTGAGGTAGCAAGCCTGGCGGTATTCTACAGATTGCACTATGGAGAGTGTGCACAAGAACTGCACAACCTGATTCCCCCATCACCTTTCCATCACCGTACGACTAGACGATCAGCAAAGCGCCACCCTTTCATGGTTGAAATACCTCGCACAAGAACGAAGCGTTACGCTTCTTCATTTATTATAAGAACTGCAAAGGAGTGGAATGCCCTGCCCTCGACAGTGTTTCCGGTAAATTATAACCCCGGTGTGTTCAAGTCAAGAGTGAATAGGTATCTACTAGGCAAGCGTGCTACACCTTCGACGACATCATCGCTTTCCATCAGGTGAGATCGTGGTCAAACGATTGCCTAGTCCGTAATTTAAAAAAAAACCCGAAAATTGAAGAGTTCCCGCAGGATTCGCGTTGAAAGTTATTTAAAAGAACACGTATCACGCCGAAACTACTGGACGGATTTTGTTGCAACTTGGCATAGTCATAGTTTATATAGTGAGTAAAAATTGAGAATACTTTTTATCCCGAAAAAGTAAAGAGTTCCTGCGGGATAATGTCCCAAATTCAGTAAATTGAAGATATTTTGTATTTTTTCCCTACAGGCCCTTCTATATTCAGTACTAGAGCCAAAACTCTTTTTTTTTGTGTCTGTCTGTCTGTCTGTATATTGGCAGCGCATCACGCCGAAAATTAGAGTTGCCGCGAATAGTTGTTATAGCGAATAGTCGAATACTACTATATATAATCGCCATTCACTTTGGCGAATAGTCGAATAACTCGACATTACTATTCGACATAAATAAGGCACATTAAAAATATTTCTAATTTCTTCTAAGGGTGTGAGAAAAGAAAACAATAAAGTTAAAGAAATCTGTTTCATGTTATACATATCTACATATATATGTAGTATTTTAATTTTTAAATGCTGGCAACCCTTTTCTTGTACATATTTTGTATTACCCAGCGTTTACTATTGTAGGGGATTTCCCGCTGAATCAATACGCTTGTGTTTAGGGTAGGCGGCACGCATTTATAATTTGATTTTCGACATCGGTTGACGTTTTTTATTTTTTCTTTCTATACTTATTTGAAAATTGCTATTGAATTAAAGACTTGAATACTTAATTAGTTAAAGTGTTACTTAAAAAGAAGAACAATCATGCCAAACCCAGGAAAAAAACTCATGTTTGGCTACATTTTGAAGAGGAAGAAAACAGTGCAAAATGTAATTTATGTGGTGTAAAAATAAGTAGAGCAGCAAAAAAAGCAGGAACGACGGCTTAGCAGAATCATTTGAAATTCAAACACCCAGATGAGTATGGTAAAATTTATGGAAGCTCAAGTAGTCATGCTCAACATAATGCTCCCGCAGAATCATCTCCAAGTACTTCCTCATCCACCCAGTTGCCCATTCAGCCTTTGGTGCAACCGTCACTGCAACAACTACTTGAACAAAAAAAGCTCTCTCAAAAAAATATCAATACTTGATTGGTGAAATGATCGCTATTGACAACGAGCCACTTTCCATCGTCGATCATCATGTGGGCTTTAAACTTCTTATTAATAATGCTTTGCCGCAATACACTATTCCTGGCAGGGCATATTTCACCGAGAAAATAATTCCAGACATGTATGAGAGAGTTAGCAAACTAAAAAACGAGTTAGAAAGGGCTGAAGCTATAGCATTCACTACCGATCTTTGGACTTCTTCTGTAAATAATGCTGCATTTCTGAGTTTAACAGGACGCTGGATATCAGAAAACTTTAAACTGAATCATGCCGTTCTAAACATGGCTCATTTTCCTGAATCACACACATCAGAAAATATCAAAAGAGAACTGTTACAGTGTGTAACGAAATGGGACATACAGATCTCTAAAATTCAAGCGATTGTTCACGATAATGGGGCGAATATGGTTAAAGGAGTTAAGGAAACTCTACTTCCTTCAGAGCGTTGCTTCATACATACTCTCCAGCTGGTGATAAATAATGCATTAGATAACAGTTTTCCAATAAAATAAATTCTTACTAGTGCCCGCCGCATAGTGACACATTTTAATCATTCAGAATATACAAAACTTGAAAGTATTCAATCTGAGCTCGGACTTCCTAAGCATAAACTGATTCAAGATATTCAAACTCGCTGGAACTCAACATATTACCTACTGGAGCGTCTATTTGAGCAAAAAAGAGCAATTTCGGTGTATATTTCAGAATCAAGGAGCGTGAATTTTGAAAATTTGACCAGTGATCAGTGGGAGGTTATAGAACATCTGTTAAAGCTCTTAAAACCTTTCGAAGAGATAACAAAAATCACGAGTTCCACATATGCACCTATATCAGATGTGATACCTAGCACTGTTTCATTAACCAGATACCTAATGAAAGATGCGCTGATTCAACAAACTGCACACGTTGATGATTTTAGAAAGGCGTTAATAGAAAATATGCAAGCCCGTTTTAACTTGGACGATCTATGCTTCAGGAAGACATATTACTTATCGACATTTTTAGACCCCCGCTACAAGGACTTTTACTTTGACGCTACCCAAGCTGAACGGATCCGTAGAGCTGCGCTCAGAGAAGGTCTTAGGCTTTATTTAGATGACGAAAATGATGATTCGGATCCAGAAACGGCATCCAAAAGGTCTCGTTTAGACAATGAAAGTGAGCATGTCGATTCAGAAACTCAAACTATTTTGGGCATGTCTTGAAGAATCATCTATAGAGCAGCCTACTGAAGAGCAACCCAAGAATGCCACTGCTGAAGAAATCACCCACTACATCGCATTAGCAAAGGCTGACAGAAAAATAAACCCATATGAATGGTGGGCTTTGAGTACCAATAAGAATATATTTCCTACTTTAAGTAAGCTTGCTAAACAATACTTCTGTTTATTCAGAAAGACTATTTTCCGAGGCAGGTTTAGTTTATGAGGAAAAGCGAAACCGACTTGCTCCCGAACGTGCAGAAAAAATAGTTTTTTTTCACCACAATCTGCCTCTGTTGGATTTTAAATATTAATTAAAGAGCCTAACTAATTTAATTTCATTAATATGATAGGCACAGGCACATATTATTACAGATAATAATTGATACTGTGTATTGTTTTATTAAGGAAAATAATAAAAATTGATTATTTTTAACTCATTCGTTTTTTTGTTCGTTAAAAGTTTATTTTAGACTATTCGCCGAATGCCGAATAATACTAGCTATTATTCGGTATTCGACGAATATCAAAAAAATGTCGAGTAATGCCGAATACCGAATAATAGCGAGTATTCGCGGCAACTCTAGAAAATACTCAATGAATTCAAATGAAACTTAGTATGATTTGAGTTCATACTTGGAAGTAAGACGATGGATACTTTTCATCCCGAAAAATTAAAGGGTTCCTGCAGGATAGGGGTGGGAAATTATTTAAAATAACATATATCATGCTGAAACTATTGGACAGATGTTGATGTAAATAGGCACAGACTTAGTTTATCCCGAAAACATAAAGGGTTCCTGCGGGATATGGGTGCAAATTCTGAACATTAAAGATATGATAATAAATGAAATAATATTTCGATAATGGAGCCTAACCTGTATGTTTTTTCTAACTGTATGTATGTCTGTTTCTTGATCGCGCATCACGCCACTGGAACTACTGGATGAATTCAATTGAAACTTGGTATGATTTGAGTTCATACTATGAGGTGGGACATTGGATATTTTTCATCCCGAAAAATTAAAGGGTTTCTGCAAGATAGGGGTTGAAAGTTATTAAAAAGAACACATCACGCTGAAACTACTGGACGGTTTTGTTGATGCAAATTGACACAGTTATCTATACTTATAATAAAGCAAAAGGTACGAAAAAGGTTGTACAAAGAAGATAATAAAATAATACTCTTGGGTGATTAAAAAGGTGTTGAACATGTTTTTTTTTTAATCTTGTCTCTCTGTTTGTCTGTATGTTTGTATGTTCACGCATCATGTAAAAATTACTGGACCGATTGCAATGCGGTTTTCATTGTTAGATAGCTTAGGGTTTGATTTAAAAACTAATGTAATTGATATCTCAATCCGGTGAGTTAGAAGCTGATCAATTGATAAAAGTATTTTTGAAGGCTAAAGAAATTTTGATCAAATGTTGGTATATTGGTCCTGGAATAGCACATTATGGTACTTTGAACCTAAAGAAAAGACCATGCGTGCGAAGCCGCGGGTACAGCTAGTTTATAATATGGGTATCAAATTGAAGGTTTTGTTATGCACATTCCAACAATATATAATTTATTGGCTAAAGCTCTTTTTTGGCAGGGCAGGCGTGTTTTTTATGCTAGTTATTTCCCTTTCGCGAGGTTCGGGCGGCGACCGCTAGTACAGACATCCGATGTCCCTCAGGAAGGCCAGCAGCTCACGTATTCCTCAGGGTTGGGGTCAGGAACTGTTCCCTTTGTAGCGCCACGCTGTCGCACTCCAAGAACACATGCGTGGCCGTTTCTTCCGCGTTATTTTTTAAGTTTTTTCCGATTTTATATTTTTTTACTATCTTCTTTGTACAGACTTTTTCGTACTTATTGCTTTATTATAAGTATAGATAATGACTACAGCAGCTTTGCTCGCGTGGTCATTTCATTTAAAAGAAGCCCACATGACTTATAATATACTACATTTCTTCAAAATTTGTTCTGCCGTCAAAGTTTTTTATCGATTGCTCGGCATGTAATCATCGGATTTAGATACAAAGTACCCCAGTTTTTAAGTCAAACCCTAATCTATCCAACAGTGAAAACCGCATCGCAATCAGTAAAAACAAACAGACAAACAAACGGACAGAAACAATATAAAAAAATGATAATTTTTGTTCAGTAGCTTATTTTAAGTACCCTAGGGCCTAGTTTTTTTTTTAATTATCTTGTTTGTGGACTTATTCGTTCATATTGCTTTATTATAAGTATAGATAGATAGGCAAAATAATGTTAAGTCAAAACTTAACATCTCATGAACAAAGAGAAAAACATAATATGTTATAAATAATGATGGGACGGCCTTTAGTTTGGGATGCAACTTGTGTCGATACCTTGGCGCCGTCTCATCTTCCAGAGACAACAATTCAGGCTGGCGGCGCTGCAACCAAAGCAGAAAACCTCAAGCGGCGCAAATATGGGAACCTAGACCGGGGTTACATGTTTGTGCCGTTTGGGGTTGAAACTTTAGGTCCGTGGGGGCCAGGTGGCCACGAAATTTACAGGGACTTGGCAAAACGTTTAGTGGAAGTGACATGTGACCAGAATGCTGGCTCCTATTTAGGCCAAAAAATTAGTATTGCAATACAGCGTGGCAATGCAGCCAGCATTCTGGGCACTTTCCCTTCCTCCGAAGGACTTTTAGATTTGTGTTTTGTATAAATAGTGTCTACTTTTTGTATGGATTTCTGTAATAATAATTATAAATAATGAAATCAATACTATTAGGTAAGCCAAGTATGCTTTGAGTTTGAAAAGGAAATTTCATGTGCCGACCCAGAGTTAAATCTCACACTGGAAAAGGAAACACCCTGCTGACTACCGTTGCTTCGGAAATACGCCCCTTAGAGAAACGAGCACTTTTCTCTATTGTTTTCAATTCTTTATATGCTTATAATGTAGCTTTATGAACAGCCCGCGTTTTCTTAGAACGACGAAATAAAAACCAAATTGTGTTGCTCTGAAAAGAGAATATTTTATTAAACAGTGCTTTACATATTTATCTATTAGTGTATGTACGTTTAATGCAACTAATTACAAATCTTACCTGAAAAGATAAACAATATTTAAAGCTATTATTTCAATTCCTTGACCTAAAATATAACAAAGTACACTCATGGATGTAGAATCATAATAGATAGAGCTAAACGAGGGCTGATTGATAAGTCGTTTTAAAAACTTTAATTTTTTTAAAACAATTTACCTTTATTTCTTAACATAGTCTCCTTTGAGGGCCAAACACTTATTCCAGCGAGTTTCCAATTTTTTTATCCCCTCCAAAAAGTACGTTTTGTCGAGGTCTTCAAAATAGCCGTTTACACCTCCGATGCAGTCCTCATTTGTCAAAAAAATTTGCCCTCCAAGCCATCTTTTCAGATTTGGGAATAGGTAATAATCGCACGGAGCTAGGTCCGGCGAATACGGAGCATGCGGAACCAGCTCGAAGCCCAACTCGTGGATTTTGGCCATTGCAATAGCTGACGTGTGCACTGGGGCATTGTCTTGATGAAAGAGGACTTTCTTGGGGGACAATTTTGGTCGTTTTTCCAACAATTCGGCATTAGAACGCTCCAATAACTCGTAATAACGGCCAGTGATAGTCTTTCCCTTTTCCAAGTAATCAATCATAATGATTCCTTCGCCATCCCAGAAGACTGTCGCCACCTTCCCAGCCGACAAAACAGTCTTGGCCTTCTTTGGGGCACGTTCACCAGTCGCCATCCATTGTTTTGATTGTTGTTTTGATTCAGGTGTATAATGATGGACCCAAGTTTCGTCCACAGTGACAAATCGACTCAAAAAATTCCGAGGATTACGCTTCATCATATCCAAACACAGTTTTGAAATTCGCTTTCGTTCGCGTAGTTGTTCGATTGTCAACAAACGTGGCACCCATCGTGCAGACAACTTTGTCATACCCAAATCTTCATGCAGGATTTTATGTAATCACTCAGTGGAGATGCCTGTGTTCTCAGCTATTTCACGCACCTTCACTCGGCGGTCGTCGAGTACAATATTATGGACTTCTTCAACAACATCCTCAGTAGTGACTTCGATTGGGCGACCAGAGCGAGGAGCATCAGATGTGCTTGACCGACTACGTTTAAAATCATTTATCCAGTTATAAATAGTCTGCACCGTTGGTGCGTTAGTGCCATGAACATAATCAAGTTCAGTTTTTATTGTGGCAGCACTGCAACCCTTCATAAAAAATGTTTTATAACGGCACGAAATACAGATTTTTCCATAGTTGTTGAAAATTTACGAGTGATCACAGTTAAACAATGGTTAAACGGACAAAAACTTGTTTTTTTTTTTGCTGAATTTTAGACAGTCTTCATTTGAAAGATTGTACCTGCCAGTGTTAATGCCATTTACCAGAAAAAAAGTATTATAAATAGTTTTTAAAAGGACTTATCAAACAGCCCTCGTAGCTCCGCCGGCCGTTCATTCGCCTCCTGTCCAGTTTTGACCTCCTAGGAGGCCACGATATTGCAGCCCGTGTGCTTATATAGTGAAATTCTAAAATATCTTTGCTAAGACTAGACATTCTAGCAAAATAGTGAAAGTATGTTGTGTGGTGCTGTGTTCTGTCCATCAAGAACAGCAAAAGGTGGAGTAAAAGATCCGGAATTATCATTTCACAGGTGTGTTTTTACTGGCTATTATTATCTTAAATATCGAAGTTTCAAAGCAAAAATGTATTTCACATTAAGAATACGCATTGAGTCAATATAACGACATAAAATAAACTCGTGCTGATAATTAATTGAGGATTCCAAATTTTCATAGAAATTACACCAGCGTAAAATGGAGGTAGCGTCCTTATCTTTGCCTCCGTCCATTCTGATTCTAGGTATATGAGTACACTCGTCACAACAGATTACATTACCCTCAAATCCTTCCACAGATCTACTTACTACCATAGCTTACACATGAATGGCGACATTTAGTGAATGCGCGACTAATTCAAATTAAATTGTCATTAACTTCATTTACATGCTTATGTTTTTTAAATGACAAAGACACAAGTGCCAATATTTGTATAAATATTATTTTATCATAGACTTCCAAAGTGATTAATAATAATACAAGTTAGTAATAAGAAACCAGGCTGGACCAGTCCCCACAAAAAAGTGGTGTTAATTTCCAGAAGGAGAAACCACTGAAGAGATGGTCTGCGTTATCTGCTACGAGCGTGTGGACGGGTTCCCGACGGTGCATACATTCTGGCCGCCGTGCTGTGCGAGGGATGCTTGGTTCCACAGATCTTGCTTACAGGTAACATCCATACTATTCTTACCAATCTACACTAATATTATAAAGAGGATATCGAGCTATTATTACTACGTTTAGACAGGCATCCGTCACTCTACCTACTTACGCGAGTTAATCACCTATAGCGCGCTGCGCCCCGGCGGCACATATCGGGCGAGGCCGCCGCGCGCTTGCATTCAGACGCTTACCGTGTCGCTAGATTGAACGTTCGCTAGTAATGGCGAAACGTAACAATAATAAATAACAATTGTTGTGTGGAGGGAAGCCTTACCAGGCAAGAAGGCAAAAATACTCGGTAAGTCTTTTTGTTTTTTTGTATCATTATCATACAAACATAAAGTTATCACAGAACTGTCTATTGGACGGATAAAAAAAAACTATAGAACATATTTATAGGTATGCTAAGTTTTACCCGCGACTTTGCAAGCAGAGTTCGTTAGTTTGTACCTAGATAGGTAAAATCTGTTCAGTTTTTTAAAAGATATGTACTCTTAACTGTTTTCACTACGGCTTTTTTCTTAGCGAACGGAATAAGAAGGTGTTTTATTTTCTTAGGCCGACTTTAACGAAACTATAAATAATTTAATTTTAAAAAATACGTTGATTTCATATCGTATAAAATTTAAAACATAGAAATACTATTAGTTTTTATTAGCTAATTTAATTTCCGTACTAAATACCTACTTTCTTTTGTGAGAGCTTGTTGTTGTGGCAAGTTGCGCCCCGCGGCTCGGCTGCGACGTTTGTGACACATGATCATACGAACAGACATATGCGTAGGGGCGAATCCATTGCCCATACTCAAGTCACAGTTTTAATTTAATTGACCGAGAGAGCGCGAAGCTTTTCCGTTTCAGCTTGGGCAACAATCCTTTCGTATGTCCGTCCAGATCTCCGTTCTCATCTACAGGTCGCATTTCTCAGCCGATCTAGACGAAACTTGGTATACAGGTTAAACGAATTTTTTAGTTGCCGAGTTTTTTGATTTTGTACTTTCCCCAAAAAGGGCAAAAAGTGGGTTACTGAATATGTCCACCTTATTAGATCCGATTTCGATGGTTATTTTTTAATTAAAAAGGTAGTAAAATTAAGTTGGTCTCATCAAAATTTGGCGAAGATCTGATGAGGATCTTCGGTGTGATGATCAGAATAGCTCCACAAAATGCAGTAAATTGCTCACTTTTAAGTTTCTACTAGTGGAATCAGCCCTTTACCTACTAGGTACTGATTGATGGAGCACCTTGGTTATTAATGTTAGTTTTACAATAAGGGAACTAGATGGCGCTACTGTGCACCGCTAGATTGTTTGCAAAAAAGTTTGTACTCGCGAGGTCTGTAGCTCACAGAGCCACTAGTAAATGTTAAAATACATAGTACGGTATTTAGATAGATGAACTCTTTATTGAAACACCACAATACAGAAATATACAATTAATAAACTTAATCTAACAAAAATGAAATGTTTGTTTCCGAGTCATGGATGTAATATTCTTATCTATGTATGTTTATCCGTTATCTAGTGCCCATTGTACAGGTTATCCTAGTTTGGGGCTAGATAATTGGTGTGGAAATGTCCCGAATATATTATTATTATTATAACTATATCTACTTAAATAGAAATGACAACTAAATACCAAAACATAACAACCATACAGATATATACATATCAATATACACATTATACATACATTATATATATAATATATAAATATACCCATTATACATACATAATCATATATACCTGTTTATGTATATATATTTTTATTTTTTATATATATACAGTGTGTTAAAAAAATAGCTAGTGTGAAAGGTAGTAGGCTTTTACTTGACTTTTAAAAGCATCAATAGAAGGTGCACGTTTAATTTTAACTGGTAAATCATTCCACAATCTAACTGCTTCAACCGTAAAGGAATGATCATAGAATGAGGTCATCAGAAAAAATCATCAAAATTCTATCAAAATTCCCATACATAGGGTATGGGAATTTTTAGCAGTAAGTTCTCTGATGACTTTAAAAAAGAGAGTTTGACATGTGAATTAAATCAAAACATTCGTTGAGATAATGTGGCGAGGAAGGATGAAACAAAATAGAGTAAAGTAGGGACAATATATGAGCATTCCGACGTTGACGTATAGGAAGCCACTTGAGCTTTATTCGAAATTCGGAGACATGGTCATATTTGCGTAGTCCAAATATGAACCTAATACAAAAATTTTGAAGACGCTCTAGTTTATTTAGCTGGTCCTCCTTAAGGTCAAGATAGCAGACGTCACCGTAGTCAAGAATAGGGAGTAGGAGAGACTGTGCAAGCGCAATCTTAGTGGTCGTTGGTAAAAAGTTCCGAAGCCTACGTAAAGATCCTGCGGAGGCGAACATTTTACGGCTAGTAGCTGACAATTGAGGGCCCCAAGATAAACATCTGTCAATTGTAATTCCCAGACTCTTCACGGTATCACTAAAAGGTATAACGACTCCTTCCAACAAAACTCGCGGAAGAGAGTCCCAATCGATTTTACAAATCATACGGGAACTACCTACAATAATCACTTGCGTCTTGAGAGGGTTAATTTTAAGGCCGTAAGCTTTGCTCCAGTCTGATATTAATTGACTCTATTAGTGTCTTCGATAGCATCTCCCAATTGACTGAGAGGAACTTGATAATACAGTTGAAGGTCGTCTGCATAGAGGTGGTAGGAAGAAGTAAGGTTTTTAGATATAGAATTTATAAAGATAGCGAAAAGAAGAGGAGATAAGACGCCATCCTGAGGCACACCGGCTGACGTGTTGCACCAGGAAGAGAAAGACTCTTCCAGGCAAACCCGCTGCCGTCGGCCTTACAGGTAACTATGAAACCAGTCAATCGCCGCAGGAGATATACTAAGTGAGCGAAATATAGCTAGAAGAATGTCAAAGTCTACAGTGTTGAAAGCGTTACTGAAGTCCAGGAGCGTCAGCACTGTCAACTGACCATTTTCCATCCCTAGAAAAATATCGTCAGTGATTTTGAGAAGTGCAGTAACTTTGCTGTGTCCCGGTCGAAAATAGGACTGAAAAGGATTTAGGAGATTATTTCTAGTGAGGTCCATGCTGACCTGGTTATGAACCAGGCGTTCAAGGACTTTCGAAAGGAATGGTAGTATAGAAATGGGACGGTATTCTGAAAAGGACTTAGGATTGTTTTTTTAGGTAAAGGAATAATTTGTGCTTCCTTCCATATGGAAGGAAATTCACCATTGGATATAGACAAATTTAAAATATAAGTTAGAATTGGAAGGATATAATCAAGGGGAGGTAGTGGGAGGTATTTCATTTTTCTATGCAGACATTCCTATCACTCGAGCGATCGGCGTAGGTGTTTCATGGACGAGAGTCGGAACAAAGTAATATCAACTCTAACGCGCTACTATTGAGTGCAATTTAGCATGCACGCTCGATGTATGAATACCTACGTAATAAATACGTTTGTAGACTATTCAATCGGCGGCTTTCTTCAAGATCAAAGTAGGGCAACTTCTTTACTTGCAAATTCGCCTTTATAATATTAGTGTGATTCTGTGCCTATATATATTATGCCCAGTTACTGATCTCTATGTATTTGCTCTTTCGTACTTTTGTTTATGCCGATTCAAAGAGCCCATAACGACCATGGAAATAATAAGAAAAATATATATGCTTTTATGCAGTAGCCATGAATGTCACGAGTTTGTTATTGTGTTTCGTCATCAAGCCCTTTCATTTGATATCCATATCATAGGAGTTACTAGGGAAATTATAAATCTCCATTTTGTGACGTCCGCCATATTGGATTAAAATGGCGGCCTTTAAATAATCGTGCGTTGTCACGATAACCAAACGTGTGTGCCAAATTTCAGCCCGATAGCTTCGGTGGAAGTGGGTGTAATATTGATTGCAAAATTCCAGGACATACTTATTATTTATTCGTAGAGGACATACATACAAGTCAAGTTAAATAAAAGCTTATAATTAAATTGTCCTTGTTTCATCTCCTGACGTTAGTCACAGAATAAATAATAGTACAAGTATGTGAGTTCCGTGATCGCTGTCTACTGCCTAACTACTGCTATTAGCGACAAAATGGCGATAATCAAATGCTCTCATTGCTACGTTCGTCAAGTGCCTGTCTAGAGTACGAAGTTGTCTATGTGCCCAGTGTGTATGTATGTATATCGGAGATGAAACGAAACTCTTAAATTCATGTTGATCCATGTTGAAGTTACCCCACCGCTAGATGGCGATGCGTGAGGAAAGTTTTTGAGGCTACTCGGATGTGAACCTGGAATTTGACGGCATGTGAGTTGGGTACTGACACCACTGCGCCACGAAATATCTTAGACGCTGGCCGCTGGCTGGCATCTCACAACTTGTTTGTTAACCACAATAATTAATGAACTACCGTCGACAAAACATACCATTTGCTTTTCAGCGCCATCTATCTGACTGAGTACACACACTTACTTTCTTCTTTTTTTTTGCGATTATTTGTCAGTTCACCAAAAAGTGTTTGTTGCAGCGAATGGCGCTTAGTGCGGGCATGCACTACCTGAAATGTCCACTTTGTAACGACAAGGAGAATTTCTACGATGCAGTAGTCAGTCAAGGATATTACGTACCGGACAGGTAAGTTCTATACAACTACATAATCGTCTACATTAAGAAATAAGCTTACTTTTTTTATTGAAACCGTTTTTATCCTGTGAAGAGCGATGGTAGCCTAACGGTTCAATAGTGCTACCAGGGCGGTCGCACTCCGCAACAAGTACAAATATATTCGAGGGCGCAATATTCGGGTCCGTTCAGTCGAGTGTCAAGCGTGCGCTCGATGAGTCGCGCGCCTTGTACTTAGCGATAAAGTACCTACTTACGTAAAGTTATTGAAAAAATTTATTCGTGTTTTAATTATGAGTACCAAGAAGTAACCTAGAAGGTATTGCATAGCATTCGGCTGTTTGAATAGTGATAGAAATGACGACTCTCACTCATTATAAAGCAAGGAATTCAGACACCTTTATACATCAAAGTATATACCTATAGGATATAACAGGTTGTCCACTTTCTGGAAAGTCAGGGAGAGTCAGGGAAAAGTCAGGGAAGCTCAAGGTGGTCAGGGAAAGTCACGGAAATCGAGGGGGTCACCTGGAAAGTCAGGGAAAAAAAATTACTTGGTTTGCCCCACACTTTCTCAGTGATTGTAAAATGAGAGATATATATCATGCTCTAGTTTGACTATGTTTTGTAATCATGTTTATTTGTTTCACTGAAAGAAATATCTCGAAATTTCCGCGCTCGCTTCGCTCGTGCCTTCATAATACCATTTCCTATGTAATTAAAAACACACAGTAGGTCAATTATTAATATTAATTTATTCACACAATTACACTGAAATTATAAATAGCTAAATTCTTGC
This sequence comes from Alsophila aescularia, assembly GCA_946251855.1. Classification (NCBI taxonomy): domain Eukaryota; kingdom Metazoa; phylum Arthropoda; class Insecta; order Lepidoptera; family Geometridae; genus Alsophila; species Alsophila aescularia. The sequence continues at coordinate 64,797,288 of OX276373.1, forward strand.
GCTCGCTATACTTACACCCTTGTTCTGTTATTGCCTGTTGAATGAAGTATAAGGCGAACCACCTTGTTTTCCTTTAGTTTTTAACAAACACTGCAAGAAATAACTAGCTACGCTCGCGCCTTGGTATTGGTTCCTCACGTCCACAAATAGTCGAAATTTTTGCGCTCGCTTTGCTCGCGCCTGTTACCTATTTTCGCACGCTGAGGAATTCCATTCATGTCTAATTTTTACCTAATTTTTCGCGCTATCTACGCTCGTGTCTTTTATATGTCTAGAACTTTTGCAATGAAGGATTTGGGAGTTACATTCGACCGAAAGCTCACGTTCCACGACCACATCAATACTTTGGCGAAGGAATCATTTAGGCGCTTAGGATTTGTGTTAAGGAACGCGCGGGACTTCCATAACACCAGTGTGATAAGGTTGATTTTCAGTGCTCTAGTCCGTACCAAGCTTGAAACCAGTGCATGCGTATGGAACCCTCACGAAAGCACGTATGCACTGGTACTAGAGACGGTCCAAAAGGTATTTTTGAGGTACCTCTACAAGAGACTGTATGGATACTATCCCTTTATGTATCCCACCAGCTTCCTTTTGGGATGTCTAGGATACAACTCCCTCGAAGTTCGCCGCGCAAACGATCAAATGTTGGCTATTTGCAAAATTTTCCGTGGTAAGGTAGATGCTTCGGAATTAAGTGATGAGTTGTGTCGTTTTTTTTGTCCCGAACAACTACTGCAAGGGCAGGAAACACAGACTATTTGCCGTGCCCTTCTGTCGCACTGTTGCGCGTGCTAGATCTCCTCTACCCCGCACCCTCTCTGCACTCAACTCTCTCTTGGATGCTAATCCTAAGACCGATGTGTTTGTGGATGGATGGATGGAAATACTGTCAGTGTGTCTGAGGTTTTGTGAGAAGGATGGATGAATGTCTGATTTTTATTATATATTTTTTTTCATATATGGTTGGTAGTATTTAATTGGCTCTATTGTTTCTAATTTTAATTTAATGTTGTGTTTGACATTTGTGATTAATTATAGTTATTGGCCAAGGCCGTATAATTGATGGATAAATAAATAATATGATATATTATTTTTCCTCATTCGTATAATGTATAGGAAATAGCTCAACATTTTCGTGCTCCCTTCGCTCACGCTTTCTTGGTAATGTTACGTGTTTTGCAAACAAAGAAGATCGGTCGTAAACGTTCATTTTTAACCCCCCGAACAAAGAGATGGGTGTTATATGTTTAGGGTGTGAATCACTGTGTGTGCGTATCCGTATGTCTGTCTCTGGCATCGTAGCTCCCAAACGAATGGACAGATTTTATTTTAATTTATTTTCTTAGGAAAACTACAGCCACGGTTAGTACTTTAAAAACTATGGTTATACACGCAGCTTACAAAAGTTTCCACATATGGGTTTTTATTATGTTTGAAAACTGATGTGATCGAAATGCTTCTTAGTTATAATTGGGGTTGGAGGGTCAAGAGTTATATATTTTTTTAATTTGTGCTTGTTTTACATAATTACTCTAATAAAAGTATAAGAAGCTCGAAAATTTTGCGCTCGCTACGCTCGCACCTTGATAATATTGCTTGTTTCGAACTCATAAAAGATCGACCATAAACGTTCGTGTTCACTCACATAACTACACTAATAAAAGTTTAGGGAGCTGAAAATGTTAGCGCTCGCTTCGCTCGCGCCTTCTTGGTAATAATACATGTTATGCGCACATAGAAAATCGATCATAAACATTCTTATGTTCACATAACTACACAATAAAAGTATATATAAGTAGCTCAAAATATTCAAATATAAAAGGGGCGCTGATTTATAAGCTGATTGCTAAGGCCAGTCCTGTGTACAAAAATAGGCTGATGATGATTATAATTTGTTATGTGATTTGGAATAATCATGTTTCATTTTTACACAAATAAAAATATCTGAATGTTTTCGCTTCCCGCTTATGATGGTGTCTATCATTTTGTGAATGAGAATTTTATTTAAGATTTCATTTTAAAATAAGTCTGATAATAAAATAAGTAACAATATATGAAGGATAAGAAATGATTAACTATTTAGATAACATTATTTTTTGTTATTTTATGAAAAATTATGAAAAACTTGCTTTAAAATGAACATGGTTGGTCAGGGAAATTTGGCAAAGTGGTCAGGGATAAGTCAGGGATTTTTTTAGAATTTTCAGTGGACACCCTGTATAATCATAATCAACCAACGACACTTATACGTAGGTAGGTATCTCACTAAAATTATCGGCGTTCTGAAAACGGGACAGGTAGGTAGTAAAAATGAGGTAGTAAAATCGTACAAAGTTTTATTTTGAACACAAATCTTTCTTTGCCTTGCAGTAATCCGGTAAAAAAAGCCTATGACACATACTGATACATGAAGATGAATCGATTGATACCTATGATACATGAAGATGAATCGATTGATACCTCGCTTGTCAAAATCGAACTAATAGGGGCGACGCTATGGTGGAACATTCATATATCATATACATACATACATAGATACATAGTTTGTATCTATCTATGTATGTATGTATGTGGAGTATGCACGCGTTCCTTGCTTTGCTGTAGTCGGGTAAAAAATGGTCTAGGAAACATAGTAAGCTACTGAACTTGAATATAACATTTTTAAATCGTGTCTGTCTGTTCGCGCATCACGCAAAACTACTGGAGTGATTACCATGCGGTTTTCACTGTTGGATAGCTTATCAATAAAAATCGTATCTGAAGGCTGAATGAAATTCAGTATTTTGTACTTTATAGGTACTTTTGGCCCTGGAGTAACACATTGATAACTTTTAACCCAGAGAAATGACCACGCGGGCTAAGTCGAGGGCAAACCCAGTAATATTATAAAAGCGAAAGTAACTCTGTCCGTTACCGTTCCACGATCAAACAGCTGAACTGATCTTGATGAAATTTGGTGTGGAGATATCGAGCAATAGCTAGATTAGCTAGTATGTATACAAAATGTTAATTTGATATTACAGAGATGCAGCGTGGGAGCTCGAACAGAACGCGTTCGCGGAGATCTACGAACGTCCGGTGTCGTGTTGCGCGGACGCCTGTCTGTGTCCAAGGGGACGAGACCACGACAGTGAGAACGGGTGAGAGACCATCCAAGACCTAAGTTTTTTTTTGCAGTGTGGGTCCGACTTAGTACCACATAATAAATAATAGTACTACGTATAGAAGACTCACTTCCTTACAAAAAGCTTAAATACCTACCTACAGTCGTAAAATCTATTCAGCGCAAGGCAATTTGTACCCTACGCGTTTTGGAGATCGGCGATATTACACTGACCCGCTTTACTGTATGGATGCGCGCCGTTATTGTTAGGGTTGCTCGTCTCGAATTGCGGACGCCCACGTGCGGCGGCACCTGTCTATGAAGTCTGTCGGTCTCGTGGTCGCAGTATAAATAGTACTACAGCTTGTTATTATACTATTTATTTCAATGTGAGTTATTAAACTTAAATAAGTTTTTTTATCAATAGTATACATATATAAGTAACATTGTCAGAACGCACCAATTAATACATTTAAAGCGAGGTATCTTTTAGTTGAATTAAGGCAACCGAATGCGATACAATATCGTGCAAACTTTTGTTTTTTATTCATTTTCTAACTACACCTTTAAGGCGGGATACGCTCTCAAAGGTTTATCCTGCTCGTCCGGGTGCAGTGTAGGCGAGAGAGGTGAGAGAGGTGCAGCTCGGGAGTTGATTTTAGATCAATTTTGTATAGTAGGTAGATTCAGGCGTTACTTTGCGGAAATCCATATTTAAAAATATGTAGCTTACTGCCGCCAAAACTGTAAGTCAGCCATAAATGGAATAATATAACAAAAGTAAAACCCCATGCTAAACAAACCCTAACCAAATTGAACTTTTGTAAAATATAAATGAAATGAAAGACAAGGCCTGGAGGCCAGAATAAAGACTTATAATATATTTATATACACATAATATATATACACAATTAAAAACATATACCTCGATCCAAATACGAAAAGTCTGACATCAATACGAGGCATGCCTTTTAAATTCTGTCGTTTCCATATTTCCCGGCAATTTTGAATTTGGAACTGTTCTATATTCGAATGTGTTTAAATTTTGAATCTCAAAACAGTTGAATGTATTAGGATTAATGCTATTGTTTAGTCACAGCGTCGATTGGAATCTGTCAGGTTACGTAAGAAAACAACTTTAGAAGAGGCCTGACACGGCTTCAGTGTTTTGAAGAGCTAACATTTGTGTACAGTGTTGAAGCCCCATGTCTGCGGACTGTCGAATGCTGGTATTTAGAATTCCAGCGTGGACATACTAATGTTAGTGACAAATCTCGTGAAGGACGCCCAAAATCCGGCTTCACTGAAGATAACATCATTGCTGTGAGACAACTAATTCTCGAAGATCGTCATGTGACATATCGAGAGATAGAGGCACTATTAGGCATCTCAGGGACAACCATTCAGAAGATCTTGCATGAAGTGCTTGGTGTGAGAAAGCTAGTTTGCCGTTGGATACCGCATCTGCTCTCCGACGATCACAAGGCGGCCCGCGTCAGATGGTGTAAGAAAACTCTGCAAAGGTTCAACCGAGGAGAGTCAAATCACGTCTACGACATCATCAATGGCGACGAATCTTGGCTCTATGCCTACGATCCTGATTCCAAACAACAATCTACAATCAGGGTCTTTCAAGACGAGCCAAAGCCGGCTAGAGTTGTTCGTTCTCGAAGCACTTCAAAGAAGATGGTGGCCACGTTCGTTGGAAAAACCGGCCATGTTGCGACTATGGCACTTGAAGATCGTAGAACGGTTAACGCAGAGTGGTATACCACATATGTTTACCACAAGTCATCGCCAAAATTCGAAAATCTAACTCAAAGCGACGCATCATCCTGCAGCACGACAACGCAAGCTCACACAACGCTCGTCAAACGATTGAGTATTTGAAGCAGGAAAAAGTAGAAATTCTTGACCATCCTCCATACAGTCCTGACCTAAGCCCTAACGATTTCTTTACATTTCCTAAAATTAAGAAAAGTCTTCGTGGTCAAAGGTTCCAGTCCGATGAAGAAGCAGTCGACGCTATCAAGTCAGCCATTTTGAACACCCCCACTTTAGAGTGGAATAAATGTTATAATAACTGGTTTGAGCGAATGGAAAAGTGTATTAAGCTACGCGGTGAATACTTTGAAAAACAATAAAAAGTACTTTAAGGTTCTAGTTGTGTTTTTTCTTCAAACGACAAAACTTAAAAGGCATGCCTCGTACGACACGTGTTTCGCCTCTGCACGAAGCATCTTCGGGTGATGTTGACTCGTCGAGTGCTGGACTGAGAGTGACTAAGCAATGGTGACAAATTCACTTATATAGGCTACGCGCCTGAGCCAGTGCGACTGCACCGCTGCTCACCAGTCTGAGCTGGCTTGAATCACTACGATTTCACTACGGTCGTGCCACTATTGCACCACATTTACAATTACGTCATCGCCGCCTGTTACTTGTGACGCATTTCCAGTGAAAATACGCAACAAAGGTGGTGAAACTAAGTTGGTTTGGTCGTTCAATAATGTATACCTATTATTGTTATGTCTGAAAATTTCTAATTGTTTCAATACACACAATCGGAAACCCTTGTCGCAAACGTGTAAAACATTATAATGTATTATCACTCCGCAGAGAGTGACCGGGCTCAATTAAATGTTTAGCGAAATGGGACTGCTCTGGATGACTATTCCTATACGCGGCCTGATGTTCTTTATATAAAATATTTATATACATATAATATATATATATATATATATATATAGGTATATTATTATATATATATATATATATATATATTAGGTGTGGCCAGGTGGAGTGACGACCTGCGAAAAGCGGCTGGAAGAAAATGGATGAGGAGAGCTGAAGAGCGAGCTCATTGGCGTGCATTAGGAGAGGCCTACGTCCAGCAGTGGACAGATATAGGCTGATGATGATGTGTTTTTCTGGCCTCCAGGCCTTATCTTTCATTTCATTTATATTTTACAATAGTTCAATTTGGTTAGGGTTTGTTTAGCGTTGGGTTTTACTTTTGTTATAATTTATTTTTACCATTTATCATTTGTCTGCCTTACAGTTTTGGCGGAAGTAAGCTACATATTTTTATTTTGTTCTTTCTAACAATTTTGTGCTTTTCTATCGATATCTCAATATATAAAACTCAATTAAAAGAAGTGTTCGGTTATATGGTGCCGGAATGTTTACTTTAATAGATTGGCTACAATTTTATTTTTTTAAAGTTGCTGTCTCTGAAAATAACGAGAACAGCGACGCAACTAGTTATTTTCATGCTGTAGTTCGTGTTTTTTTTTCAAGGATACTAAGCCATTTCTGAAAGTTCTGTTCGGTTATTTGTTTAGGTAGTTTACTTTTCTATTCACAGTAGTTTTTGGTTCGCATAAAGTTGTTTCATTACGTCGTTCTCGACGTTTTGCAATTCGTCTTTTTGCCTGTTTTCGAGCCCGCTTTAAAATTACGTGGCGCGACAGCAGGCGGCGACCGACTGAATGTAGGCGGACGACCCGTCGCTTCCATTTTTTACCTAAACATTAGAGTGAGTCCGGCCTGTTAGTACTAGGTCCAGCATTGCTCACCCCGAGGGTGATGTGAGAACCAGCATAGTGCAGTCTTGAAATGCGCAGCAACATGCACATGTGTCAATATCTGCTGCGATCACCAGCCAAGCATGATTAAGGCAAAACCTTCCATATTGGCCTCCCTGTGGGTGTATTCTGGCTTATGATGTGTATTTTTAATAAGTAAATATATTGGTCATTGCCGCCTGTGGACCGCTAACTCCAGAAATTACTGTGTTCCGGTCGGATGGGATATGTTTCCAGCGAAATTACTGGGCATGAGTCTTAAAACCCGAAACGAGAATGAGGTGATGAGCGCAGTGCTATAATTTTTTAACCAAAATTCTGTCTGGCGCTGCAACTGTTGGGAGGTGTGACGCATATCGCCCATGAGGAAAAAACGAGACTCGTCACATTAAAAAAAAAGAGGAAGAAGTTCATATTATTTTTTGGTTCCAGAAAATGGGACATAAAACTGTGTCTGCTGTGCGGTAGCGCGGGAGCACACGCACATTGCATCATCGAGCAATCGCAGCCTTCGATTGGAAACGCGCAGTCCATTGACCAATCACAGCCTTCGACAGAAAACGCGCAATTCACTGACCAATCACAGAATGCCATAGATTGCATCACGACGTCGATCGTCCAATCCAATAGCGGGACAGCAGACTTGTCACAAAACGCGACAGGTTGCGACGCTTCTCTGTACCAATCACAGACGCCGACGGATATAGAGCCACCCAACAACAAATCAACGTGTCTTCGATACGTGTGTCGGTCTTGCCTACCCGCCGCACCGGAAGATCTAAGCGCGCTCGCAAAATGCATTGAAGCCAGTAAGTAACAGTTGTGAAATATGCCTGGCATGTTGAGGGTTCCGTACATTAAAGAGCTTATTACCCGAGTACGGCGGAGCAAGGGAAGGGTAATAAGTTTAAAAGTCTATGTATGTGGATGTTTCACCAAAGCGTCGCCCCTATTGGTCTGATTTTGACAAGCAAGGTATCAATAGATTCTTCTTCTTCTTTTATAGTGTCTATTTTTTACCTGACCGGGTTTTAGTACTTATGTCTTGTTTGTATATTCAATTTAAAATATCTATTTCAAGGAGGAACTATAAATGTACACTTTTCAATAGTCGTATAATATTACATAAGATAATTTATAAAATTAAATCATCAACACAGTTGCAATAATATTTTAAAGATAATATGCAATTACAAATAAAATGTCAACGTAAAAACAATTAATAAAACATCAAAATAAAGTAAAATGTTAGATAATTGCAAATAATTCTAAGTAAACGTCAAATAAATATTTTTCCATGCCTTTTCATTATTTTTGAAGTCATTAATTGAATAACATGCTTCGTGTAGCAGCACAAACATTTTGAAAGCCTTACCTTTTAAATTAATCACATAATGTGAACAAGTGAAACTTTGTCTGTTTGTTTGTTTGGGGAGTTTTAACGCAAATACGGCTGATCCGATTTGGATGAAACTTTGTTAACAGGTACTGTACAATATAGATACCAACACATGATGCTTTTTATCCCTGAAATGGTAAGTTTCCACGGGTAAACAGGAAAATGTCGATTACTCGCTGTGAGGAACGGTTGCCATGGAAACGAAATAATAACAAATCTGTCAAAAAGCATCAAGAGCGTTAGTGCTATACTTTTGCATTGGTTTTTAATATACTAGAAGAACAGGATGCTTTTTTCGCGATAAACCGTAGTCCGCGCGGACGAAGTCGCGGGTGAAAGCTAGTTACACATACATCAGAGAAGTGTAGCCACTGTCGTACACAGGCCTATCAGAGCTTAGAGTTTTAAAAATGAGTACTCTCATATCGAGCGGAAAACTTCGTATGCGCGATGCAGAACTCCATACATTTGAACTGACAGTCCATACAAAACGTCTTAAAATGCATAAAAACTGATAAACATCATCTATCTTAGAAGTGTGTGTGTGTGTAAGTTTGTTACTCCTTCACGCTCAAACGTCTAAACGGATTTGGATGAAATTTGGTACCATAGCTTATAACCTGGATAACACATGCTTTTCACCATCATCCTTATCATAATCCACATATTTTTTACACTACTACCCAAAAAGAGGAGTGTAATGTTTTTAGGATTCATGTATGCTTGTATGTATTTGAGTTTCTTCATTGTACCATAACTTATGTATGCCTGAACAGATTTAGACGTATGGGGTATCGTTAGAATCCTTGCATCCCCCGAGTACTTACATCCCCCTGAGTAACATAGGTTTTTTTGTTGAAAAAAAACGTTATATCGGCTGTGTGGCTCCATTTTCAAATGTAAAAAATAATAAATTTTCTTCGAGTTTTACAATATGGGTATCAAATTGAAGGCCTTGATAAGCACATTCCAACAGTATACAATTTATTGGCATAAGTTCATTTTTGCCAGGGCAGGCGTGATTTATAGCTTTTAAGCTAGTTATTTATCATTTGTTGTGAAAATATAAAATATTATTAATATCGAAAATAAGTTTCAAGTTTCTAAGTCAAACCATGCGTCGGAGGGCACAGTAAGCTGTTGGTCCCGACTGTTATTGATTAAGCAGTCGTTAAGCCTTGTCAGAGGCGCCTGACAGACTCGAGGCCAGCACTACCTTATGGGATAAGTAAGTATGTGACCAGGTCCAAACCTCTTTCATAATAATACTCATTTGATTTCTTAATTCTTTCATAGTCCATTTCTTTTCATTTTGATAGTTGGTCATTGCTTCATTCTAAATACAAATAACCTGTCATTCATATATTGATTTTTGGAAAAACCGAAATAATATTATAGAATACATGAATAAGTTAATTGAAAATATATATGAGACTTGTAAATATATATATGAATACCTGGTCAGAGTGTTTCCATAGCGCCCCTAAGGGTACACCCTAACCGCATACCTTCGTAAGCCGCCGCTTCCTGTGCTCCTAATTGAATCCTGACCTTTGTGTTGTCCACTGAGGCTTGGTCCCTGGGCTGGTGGAGCAAGCCCAAAGCCTAGGACCGCCTCGTGACAAGTAAAAGACGTACAGTATAGTAGTAAATGTTTGTTTGTTTGTTTTTCAGTAATACAGCAAGAGCAGGTAGAAACAACAAACACAGTGCGACGCCCCGTGATGCCGAGCCGAATGTCTCTGCGCCGGACCAAGGGGAGAAAGGCTTTGAATGCGTGAGTCAAGTTTATATTTGTAATTTAAATACGTTTTCTCCCCACTACACAGTAATATCACCATTGTTTAGCTACAACGTAAGCAGAAAGTACATCATTCCTGCTCAATAAAAACAATGCAGGAAAGTAAGTATGGAAATCCATTACTGCACAGTTTTACAGTGCGTAAAGTAAGTATGAAAATCCATTACTGCACAGTTTTACAGTGCGGAAAGTAAGTATGAAAATCCATTACTGCACAGTTTTACAGAGCGGAAAGTAAGTATGAAAATCCATTACTGCACAGTTTTACAGTGCGGAAAGCAAGTATGAAAATCCATTCTGCACAGTTTTACAGTGCGAAAAGTAACTATAGAAATCCATTACTGCACAGTTTTACAGTGCGGAAAGTAAGTATGAAAATCCATTACTGCACAGTTTTACAGTGCTAAAAGTAACTATAGAAATCCATTACTGCACAGTTTTACAGTGAGGCAAGTAAGTATGAAAATCCATTACTGCACAGTTTTACAGTGCGAAAAGTAACTATAGAAATCCATTACTGCACAGTTTTACCTTGCGGAAAGTAAGTATGAAAATCCATTACTGCACAGTTTTACAGTACGGAAAGTAAGTATTGAAATCCATTACTGCACTGTTTTTTTAGTTTCGTGCTTCATCACACTAATATTTTAAAGGCGAAAGATTGTATATGTTTATGTGTATGTCTGTATTTTTGTTACTCTTTCACACTCGAAACGGCTGAACAGATTTTGATGAAATTTGGAATGGAGATAGCTGGAATAACACATACGATACTTTTCATCATCATCATTTTACTTCACTCTCAAATGAAATATGAGCGCAACGGAATTGGCGCGAATTTAAAAGTCAATGTGACTGAAATTGTACTGCTTACATTTAGGTGAACAATTGTGATATTACTTTGTAGTGGAAAGATAAGCAGATTACTGACACTCGCTCAAGTGACTCCTTGCTGCACTCGTGGTTTTAGAGCCCTCGCTAAAGCTCGGGCTCCAATCTAACACTCGGAGCAGCAATGAGTCACTTTCCGCACGATGCAGTAGTAGATTACTGTTTACTACTATTTATTATAATTTCTGACATTTGATAAAAAAATAAAAAATTTACAAATATGAAAACAATGGTATCCCGTAGTTTCTCTGTGCTCTCTTCTGTAACGGGCGTATTTCCGGAGCACCGGTAGAGTCAAAAGGGTCTTTCCATTTTCAGTGTAAGGTTTAACTCTGTTGGCACAGAAATCACGAAAATGCAAGTGTAACGAAAGTATTACTACTTATACCTGAAAATACTACGCAATAAATGTTATACAGAATCTATTACCAACTAAATCCAGGGACAAAATATTTGATAACAATTTTATCGAGTGGGAAAATTCAAAAGAAGCGAAGTTTTTTTCGGAAACGAGTACCTATTTTCCATAATTACTCAAATAAGCAACCTTCACACTTGGTGGCCAGTACCAATAATGACATTCAAATCGAGATCTACACAAAATTTAGAACACAATATCTGAAGACTTGTCTGAAGATAGTCTTGTCTGAAGGACGTAAATCAAAGAAGTACAAAGTGAAATAGTAGATTGTATTACTAGGGAGCAAAATAATATTTTGACGGCGAGGGCGCAATTTTGAATCCAGAGCGGAGTGAAGGATTCTAGAGTAGAATCCTGAACGTAGCGGGAGATTCAATATACGTCGCCCGAGGGAAAATAATTATGCGCCCGAGTGATACACTCTACTTTTAATCCTCTTCTATGAGAAAAATAAATAAAAGGCGCTTGTAGATACTTTACAGCTCATATATTTATCTACAAGCACAAATTAAAAATGTACATAACGCCCCAACCACCCCCCCACCCCCCCCCCCCCCCCCCCCATCCCCCATTATAGCTAAGAACCATCTCGTTTACCTCAGCTTTCAAACATAAAAAACCGCAGCTAAATCGGTCCATTCCTTTGGAAGCTACGATTCGCACCCCTTCAGACTTTCTGGTATTTTCTGTTCAAGACTTTCAGAGAGGGCAGTAATGAGTTTCCGTGGCTCGTCGGCTCTTTCCGCCTCAGCTCGGCCATATTCAAGTCATAAGTCATCACAGTTTTCTTTAATGTGCAAAATGTATACACTCCAGTTGGGATTTGAACTCCGGTTCTAAAGATCCGTTGTCGAACTATGTCCCGTCGAGGCTATCTAGACATATGTTATTAGGCAGAAAAGTTAGTATATACCTATCACGAATTAAATGAAGGGTTGCTGATTCACAGTTGACCAATGACCGCGCGCGGTGCAAAAAGGTTGTTCGTTTGTTTTACTTTTTTTTAACCCCCGAACAAAGAGACGGGTGTTTTAAATTTAGGGTGTGTGTCTGTCTGTGGCATCGTACTCGTAGCTCCCAAACGAATAGACCTATTTCGATGCGGTTTTTTATGTTTGAAAGCTGATGTGATAGAGATAGTACTTAGCTTAAATGGGGAGAGGGTACTTCGATTCTATTCGATGCTATTCAATTCTATTCGATTCTATGCGATTCTATACGATCTATCCGGTTCTATTCGCTTCCATCTGATTCTATTCGATTCCATTAGATTCGATCCTATATGATTCTATTCGATAAATATATGAGCCTTAAAGTATCTACAAGCGCCTTTTATTTATTTTTCTCATAGATGGCGATGAAAAGTAGATTGTATCATTCGGACACAAAATTATTTTTCTTTGGGCGACGTAAATTGACTCCCTCGAATCCTTCACTCCGCTCTGGATTCAAAATAGCGCCCTCGCCAGTAATACAATCTACTATTTGCTCCCTCGTCATACAATATACTATTTCATGTCACGATTCAGAGTAGAATCTCGCACAGGAAAAGGAAATACGGTAGTCCCAGCCAATCTATATGTTTGTGAAGTTATGCTGTGGGGACAAAACAGCATAAAGTGAGAGCGAGATAGTATATTAGAAAAACGTAAGCAAGTGAGCGAGACAGTTAAACAATGCTGTCTTCACCTTCAACATTAGGATTGCGCCTGAAAAATAGCAGACAACTTCCGAGACATATACTTCCGCTGCGCATACTGTACCTTGTGACTCTGCAGGCGTTTCGGAAATAGCAGACAACTTCCGAGACATATACTTCCGCTGCGCATACTGTACCTTGTGACTCTGCAGGCGTTTCGGAAATAGCAGACAACTTCCGAGACATATACTTCCGCTGCGCATACTGTACCTTGTGACTCTGCAGGCGTTTCGGAAATACTCCCGTTAGAGAAGAGAGCACCAAAAACTACTAGGATGCAATTTTTAACTTTTACCCAACAGAGGAAATAGTCGCGCTGTCCGTCTGTCTGTCCTACCTTTAAAGGGTTGTATCTTTCAAACTGTAATAGGTGTCCGGGTGAAATTTTAACAGAGTATAGGTTGTTATGGTGGATATAAAAAATAGTAAAATAATAAGTGATTAACACACACACAGTTGGCCGGTATATTTAAAAGTGTAGTCCGTGTGTTCTCCTCTACTAATTTATATCCCAAATTAACTCATATTATTTTATTACAGGCCTTCGAGTTCGAGATCTAACACCAACACTGAACACGAATCAACAGGTTAGTTATTAATTACTTAATAGGTACTTTTACTCCTGGAATAACAGGATATTTTCCCTGCCACCTTAACAGGATATTTGTTCTACTATCTTGTTACGAGTGCGCATGCACTGTATGCGCGTGGTCGTGCGCTTGGTAGCTTTTTCGCGCGCCAACAAGGTAGTAGCTAAGTACAATATACCTCGTTCAGCCGTCAAATAGTTTTTTATTGATTGCTCGGCTTTTATTCATCGGATTGAGATACCAAGTACACCAGTTTTTAAGTCAAAACTTAAACTATCCAACAATTAATAGTGAAACTTTACCAGTACTTTTTTTTTGTGGTACGCTTGACGGATAGACAGACAGACACACATTGGCGGAATAAACTTCGGCGCTCCCCTAGGCAAGCACCTCATCGGCGTCCCTCTGGCCGGCGTCTCTTGTGGAGGGTAGTTGTATAACAACATCATAAGACATACCCCTACAAATTCCTCAATATCTGCTGACGTAATTCTAAATGATCTTTCAGGGCGCTTTTCTATCGCTTATTTCAGTGTTTCCTGTCTAATACGCTCAAACATATCGTCAGTAAATAAATATTTGTAGAACTGCACTGGTGTCTCCAATGACGTGATGGTAGTTGGTAAGCTAGTATCTCCTTTGAATGATACATTGTCTTCATTCCGTTCCAGAAAGCCTTCTCTCCATCGTGGTTTCGAAGCTCTAAAGGACTAGCTTTTTGAGATAATAGGACGTCATCCTCTGGATTAGATTCGCCCTCGGAATCTGTTTCAGATACTTACATAACCTAAGAAACTACTATAGTCTAGGATCGCTAATTTCAGAGTTATAGCCCTTTGAAGTTTAACATCTGTCGTCCAAAATGAAGATATCGATAAGATCTATCACTTTGTAAAGAAAGTACTAGTATAAGATTATTAGTTTTAGAGTTATAGCCCTTTTAAGTTTGACAGCTGTCATCCAAAATGAAGATATCGATAAGATCTATCACTTTGTAAAGAAAGTACTAGTATAAGATTATTAGTTTTAGAGTTATAGCCCTTTTAAGTTTGACAGCTGTCATCCAAAATGAAGATATCGATAAGATCTATCACTTTGTAAAGAAAGTACTAGTATAAGATTATTAGTTTTAGAGTTATAGCCCTTTTAAGTTTGACAGCTGTCATCCAAAATAAAGATATCGATGAGATCTATCACTTTGTAAAGAAACTACTACATAGTCAACAATAAATAGTTTCCGAGTAATAGCTGTTTTAAGTTTGACAGCTGTCATCGACTTACACTCAAGGGAGATAAAAAGGAATCTGACCCGTTTTCGTCACAAAAATAACAGTCTGAATCTGACCTAAGTGAACCAAATCTCATTCTATAGTAGCCGTAGTGTGGGAAACGGGTAAAAATATGTTTGTTTTACTTTTGCCCGTAATCCCCACTGCAGATACTGGTGGGAATTTCGGGAAAAATATTATTGAACTTGAACTCCCCACCGATGGGGACGGTCTGGTGAGGATTTGGAAGTAGAGTAATCCTGATTTTTTTGTGAAATTGTAAGTTGACTCTAATGTAGAATTTTTATTGCGTTGTTTAAAAAAAGTATTTGTAGGTGGACCATAGGCATTAGATATTTTAAGATTCCTCTTCCACGGACAAGAAAAAGTGCCCGTAGTCCACCCAGATGGACCACGACCAACCAACGTCCGAAAATTAGTTATTGCGCAGCGCCATAAAGCCGCCATAAAGATCGAAATGCGGTACCAGGAGGATATAGAATAAAACACCTCCACCTCCTCCTTTTGACCTCCATGTCAAAAGCGAGAATCTTGTCCCCGCGAGCTAACTTGCATACTAACGCCATCTAGTTCCGTTCGTGGCCAAACTTAGGCATCCCTGGTTCGGGCTTTTCATAAGCTGCTTTTACCCTATTTTACCATTTACTTGTGAATCTACCATTATCATCTTTCTTTAGGTACTATAATAAAGCGGTAAGTAACAAAAAGTATGTAAAATTAACACAATTAAAAAATGGTCCATGGGACTTTAAGTTTATTATTTAAATTGTGTCTGTCTGGATGTCTTTGTTGAAAACCTACTCGACCGATTGAAATACGGTTTTTACTGCTTAGGTTTTATTTAAGTTTAATGTGGTGTCCTTTGTATCTCAATCCGATGAAAAGGAGCAGAGCAATTAATAAAAAAAACATTTGACGTCTGAACGAATTTTGATGAAATGTAGTATATTGTAGGTACATTATACAAATGGATTTTTGAGTCGGGACAGTAAGGGCAGGCACCTTAACAGTTATAGTTCCAGGAAACCGTTCCTAGGAGACCTTCCATAACTTTTTGAGATATACAGAACTGCATTCACAGATTTTGTTAAAAATGTTGAGTCATCGTGAAAATAGGTAATGTACAATTTTGTTATGCCAATCGATCCTGTTTCTTATAAGGATCAAAAGTCTCTACAGGATCAACTGTAGATTGGAAATCCGTACTTAAAAATGAAAGTCATTAACCGAGCCGAGGACAGATCCCGCTATTGTTGGATTCTATACTACTCCGCTACCATTTAATTGTATATTGTTGCAGAATTAAACAATACTCATTCGAGCCGCCAAGAGCTTAACCTTAAGACTCCTCGCAAGCCCTCCGGCGGTGAACCGACCATTCACAGAGATTCAGGAAATAAATTTCTGTCCCCTTTCAAACTGTTGGAGCAGAGTTTTAAGGAAAAGGTAAGCTAACTAACGAACTAACTAGGAGGGAGCAAGTCTTACGCAAGAGGCCGCCTGGGGAAGTACCTTTGAAGGTATTCAGTCGCCAAGCAATAGTGTGTAAACATATGTGTGTTTCGGTTTGAAGGGCAAGGTTTCCACCGAAATTACTGGGCAATAAGACTTAACAACTAATGTGTCAGGGTGATGAGCGCAGTGCAGTGATGCGCAAGATTTTGCAGTTGTGGGAGGCATTGCAACTGTTATGGGCAGGTGCACGGTGGAAAATATGGGCTAGTTTCGGATCCAAAATCGGTAACTTTTTTTTTTTTTGTTACAGCATTAATTATTTTTTTGCTTAGTTTAATATATGAAGATTTTAAAAAGTATTATATATATGTTAGTTTATTACACGAAAAAAGTGAGTTTTCTTTTATTTAAAAATTGAATATAATTTTAGGACTCTTATCATGTTTTATTTCATATCTTCGGAAACCGCAATAAACCGCGGCTCATTTTTATATATGGTAATGGTGAATACCTAAACTATTTAAAAAACATAAGATTTAGACCTTCGGGAAGCTTCGGTAAAAGTGAAAAGCTTCGGAGAATTTTAAAGAGGGCACTATTTTTTATTATTTCGTAAACATTTTTTTGTGTAATTCTCATTTCACCACGATATCTAATAGTATTATTGATTCTAAGTCTACGTAAAATGAGCTTTTTAGAAATATATAATAGCATTATGACTTATTAATCAAAGTCAATGATAATTACGAATCTGCGAGATACGACATTGCACGGTAAAACGGGCGACTATATGGAATGCCATATTGTACCCCCTTTATATATTTTAAAATAAATATTTAACTTTGAATACCAACTCTATTTTGAAGTACGACATCTAAACTATAAAATATATGTATTAGTGCATCCGATTTTAGATATTGGTGAAAACCATTTTTGATATGCCTTTTTTTCTACCGTTTTCCACTGTGAGGCGTGACGCTTACCATCAGGCGAACGACCAGCACGTCTCGGCACAAAGGAATAAAAAAAAACTTTGTCTAGTCTAGAGTCGTCTATAAATACAGTAGTCGCAGCGGAAGTATGTGTCTCGGAAGTTGTTTTTCATGCGCAATCCCAATGTTGAAGGTGAAAATAGCATTGTATAAATGCCGCGCTTACGTTTTTCGCATATTCTATCTCTCTCTTACTTGATGCTGTTTTATCCCCACAGCAGTACCTGCGCAATCGTTCACAGAGCCTAACTTCACAAACGTATGGATTGGCTGCGACTAACTGTACATGTCTTGTGCAACTCATTGGACTATTATAAATGTCCGGCGGGCTTTAGTGTTACCAAAGATTAACTATACTCATTTTTTAATCGATTTCTCAAAAGGAGGAGGTTCTCAAATTTGTATATAAAGTTTTGTTACCTAGTACTTCTGAACCAATTTGTATATAAAGTTTTGTTACCTAGTACTTCTGAACCAATTTGTATATAGTTTTGTTACTTAGTCCTTCTGAACCAATTTGTATATAAAGTTTTGTTACCTAGTACTTCTGAACCAATTTGTATAAGTTTTGTTACCTAGTACTTCTGAACCAATTTGTATATAAAGTTTTGTTACCTAGTACTTCTGAACCAATTTAGATGGTTTTTTTGTAACGGTAGTCCTTCGATTAAGTCCTATTTTTTATATCGAAATTGTTTCGTTAATATTTTTATTAAATGTATTTTAGTAACTTGATTAGTTACTTTGTTGATTTTCGGGATTTCTGTATAGATTTGGATGTTATATTTTAATTTGATACCTCAATTGTAGTCCTCCAAACATTTCATTAAAATTGGTGCAGTGTTTATTTAGTAGATCATTTTGTATTTATTTTTACTCATATCTCTAGCATTTCGGAACCTATTTGGACGATTCTTTTTGTATTTTAAATGATAAATCTCCAGTGCAGTCGCATATAATTTTGATTAAAATTGGTTCAGTAGTTTTGTAAAAATCCGCCTTCAAGTCGATATTTTTGTATAAAGAATGATTATATTTCAGGTGGTGTGCACGGGAGTGCGAGATGCAGTTTTGGACGAGAGTGTCATTGAAACTCTTCGGAGGAAGTTCAGAAAACCCAGACCTTTGTGCGAGAAGAAGAGAATTGTAAAGTAAGTATAACTAAAAAAAAAAAAGAGTCCAGCCTCGCATGTTCAGGTTTACGTGCACGGGAGTGCGAGATGCAGTTTTGGACGAGAGTGTCATTGAAACTCTTCGGAGGAAGTTCAGAAAACCCAGACCTTTGTGCGAGAAGAAGAGAATTGTAAAGTAAGTATAACTAAAAAAAAAAAAGAGTCCAGCCTCGCATGTTCAGGTTTACGTTCTATAGAGAATAAAATGATTCATCTTTAATATTAAACTTACCTGGACCTGGGGCCAGGTGGAGTGACGACCTGCGAAAAGCGGCTGGAAGAAAATGATGAGGAGAGCTGAAGACCGAGCTCAGTGGCGTGCATTAGTAGAGGCCTACGTCCAGCAGTGGACAAGTATAAACTGAAATTACCTTATTGAAAAGACCTTGGGCCGTTGCACATCACACTTATATAATTATAAAAGCTTTATCTGATGACAAGAAAAAAAAACGGTCAAGTAAAAAAATGATAAAAGTATCTTATATGTTATTGCACGACCAAAAGTACCTATACTGTACAATATGTCAAATTTCATTCAGCCGTCAAATAGTTTTTTATCGATCGCTCGGATTCTAATCATCGGATTGAGATATCAAGTACACCAGTCAAAATCGCATCGCAATTGGTGCAGTAGTTTTTACGCGAACCAACAAACAGACAGACAGACACAATGTTATATTCATGCCCAGTAGCTTATTTTAATTACCTTAGACTTTTTTTTATTATTTTCTTTGTACAGACTTTATGTTATTAATATATTATAAGTATAGATGCCGTGTCGCACATGCGACGACTCATTAACGATTCAACTCAAATTGAAGCATTGCACATTTTACAAAATAACCAAAGTAGTGTACGACTCGCGAACTATTCGACGCCCACTCGTCGCTTAATTTTCATACCAATCCTATGACCTAATATTAGAATTAAATACTACTATTTAACAATAAGAATAAATATCCATTTAGTTTTTATATTCGCCTACATAATTTCTCCTTTTTATTTCAGTAATCTTCTAGACGACCTTTTTGACAATCTTATGAAAGATGCATCGAAGCAAAAGGAACAAATACGAGAGTGGTGCACGCCTAAGAAAACAGAAAATAATGAAAGCCCTATTAGAAGTAGAGAATGTTGTAGAAACACAAGAAGTTCTGTATCTAAAGACAGTAGAGTGGCAGATTCTCAGAAGTTTGCAGAAGATACGCGAGATACGCAAAATATTTCAGAATCATTCAAACTTGAACATGATAATAACAAGCAAGATGGACACTATTTGTTAAGAAAACTTTTAACGGAAGATAATCTCACTTCTCAACTACTCTCAGAATTGACTAGAAACAAAAACAATGTCGAAAACTCATTAAATGAGACGCCAAACAATATTACAGAGATGACTATCGTTCATCCAGACTTAGAAAAGACACCGAAACGCAAAACATCAGATTCTAGCTTAGAAGGAAACTATTTGAAAAAACTATTAACAGAAAAAGACCTCACTTCTCAACTACTCTCGGAATCTACGATAGAAAAAAACAACGACCAAAATTCAGTAAACGAAATGCCGAAAAGTATAACAGGTAATGCAATGATTACTATGGATTCTCCAGACTTAAAAGATACACCAAAACTCAAAACAATAAATATACATCAAGATTCTATCTTAGAAATATCAGAAAACGATCAATCCATCAATATAGATGTCATCAAAATAGAAGACAGCGCCTGTGATGACGCTTACACAAACTTAAACATCAAAGTACCCCGAAAAACAGAAACTTGTTCGTTTAAATTCAGTACTTTAGACAAAGAAACTTTAGAAAAGAAAGATGTAGGTATAGACTTGGAGAATTTTAAAAAAGAGTATTTGAATGAGGTTGATAGAGAGTTTAAGTGTAATTTTAGGCATAAGCACGTTGATAAAGTTTCAGATGGGTCTAAACTTCGTACGGCTTTAGATTTTGCTATGAATGCCGCTATGAAGAAACAGTTCGGCCTCGACAATGACGATCCAGAACTAAATAAAAAGAAAAGAAAGTTGTCTGAAAGTGGTATAATGTTACTCTTCGACGATAGTGACGCTAAGAAGCGAAAAACGACAGAAAACGATCTCAAACTTACCTATCACGTTGGTAACAACAAAGAATCTGAAAATACTAATCTAATCGATAAACAATCAGTTGATAATAGTGAAGTTAGTAAGAAAAGGAGAATGGTTAAAGGCAAACGCAAAAAAAGCAAAGCGAAACGTAAACTGAAGAAAAATAAAAGGCAATCCGGAAGCGATGAAAAAAATATAGAAGTGACCATAGATTCGTCCGAAAAAAGAAGCGGGAGAAACAAAAGAATGAAGAAAAAAATAAAAACCAAGTTTGCAATTCAAAATGAGAATATTCATGTCCGGATCAAATGGAAAAAGAAACAATTGAGTTTGAATATCGAATCGAAGAAACAAGCTAAAAAGGAGAAAAAAGAGAAAAGCTCCAAATTCAAACAGTATGTTTTGCAATTTCCTGTCCGTTCAGGTCCGTCGAAGGAGGTTATAATGAAACCTGAAATGGAAGTTTGTCCTAAAAAGAGGAAATACGTGAAACAAGAAAAAACCCCAGATAAATTAAAGCAAATGTCTATACAGAGCTTTTTTAAGTTGAAATCTCCTGAGTAGTAATTTAAATTTAAACTAGTAGAAAAGATGGTTAAGCTTCCTTTGTATAGAAGACTGAATGATATAGGGGAAAACGTGCAAACAATAGCACACAAAAAAGAACTTGTCTTTGTTGTCATAACATAAAATTAAATGTAAAAACATGACGGGCATAGACAACTGCACATTACTAGTATTCAGTGATGACGGGTAATAAAACATTGTCAAGGAATTTATATACTAATGTTCAATATATAAATTCCTGGAACAGGAATTGTCTAACAGGATTCATTTTTCATTTTTTCATTTTTCTGATCAGGTTCTAAAATCAATAATAAATTCATTAGAAAAAATATAGAATTTGAACTCTTCTTATATTACACTAGCGATCCGCGCCGGCTTCGCACGTGTAGATATATAGAAAGATAAAATTAGTAGGTACTGTATTTGTACAAATAGAACAACAATAATTTCTTACACAAAATGTTTATTTGCACAAATATAACGTAAGAACAATTCCTTACATTAAATACTTAATTTGCACAAATATTTTACAACAATTCCTTACACTAAATACTTTATTTACACAAACTTAAATGTAACAACAATTCCGTATTATTATGTACCAATTATTCTGTGCTATTACTTCCTATCCCGTATCTCCTCTAATTAGTTTGTGCTTCCTCCTTAGACTTTATTGCATTTGCTGGGTATAATGTTTTTTTTTAAGTTTTATACTGACGTACCATTTTGTATATAATATTATTCTGTTTAACGCAAGGAGGTTGAAATTACGGTTACTGTTGAAAGGTTTAACGCCAATAAGCGTAATTCAACCTCCTTTGGTTTAAAAAACCGGGTGGGAAGTAAGCTTAATTCAACCTCCTTTGGTTTAAAAAACCGGGTGGGAAGTAAGCGTAATTCAACCTTCTAGGGTTTAAAAAACTGGATGGGGCTGTGTCCAGGCGCACTGATTTTGGTCTGTGCATCCTGTTACCACAGAACACCTAATAATACTACGCTGTTGCTACAAACAAACAAACAGACAATAATCAAATCTTTTCTTATTAAAAGGTTTAACGCCAGCAAGCGTATTCAACCTCCTTTGGTTTAATAAACCTATTGGGTCTGTGTCTGTCGTTGTTTCTCGA
This sequence comes from Alsophila aescularia, assembly GCA_946251855.1. Classification (NCBI taxonomy): domain Eukaryota; kingdom Metazoa; phylum Arthropoda; class Insecta; order Lepidoptera; family Geometridae; genus Alsophila; species Alsophila aescularia. The sequence continues at coordinate 64,819,485 of OX276373.1, forward strand.
AGCTAGAATTTTTAAAATCGGTTTGTTTTTTTGTGTTTATCGGTAGCGCTCACCCCACGGCAATTTTCTTACTATTAGCATTTTTACACCCGTCGTATCTTCTAAAAAAACGCCAGTATATATAGACAACTGCATTATTACTAACGTACTTGATAGACGTTATTATTTCTTGTATTATTAGCATAGAGCATTTCCTACGTCAATGATTATTAGATGTTCTGTGATTTTTCATTTAAAATATCACTACCGGCTATGACGTCACGTGTATATAGTTGAAAACATCGAGCTAGGTTTCGAGCGTATCCGACGCTCTTCTTCAAGAGTTCACGGCGCGAGATCCCGACGCGCACGTGAGTCATAGCCGGTAGTGATATTTAAAAATTTTAATTTTGTTGTTACTTCTTGATAATTTAGCTTTCTTAATGTGAAAGTTTTTTTAAATCAGGTCTGTATTTTTTGAGTTTATCCATTACAAACAAACAAACAATCAAATCTTTCCTCTTTATAATATTAGTGTAGATATTTAATATGTAGGTACATTATTATGCACCGAACTTGATTAAGTTTTTGTAAAGATTTTTAGGTGAATAAGTTTAGAACGTTATTATCTGAGAACAAATGAAGGTGCTTAAAAAGAAGTGTAATTTATAATTAACTACATATTATTATTAATGTTATATTTTTATTAATAATGGTATAAAATACGAAAATGCTCATCTTCATCGTTCGTAGTTGCATAATTATCGAGGGCGAATAATATTCTAAATTCAAATTTGCCGCACCTATTGGTAGATTCTAAATAAACGTTCCGGTGTGGTTTGTTTCTACCCTTTTAGTAGTTTTGGATTTCATCACAAGTAGGATATAATGTTATCATTTATTGTAATTTTATGTGAAATGTTTTCCGATTAAGTTTTTCGTTTACTTATTTTTTGTATAGGTTGTATTTACATACCATATGTATTGTATACAAATCTAAAAATCCTAATCCTTTAACTTGCAAGATTAATTATAAGTGATTAATTATAAGATTTTGATAATGTACTGTTAATTTAGCCGGCAATAAAATGTACCGAGCGGAAATCTTATTTTATTTAACCTTTTAGTGTGAAAACCGTGGCGGACTTATCGACCTGCCTTGATATTTCGGAAGTGAACCGACCTAAACTTGTGGAGCGGCCCGGGCAGGCAATATGTGCAAAGGGGCAATCATCATAATCTTTAGCCGGCAGAAGGCCACTGCTTAATTACCCCCGAACGGAGGATTGAGGAGAATGGGGCATTTCTGATTACTATATGATACACACACAGAATAAATAATAGATAATAGTCAAATCCCACCGTCCCTTTACGATAGTAGGTAAAAAACCAGAAGGAAGAATTTGGGGTGCTTCATATTAATTTTTAAACATTTTAAAGACTCCGACTTCTGTAGAAACCAGAAGAAATATTTTCTCTCTGACATTATTATTTACATGATAAAGAACCAAGCAGTCTGCCTTTATAAGTTCAAAAACTAATACCAGACTACGGTTGAGTAAAAAATATCTTAAAACACTACTATTGCCATTAAGACGAGTCGATTGACACCTCGCTGGTCAAAATTGGACCAATAGGAGTGAGGCTATGGTGGAACATCCACACAACCACATACATAGATACATACCTAGACTGTTTAACTCATTACCTTTGCTTTGCTGTAGTCGGGTAAAAACATGTTCAAATATTGGCCCACCAATGAAGTTGGCAACAACACCTTAGGGGGTCAAATTCTCTAATTTTAAGACGCCAATTCCACGCCGCCTGCGAGGAATTTGTTTGTGATTCCACGCAGGCAACGTGGAATTGGCCTTACTAAACTCTTTGAATTGGCGTGAGTGGTCATACAGAATACAGGCTAAGGTTGAATGAGTTTAGGCCACAGATTAAAGAGTACGCCGCGCATGGATGGCTACGGTTACTTTACGTCCGTGCCATCATGACGTTTCTTACTGTCGTTGCATGCCATTGAACCATAGAGTAACATATCCTACGTACCTACCAAGGAAGTTCTATGTACTTGCGCACAACTGGAACGACTTCTTCAAAGTAAAAACGGGGTATCGATTATTTGACCTTGGAAGAGACAAGGAAGTTAACAGAAGCCGTTATTATTTATAGTGCCAATCCTAAGTGACAGCGATCGCAAAAATGTTGAGCTATTTCTCTTAGTGTGGAAAATGAAATATAATATTTAGCAATATTGAAAAACCAAAAATAACGCTTTTTTTTTTGCGGTACTTCTATCAATGCTGGAATTAATTAATCATAACCATATAAAAATAATTGTATGGACAAGCACAAAAGGCGAAGACGAGCGAAGTTAGCGTGAAATTTGAGTTTTTTTTTTTTAAATATTGTTCTGATTCCAAAATATAACAGTGGAAGGAGTAATAAAAAGGCGTACCTACATATCGAAATACAATGCCTTTAAGCATAGGAAAATAATGAAAAAAAAAAACTATAACCAATAGGTACTAACAGAGATCGCGAAAATGTTCAGCTACTAATACTTGCATAGAAATTAAAAAAGTGCTTAAAAGACGAGCTATTTTCACTGTAAAATAATTCAAAATTCCTAATTAGAACTCTTGACAAAAAAACTTGTAAACAAGGTGCGGAGCTGTTTTGACGGGAATTATGGAGGTCGCTGCCGGAGGATTTAAAAAAAAACGAAAAGATTTCTAACAAATTTAATTAATATAAAAGTTACAATTAGTTTATAATATAATACTAGTCTATGTTCGGACGAAGTGGGTACCGAAGTGAAGCTGCTGAATAGGTAGCTTAGGCTTGAAGGCTTCCGCGGGGCGAAGTGCTGCTGCATCAGCAATCTGCGCAGTCACGTACGCCAAAGGCTTCCACGAGGCAAGGGTGCTGCATCAGCAATCCACGCAAGTCACGTACGCCATCGCTCTATTGAGGTCACAGCGACCGTTTACGTGGAATGTGCATTCTAGGCAATTTTAGTGTAGGTAGATTGCCTAACACCTCCACCCTCAAATCAGCAACTATTTGAGCACTCTGAGCGAAAATGTTGCTGGCTTTGAAGTATGGCCTTTAAGTTTTTCAGGATCCTCGTAGACGTGGTTTTCAGGTGAAATCTTATCATCAGATTGGGGTTTAGTCATTTCGTTTCGTGCACAGGCTGTATTTCCGTATAATGGTTAAGGGAATAAGTATGGCTGCACAGAAAAGTGTTCCATAAAATGGTATCGTCGTGTGGTACAGTGTGGTGTCCACGTGGTCCATTTGAATTGGTTGCTGCATAATATTTTTTTCTTCAATAGAGTGTAGTCTTTTTAGATTTATTGAGTTCAGTTTTATCTGTGGAATTTCGATGTGTTGATTGCTCTCATAATTATTGTTCGGTATTTCGGTTATCAGTAGGGGTTGACCTTTGACTCGATCGTTGATATTGATGATGGTGAATTCTTCAGTGCGTAGAAGACATTTCAGGGGTATAGTGGCGAGATAGCTTCCATGTAGGGTGATAAATTCCTGTCGTTCGCATTGCAGTTCGGTCTTCGTTGGTTTCGGGAAGATAAGAGAGTAGTGTTGGTCGTCTAGCTGCTCCATAGCTTCCTTTTCGAGAGTGACTTTGGTAGGGCGGCATGTCTTACCAGCGTTTGGTGGATGATGATGTTCTGGATACAGTCTGTATATCCTCTCTGCAGATGGTTGACCTTTTCTTCACACAGGTGCTGGTGGTTGAACTTCGGGCATTCAGCCTCTATGTACATGAAAGTCTTGCCATTGGGTGCAAGGAATGGGTAAGGAGGAACAAAGGTTTGTGAGTTTTTGTTAGGAACTATTGATAGTTTATAAAAATCAAACTGACTTGGTGAAACAATAAGAATTTTGAAAATGATGACTATCTTATTACCTGCATAATAATAGCCTGATTCTATGATGTTATAATATTCTCTTAGATCCGCCTCTAGTACCTGATCTTGGCTATATACTAACTTTAGTTTACTTATCATATTCCTTAAATTGTCTATACTTAACATGCTATGGTGTGTGCTCGATGCACGTATAAAAGCTAAGATATTTTCTATTCTGTTTAATTCTATGAATAAATCTTCAGCGTTTTCACTGATTATTGCTAATAGCTGAGCAAACTTCGCATATTTAAGAAGGCTGGTGTCAGCATAAGCATTGTTATCTAAAATTAGTTGCAAACTACCGTTAATTTTCTCCTGGTTTTCTGCTATTTTAGTAAGTAGAATTGTATGTTGAGTCATCCAATCTTTGTTAAGACTGATATGATCATTTACTTCGGACACCATCTTATTTTCGTTACTTTCTAATATCCTTATCGCGTCATTATATTTCTCGGCATCTGTATGGTCCAAATTACCAGTAATGCTTTTGACCAGAGATCCTAGACCGTCTATAAGGCCTCTCTTACTTCTTAAATTGCTCTATTCTTAAGGTCTCAGTGTGTTAAGTTGATTATTGATTTTGGTTAATTTAGTGAGAAGGTAGTCAATTTGTAGCTCGTATAAGTCAAGTGTATCGTTGCTAAGATGAGTTTCAAAAAGTCTCAGTTGGGAGCCTACCGAGTCAAGTCTATCTTTAATGTTGGTTAAGTCAATAAATTGAAGGAAGGAATGATAGTGCGTAATAAGTCGAGCTTGTCCTAGTTTGAAAGGAAGTAAACCAGGTCCATTGTCAAGACTTTCAAGTCTTATCTCGTGTCCCAGCGTTAGGTGGATTATTATCAGGAATATCCTGCAACAATTTGGCTGATTTAGGTACACGTTTAAGTCGAGATTTCGCAATGGGTCCTTTCTTTTTAGAAGTATATATGTGAATAGGTAAATCCGCTAAAACTGTGTCTTGAGTGTATCGAGAGGCAAGTTTATTCCTGCTCGCTAAGGGGTTAGTTATGAAGACCTGCTGGTCTGGCTGATATTCGACCTCGGGTTCTCTATTTTTGTTCCTAGTCTCCATTATTTTTGTACGATTTTCTAGAGCCGTTTCGTTTAATTTATCGTAAACTGCTTTCATCTGGTCTCTGTGGGATAGAATGTATTGCTGCATTAAATGTCCAGTCATGTCAATGTCAAAAGGATCTCTAGGATCAAAATGTCCTCGGACTATGTCATGGGGCCTACATTTTGTAAAACTATGTACTGAGCTGTTGTATGCTAGGATGGCATAAGGCATTAAGTTAACTGTTGGTTCGTCCTTCTGTCTCAGTCTTAAGATTCGTAGATGTTCTAACAAGGTTGAATGAAATCTTTCTATAATTCTATTGTCGTTAGGGGCATGGGCTAAAATTTTATGGTGGTTTATCTTATGTAGTCTTATAAATTCAGCAAACATCTGGTTTGTAAATTCGGTCCCATTGTCAGTCACAATTGTTAAGGGCAGGCCATGATGTGTACTGTAATTTAATAGTCCTTGCAGGATACTAACAGCGGTGCCATCACGTAGGTGGTAAGCTTGTCCATACTTTGAAAACGCGTCTACAAAGGTTAGATATTTCTCGTTATGTGCTGTGAACAAATCCATGTGTACAATCTCGAGGGGTTTTGTCGCGGGAGGTACGATATTAAATTGCGGTCTGATGGGGTGTCTATCATATTTCATCTGACCACAAACTGTGCATTCATTGATGTACTTTGTTATCTCTTCTTTCATTTTAGGCCAATAGTATCTGTGCGAAAGAGCCAGATAACATTCATTTATTCCTCTATGATTGGTTTTGCCTTCGTAATAGTGCTTAATGATCTCCTGTTGTCTGAGATATTCCTTAACGTCCTCTAGTTCAGTCTTTGCTAACACCAGATTCATAGCGGAACTCTTAAAGTTATTTTGGATGATTGGGAGGATCGAATACATTCCTAGAGGGGGTGTAATTTTAAGGGCAGTTTTAACCTTTGGGTTAACGTACTCTTTAATAGCATTAACTACATCCTGTTCGAGATTGGACTCTGCTACTTATATGAATGTGCGGGTGTGTGTATCAAAAGGCTTGGTTGCTGTCGTTCGTCTTTTAATGTCTCTTACTATAGTGAAACATATTTGTCGGTGAAACTTATTCAGGGGTTCGTCAGTAATGGGGACTTCCAGGACGGTATTCGCATTGCTGGTGTGAGCTGTTACTGTAGAGGAGTCTATTTGTGAGGGTGCGTTGTCCATGGGGTTAGCTATCATTGAGTCTACTTCTTCATTATTAATTTCTATACGGGACAAAGCGTCGGCGTTCGTATTAATTTTTCCTTTCTTGTGTACTGTGTAGTCATATTAGCTCAACTTGAGCCTCCATCTTGTGAGTCTGGAATTAGGTTCCTTAATGTTCATAATCCATTGAAGGGGCTTGTGGTCTGTGAAGATTTTAAATTTGCGACCGAAAAGGTAGGGTCTAAAATATTTTGTTGCCCATACTATTGCTAACAGCTCCTTTTCAATGGTACTATAATTTATTTCATTTTCATTCAAGGTACGAGATGCGTAGCAAATGTGTTTATCTGAACCTACAAGTCCTTGACTGAGCACGGCTCCAATTGCCAAGTTAGAAGCGTCTGTGGTTAAGATGAAGTCTTTGGTGAAGTCTGGATATTGCAGAATTGGGTCGTTGGTCAGTAATGTCTTACATTTTTCAAAACAGTCCGTATACTCAGAGTCAACCGTTATCTTATTAGATTTCTTTAGGCATTTAGTCATGGGTTTAGTGATGCGGGCAAAGTCCGGTATAAATTTTCTATAATATCCCAAAAGTCCTAGAAATTGTTTTATCTGCTTGGGGGTCTTTGGAAGAGGATATTTTTTGATAGCTGCAATTTTATCAGGATTCGGTTTAATACCGTCTCTACTGATTATGTGGCCCAAATAGGCGGTTTCCAGCTTCAAAAACTCAGACTTGTCCATCTGGATTTTAAAGTTGGACTCCCGCAATCTGTTGAATATTTTCTCTAAATTAATCATGTGTTCTTGCAATGACGTGCTAAAAACGATGATGTCATCGAGGTACACCAGGCAAATCTCGTTTTGTAGGCCTCTGAGCACATTGTCCATCACCCTTTGGAAAGTTGATGGAGATTTTTTTTATCCCATTGGCATACGCATAAATTCGAAGTGCCCGTGTTCTACGTTGAAAGCGGTCTTGGGTACGTCGTTAGGGCTCATCTCTACTTGATAGAAGCCTGAAGCCAAATCAAGTGTAGTAAAATATTGGCATCTACCGAGTTTGTCAAGGACATCTGAAATATTTGGGATAGGGTATTTATCATCGATAGTCTTGTGGTTCAGTTTACGAAAGTCTACGACTAGCCTCCACTTTTGCTTTCCGGATGCGTCTATCTTTATAGGAACTACCCAAATAGGTAAGCTCCAGGCAAAATCAGAAGGCCTGATTATACCCTGCTCCAGAATCGTGATTTGATCTCTAACTTCTTGACGATGTATAAACGGATAGCGGTAGCTTTTCGTATAAACTGGTAATTCGTATGTAGTTTTAATTTGATGCTTGATTTTGTTGGTAAAAGTCAAGTTCTTGCCGTCAATGTAAAAGACGTCAGCGTATCGTCCGCACAAAGTCTCTAAGTTCGCTTTTTCCTCGGCGTTCAAATGATCGGTACGTAGTCGAGATAGTACTGAATTAGTCCGACTAGGGTCTTGTTCGGTACTTGCGCACTCAATATTGAACATATCAACTTTTACAGTCCGATCAAACGTCACAGTCATGTCAGAATACGTTGGATTTTCAATCTCTATGATGCCTGTTTGATCAGTTGCCCAATTCCATAACTTGGCTACAATCGGATTATCACTTTTTTCATAGCAAATTCGACTCTATCGCAAGGCATTAGTGGTTGCGATACTGAGAATTCGATTGAAGCCAAGTTATGAAGTCTTTTGTGTGCCGGCAGCTTGCTGCTGCTGTACTGATGGGGCCCTTCTATCAAATGATTCGGTCCTTTGTTGTAGGTACATCACGTTAAGTTCTTCCTGGACAAATTCCAGTGCCTTTTCAATTGTTGCGGGTCTCATACATCGAATACGAGACCCTAGAGGTTCTTTCAGACCCGTCACGAAAGATTGTAACGTTAATTTTCTATATAGTTCACGTTTGGCCTCGATAGTAGTGCCAACGTTTTCGTGTAAAGTGACATACGTCATAAGGGTGCTGAAAAGGTTCTGGCACTTGTCATAAAACTCTACAGGTGTGCTATTTCCTTGATTAAGTAAGGACAGGTCATTATATAGTGCGGTCTCATCTCGTTGGTCGGAAAAGTTGTTAACTAGAGCATTACGAATACCCAACCAACTTTCGGGTATTCCGTTTGAGTTAATAGTTCGCGCAGCATTACCAGTAATTTTGTTCAAAATACCATTTATTAAGCATAAGTTGGTTAATTCTGCGCCCGCTTCCCTACTCATATATTTAGTCACTATCTGGTCACATATACGAATAAATCTTGTAAGGACATTCGGATTGCCGTCAAAGTCCGGCACAGGGCGTAAAGCCTTATAAATCGTGTCTGGATCCATTTTCGTATAGCTAGATTTATCACAAAATAATCTATCTAAATTTAAATCGTCCTCTGATTCTAGAGAGCTTACACTTCTATTTAAATCTAGTTCCTTATTCCTACTAATCTGTCTTAAGGAGACATATTTGTCCGTGTTTTTCCCGGGATAAAAAATCTTGAAGGGAAGGATTTCCAAGGAAGCAACACAATAGGTACAATAATTTCAATGTACTTACAACATTATCCTGTTCGGTTCCACTGAAGTTCAAGTGTAGTCCCCGGCCTTGCGCCTTCCAAAGTTCGGATCTTAGATGAGGTTCTTGATAGTACGAGCAGCAACCATGCGGGATCTCTGGATAACGATTTGGGTTTGTCCTTTTTCTCGCGCGTGCACTGCTTCTAAGATCCTACCGACTGCGCCAATTATGGAGGTCGCTGCCGGAGGATTTAAAAAAAACGAAAACATTTCTAACAAATTTAATTAATATAAAAGTTACAATTAGTTTATAATATAATACTAGTCTATGTTCGGACGAAGTGGGTACTGAAGTGAAGCCGCTGAATAGGTAGCTTAGGCTTGAAGGCTTCCGCGGGGCGAAGTGCTGCTGCATTAGCAGTCTGCGCAGTCACGTACGCCAAAGGCTTCCACGAGGCAAGGGTGCTGCATCAGCAATCCACGCAAGTCACGTACGCCATTGCTCTATTGAGGTCACAGCGACCGTTTACGTGGAAAGTGCATTCTAGGCAATTTTAGTGTAGGTAGATTGCCTAACACGGGAAGATTTTTTCGTTCGTGTGTATATTTTTAGATAGTTTTATTACTGTTTTGATTTTTTTCGAGAATTTTTATTGTTTTATCCATAATGGTATAATACATTATGTAATTTATTGTAATAAACTTTTCATCAAATATAAGTTTTTTTCGGCGATTTCCCGCCAATATCTTGGGTGCTGAGATTATAATTATTGTAATGAAAGCATTTTATTTTTTTTACTTATTTTAGAGAGGATATGTTATAGAGAAACAGAGGATATAAAAACAAAATTGAAAAAATATGTGTTTATTTAAAATAAAGGTTATTTATTTCCAAAAATAATACAGATTTTCAAGGGTTTTTTCGAATCAAGTAGCTGTAGTTAATAAAATAATTATTTATGTGATATTATTTAATTTATTCTAATTTATAATTTCAATGGCTTTCTAGAACAGAAACTCAAAACATTATAATACAAAACAATAACACTTTATTGACACACATGTTATGTATTAGCTCCTAAACGAAGACGACACAATGATGACTCACACGGCCATTCCAACGCTGGAACTGCAAATCGCTGACATTGCGCCTGCAGTTCACGGAATTAGAAGTAACTGACATCGGGACGATTATTATAAGAATGATTCGCGACACTTTCTGTTCTAACATCGACTGATTGTGACTTATTTAATTTAACTTTAGTTAAATTGTAACTTTGAAATAAATACTTTATCATATTTCGGTTTCTTTGTCCGCCCTCGCCTGCTGCGAGACATAATTCACAGTTAAACAAATGACAAAATAGAAATAACATAAACAATAGGTACAATGGGCGGTCTTATAGCTCATAGCGATCTCTTCCAGACAACCTTCGGATGTAAAGAAGCTAATTGCTAATAAGTGTCGATAGTGTGGCAATATTATGATTCTAAACAAATTGAATGTAAGTAATAAGAAATAAATAAAATATAAATAAACTACACAGTAATAGTTACTTAAATACTACGAGTATGTTAAAATATATAGCTATAAGTAATTATAAACTTACATACATATAACTGTAATACATAAATACATACATAAATACATATCAAGTCAGTGCTGGTTAGTCAAGTTAAGGCCTGTGAGGAGCTGAAGAGGTAAAAATTAATAATGGCCAGCATTCAGCAGGAAGAGACGTAAATAGAGCTTGGGAACCCAGTTCAACCCGGATAACTGCAGGTAACCCGAGGACCTCACACGTTTTAGGCGCGCGTAGGCTTGGACTTGCAAAGGTTTAACAATAGACTGTAGCAGCGCGGATGGCACTTGGAATGGAATGAAAATCAAATGGAAAATAATCGGTCAATTGGCTTCTCTGCATTTGGCTACCTTTTTTTGAATCTCCAGGGGGGACAGCTGCCCCGCCCCCCCTGCAACCCCCCTCCCTACTAACTACTCTCTCTACGTATCAGGCTAAGGAAATTCTATGTACTTACGTTGTAGGTACCTACGCTTGCCTATTATTTGTATACTCTTTGGGTACCTAAGTAAATAGAACTTCCTTGTATCACGCATGGTGAACAAAGAACACATACACGATGCACTGTACCAGTTCGTTCTATTACGAACCAGAAAACTATATAAAGTCTAGGAATTCAAACACTAATGTAACCGGAAGGATCACTCTTTACTTAATTTAACATGAATTTGAACCTTATTACAACTGAATAACGTTCTTTTTTAATTTAATGTAGTTATAAGGAAAAACGGTCTCGAGAGAGACTTACTTTTCAGTCGCTGTGTCCCTTTCACACAGTTGAAGGGTGCGGGAAGTGGGGCAGGTGGTGCGAAGTGTGGTAAGACTGAAAGGAAGGGTGGGGATAGAGACTAGAGTGGGATAAAGGGGGGAAATGAAAAGGGGTAGGGGAAGTAAAAAATGAGAGGGGAAGTAGAGGAAGGTAGAGGAAATAAGAGAAGGGAAGAAAGAAGTGGGGGAAGGACGTAGTTTTTTTAAACCAAGATGGCGGACTTGTTGCCACAAACAAACGAAAGGTAACGATCACGTTGCAGTGCCGATTAGGTTTTCTAGCTGAATCGCTCTATTGGGATCGTGATTGAATTGGAATGGTGTTCGAAAAGGGCTGGTTGGACAAGCACCCGTTCAAGAGTATGACTTGTGTATCCAGCCATCACCCCTCAACCATTTTAAGTAAGTCATTAATATGTTATTCCAGAGATGAGATGGTGCAATATTTAACCAACAATGCAATATTCACATATTAATTATTTTGTGTTACATATGATGGTGCAATATTTACATATGTATGTATGTAATATTATTGGAATTGTATAATATTCACATAATTATGTTAGTCTACTGGGGCTTCCGAACGAGTATACCAAAAATCATAGACCAAATTTCATGACTGCATATATAATTATGTATGCATGTATATTTGTATAATGTATGTTTGTTCAAGGAATCTCAGAAACTACTGAATGGATTGTAATAATTATTTTTATCGACTTACGTATCGTTATTTTTTCAACTGGGGGAATAGTGAACATATTTCATCAAAACCGGTTCAGAAGTTTAAAAGATTTGCACCAAAATGTTATATGAAATCGGTTTATATTTATGTGGCTTTTGTTACATCGACTTGTTAAAGACAGACATTATTTTTATGCAGTAAAGATGAATAAAAAAACATAACACATGATATTTTTAAATTTAATTTTAAATTGTTGTCTATAATTTTCTTAATGATTTCTCATAATAAGCAGGTAATCAGGAAGAAAAATAGGAACTCTTTTGAGCACCCGAAGTGTAATGATTTTTCACGTTTTTTTTTAGTTACCTAATAATACAAGAAAACCCACCAGTTTCTTTTTTACTGATTTTACATATCTGATCCTTTAACCTGTTGGCTATCGGTATCCCTATTTTTGCAAATTTGGCAAAAAATAAAAATGTAAAAATAAGTTAAAAAAGTTATTTTTTTTCTCTTTTTTGGTGCGTTTACTTTCCTCAAATACAGATTTTGTGTATGGCAAATCTTTTAATTATTCTTTATTTAAAAAAATAGCCCAAGAACTCATAAAACGCACTCGTCCACAGATTAAGGTAAGAAATTTAAATTTCAAACACTTTTTTTTCAAACAGTTTTGACGACCGGTTGGTCTCGTGGCTAGAGATCCTAGGTACGAAATCGAAAGGTCGCGGGTTCGAATCCTGCAAGGTGCAATCATTTGTGTGATGAGCAGAAATATTTGTTTCCGAGTCATGGATGTAATATTCTTATCTATGTATGTTTATCCGTTATCTAGTGCCCATAACACAAGGTATCCTAGTTTGGGGCTAGGTAATTGGTGTGGAAATGTCCCGAATATATTTATTTTATTTATTCGTTTTTGGTGCTAGATCGGGTTACTATTGCAAGTGATACTAAAATTCGCGATAATCTTAGATTATTCTATACCTATTTTGTAGAGATATTCAGCACGGGATTGCACAAATTAATCAATAAACCGTTAAATTGACAACTGAAGTGGTTTATTGCCATACTCATATTTGTGGAATTAAGTGCATTGTGTAAAGGTGCTGTGAGTAGCAAAACTCCTATTTTTGGAACGAATTAGTTATATATCGAATCAAGTCACAGCATTAATATTTTTATATGTAGTTCTTTAGTCTAAAAACTAGTATAATTTTTGATCTAAGGAAAACACGATAACACTATATTTTCTCGGTAAAAAATGATTTCAATCTTTGCTAATTTTTGGTCTTTAAGTAAAATATCTTAAAAAGTTATAGGCAACGACCTGTTTGCTTTGTAAAATAGGTTATAATTTGACATAGTTTCTTGCCTAGCAATTTGTCGATCCATTCCCTTGAGTTATTCAAAATCATTCATCATTATCATCATCAGTCTATATTTGTCCATTGCTGGACTAATGTCTCTTAATGTACATCACTGAGCTCATTTTGTTGTCCAAATCATTTAATTTATGTAAAATGGACTCCCAGGCTGCATCGCCTCTCCCTTTCAAACTGCATCTGGACGACCAGGACAAAAGATTGAGAGCGTACCTACAGCGCCTTAAATGTCTTTTTAGAAAGTAACTGTAAGTAGTTATCACGAATTCCATTAAAATTTACAATAGTTACCAGCGGGGCAATTACCTGCCTTGTTGCAATCAGATTTTCATCATCACGTGCACTTAATGCGGCGCATTAGAATTGATATTGTTTTGAAAATCTGATTGCAACAAATAGTATGGGCTTATTACCCCCATTCCTATAAAAATTAAATGAGTGTTATTTCTAACGTCTCGTTACTTTTTGACGTTTTTTGTATGGCGTTTATGTCAAAAACTAACCGTCAGTAAGCGAAAACGGTTCGTTTTAAGATATAGGAACCGTCCATTAGGGCATTGCACTGCAGTTCTAACCCGCAAAACTAAAAAATAAAACTGTATGAAATATAAATTTCCCACTATATAGGTTCAGAAATGTAAAATCGGTTAAAGAACTAAGAATTTCTTTGTATCCCTAACTCATTTTCCTGCTTGGCTGCTTAATAGAAGACAGCAATAAGAAATCCCTAGTTAGGGCCCTGCACCCCGCAGTCAAGACACTATAGTGTTAAACTAGTTTCATTCCATCAATTCGGAGAACATTGATAGGTTCCACGATAAGTGGGAGCAAAGTAGGTCTTTTCTGTTCAAGACTTTCAGAGAGGGCGGTAATTAGATTTGAATTTGGAACGTGAATTTTGTCTATTGGGTCGCGTGGCGTGCTCTCTGTATTTAAAAAAAAACACGTGAACGTATATAGAGGAGGAAATAAATAAAAGCGCTTGAATTACGATATCACCTTCGCGGAAACAAGGAATATTGACAGTGCAAAAACTAAATAATTTCACGAAAGAATCCTTCACTCCACTCTGGATGCAAACTAGCGCCCTTGTCGAAAAATATTACTTTGCTCCCGTGTCATACAACCGACTATTCTCTGTGTTTCTAGTTTCTTAGCTATTACGTTATGCATATAATTACTAGTTCATAAATGTGCTGGTTTCTTTTAAAAAATGCAAACAGTTCGAAACACTAAAGGCTGATTTAGATAATTTTAAAAAGATATAGTAGAAAATGCTTTTTTTTATGGCAGCACTGTTCCTTTGTTTACAACGCCGAAGCGAACGACCGAAACAAAAACAAGTTACGAACAAACAAGCCAGTTATTTTTAAACCTTGTTTGGGTAAACGTGTGCAGAACAAATCATTAAAATTCAAAAATAATCGACGAATGACTCCTTTTAGTAATAAGATAGCTACCTAATATCGTGATAAAATTACTTTTTTCAGTCAAAATAATTCTTTACTTTGAGTTCTTTGTTTGAAAGTGCTAGAGTTAGTGCGACGTTGCCGCTCTTACATCTAACTTCTCCAATAAGAATTTTCTTCTTGCAACGGTTTTTCTAATAGTTTTGCCTAGAAACAAGGATTGTAGTACACATTTTGAGTGAATAAATCCAAAAGGGATGCTCCAGTGCTCTGAAATGTGTGAGTTTGAACGCTCTGTAATTTCTGACGCAATACCAATCTGGCAACAGCGCGCGGAATCGGAGTGAATAGGGACATTCTAATGTATTAAAAAACTCATCAAACACCCTGCGATTTCGCACACCGTCCCTGATTTATGAGGTAAGCTTTCTTTTTAAATACTTTTTGGTTATGTTTAATTTATTTATTTTGATATTTATGAAGTTTAATAAGTAGGTTTTAATACATTCAAATTTGCCGCCGAATTACGTAATACTGCGCGAGGCAGCCATCTTTTTTTTAAACCATCAGTCATCTGTCAACCTCTATTGAATTTAATCGTGTGAAGTGATAATAAAAAAAAACTCACTTATAGGGTGGTTTTTATCAAAAAAAACACTTCGGAAGCATCCGGGTAAGTGTTTTACCCAATTTTAATAAAAAATTGCGTACGTTTTACCTCGTTTTTATCGCGTAGATTGTCTTTGTTGAACATAACCTCACTTTGTTTGATAAGTGCTTCTGAGGTCCGAGTTTTTAGGTCAACCAGTGTCTCCTTCATGGCGAAATTCCGTATTTGCTTGTATTTATTTGCATAATTGTCGCGCAGGCCGTTTAGGCGAGTGAAATCGCTGGGCCAATTGCGTTGGCGATGTAGGATGTAAGCTTTTGTATGTTGGATTAAGCCTAGGTACATTATCGAATCTTGTATCCTCACAGCAACAAGTACCTACCTAGGTACTGATCTAAAATGTTTGATATTTTAATGCCTGTATTTAGATTTTCATTTTTATTTGTTTAACTGTCTATTTAATAATATATACCTGTTAAATACCTAACATCTTTTTCAGATTTCAGATACAGCTTTTTAGTGTACACATTTCACGTCTTTTCTATGGTAATTTTGAGTCACTAACTTGTACATGTAGACATTCAAGCATATTTTTTTTTTTTTTTTTTTGCAATACCTACTTACTTATTGGTCAATTTTTATTTTTATTATTTGATCATTTCCAGATAAGTCCTATCAAATGTTTATAAAACTTGAAGTATCTTTAGTTTAGTCAGTTTGTGGCAGCTTACTTTCTGTGTATTAAGATATTTTTATTCAATACACTTGCCTACATTATGTAATGTTTAGTAGTTAGGTAGGTACACTTCAATAGTGTTACTATAGGTACTTACTGAAAGCATTAATTTAACCAGAAGCCAACAACCTGCATTAGTCTACTGCTGGACATAGGCCTCTCCTAATGTGCGCAACTGAACCTAATCTTGGCTCTTCTCATGTAATTACTGCCAGCTACTTTGCGTAAATCGTCTCTCCATCTGGTCGGAGGGTGTCCTACACTATGTTTGCCTATACATGGTCTCCGCGCAAGAAGTCGTCTATCCCCAACAGTTATCGGTTCTTTGACCGGCGCATTGCCACTTCAGTTTGATAATTATCTGAGCTGTCTGTGACTTTCGTTCTCTGTCAGATCACCTCATTTCGGATGCGATTCCTTAGAGAAACTCCGAGCATAGCCTGTTCCATAGCTCCCTGAGAGATATTAAATTTGTGGAGCAGTCTCACAGTCAGTGTCAACATTTAGGCTCTGTATGTCAGCGCGTCCTACCCGTGTAGGACGCGCTGGTTAAAGACTTTAGAGATAAACATACTCCTGCACAAATTTGAGAGGCTGACTACTGTTGGTTCCAGTATAATGTGTTGATTTATCATCAATGTTTTTTATCATTGTTCATACAGAGCCTAATGTGTGTATGGAAGGCATCTGCTAGGCTGGTCAACATTTGTTGCAAATCTTACAGCGACTGCCATGAGGACAATAACCTCTGCGAATCTCAAGTGTGTGATGTAATTGCCGTTTATGTTGATGCCCATCCCATTATTCCTAGTCCAACATCATGAACATAATATCCTCCATTGCATTGGTAAACAGTATCGCAGATATGACATCCCCCTGTCGTACTCCCCTGAGCAATTGGATTTGTTCAGTTTGCCAGTCCCTGACTTGGACAGACATCATAGCAGCGTCATATAGGCTTCTCAACACTTCAATATATGTCTACTTGGCATCACTGCAAAGAGTCAGAACAGACGAGGTCTCCATGGAGTCAAAGGCCTTCTCGTAGTCCAGTCATTATATCATTATACTCTTCTGACTTCAGGATAATCTGGTGCACTGTGTTAATATGGTCTACAGTGCCATATCCGCTGGAATAAATGGTGTCTGGAATTTATCAAATATTTGCGCAACACAATTGGTGATGATATGACCCTTGAGAACAAATTATGTATGTGACTTAGGAGTGAGATGAGGTCTATAATTCTGGAGCCTGGTTTGTCCCCTTTTTTGAAGAATAGTACCACCACACTCCCGTTCAACTAATAAATAATAAATAAATAAATAGCTTTCGCCTGCGACTTTGTCTGTGCGGAAAGAAAGCAACTTATGTTCTTCTTTTTGTTATTTATTGGTTTCCATGCCAACCGTTACTTTCAACGAGTAATTCAACTAGTAATCAACATTTTCCAGGATAAAAAGTATCCTATGTTTTATTCCAGGGTACAAGCTATCTCCATTCCAAATTTAATCGAAATCCGTCCAGCCGTTATTGTGTTAAAACTCCCCAAATAAACAAACAGACAATGTTTCACTTTTATATATTGGTGTGGATTGTTGAAAACAAATGAAACTGTTTATTTGTTGACTTTCTAGTTATAGTTAGGTAATTACTAACTTCCACATCCTTACTTAAACCAAATAGATAATCCAAAAAGAGCATTCTCTCATCTTTACGAGTGTCTTATAAGCTATCAAGTGCCTACGCTAAATGAACCTAAATATTATGAACAGCATGTCAACAGTTAAAACTGAACAATCTATAATAAAACAATAAGAACGAAAAAGTCTGTACAAAACAGATAATTTAAAAAAATGGTCTTGGCTTAAATAAGCTACAGAACAAGAATAGATCATTTTTTATAAAATCGTATATTTATATTTGTTCACACATCACGTAAAAACTACTGGACCTATTGCGATGCGATTTTCACTGTTGGATATATTAGGGTTTGACTTAAAAAGTGGGTACTTGGTATCTCAATCTGATAATTAGATGTCGAGCAATTGATACAAACTATTTTACGGCTGAAGGAATTTTGATCAAATGCTGGTATATCGGTAGTATAAGTCCTGGAATAGCACATGACTACTTTAATCTAGAGAAATGACCACGCATGCAAAGCCGCCGGCACATCTAGTGCTATATATCATTCTGCCCACCTTTTGTTTAAATTTAGTCCTAAAAACTAATACGCCTATAAATCGTGACGCATTTGAACTCTAATCCGTTGTTCAGGCCAGTTCCAATGAGAAACCTTAATTTTAATCTCATAGACAGTAAACCTAAGTCAGTAGACCGGTCAAATATTTACTCAGAACAAATGCTTGACACAATGGAAACGCGGTACTAAGGGAACTAGCAGCTGTGCTCCGTTTGCACAACCGTTATTTAGGACATCAGAGATAACAAATAAGGTTATCATCACCGTCGCCTCTTTCAACCTCATAATGTGGCCAGTTTATGTAGTAAACTTAAAATGGATGTAGGGCTAAATAAATGAAGTGTCTACTATTAAATAGATTGATTTACAATTGTCTTATAATTAGTGCGTTCAGCTATCATTTTCTCAGTTATTTAACATTATCTAGCTTTTCGCTTTCTTATATTTGGTTTAGTTTGCTGCATTGAAAAATCTTTTACTATCCCAAATAGAACATATGAACGGAAACTTCATAATATTTATTTTCATTCAAGCTAAAGATTTCTGTAATATAATATACCCATTAAAAAAAGTAACTAGTGTACCTATATAGAATATTTTATTTCACTTCCCTGTGATTTTTACATTTTATACAAAACTAGCGACTCGCCCCACCTACATGTGGTATAGCTAGCGGCCCGTAAGTCTAGCGGTGAACGAAACGTGGCGGGGATCTTGGCACAGTCAGTTTTCGGCATAAAAAGTATTCAACATTTTAACACATTATATAAACTTTGACTGTGCCAAGATCCCGCCACGTTTCGTTCACCGCTAGACTTACGTGCCGCTAAGGATACATTATTTTATGTATCACAATAGTTTTCGCACCACAAGCCAAGTAATGGGTTTTTTGGGCAATTTTTCGATTGCTTGTTTTACATAGTGCAATTTTCGTAGGGAACTCAAATTGTTTTTAAACAGCTGTTTGAAATGTCCGACTGGGGCATACGAGACTTTTTGCTCGAAAGAAGTCTTCTAACTTTTGAACAATTGAAGTCAAATTGCTTGCAGATGTTTACAACCACGAGGTGGTCCATTCCTAAATTGGGCTATAAAATTTACATTAATTTCGTTTTGGCTTATATTTTTATAAGGGCACGTGTTTGTAATAGACATTGGGAATCACCGTGTATAAAAAAATTACATACATTGAATTTCAGGACAAAAACAGCCATCAATTATGGTAGCTAGCTGTCACGACCCCCCAGTCGCCAAAAATCTTGCCGATGAGTTTCTTTTTGTCACAATCTGGGATAATAATATGGAAATAAGTTTGGCTGATTTTGAAAGCAGCTTTTAGCAAACAGTTTTCGAGAAAATATATGAAATTTTGAATGAGAAATTGAAAATACAATCAGCACAAAATAAATTAAAAAATATGGTAATTAGTGTTAAAATTTACTGCATGGAATGAAAAATATCTACTACCAAAAATACAATCACCTTCACATGCAAAATTTGAATATGGTTCAAAACACCAGAAATCGAAAGCGTGAAATCGCGGTTTTATTTATACAACTAGCTGTGCCCGCGGCTTTGCCCACGTGGTCACTCCATTTAAAAGAAGACCATATGTGTTATTCCAGGACCTAAAGTACCTATAAAGTACAATATTATAATACATTTCTACAAAATTCGTTTATCCGTCATTTGCTTTTTTATCGATTACTCGACATTTAATCATCGGATTAAGATAACAAGTATCCCAGATTTTAAGTCAAACCCTAAGCTATCCAACAGCATCGCAATCGGTACAGTAGTTTTTACATGATGTGCGAACAAACATACAGACAAATAGACAGGCACGATTTACAATGATGTTATATTCTTGTTCAGTAGCTTATTTTAAGTATACACGACTTTTTTTTTAAATGATCTTTGTACAGACTTTTTCGTACATATTGCTTTATTATAAGTATAGATTACATCGCAAAACCGCTGGTCCGTCATCAGTCCTCTTGACGTAGAACATAACGTATTATTATGACGTCATGCCTAAAATAATAATTGACTATATTAGGTAGTTACATAAAACATCTATATACTATAATAAAACTGTAACTGGGCTTAATCTGTACATTAAATATTTTTTGAAAATTTTGATTGAGATAAACTTCAAAATCGATATGGAGTGCAAAAAGGTTATTTTTTTATTTCTTGTCTGTCTGTCTGTATGTCTCTTTGAACACGCATCACGCTGAAACTACCAGACTGATTTTGATGAAACTTGGCAGAATCATAGCTGATGTACTGGATTAACATTTAGGATACTTTTTATCCCCGAAAAATCAACGGTTCCCGCAGCATAGGGGTAGAAAGTTATTTAAAATAACACGTATCAAGCTAAAACTACTGGACAGATTTTGATGTAACTTGGCACAGTCAAAGTTTATATAATGTGTTAAAAAGTTGAATACTTTTTATCCCGAAAAATTAAAAGGTTCCTGCGCCTATGGGTCCAAAGTTGTGTTAAATTTAAAGTGATCATACATACGTTTACGACTAGACTGGTACCGAATTTCGTCATTCTGCTACGAGGCTCACTGGCCCAGTTGGACAGATGCATGGGTGAGTAATCCAGACGTACGTGGATCGAAATCACACGCTGTATAAATGTTTTGATCCATAATTAAAAGATTTTTACATTATTTATGCGTTATTTTTTACATTTTCCTTGATATCTATCTATACTATAATAAAACTGTAACTGGGCTAAATCTGTACATTAAATATTTTATGAAAATGTTAATTGATATGAACTTCAAAATCGATTGTTTCTTCCATTGAGATATTATAATGTACTACCTACGTACCTACATAATTATATAGTTATATCGGAGGTTTCTTCATAATGTCTTACTGGCAAAATGGTTAGTTGTCGGTATTGAAATGTGTACATACAGAGGTAGGTACATGTATTGCTCTTCACAGAGAAAGTATAGAAAACTTTTATTTTTTCAAATCAATCCTCATATCGTGTTGAAAAAGCTCAAAAAGTAGGTAGGTAGGGTAGGTAATTATTAAGAGCCAGTTAAAGTGCCAGTAAGTACGTCGTTCTGTGAAACATCATAAATAAGAACACAATGTTTCGTTGCATTAAAATTTGTTCGTATGGACCTCATAATAATGACCTACCCTTGATGCCCCATCCAATTTACCTCACTACCTTAATTACTCTCGAATCTGTGCCACCTTACCTTCGGAGATAATTTTCTCTACTCAATAACAAGACGTTCATGATAACAAGTTACTTCGTTTAAACTAGATGGCGTTGTCTACCCTTAAAGCACGCAAGCGGTTTGTTACGAAGTGGTTTGAACGTTGAATGAACTCGTACAACACGTTTTCTTCTTTTTTTTTTTACTCTATCCCCTCCCCCCCCCCCTAAAGGCTTTTAAAACGTATTTAGATGTTTTTTGTGTTTTTTGATAGAATAAGTCGACTTCATTCGCTTAATTTCGCTGCGTAAAACGCGCAGCGAAATTAAGCGAATTATTTATAGTAAAATAGTAATTTATTAATTTAAATTTTTTTTTTAACTCATTCATGTCATTATAAAAACCAGGGTTCAAAATACTTTCAAGTGCTTTGTAAACCGAAGCCTTGAAAGTAGAAAATACTTGCATAGGAAATTGATCTTCGTGTCCATATAAATAAGGAGCACAATCGTGTTTGCGAAAAAAGTACTTGGAAGCGTGGAATTGAAAGTAAAAAATACTTGCATAGGAAATTGACCCGTGCTCTTATGTAAATAAAGAGCACAATTGCGTTTTCTTAATAAAACTTCGAAGCCTTGCAAATTTTTTGAGCGATGTATCGGCCACCTAGCTTCTTGTGACCCGGCTAGCCGAGTGCGGCCGAACTCAGCCGAGGCCATGCCGAACCCGCCACCAAGTATGTACATGTAGGTGCGGACGCGGCGAAAGAGCGTAAAATACTTTGAAAGTCTTGCAAGTATTGCGGGTCCGCACCAGGGCGGCGTACTTACAAGCCAAAACCTGGTTTAACAACCTGGTTGCGTAAATACCCACCTTCCCTAATTCCACGCAGGTGGCGTGGAATTGGCGTCAGTGGTCATACAGAATCCAGGCCCTGCTCTCAAGCCCTTGCGACTGATTTAAAAACTGGGGTACTTGGTATCTTAGGCCTTGCACGCACTGCCTTGCAGTGGAACGCGGTGCGTTTATTCTGGCGTTTATTTCACATTGTATTATATGCGTTTATTTCATATTTTATTATATGCGTTCATTTCATTGCAATACGTGCAAGTGCAAGTGTGCTATAACGCATATTCTGTGAAGTACGGAGTGCCGTACTTCACAGAATATGCGTTATAAAAAGGCAAGGCAGTGCCTTATTCCGATGATTAGATGCCGAGCAATCGATAAAAAACTATTTGACGACTGAACGAATTTTGAAGAAATGTAGTATAATATTGTACTTTGTAGGTTTGGTCCTGGTCCTCCTGGTCCTCTGGACCAAACATACAACTGGTCTGGTGGTGGTTTGGCTTTTGGTCCTGGAATAAAACGTGTGGGCTACTTTTAAATGAAATGACCACGCGGGCAAAGCCGCGGGCACAGCTAGTCAAATACTAAAAAGGACCAATAGTTAACGATTTAGACTATAATGATCATTCTTAAAGTGTGAACTTGAGACCTAGCTAAAACGTACGGAAACTATCTATCTATACTTATAATAATGCAGTAAGTAACATTGTCTGTACAAAGATTATTAAAAATTGGTTTAAGAAACTTAACGTACAGAATTTTTTTTTTAAATCTTGCCTTTCTTTGTCTGTACATAAAATCATAAAATCTACTTAACCGATTGCGATGCGGTTTTTTCTGTTGGATAGCTTAGGTTCTGACTTAAAAGCTGGTGTAAATGTGATCATTATCCAATGAGAATCAATAAAAATTATTTGACGTCTGAACAGAGTTTGATTAAATTTGGTATAGTGTTACTTATGGTTCTTGCATAGGTTCCTTAAATTCACTTTAACAAACTCAGTGTTAACTTTAATTCATTGTACAATAAACGTCACCAGTTCATAATCAAAGAGAAAAAACACGACTGCCCTGCCAAAACAAGAACACTAAAAAACAATTATAAACAAGTCTTAGAGTATATTTTTCTAACCGTATATATAAGAAAGAAAATGTAACAAATAATACATTAAGCAACAAAAAAGTGCGGACCCTGGTGACCGCAGAGTAAAACTTTACAATTAAAAAAAAAACTGTTCACGTATTTAAAAGTTATGGTGGAACGGTGGAACAAACCAATAAACTCACATAACACACATTGAAAACATTGAACAACACTCCTGTTTTCGGCAGTCGTGTAAAAATATTAAATTAAAAAGACGTAAAAGTAAATTAGCATGATATCGTGGGTGGTGTTCTCAATAAAATATCCGTATCAAATACATCGGTTGAGGACGTGAATCGTGAATGTCGTGATAACATTAGAGCCGTCGAAAATAACGATGATGCAACGTATCACATTGCTAAATTTTATAAACAGCGTGTGTATACACGTGTCATCATAAATTCGTGACTTTGAAAACCTCGAGTTTTATCGTTAAGTGTGTATTGTCTCTTTGCCAACTTTCTCAGCCAGCCATACCCTTCAAACATAATCATACAATTCTGTTCAGAAATCCCGAAGATATGAGAGGACATAAACATTAAAACGAATAGATTTTCTAACTACTGGACCAATTTTGATGAAGTTTACACTGAAAGTTTACCCTTCTGAAAAAAACAACAATCATCCAAATCGCTTTAGAAATCTTAGAGATTTGAGGCAATATGAACACAAAATCGAATGGATATATTAAAAAACTATTTATTTTCGAAAAACTATCGAACCAATTTTGATACAATTTATATGGGACCACCTCGGAAATATACCCTTTCAAACAATAAAATAATTTTCAAAATCGGTCCGCAATTGATGGAGAAAAAGGGCACACAGAAACAAAGTACCTTCCACCATAGAACCGTCTCTTTTTGTGAAGTCGATTAAAATAAAACAACTCAACCTGTTCCATATTAACTATTTCATTTATACATCCGCAAAACGATTTGAAATCAACTTGATGTTACTTTATGCTGTTTTATCCCCATAGCCCACTATGGGGATAAAACAGCATAAAGTAACAGCGATTTAGAATATGCGAAAAACGTAAGCGAGTGAGCGAGGCAGTTAGTTATACAATGCTGTCTTCACCTTCAACATTGGGATTGCGCCTGAAAAATAGCAGATTGCGCAGAGACTAGCAAACAACTTCCGAGACACATACTTCCGCTGCGACTACACTTGAAGACGAATCGATTGACACCTCGCTTGTCAAAATCTGACTAATAGGGGCGACGCTGTGGTGGAACATACCACATATACATACATACATACATAGTCTGTTGACTTCATTACCCTTCCCTTGATTCGCCGTAGTCGTGTAATAAAATCGAGCTGTACCTATCTAATCGACACACATTTCGCTTTAAAAATGCCGGAAATGCAAATTCATTAGCAAGCTAATAGGTAGGTAGGTATAAATCATACCTACTAATTAGTGAATAGTCTAAGCTATTTCGTTGCCAATGCCCGCATCAGCAAGTAAGAAATTTTAAAATCATTTACTTTCTTTGCAAAAGCGTGTATAAATTACTCTGTATATAATATACGGTCTTGTTTTCATCAAATTTTCACAATCCGCAAAATGTTTCTTGTCTAGAGAAATGTTACTTGTAGTAGAAGAAAAAAAACGGCAACCTCTACGAAGGTTTACTGATAGGTAAACCTTCGTAGAGGTTGCCGTTTTTTTTTTGGAATATAAATGAATTCCCATGCATGATAACGGAAATAATCTATATTTATAATAAAGCAATAAGAACGAAAAAGTCTGTACAAAGAAGATAATTTAAAAAAAAAACTAGGTTACTCAAAATAAGCAACTGAACAAGAAGATAACATTTTAAAAAATCGTGTCTGTTTGTTTGTCTGTATGGTTATTTGTTCGCGCATCACGTAAAAACTACTGGGCCGATTGCGATGCAGTTCATTGTTGGACAGTTTAGGGTTTGACATTAAAACTGATGTACTTGGTATCTCAATCCGATGAATAGAAGCCGAGAAATCAATAAAAACTTTTTGACGGCTGAAGGAATTTTAATCAAATGTTGGATATTGGTATATTTATAGAGAGTACTTTTAACCTAGAGAAATGACCACGCGTGCGAAGCCGCAGGCACAGCTAGTAATATAATATACAAGTATACCCTAAACATAAAGTCAAAATTTCGCTTCGTGGTCCTAAAAGAGAAAGAGACCCACTATTACAGCAAAATATGATGGTATTTAAATTAAACGAGCAAACTCGGAGTGTTTTGAGTTTAACCTTTATGGTTTGAACCTTTGAGGTCAACTTAGAAACAGAGTTGGCTGACTCCTCGAAAAGTTATATTATTTCAAGTCGAACAATAACCGTAGCACCTACCTAAAAGCCTTCAATATGACCTACAAAACAATCGAAAAACGACATTGAAGCAATCGAGGTTTGCGAAAAACAAACATTGTTTATTCAGGTGCTATAATTACGCAGTTCGTGCTACGTCGTCTGATAACAATACATGGCTAATGGACGATTTTACCTAACAATTCGCTGGAGACCGAAAGATTTATGTCTTTGGGCAAATTCTTACACTACGATTATGTGCCTACTATCTGTTCCCTCGAGGTCATTTCTCTGGATTGAAAGTAACCTATGCGAAGTCCAGTGGCCCAATTACAGAACTTGGCTTCAATCAGATTGTCACTTTTTTCATAGCAAAATCGACTCTATCGCAAAGCATTATTGAATTTTACGGCTTGAAACCGTCATGATCAACATTACGTAATCGCAGTGCAGGTCCAAAACTGCCTATAAAATACAAATTTTCGTTCAGCCGTCAGGGCCCCAATTCTGTTAACTATTGAACCGCGATTACGCAAGTCGATCGCTAGTTTTTTTTTGCGAAATTTTCTCATTTACCACTTTACTTTTACTTTAGTGCTAGAAGCGATAATTTTGGGAAAATTTCAAAATAAAATACTTAATAAAGAATAAAATAAAAAAAAACAAAACGCGAAAATTTCCGAAAAATTTACTCTTCCCAGCACTTTTAAGGAACCCTGGTAGATTTTGTCGAATGCTCCACTTCTATTCATCAGTTAAGATACTAAGTACCCCAGTTTTTAAGTCAAACCCTAAGCTTTCCAACAGTGAAAACCGCATCGCAATAGATCCAGAAGTGTTAACGTGATGCGCGAACAAACCGACTGACAGACGCTATTTAAAAAAATGTTATATTGTTCATCTGTAGCTTATTTAAGTTCCATTTACATAGCTTATTTATGGCCAGGCTCTGCGCCTTTTAAGGGTTTTTTCCATAAGTATGCTGGGTCAACCACAAACCTGATAAATGTGATACTTAACATATACATATGTGTTTTTGTGATCTCTATGACTAAGACAAAAACATGATTAACAGAAATTCATTCGATACATTTTCTTATCAAAAATTACGTTATTTTCGGTAATATTTACATTTTTCTACTCAACGGCTTAAGTTGTATCTGGGCGATTCCGCTATCCGACATTAATTTTTTAGTCACGTTATTAGTTGTTTTTTTTTGCGAATAGTGCAAACAAGAAAGACGAAATTTAATATTAAATTATTATTTTTTCGATTTTACTCCATATTGAATTCTATGAAGCGTTTGAAAATATTACCATCCAAAGAGTTGGTACAAACTGAAAATCATACCTAGCAACACTGACGCGAAATAGCTGTTGCTGACAGTTTGAGGTAATGTTTTACCTGTTAGACTTGAAGTAACAATTATCTTTCTGTTTCAAAAAATGTAAGTATATGTTGTTATTTATTAAAACATTTTTGAGTGCTAGAATACATTGTTAACTTGTTGCACCCGCGATACAAAAGATAAGAAAGTTTACTTTTTTCACAGAAATTAAGAGCTAACATTCTGAAACTTTGTATAAGTAAGAAAAAATCAATAGTCAACTGAAACTAAAAGCTTTTAAGAGTGTAATGATTGTTAGGTTAACTTAAATTGGTTGCACCCGCGATCTTAATGTCAGATCGTGGGTGCAACTTTTTGTCTCTTAACCTTTTTTTGTGATTAATTACATATTTTGTTGTTTTTATATGCCTGGACTAATAATATATGCTTAATACTATTAATTCCCTTGAAAAAGAGATTGCGCGTTTCTAATGTTTACAGTGATTCAGTCAATGAATTTATAAAAGACGAAACTCCATCAACGTCTCTTCAAGCTTCAAAATTATTACCAGAAGCATGTCCTGAAATTGCTACTGTCCAAGCTGCTGTCTTACCAAAAAAATATTTGCGCTGGTTTGCATGTGCTCGTACAATTGTTATGCAAAACCGGCAAATAAATTACTCAATATCGTTATGTGGGGGTATGTCAGAGCGATTGGATGAAGATGGAGAAACCAGAGTACAATTTATGACGACGATTGATGGCAAACGTTTCACAAAAATCGTAAATGACATAGTAGACGTGCAATTTGAAGATATTATCGCGAAATTGGAAGCACCAGAGAAAAAAACTGATGAAAATAATAATTTCATAGAATTTTCGGCGAATATTGACGTATTTGAAAAGATATACTTAATATAAGCGACAAAAAAAGTGTATTAATTAGTAATAAATATTGTTTGATCTCTTATTTTGTTCCTATATAAGTTACATTGACGTTTATGTTCACTTCAATTAGACTGGTTGCACCCGCGATAATTTGATGTTGCACCCGCGATTCGGTCAAAAGTGAATAATTAATTGTTTATTTTTGTTTTCTTTAGAGTTTTTATTTTATGTTCATGGTAACTTAAACATCCTACGAAATTTAAAGGCGTAATATATTAAATGTATCACAATTAACAGATTTATAAGTTTTTTGTCTATAATCTGGAATGGTTGGACCAAATCTGTTGCACCCGCAATGTCAATTTGGACCTTCCTTCTGGCTTTTAAAACATTATTTTAAAATCCTTGTAAACGAATATTAAAGGAACATATTAAAATGTAATCTTTCAAAGCTTAATTCAATTAAAAATGTTTTTTATTTAATTACAAGAAACTAAAACATGTGTCTAAATGTTGCACCCGCGATAATGAAATGACCCATCTCTAAAATAAATCTCACAGCAATAAAATATAGTTTATTATCTAATGCTTACACAAAATTTACCTAATTAAATTATTAGCCCTCCAATAAAATAAATAACTTTGAGACATAAGTCATTTAGTTCCGAGCTAAATTGTGTGTTCAAACAGCGCTCGCGATATTCAACCTTTTTGCTCAGGCAATTTAGTGGTTATTGCGGGTAGCGGGAGGTGGCAGTGGGGAGTGGGAAAATGTAACCTTGGAGCCTGGCCTTAAGTAGCATTTTTCTTAATAATCTTCATTGTAAAGACTTTCTGTTACAAATTTACTGCTTTATTGTATGTACATATACCTAAACTTGTTAATTACGAGGTAAACCAAAACTCCGTTACATAGGTGGCTAACAACTATGTAACAGCGTTGTGTTCCAAATATGTAACAGTGTTTAATTTTAATGTACATAATTTTGCGCAGTTTCAAATCTGTATTTGAAAAACTAATTAAAGCAAACTCGATGGACTAAAAAGATCAACACGTTAATAACTGATGAAATTGTAAAGAAATGGCTTATTGAATGTAAGATACTTATAAGAAACTAGCTGAGCCCGGGGCTTTGCCCACGTGGTCATTTTATTTAAAAGTAGCCATACATAGTTTTATTCCAGGACCAAAAGTATCTATAAAATACAATACAGGTATTACATTTCTACAAAATTCGTTCAGCGCTCATATATTTATTTTTAACAATTGCTTGGCATCTAATCATCGGATTAGATACCAAGTACCGCAGTCTGTAATTTAAACCCTAAGCTATCCAACAGTGAAAACCGCAACGCACTCTGTCTAGTAGTTTTTAAGTGATGTGCGAACAAACAGGCACGATTATTTTAAATGTTATATTCTTGTTCAGTAGCTTATTTTAAGTACTTTTTTGATAATTTTGTATTTGTACAGTTTTTTGGTACCTAATGCTTTATTAAAAGTATAGATGAAGAACCGCTATTTATAATTCCTGTTAACGTATTTTTCCATGGGCATTGTTTCAGTAATAATATATTTCTCAGAACTTGTCGTTAGGCTTCTAACAAAGAAGCTTGTTAGGCTTATTTATGATACACGCATGTTTGTGTATGTTTGTGGCTGTTTATATCGCAGAAAAGTGCAACAAGTTCTCACGGTAAAAGACTTTCCAAATGGACAATGAAGCGAATGGCAGTAAGGCGAATTCACGCAACGATTCGCACGTTTATGTGATAATTTCAAACGATTCGTTCATTCATTGGCATTAACCCTGCGAGCACCGCTCACTCGATATTATTAACGTAATGTGCGCAAGAATGCGTGGCGCCCGAATGTTTAAATAATACACAATGTCGGCAAACAAGACATAAGTTCAAAACTAAAACCCGACTACGGTCGGGTAAAAAATAGCCTGTGACACTCTTGCGATGAAGGCAAATCGATTGATACCTCGCTTGTCAAAATCGGACCAAGTTTTTAGTTTGAACACCTTGCTTTGTTTTGCCGTGGTCGGGTCAAAGAAAAATAGCCTAAATTTATAGGTCATAAATGAAGACAAATCGATTGTCAAAATAAGACGCATAGGGGCGATGCTATGGTGGAACATCCACATACGTATATACATACATACATACATAGAGAGTTAAACTCATTACCCTTCCCGTGCTTCGTTGTAATCGGGTAAAAAATGCACATTACCTGTGAAAACCCGTTAGCCTAATCACTTTAGCAAACCAGATTAATTTGACAGTTAGGCATTCGCTCACGCATTTTTCTAGTTGTCCACGGCTTTATTCCCGGAGTATTCTATGATAGTTTCTGTAGTATAAACTACATATAACAATTCTGCGCAAAAGTTAAACAAAATCGGTTCAGCCATTTCGGACTGAAAGTTTCACAAACAGACAGACGTTTCACTTTAATAAAGTAGGGATAAGGCTAAATGGTCTAGATAGAAGCTAAGCTACAACTACAGTGTAGAAGTATAGCAGTGCGAAAACACCCTAGTTTAAACACAAAAACTTTAAAGCAATTAGGTATAATAATGATTAAAATATAGCTTAGTACATATAGGCTAGTAAGTAGAGAAATTTGCCTTACAAAAGGTGGTGTAGTAATGATTATTACATATGTTGTGTAGGGCTAGATTGATGAATAATCCAAGTTTTTGACCTTGGTTAAGAATATACGTCGTTCCGGCATTGGAACATTTTTTAGTAAAGATGTTTCTTTCGCTTCTTGTAACTTTTTACCTATGAAACTTACAGAACAACTGTGAATGTAAAAAATGTTGCAAATATTGTCTTCTTTATACTTTTCATAGACACTTTTGCCAGAAAGCTAACTGTTAAAGAGCTATTTGGAAAAAATATATTGTAGGCCCCTTCAATTAAAGATGGCAGCTAACGCTCCCCCTCGATTTCGAAAATTTGTTTTTTTCGTAAAGTCCTCATAACTGAGCAATACAAATCAAAACATCTTCTACACCACCATTTGTAGGGCAAAGCTTCATATTTTCCCCCAATCACTGACCTAATATACCATACGATGTTTTTGTGACAATGTGTAGACCTTGATAATGTTGACATCGCTAGCCTGCGATAGAACCCGTTTAACATTACGATCATATTAAAAATAGACTTTATTTCTCAACTATTGGCAACAGACAGACGTTTTGCGTGTTTTTGAGCAGAAGGCAATCTTGTCTATGTTATGTTTTCTTTAAAGTGGGTAGCTCTGGCTACTTCTTTTGCGATGCATTGCCAAATACCACCAAGCACCACAACCAAAAATTTATTTTATGTTGCTGTGGTCTTTGGTAACAAATTAATAACCATTACCAACCAAAATTAAGCTTATCACATTGGAATCATTCGGCAGTGAGCAAAGTATAACTTATGTACGCCGATAGAGTGAGATCTCATACAAATGAGTATCCTTCCTCTAAGTACACTACTCTTTGGAAATCCCGCATTGTACGATGCTGTTATGTAACTCGTATGGGATTATTTCAACAGGACAAATCCCAAACAAATCCGCGTTTCTAAAAACAGAACAATCCACGTAATTTCATAATGACGGGCGTGCGCGTGCGACATGATCGACGTCACGTACATACGAGTACGCTTTTGGTTGTTTAATGCAGAGTCAAATCCAGATGAGTGGCGCATTTTATTCTTTTTTTAAATATTTTTTATTATTCTCATATTTTATTATTTTACATCCAGTAGGAATGGTATCTGAAGTAGATAGTTAGGCAGGTCACCCAAGTGGAAACGTCTGTGGCATCATAGCTCCCAAATGATTGGACCGATTTTGATAAGCATTTTTCTGTTTGAAAGCTAATGGTTCTTGGAATGGTTCGAGATGGTTCTTAGCTATGGCCAGCACTCTCTAACTTTTCTATTAATTTTAAGTATTTCTTATTGTATATTTCGCAAGATATCCATTGTTTAAATTCCTTATTGGTTGTTAAAGCAGTTACTTAGTTATATATGGTAAAATGCATGCTGTGTTTCCTTTCAATGGATAGTGCATTAAGCAATATATCCTTAACCTAGAAATAAATGGAGTAAGTTTTAATGTAATTATCAATGGGAAGCCTAAATAAATAAATAATGGGGCCTCCCCCCATTATTTATTTATTTATAATGAGGATTGAGGATATTGAGGATCGTAGCTCCCACAAGAATGGACCGATTTTGATGCGGATATTTATGCTTGAAACTTAATGTGGTCTAGATGGTTCTTAGCTATAATGGGGTGAGCTAATGGTTCTTGGAATAGTTTGAGATGGTTCTTAGCTATAATGGGGGGAGGGGTAAGGATCGTAGCTCCCACATGAATGGACCGATTTTGATGCGGTTTTTTATGCTTGAAACTTGATGTGGTCGAGATGGTTCTTAGCTATAATTGGGGTGTGTTATTTGTTCTTGTTTTAGCGTTTTAACATTTTCCTTACTGTTCACAAGTCTGTAATATATACTGTAGGTAAATCGCGGGCAATATCCCTTACTCTGGAAGAGGAATGTCGACCGACCTGTCTAAATGTAGTGTTACTCGTATTACAGCAATACGAAATTTGAAAATTTTCGATAAGCATTGAAAACAAGACTCCTTTTTACTTTGGGTTGACGACAATAATGTTCGACCAAAATGTACGACCGATAATGCACGGCCTGATAATGCGTGTACATGGATTCGAAATATTAGGCTGGCTTGTACTGGCCGCGCATTATCACCCGTACACAATCAGCTCGGGTTGATAATGCACAACCACGTATTGTACTCCCTGATAATACGAGCCGCGAATTAATAATAATGATAATATATTCGGGACATTTCCACACCAATTACCTAGCCCCAAACTAGGATACCCTGTACTATGGGGACTAGATAACGGATAAACATACATAGATACCAATATTACATCCATGACTCGGAAACAAACATTTCTGCTCATCACACAACAAATGATTGCACATGGCAGGATTAGAATTCGCGACCGTTCGATTTCGTACCTAGGGTCTCTAGCCACTAGATCAACCGGCCGTAAATTATTAGCTATGCATTATTTTGGTCGCGTATTAATGGTCGTACAATATAGAGACTCCTTTCGTACTTGTACTATTATTAGCTATGCATTATTTTGGTCGCGTTTTAATGGTCGTACAATATAGAGACTCCTTTCGTACTTGTACTATTATTAGCTATGCATTATTTTGGTCGCGTATTAATGGTCGTACAATATAGAGACTCCTTTCGTACTTGTACTATTATTAGCTATGCATTATTTTGGTCGCGTATTAATGGTCGTACAATATAGAGACTCCTTTCGTACTTGTACTATTATTAGCTATGCATTATTTTTGTCGCGTTTTAATGGTCGTACAATATAGAGACTCCTTTCGTACTTGTACTATTATTAGCTATGCATTATTTTGGTCGCGTATTAATGGAATATAGAGACTCCTTTCGTACTTGTACTATTATTAGCTATGCATTATTTTGGTCGCGTATTAATGGTCGTACAATATAGAGACTCCTTTCGTACTTGTACTATTATTAGCTATGCATTATTTTTGTCGCGTTTTAATGGTCGTACAATATAGAGACTCCTTTCGTACTTGTACTATTATTAGCTATGCATTATTTTGGTCGCGTATTAATGGTCGTACAATATAGAGACTCCTTTCGTACTTGTACTATTATTAGCTATGCATTATTTTGGTCGCGTATTAATGGTCGTACAATATAGAGACTCCTTTCGTACTTGTACTATTATTAGCTATGCATTATTTTTGTCGCGTTTTAATGGTCGTACAATATAGAGACTCCTTTCGTACTTGTACTATTATTAGCTATGCATTATTTTGGTCGCGTTTTAATGGTCGTACAATATAGAGACTCGTTTCGTACTTGTACTATTATTTATTCTGTGGTTTCACGTAGTGTATTATTTTCTTTGCCTTCACAAGACTTCATCCGCATGCTGCATTGTTATGGACAATCCATACTTCCATACTAAAATTATAAAATCGAAGGAAACTGTTCTCTGTCTGTTACCTTTTCACAACTGAACGGCTGAACTGATCTGGATAAAGTTCATAGTACCTACATTCCAAGAGCACCACGTGTATTGTCGAAAACAAGACATGTTTAAAAACAAAAACTCGACTACGGTCTGGTAAAATATAGCGACACTTGTTATGAAGACGAATCGATTGATACCTCGCTTATCAAAATCGGACCAATAGGGTCAACGCTATGGTAGAAAATCCACATACATACATAGACCATTAAACTCATTATCCCTCCCTTGTTTCGCCGTATTCGGTCAAAAATAAACTTATTTATTGTGTAAATGTGTCTTGTTATAGCTTCTTAGTAGGTACGTTACTATCTCACACTTACGAAATGACTGCACAAATCCATTTGAAATTCAATTCTCTAGGCTTTGAATGTAGGTCTGTACATTGTGTATTCTCCACATGGAAGCTCCAAGGGCAATATAAGTAGGAAAAAACTAGTCCACCTTGTAGGTTTTTTATGTCGATAGATAGTGTGGTAATAGTCGAGAATGGTAACTTTTTGTATCATCAGAAAAACTTGACGATTTGACAGGCTGGAGGTTTGTAGGTAGGAACATAGTCCGATTGGCCTATTTTTTTTAAAGTTTTTATATAACTTCACTTGTATAATATATGTATGTATCTGTCTGTCCTGGAATCTTGCAACTCAAATTAGAGTTTTATTTCCACTCTAAATTATACTTTTTAATCGACTTCAGACAAGGAGACGGTTATATTTTCGGCTGTATGTATGTTTATTTTATTTTATATAGCACGTCAAGCCGTTTGAGACATTATCTTTTTGAATAAGCCCAACCATATTAATAATTATGGCTCGGCTTGGCACCGCCTTCAAAAAACTCTTTCATATCTTATGTTGTATTTATGCATTATTATTACGTTGGTTATTTCGAAAAAGTGATACTGTTCTGGCTCAATTGTAATAATTTTATTATTGATTTTACTATAACTTTTCTTTTTGTTTTTTTTTTTATCCCAAAAAAAAAAGTTTAGTTCCAATAAAAGCTTTTAAAATAAAATGTAATAGTAGTAATAACCATAAACTCAGAAAATAATAAGATTGAGATAATCTGTGTTTTGTCACATTGGGACGAAAGGTTAGCCAGGTCGTAGGCGGAAACGCTGAACTATTATTTTTTTCTGGCTCTGTCGCAAGTCTGTGGTAGTGTGTCTACTAAGGGGCCGTTTTGTAACAATTGGCGAAAATTACTGTTAAAAACGCTAAATATGATCACGATTGGCGTTCCCTTTGGCCATTTGTAGGCGAAATTAGCGTTCTGAACGTTTTCGATCACCGTTCGTTTTGCAAGTTTCGATGATATGTTGACATAGGAAATCGACTTTATTCCGTCAGGGATAGGGTCGTTTTTCGTACATTTTGGAAAGGATCGGTAGTGTCAAAAGTTGCAAAAATGACAAAAGTGTTGAAAATGTCCAAAGAAAACGGCTTGTTAAAAATGTACATTTCGAAACTGCCCACAACGCCATCTCATCATCTCGAACGCAGGGTAGTTAATCAGTTGTGCACTGCAGCCCGATTCCATAACTTGGCTTCAATCGAATTCTCAGTATCGCAGCCACTAATGCCTTGCGATAGAGTTGAATTTGCTATGAAAAAAGTGACAATCCGATTGAAGCCAAGTTATGGAATCGGGCTGCTGTGCCCGTGTTACCTTATTTCTAACCTACAATTTCAATCCACATTAGTTATGTAGTTAGTTTATTGGGATTACGCAACTTGTCTTGCCCCACCTTCGTGCCTTTTCAATCGATAGTAAATTAAAGTTTGTCACTAACCGACTAAGGAAGTATTAATTAAAAATCTCATAGTAATCGTTTGACTTCAAATAGCAAATGGACTTCCGCAATCGCAATGCTGTTCACAGATCGGAGACACCTATGTGTGTGCGACATCACGTACGCTCCGCATGTTCACAAAATACAAGCATTTCAGTGATAGTGACCTCTGTTGGATGCTGCGTTGGCGTACTGTTATTTATTCTGTGCTCGTACGCCAAAGCACAGAATAAATAGCAGTACGCCAACGCAGCGTCCAACAGAGGTCACCATCGCCGAAACGTAGTAAACTATTAGTTAATCTGTGGTACGGGCCTAGTTGACGAGCTGAATTTGTATGTACTGAGGAAATTGAACATTGAACTTCCTTGATAATTATCACACACTAACAATAACACAATGTTATATTTAATTGACTTCAAGAAGAAGGTTCAAATTTTCAGTATGTTTTTGCATGTTCAGTTATATATAATTCCTTTATAAACGCATTTAGATAGGTAATAGTCGGCCGATCTAGACAATTTTGAAAATAACTTTAATTAAAAATATAAATAATTGTATGATAAGTAAAACTAAAAATGTTTGGGTACGTTTACATTTCATTACTCGTGTCTAACGATGTAGGCACAACCTACGTATTGCAATGACAATTAACGTCAAGGCACTCCATATCTTAAGATTTAGTGGACACTGCATCCACTAAAAGTGCATATATGTTCTCATGTTACCCTCAATCACATTCTAACTGGCGACCAAGCTAAACATCTGTTGCCAAACCGCTGTTATGGAAAATTACGTCCTACCATTAGTAGGCCTTATTTGCTTAAACAATACAAACCAAATCAAACACTTGACCGAGCTTTGCAGATCTGGAAATTGTTGCAAATATAGCCCGTGACTCGCCTCGCCAGGTCGTCAGTCCACCTCCCGTGGGGGTCCGACAATTGCCACTACGGGACGTATCTTCCCCAAAGGTTATCGGTTCTACATGCTATGTGATCTGCCAATGCCACTTCACTTGATAATTCTGCTAGCTATGTCGGTTACTTTAGGTTCTTCTGCGGATTTCATCATTCTGGATCCTGTCCCGCAGATAAACCCCCAAACATGATAAGTGTAGCTCCATAGATCGATATGTAACTTTGCGCTTAATAATGAGACCAATAGCGACCAAGTATGTCATAATTGGTAACACAAACTGATTGAAACCTCATCTTTGTTGTATTTTTGACGAGAAAATGAACGCTGCCCATCCGATTTGGGTCGGCTGAATGCTGTGGAAGTTTGGTGACCTACAGTATTGGTCAACGACTCGAGAGTATCGTGACATCATAAATACTTATTTACTTACACTATATTCTTTTGCGTTGCGTTGATAAGTTATAACCGACCCTGATGCAATATGGAAGCGTTAAGTGATCACGCAGTGCGTAGGTACCCAGTACCCAGTAACCACCTTTCTGATTTCATGGTCGCACGATGAGAACGTGAAATAGTAACTATGGTTTGTAATGGTTACGAAAACTACAAAACCACACAAAACTTTACTTAGATTTGGAAATCAACTAGGCATTTAACGAATTGGTCCTTTTCAGAATTGGTAGAGCCATTTCGCGAACTAGGTATTTGTCGACTAATCGATACCTAGTTTTCGCCGGCGCGTCGGTCACGGTACCGACATAAGACAAATATTTTAAAAACTCGCGAATTGACATGTTTATAGTAACTAAGACAAAAACAGTTACCTAAACTCACGCGCGGCCAATGCTACCATCGATCGAAGCGTCGGGTTAGTCAAAAGTCAAAACACCGTAAGCCAAGTAACTTCCTTCCTGTTCTCAAACAAGCTTATTTCTACTGACAAGTTTCTCTCCTTGACCTTATTGCTACTCACGCATCCACCATTATCAAACACCTTGAGTAAGCCCCAAAAATACTGTGATGACGTCACAAACGGACCGGTTCTACCTGCCGTGTGCACAGAAATATGAATACGTCTAAAGAAAAAAAAACTCCGAAGGCTGATGTTTTTGGAATGCAGATAACGTGAGATATTCATATTCATTTTTATTGTTGGCATTTACAGCAGACAGCTGTTATTAAATTCTTAGCTCAAAGATAAATACAAATCTCGGAGAAATGAGTCAATCAATCAAATTTTATTTAAGTGAACAAAAACATAAAATACAGTCAAATTTACAACCTCCTTGGAAGTAAATTTTTTATATATTTTTTATTCTTTATTCATAACAATTCAACAAGTGCGTACTAGTATGGGTGGCCTTATCGCTAAAAGCTAGCTTTAGATTGACAGTATTATATACTTACCTACTACAAGCACAGAATAAATAAAGGAAGAGAAAAAATATGGGCGATTGTAGCATAACGGTATACTAGTGCGACTTAAAATCTAACGATATTGAGTTCGGTCTCGCATCAATGACTTTTCTAACGTTGTGTGCGGTTTTCCATCGCTCCGTGCTGCGGAGGGCAAATTAATGATGATGAAAAGTAGCCTATGTGTTAATCCAAGATATAAGCTACCCGGGTACCAAATTTCATCCAAAATCCGTTCAGCTGTTTGAGCGTGAAGGTGTAACAAATATACACACACATACTTCTAAATATAAAAGATAGATGGCGCTAACCGGATTTTATGCATTTTATGAAGTTTTGTATGGACTTTCAGTTCTAATGTACGGAGTTCTGCATCGTCAATACGAAGTTTCCCGCTCGAGAGAATATCCATTTTTAAAACTAAGCTCTGATTGGCCTGTTTACGACAGTGGCTACATTTCTGATTTATAATATTAGTGTGATAGCAGTCTAACGACTTGTCAGAGGCCATCGGGCGGCCCGACAAACTCTGACTTTAGAGATCAGCACTCATAACACACACTTCATAAGACAAGCAAGCAATAATTGACCGAGCGAGCGCGAAGCGTTTCTGTTTCAGCTTGAAACGGAAACCAATTTTTGATGGTCTCATAAATAGAATAGCTCCTCAAAATGCAGTAAATTGCTCACTTTTAAGTTTCTACCAGTGGAGTCAGCCCTTTACCTACAGGTGGGGATTGATGGAGCAACTTGGTAATTAATGTTAGTTTTACAATAAGGTAACTAGATGGTTATGATAGTTTGTGCTCGCGAGGTCTACAGCTCACGGAGCCACTAGTAAATAAAAGTAGTAGCAAAACAATAACGTGAATAATGATAGCTAGTAACGAGTCAAAGCCATGGCCGCCTGCCCACTTGTTGTGCTCGACTGGTCAAGGCGAGGCGATATTTCGAGCTGTGCCTATGACCTCAGGCCCAGAAATATCTAGAAAACATCTGACATCATTACGACGTAATCTTTACGTCTTTCAGCCGGTAAAAAGTCTTGCAAATGGCGTAACGAACGAAGCGACTCGCTCAGTTGGTTGGAAGCTCGTCGGCGATGTCGAACCTCTACAGTCACATCACAGACAGCAGTGTTTCCTCTTTCAAAAATGAATATAACCTATTTTTTTTGAAAAATAAATTGTCTAAAACCCTAAATTTTTCCCTTATATTTTGTTGGATGGGACTGCCAGCTAAAAGCGCTATGACCATTTCAAGGTTTTCATCAATAAACTTATGATCTTTCAAACTCAGTGAGTATTTTATTCCAGTAGTTTTCAGCCGGTACTTTTTTTTATTTCGTCCTCTGTTGGAATCCCAATCCACCCGTTATCGGCTTTTTTCATATTGCATTAAGTAGCCAAGAACCCAATATGGAATCCTATTTATCTGCCTATGGCGCACAAATAGGGTTTACACCTGAAGTGTGATTTAACCCCAAATTTCCCTAAATCCCCAAAAGTGGAAACACTGGTAGACAGACATCCACTGTTAAAACATGGGCGTCCCCATAACGGAGGCTTTCGCCTTAATTCATCAATGAGTTCATATCTGTTTGTTTATCCGTATCTAGTGCCCATAGCAGGTTATCCTAGTTTGGGGCTAGGTAATTGGTATGAATTGTCCCGAATACCTATATAATGAAAAACTTTTATTTAATTTCACTTGTATCGATGTATCTATGTATTTTGTCTGTCCTGGAATCTTGCAATGCAAATTTCGAGCACTTAGCCTATTCCCGATTAGCTATCCGGCTGAAATTTTCACTTAATACGATGATACGATACCGAGCCAATAATAAAAACTGTTGGACGGCTGAACGAATTTTGAAGAAATGTAGTATATTGTACTTTATAGGTAATTTTAGTCCTAGAATAACACGTATGGGCTGCTTTTAAATGAAATGACCACGCGGGCGAAGCCGCGGGTACAGCTAGTGTAACTTATGGGAGTTCATTTAGACTAGAAGCTCTGCTTTTAGAACATAGTTTAAATTTAAAATAACTTTTTTGTCTGACATTTTGAAACCCAATCTACGAATAAAAAAATGACGCTTTGGAATCTGGCAAAGAGCATTCTTACGTAATGCCTAAAAACATTTCATCGTTCATCGAGTCATCTAGAACCAGAGACGAATAATAATCGTTTGGTTAAATTATTTTATTTCGGTCAAGGTGAAGCAATTCGGTTTATTTTTAACTGGCAACTCTTTTGAACTTGGAATTTGGGTCTCACGGACTGTGTGCTGTGTGTCATTTTTATCTTTTCGCCGTACCTGTAGTCTGTGGTGTGATACCACCAATGATCTTGTATTACGCTTACTGTAATTTGTAGTACTATTATTTATTCTGTGTAGTACCTACTCATTAAATAGTGTTGTCCGTATCGTATCGTAACCACAGGGAATCAACCCGCAGTACCAACGCCTATTTTATTGGACTTCAATTTTTATTTTTATTGTCGCGCCCGCGACTTCGTCCGCACGGACTACTGTTTATCGCGAAAATAAAAAAAACACCTATATTCTTCTAGGATATTAAAAACCAATGCAAAAATAAGTACTTATAGCACCAATGCTCTTGATGTTTTTTGACATACTTGTTATTTAGTTTCCATGGCAACCGTTTCTTACAGCGAGTAATCAACATTTTTCCAGTTTTCCCGTGGAAACTAACAATTTTCCTGGATAAAAAGTATTCTTTGTTTTATTCCAGGGTATAAGCTAGCTCCATTCCAAATTTTATCAAAATCCGTCTAGCCGTTTCCGCGTGAAAGCTCCCCAAACAAACAAACAGACAACGTTTCACTTTTATATATTGGTATGGATGTATGTCTGTTTAATGCATAGTTTTTGGTAACTACGCATACCCTTCTCTATCATTCAAAACTTTAGATATTTACCTACTTTCGGTAATGCATTTATTCTGGGATTCCTAGATCTTTTTTTTTTCATGATTCTAAAACAATGACTGAAACAATGAATGAATGACACATAAGTGACTAAATCATATGATACCTAATTTAAAAAATATATTATCATCAATTCATCAGATTAGGTAATAGCAAAATCTCCCGTCTTTTCCGTCCGTCTCGTCCGTGTAATCCAAATTTTGTATAATTAGCAAAATTATGAGATACCTACATAAGTTAACGCTAAGCTGGCGTTACAATTATAAATTAGAATAGAAGTTACATGTATATGTGACAAAAGTCACTAAACAACAGACTACATTTTTGATTTCAGGATGAAACCAACTATGTTATTATGATTATCTGTTATCCGGTTATAGGGATAACAAATACCTATCTAGCACATTGTACTGTTTCTAGGGGTAAAAGCACAGTACCTACCTAATTATTATTTAAAAACCAATGACCAGCGCGTTTCTCTTAATTTTATCTCTATCAATTATATTAGCATTTAAATGATTGTAGGTCTTCCCAATATTAATTCTTAATTTAAAGGTGTAAAGTATGTAGTAAAGTTTAAATAAATTATAATTACTTATAGTTACCTACCTACCGCCTGGCGCAAAATATGAAGCGTTGATTACAGTACCGTCAGCCGATCTAGACAAACGTGAAGTTAGCTTTTTACTTGCGCAGAATTTTAGGAACTAAATTGACTATTGTGCATCTGACGGTACTGCAAGTACAACAGATAGTACCTACTAGGTTTGTCCCGTATAAATTTAGTCAACTTTTAAAGTCAGGATTTGGATGAAATATAAAAATAGTTTTCATCACATTAAAATAATCGAAAGTGCTAAAAAAATTGCCCACCAACTTTAAATCTTTATAGACCCCAAATGGTCATCCGAAATGAAAACTTATAAGAGAAACCTAAAGATGATTTTCAAATACCTATTCAATGATACCCCACGTAACATAGTCCGTCTACTTTTTTTCCGTTTCACAATATGGCGTCTGTTTGTCGCCATGTTTAATTTAGATTACTGTCACGTCTATATTAGCACTCGCAAGATTAAGACAAATAGATTGACGTAAGAATCATAAAAATCGGTCCACGCGTTTGTTCTACTTAGTGACACAAAGGAACAAAAATACATACATAGGCTGATAACCAGTACCTTGCCGCGTGCGCACGCGCAGTATGCGAGCGATGCCACGCCATGTTTTATCAAAGCAACTACTTAATCTGCTTCGACCCGGCTCGTGCCACTTCGTTTTTGAGGACAGTGTTAATTCATTATTGTGACACAACTGCGCATTATTTAAAATATTTAGATAAACTCATATATTGCATCAATTTTTTATTATCATATTGAAGGTCATCTTAATTCACCGGTTTCAAAATTAATAACAATGATGACCTAGAAAAACAATAACAAGTACCTACGTACTAAGTAAGTTACCTACTTATAGTCTAAGGTACATAAATAACATAGTACTTTATAAAAATACTATTCCTGTATATTGAAGATAGTCTTAGAAATACAACTTCAAGTCTGTATATATTTTATATTTTGTTTGCAACATATAATTATATTGATCGATTTTTAAGGTGTATTTTCGAGGCATCAATTTTTATGTGGTGATATTAGGTACATCAATAGGTAAGATGCCTTGTGAATTCGTAATATTTTCCAAAAGTTGTGTATCTTAGAATGATCATTTAATTATAGTTAGATAATTATAGTTTAGTATTTAACTTGTCCAATGTATGAATGCATGCATTGGGTCGGGTCGGGTAGTTTAGATTTAGCGCCTTCAGCTGCCCGATAGCGCTCCACTTTCCCGCCAGAAATAGACATTTGAAATTGGAACGTCGATAGAGCTGACGCCGTCTTTGTTTATCGTTTTCTAACGGCACTTTTATTATGGACCAGCGCATATGGTAATGTTCCACCAAGGAACGGTTATTTTTGGCGTTTTGTCACAAACCTAACGCCATCTTTTTTTATTCAGTTTTTCTTCTTCGTTTATTTATACTTAGTTTTACTCGGATTAAGTCTTCAAAATGTTTTGTAGCCTATTTATGGTGAATCTATAGTTGGTTTGCATTACTGAGATTTGGGGTCAGTGCTCTTTATAAGCATTTAAAAACCACCGAAGCGTAACTAAAGTTTAGTTAAATTAATCTGCATCTATTCGTAAACTAAGGTTTAATTTAATCTACACCATCCAGGCTGGATCCGTGTGAAATCCGTACAATGCTTTATCGTGAAAATATCTTTATTGTACCATGTTTTTTGATATCTAATCTTCGCCGAGAATAAAACACCTACATGAATCTGCGACGGAGACGCCGACTACACGACGCGCCGCGTCTCGGCGCAGGGTTAAAGTTTGTTTCAGATTCAGTTCACAAAGTTCATTGACATGAATATTGAACCTTTAACCTGCGTCCCTCATCTCACGTGTCTCTTTATGTCCTTAGGTCAAAAGTGTACCTAGAT
This sequence comes from Alsophila aescularia, assembly GCA_946251855.1. Lineage (NCBI taxonomy): Eukaryota > Metazoa > Arthropoda > Insecta > Lepidoptera > Geometridae > Alsophila > Alsophila aescularia. Next base: position 64,863,038 of record OX276373.1, read on the forward strand.
ATCTAGAGGGCAAAGCGGTCTTTTAACTGAGGTCTGAGGTTGAGTAGAGAGTAACTGCCTGTCCAGCTTAAATACATAAATTAGACTTAGTATCTCAGTCTAGTTCGGTACTATGTAATTGAAAACATTCCATCGTGTGAATACTAATATTTATTGGCGGGTATGTACTTATTTCCATTCAAGTCTAGCTATCATTCCAAAAACCGCAGCAAAAATGTGGATGCGTTGCGAAATTGTTCTATCTGCTTAATTATATTAACTGTTAATTAATGTTGCCACCGCATCGCATGAGTGTGAAACTGCTAAATTAAACAATGCCAGTTTCTAAAATTACATGAGCTGCTCACACAATGTGTCGCGGTTGCCCGTGTGAAAATACGCGCACCTGCCGTGATGCGTTGCGTGACTGTTGCCGAGTGGTTTTCATTGTTTTTAGGAGTTTGAATGAGCGATGGTAGCCTAACGGTTCAATAGTGCTACTTAGAATCCAAGGGTACTTACTGGGCTCGGTCCTAATCTCCGCATCAATGACTTTTATAAGTTATGTGCGGTTTTCCAACCTGGGTGTTATTGATTAATAGAAGTCGTTAAGCCATGTCAGAGGCCCTCGGGCGGCCTATCGAACTTCTGACACTAGAGGCCAGCACTTCCTCATACGACGAACAAACAAAAAAGGTTTTTGTTCATGTTCAATCAAATTAAAATATAGTGCCACAAAGGAACAGACGTACATAGGCTGATAAACACATTACCCGGCATTTGGGTTGCGCAGTCTGGTAAACCAGTGCTGGAACTCAGGCCTCGTTGTGAAAGTTTAGCTGAGCTAAATAAATGTTTATGCTTCAGACACGCATCAGTACAATTTTTGGCTGCTCTGCACCACAATTACGTAGGTGCAAAAATCATCGCTGCACTGTCGCGCAAGTGCTATTTGTAGTCTTGTTTACATTTTTTTGTCGCCAATTTCAATATTATTCTTGTGACAGTGTTAATTTTTTTATAGTTAGATAGGGTTGTTGATAATATTATATTATGTATAATATTGAAAGTTAAGCTTAGCATTCGGGTTTGGTATTTTATTAAACATATTTAGAATAAATTAATAAAGTAGATGCTTTAAGTTAATTTAAATAGAAAAATAATCAAAAGTTAAGTATTAAATTTTGTGTTTTTTTCTTCTTATAATACGTTGCAGTGTAACACGGCCTACATGTCGAACGTATTACACTTTCACTGAAGCCAGCGGTGCGAAGAATTCTTTAAATTGTTGCTGGTTATGTTGATTATCATTATCACTACAATTAACCATCTGAAAAAAATATTAATTGCTGAATGCACGAACAATGCGGAGCCATAAAAATGCAGCCTCTTTTCACCTTTGTACATTTACGCCAGTAAGCTTAACTCAAACTCTTTGATATTACCGACCTAAAAGCTTATTGCGTAATACCTAAATATCTCACAAGAAAAACAACGCATAGCTGATTATTCAATATTCACAACTAATCTTACAGCTAAAAGATAATAAATAATGTCGTGCAATTTTGTGAATAGGGTCGATGACTGCGTCATGCGAAAACAACATTCTTGGGTGAAAATGTGAATTCTACGAAGCTACGAGTATGTACACTAGATGTATAGATATTAAAGGCAGAATAGAACAGAAGCTGCAGTTAAACTAATATCTGAAGAATAATCTAATTCTGAAAGAATTTTACTATTGTTGAGTATCAGTTGCTCTATTATTTTAGTATTATACCAACTCAAGTTTTTGTGTGACATTTTGTGAATGGTTGATCCGATGCCCGATGGGTGTCTCCAACATTGAATTATTTATGGGCGCCCCGTCTTTAGGATAGAACAATCAACTTCAAAACATAATATCAAACAAGACACAAGTTCAAACTAAAAACTTGGTTCCCCCTTCCGTTGCTTCGCCGTAGTCGGGTAAAAATAGCATTTGACACTCTATACCAGAAGACGTATCGATTGATACCTCGCTTGTCAAAATCGGACCAATAGCGGCGACCCTATGGTTGAACATCCACATACCCACATACATATAATATACATACATAGACTGTTAAACTCATTACTTTCCAGTTTCTTTTTACCCGACTACGGCGAGTCGGGTAAAAAGAAAAGATTTAAAATAGATCTTGAGATATATTTTGAAATGAATAGTTTTCATTGAACTACTAGAGTAGTTAATAGTCAAGTTATTGTGTGATACTTAAAAATATGCTTAATAAAAATAAACTGGAAAGATATCTCTCAGTAGGCAGATATTTAGTTACCTATATACATTAAAAGTTCTAACTTGTGCAAAATCACGGACCTGTACCTACTATGTACCGGATAACCAGATCGTATATATGTTATCGGGATAATTCCAATTCCCGCGAGCATAACTATTCATACGAGTCACCTCTGGATGCGGCTACTATTAATATTTTAATATCCTGTATTAAAAATCCGAATACTGATAAAGGCTGCGCCTACAAACAGCCCTAACTACACTTCTATACTTATGTTCAGAAACACATGATAAACATAACTCTTCTTTTCTTGGCGTGCTTACAGAGATCGAGTTAAAAACTTCTCAATTTCTACACGTTTATTCAACTTTTTTTCATTATTTAAAAAGTTTTCATATTAAAAAACAATATACTACATTTTTGATGATTGCTCGACATCTAATCATCAGATTAAGATACTAAATGCCCCAGTTTCAAGCTATCCAACCGTGAAAACTGCATCGCAATCGGTCCAGTAGTTTCACGTGATGCGTGAACAAACATACAGACAATCAGTCAGACATGATTTAAAACAATGTTATATTCTTGTTCAGTAGCTTATTTTAAGTAACCTAGACCATTTTTTTTTATTACCTTCTTTGTACAGACTTTTTCGTATCGTTTGCTTTATTACTAGACTTTTTCGTTTTAATTATCTTTGTACGGACTTTTTCGTAATAAAGTAACTAAATAAAAGATAATTCTTGACTTGATTTTAATGCTAATCAGCATTATTTACCTAACAGTTGTGTTTGACTTGCTTCGCTCTTTCAATAGTAGTAGTCGCACATCTGTTACAACCTTTCAACAGCAACATATGACGCTCAAGTGCACTTCGTATCAAATGACCATTGCGTTTAAGATTACATTTCGTAGATACGGCATGTGTTGCTTTGCCAACTTGTACGGCTTGCATGTTTAAACGATTAGCCCTCCACCTGCGGCTCTGTCCCTTTGTCCTTATTTCAGAAGTGAGTCACGCTGTTGATTCCGCATGAAGTAACAACGATTGGAAAACAATTTGTGCTTATTTTTTGGCTATTTGTCTGATCCGTTTTGCGACAGTAGTTCCGTTGTTAGTCTGGATTATAGGCTGCCATTATATCCTGGACACACACACACACACAAACATTTGCCATCTTCAGGTGAAATAGTGATCAAACCTGTCCTACAAATAAAGTCAATAAAAAAAAATGTTGGCGGACTTAATACTAAAAACAAGAATTAAAAAGAAGTCCTAATTGATTTCTGATAAAAATAACAATTCGATAACTAAAATGTAATAAAAACATAACAATGAAAATGTTCATGAAAGAAAGGACAGTTTCAGTTCGACTAGGAGCACTAAAACATGGTAAACTACTTATATTGAGGCTTGCCTACATAATTATCTTTTGCAACTGAGAAAGCCGTACTTCTGGTTTACAAATAAGGCTATATTTTCCACTTTCTATTACAAATGCAAAATTATGCTACGTTGGGTAACGACAATATGGTATGGTGTGGTGCGCCGCGCAGCTATTTTTAATTCTAGCTGTGTGATAAAAATAATTTATGAGATTCACTTTCATTTAAAGTACCTATTAATTTGAAAGAAATGGAATGTATCACGAAAAGTAATGTAGAAAAATATTTCCTATCTTAAACAAATTACAGTTCAATTCGACTGTTTTTCTAGTATCGATTTGTATGTTTGTTTTTTTATTTGAAATGGTACACGGCCAGATTTTCACGACCTTTAGTATGTATCTACTAGGTCATCGTTTATCTATCCAATCTTTCGAACATTTTATGATTAGTTTGTTTGCTTGTCGTATGAGGTACTGCTGGACCTAGTTTCAGAGTTTCTTAAGTAGTCCGAGGGTCTCTGACATGGCTTAACGACTGCTATTAATCAATAACAGCCGGGACCGACAGTTTAACGTGGCCTCCGAAGCACATTTAATGTAGAATGTATTCATTAAGGTTGTTTGTAATGTTCTTCGTTATCACCTTGGATTTCAGGCAAGGTCGTTAACTAAATATGTATACGCATATTATGCACAAAGATTGCTTCGTCTAGCAAGAAGAGATATAAAAAATATATCTCGCTGTTTACGAGATAAAACGATAACACTGATAGCAAAATTAGACTAGGATATTTTTCATGAAGACTATAAATCATTTAACATCAATTGATATTTAAATCCAATTACGCAACTCTATCTGTGACGTTTCTAGTTTGTTTTTAAGAAAATTGTTATTATTGCGACCTTGTTGTCTTCATTTGCAATATAATACCGTATTATATAAGCACGTAGTTTGAAAATTCAATGACAGCTTCCGTATGTATATAGAATATTGAATAATTTTGTAGGTAGGTATTGAAGTACACTGGTTGACCTAACTCGCTAATTGACACTAGCATCGTTTATTTTGTTCGCCATATTCAATGTGACAATTTTACAGGTAATTTATACGAATTGTATACGAATTTTGTTACTGTTATCCCTGTGAAGAGACCTGATCGCTTTGCTGCGACGAACCTTCGAAGGTTCCCATAAAAATAGTATCAAGGGTTCAAACCCGGTGTGTACTAAGGTCAAGGGATAAAAGACCGGTGCTTAAGTTTTCCCAAAGCTTTGCCGTCACTGTGGCTCGTAGAGTACAGTGCACTTGGCCTGCAGCTAGTGCTCAACCACTGCTGTACGTATCTGACTATCTTCATCATCACAGCGCTCAAAGGTAGCTTGGCAATTGTCTTTCAACAAGACATTGTACCCGGTAACCTTTGTGGTTAATCCTATCCAAATCCTAGATCTGACAGCATCCTTCTTCCAAATCCCACTTCCAAATTCAACCCTACCAAATTTGAAAACTTAAACGAAAACTTGACCAAATATTTGTATCAGTATTATTTAGAAATAAAAAACGATCCAAATCAATTCGCAAGTCATACAAGTAACATCCGATAGCATTTTTAAACCAACGGTTGCTGTTATATTGATGACATTGTTTTATTTGACATACCTGCAAAGGAACGCACTTGGCGATTTTCGTCATTTGTGGACTGTCAAAGCTCTTGCAAATTCACTGTGATCATTGGTTTTATTTTACACCTTTATCCCTAAACATTCCCGTTTCCTCCCCCCGCACTGCTAACCCCAGCGCTCTGTGGCTCCAGCTGCATTGCGTTGACAGCGCTCTGTTGTGGTCAGGTACTAGGGCCTCCGCGCCCGGTCGCTACAACCGTCGGGTAATCGAGCCTTGGGGGGATCGGCGCGAGCATTAACAACGACATCTAGCCGCTGCTTGCTCTTGCGCACGCATAGGTAAGTTGTCAACTGTATTACGTAACACGAAAGAAGTTCCGTGGCGATAAGAGGAAAACGTTGAAAGCCTATGAAATGTTTACTTTCGGATAGATAAGTGCCGCGCCTGTGGGTCTTTTTTCGTGGAGCGTATTGTATGTATTATATTATTTCATTATAAACCCTCCTTGGAAATGAACAATTAATTTCCATAAGGAGGGCATTGTCAATTTAGCTGCACCTTTTTGTGTTTATGTCTACTTATATCTCCAGGATTTTTATTTCTATACCCGATTTTGTTGAATATATTTTTATTTGATAGAATACACCTCTAGTCCAGTCCAGTTAAGATCCATACAAATTTCATAAAAATTAGTTGAACAGTCCAGCGGAGGATGAATTTTCCACACAAACGTAATACCAAAATCATTTGTAATTGGAGCATATTTCCACAGTGTTATGATATGATATTATTCGGATTTGGATAGTGTTTATTTAAATTCCCAATTGTATTTTGCTTTCAAAATTCTTACCTGAAATGAACTATAAGTGAATATTTGCATATTATCAGGATAAACATATAATTTGCTTACATTTCGGTTCAGGTTTGATTTTGAAGTTTTTTGAACCTAGATAAACACTATCCGAATAGTATCATAACACAGTGAAAATATGCTCCAATTACAAATGATTTTGGTATTACGTTCGTATAGAAAATTCATCCTCCGTTGACCCCGAGTAGAGTAGTTAATCCATTAAAAACCGTCTCTTTAATACAAAGTATTATTTTTATTTCGTGTTGCGTTCACCAACAAAACTTAAAGGCACTGTTTAGATAGATCGTCTGCAACAAATGTTGAATGTATGTATGAACAAAACAATTTTTTAGTGTTTAGGAAAGCACCGCTCGTCTTGTACAACGATCAATTATTGTTGTTACACGCACACAGCGATCGCTTGACGCGCGAGTGTCTACCAAAACCCGGACATGAATGAATAATTAGAACATTTCAATTCCAACATTTTGTAAACAAAACTGTCTTTCAAAATGATATTCAACTTTTAAATGATTGTAATGTTTTTGATTGTTAAGGTTTTATCGTAATAGATAAAAGTTTAAAAACAAACGCTAAGTCAAAAGGTTACCGTTAAGTTTCGAGTAAACATTTTCTTTAAATTTCTGTTAAGGACTGATATACCTCATATTAAAGTTAAAAGTTTATTAATGTCCTTACTTACGAGTACGTTGATTTTGATTTGCTTAGCACCTATTCATTATTTACACATGCTTATTTATCTGCAAAATGTAATAATAGAAGGTCACATTAGTGTCTGTCTGCATAATATCTGTCATAATTCGGGGTGGTTCCGACTGTTCCGTCGCTAGCCCATAATAAATATCAATAGAACAATTAAATAACTTGAAGTTTCTCCAGGTGCCGATTCACCCTCTGCCCGAAAAGCCCGATCATGTTGAGAGCGGGCGCGAGGCACCCGGATGCTGACGCGAGCACGTCGGCCTCGCCGTCAAGGACGCCGGACCGCGCCGAACTGTACGCCGCGCTCAACGAGTACCTGCTGCTGGAGCCCAAGTTCCAGCCACGACTGTGCTTGCCCAACGAATCTGAGGTAATTATTCTAGCACTCTCCTGGTCCTTCGAGCTCTTGGGTTTGGCTCGAAGGACCATAGCCAGATGCAACGCTGAATGAGTACAATGATTATGGAGCCCAAGTTCCATCAATAACTGTGTCTACGTCATATAAGCCCACATGTGGCACCTCGCCGATTATCTGATACTGGTGGCCAAGTTCCATCCACCACTACGCCTGGTCAATGAATCTGATTAAATATAGGCAAGCTAATGGATCCTGCTCGAAGGACCATGTAGGCATTAGTCATTCATGTAGTTTTGAAACATATAATTTTCGTCAAAAAATGTGATGCTAGTCGAGTGGTATAGTACATGTTATAATCCAACCGGGTTCGGTTCTCGGCTCTGCTTCAATGACCTATTAAGTTATGTGCGGGTTTCCATCGCTCCTTGCTTCGGAGGGCACGTTAGGCTGTTGGTCTCGGATGTTATTAATTGATTAGAGTCGTTGAACCATGTCAGAGACCCCAGGGCGAAATGTCAAGTTAATAGAGCGAAGAAAATGACCGCTTTATTGGCTTCTAGTAACTCGCTCCGGCTTCGCACGGGTAGCGCTCACACCGCGGCATTTTTCTTACTTCTAGCATTTTTATACTCATTGTAACTTCTAAAAAAAATACGCCAGTAAGCGTAATTCAAAATCTTTAGAAGCAACGATCGTGGTAGCCATAGACAACTAGTATTACTCATGTACTTGACAGACTTGCTATTATTTCGCTTCAATGGCAACTTCATTCCGTTCTGTATTTTTGATACCTTGGGTCACATTATTCCAATTATAGTAGGGGTCTCTAATTTCTTGAAAAATAAAATAGTGTCCATGTGTCTCGCTGATAATGTAGATTTCTACAGATGAAAAAAAAAACGGTTCGGTAGTTTTTGAGTTAATCCATTACAAACATACAAAAATATAAACACAAAAATCATATGTTTCCTCTTTATAATAGTCATTGGCTATGTTGTGTATTTTAAACGAGTGAAATATCAAGTCAAAGGACACTATCATACCAGGGCCCCGATTCTGTAAGCTATTGAACCGCGATAACGCAAGTCGATCGCTTGAAATTTTTTGAGAAATTTTCCTATTTACCACTTAAAAGTGCTGGAAGCGAAAGTTTTGCTAAAATTTTCGCTTTTTGTATTTTTTTTTTGTTTTTTTATTTTCCATTTTTTATTTTTCGAATATTTTCAAAAAAGAAGCAAAAAAATTCAAGCGATCGACTTGCGTTATCGCGGTTCAATAGCTTACAGAATCGGGGCTCAGGAGAGAAACTCTGTCGTGAAAATCGCCTTTGGAAGTTGTTTGTTTACTAGAAGTCTTAACGATATATTGTCCCTGGTTTCAGAACGGTGAAGTGACGACGGGAGCCCGAGACGGTGCTGCGCACGTGATGCGCTGTCTGAAGGTGTGGTTCGACCTGCCGCCAGATGTCCTCATCAACGCGATCAACTTGTTCGACAGGTGAGTCAAGTGGTTTAGCTGAGCGAGCATTGTTAGAAGTGTTTCAGCTGAGCGAGCATTGTTAGAAGTGGTTCAGCTGAGTGAGCATTGTTAGAAGTGGTTCAACTGAGCGAGCATTGTTAGAAGTGGTTCAACTGAGCAAGCATTGTTAGAAGTGGTTCAACCGAGCGAGCATTGTTTAGGTCTAATTTCAAAGTATTGCATACTCTTCTTGTTTTTTTTATGGCTGACTAGCTGTGGCGGCAGAAGTGTATTTCTGGGATATGTTAATCCAGAACCAAAAGTACCAATATCTCAAACTTCGTTCTACGGTCGATAGTTTTTATCGATTCCTCGGCTTCTACTCCTCGGGTTGAAATACCAAGTACATCAGTTTTTAAGTCAAACACTAAGCTATCCAACAGTGAAAACTACATCGCAATCGATCCAGTAGTTTTAACGTGATTTGCGAACAGACAAACATACAGACAAACAGAAAGACATAATTTAAAAAATTTAATATTCTTGTTCAGAAGCTTATTTTAAGTACCCTAGAACCATTTTCTTTTAAATATTTTTCTATTTTCGAACTTCTTGCTTTACTATAAACATATATATTTATTACTTCAAAATTAACATAGCTTTGGAGCCCTATCTCCTAACCGCGTCGCAATCAGTCGAGAAGATTTTACGTGATGCGCGAACAAACAACAGAAAGACACAATTTTTAAAAATCTTCTCATTTTGATCCGTAGCTTATTTGAAGTCCCGTAAAACATTTTATTATTGTCTTCTTTGTACAGACTTTTTGTTACTTACTGCTCTATTATAAGTTTAGTATATAATAGATAGAAGATTATTCCTTTTGGGTTTGTTTCATGATATTACATTGCTTTTGGTTCTCCCTAGTTTTTCAAAGTGTCTCCTTGCCGTAAAAATAAGTTTTACAAATTAAACCCCTTATTTTTAGGTTCTTAACCAAAATGAAAGTCCGTCCATCCCACCTGCCGTGCATCACCGTGTCGTGCGTCAACATCGCCATCGAAGAGTTCGCAGCCGATAACCACGTCAAGAGGAACGTCTCCATCGAGGAACTGGGTGAGTTTCTATAAAATAGAAAAAACATACTTGGCAGAATGTGGTCAACGCGCTTCGCTTTTCTAGATTTTTCAAAAAAACTTGCATGATGAAAAAAATGACAAAAATATATGGAAATTAAATTGTCTGATGTCAATAAGTGTTAGAAGCCGATATGAAAAAGACAGGAGTGAACAAAAATGAACTTGTTTAAAAAAGTGAGAAATCATTAACCGTAGAGTACCGTGGGTTGCTCCTCTACAAGGTCGTCAAAGGTAAAAAAAGACAGTATGAAATTTATTAAAATATTGCTGTAAGTTGTTGTCAAAATGTGTAAACATTAAAATAAATTATACAGTACTATATTTTCATCAATACAGTACACAAAGAATTGAATGACAGTTTTCGTATATGTACTTATATTTTGTGTTTGTTTTTTTAACTGATCTTATATATTTTTTCTGTTTCCAGTGTCGATCTCACAGTCGGCATGCACGGCCGGCGACGTGTCACGCATGTCGCGCATAGTCGTCGACAAGCTGTGCCTGACGCCGGGTGCGAGCCGCGTCACTCCGCTGCACTGGCTGCGACTGCTGCGGCAACTGCTAGCGCTGGGAGAGACGCAGGAGATTCCGCTGCCAAGCTGCTGTCAGGTACGGAGATAGTTGTCAGTGTTCATGTCGGCATCATCGTCAACAAGCTGTGCCTGACGCCCGGCGCGATGACAAGCCGTGGCTGTACATGTTATTGACTTGGATTCTCAAATTCAAACAAGTTTCATAGTTTTTTATTTATAAGCAAAATGTGGAAAAGAAGGCTACAACGCGAGGTCTCTTTTTGGATCGAAAAACTAAGAAAAAACTAAATTACTACTATAAAATACCATGTCCATAATTTAAGAGTAACTTTTGGATGCTGTTGTCCACAGGAGAGCGAGCTGGTGAACTTGCTGGAGATCGTGGCGTGCGACGCGCAATGCGCCAACGCAAGAACTAGCGAATTGGCGCTTGTGCTGCTGTACCACAAGCTCGGTAAGGACATATACATATTTTTTTAATTCCTATTTTTGTCTTTGGTCAATCGGTCACCGGCGTGTTGTATGCTGGCTCGCAGTGCGGACGGTCCGTACAGACCGTCTGCAGAGTTGTGAAAGCATCCTAAGAAATCCAGTTTTTTTTAAATTATCTGTACCAACTACAAACCCTTTGTTACTTATCATAAGTATTTACACAATACTCATTGTAGAGGGCTTCTTACCTCTGTGGAATAGCTACAAGTGAAAAAAATTGTTACAACACTAGATCCTGAAGTGACGCGCTTCTATGATATTAGACCTCAAAGAATTTGATTGTGCTGGTAAAACATTGTTGGTCCACTTCGTTGCTGTTTCCATGATGTAAGAGTCAAAATCTCCTCAGTATCACTACTGTCAGTCATTATTTCTCAGAATAAGACTTGACAACAACAGCACATAATAAAATGAATAATGTGAAGAAGAAACAAAAACAATGAACATTAATGGAAAAAATATAGAGCATTATTTTGTTAAGAAAACAGTGCTATAATATTATTTTTTCTTATAAGAGACGTGTGTGCATAAAGTATGTTATTATGCCACCATTTATAATGAGGCTTTTACTATATGAGTGTAGATAAAAGTAATAAATAAATGCTAAACATAAGTTATTGTGCCCACAGAACAACAACTGGTGGAATGGTCGCGCTCGGCGAACGTTCCTGAACACGCGTACTACATCTACGACTTCGCGCGGCAACTGCAGCAGCACTGCCATGTGAGTACCTTCAGTTGTAAGGGTAGCGCTTACCATCGGCGAACGACCTGTCGAGATAAAAAGTTCTTTAATTGAAGGGAAAAGTTCATAATCGAGGATAAAAGTTCTTGAATCTGGGATAAAAGTTCTTGAATCTAGGTTAAAAGTTCTTGAATCTGGGATAAAAGTTCTTGGATCTAGGTTAAAAGTTCTTGAATCGAAGAGAAAAGTTCTTGAATCTGGGATAAAAATTCTTGAATCGAGGATAAAATGTCTTGAATCTAGGATAAAAGTTTTTGAATCGAGGTTAAAAGTTCTTGAATCGAGGATAAAACGTTCTTGAATCTGGAATAAAAGTTATAGGATCGAGGAAAAAAGTTCTTGAATCTGTGATAAAAATACATCTGGGATAAAAGTTCTTGAATCTCGGTTAAAAGTTCTTGAATCTGGGATAAAAGTTCTTGAATCGAAGAGAAAAGTTCTTGAATCTGGGATAATAATTCTTGAATCGAGGATAAAACGTCTTGAATCTAGGATAATAATTCTTGAATCGAGGATAAAACGTCTTGAATCTAGGATAAAATTTTTTGAATCGAGGTTAAAAGTTCTTGAATCGAGGATAAAACGTTCTTGAATCTAGAATAAAAGTTATAGGATCGAGGAAAAAAGTTCTTGAATCTGGGATAAAAATTCTTATATCTGAGATGAAAGTTCTTGAATCAGAGATGAAAGTCCTTGAATCTAGGCTAAAAGTTATTGAACATGGTATAAAATAGTCCTTGACTCCTTGGGGTTAAATAGCCCTTAGGTATATTCCGTAAGTAAAAGATAAATAGAAATTGAAATTAAGGAAAATAGTAAATTGAATCTTGAAATGAAAATAGAAAAACAGTGTTCTAAAACATACTGGCAATCCGTGACACTTGAATTTAACTTTTATAGGTGAAGAAGTCCTATGAAGGCTGAGTTTTTTCCCTTCACATGGTACTATATGAAATAAGTTAATATATGAACACTGTCATTTTGGTTTGCTAACAAAGGTATGAAAATAAAATAGCAACTTTAGAAGAAAAAAACGTACAACTTTTTATTTGTTATAAAAAGCAGGATTGAACGAGGAGAAAGAATCAAATTTATTCAATAAGAGGAAGAAAAATAATGATTAGAATCCTGAAATGCAGTTCCAATACGTTTATAAACCTGTAGATAGATTGCTGAAACACATGACATGTCATCTTCCTATCTTTAACACATATCATAAATGCCATAGAGATAAAAAACAAATCCTTTATAACACACTTCAAAAAAAGAAGAAGCATAACGCATCTTATTTTGGATTGCGATTTTAGAGGTTTATACACCTATACCTACTTACTTACAAAATTTAAGTTTTCTGTACTAATTAATTAATTATAAAGCAGTTATAAAATCTTTTTCTTTTTGATTGATAATTTCAAAACAAAAATGGTTTTCAAATATTCATGTGTGTATGTGATTTATGAAGTCGTTTCAAACCCAGATGTCGGACGCTTCGCTTCTGTCGGTGCGCAACCGAGTGCGTCACGTAGTGTCGCAGTACGAGGCGAGGAGCGCGCAGCCGCAGCGACAACGGTTGGTGTGGAGGCTTTCGGAACGCACGCTCAAGGTACGTAGGTTACTTCTGTCGGTGCGCACCCGCGTGCGTCACGTAGTGTCGCAGTACGAGGCGAGGAGCGCGCATGCGCAGCGACAACGGCTGGTATGGAGGCGCTCGGAACGCACGCCACATAGGTTACTTATGTCGGTGCGCACCCGCGTGCGTCACGTAGTATCGCAGTACGAGGCGAGGAGCGCGCAGCCGCAGTGACAACTGCTGGTGTGGAGGCTCTCCGAACGGACGCTCAAGGTAAGTAGGTTACCGATTTTTATGATATTTTTTTATTTGAATAAACCTGGTTGGATTTGATGGATTAGACCTCCAGAGTGGAACTGAGGATCCATATTTAATTTGTCAGTATTTTGCCAAAAATAAAGTTGTCTATGTTTATATAAAAGTGGGAGACGATAATACACGACCAAAATAATGTACGACCAGTATTGTACAGCCAATATTACGGCCAGATATTACGTGTACATGGATTCGTAATATCTGGACGGCTAATACTGGCCGTGTATTATTGCCCGTACAAAATCAGTCCTGGTTGATAATGCACGGCCAGTATTACAGCACCAATATTACGTGTACAACTGGATACGTAATATCAGCCCGTACCGCAGCTTCGGCTTTTTGGTCGCCTTCGGCGACCAGCCTCCGCCCCTCCAGCTCACCCTGGTCCCTGCACTTTGTTACGCAAGGACGGAGGGGCAGCACTTCCCGCAGCGCCGGAGCAATCGTGATTCATAATCTGTGGTAAAAGGATACTGGAACGTGTTAAGGTGGCTTTGACTATGTCATTTCTACATTTTAATCTGTGATGTACACACGTAATATTGCCTGCACATTATCGCCCGTACAAAAAGTGTCCGGCTCGTATTACACAGCCAATAATGCACACTCTGTTTTTACATGTACATATTTTGGCTTCGTAATCCTGGCTGCGTATTATCGCCTGTACAAAATCAGCACGGGGTGATATTACACAGCCATAGTGTAATATAGGGACTCTATAAAAGTCATCAATATTCATTCAGTACTCATTTTAGTAAATCAATTTCTTTCTTGCCCACCTCGGGGAGACATTAGGGGGGGGGGGGGGCAATCGAGGGGAGCCACGAGTCCGTAGTATTTTTGATTCAAATAACTTATTTGGCAATAATACATTTTCATCATTTAATTTTCTAACGGCAATAACGTAGTCCATCCGTAGTATAACGTAGTCAAACCGTAACGTAACGTAGTCAAACCGTAACGTAGTCAAACCCGCACCAGTAGTACTTCCGCGTGACGTATGCTCTTAATAAAATACGCCACAGTTGCCACTACATTGCACTCAAACTTCTTCCTTTAGTATTTTTTTTATCTGTCTTATGGGATATATAATATTATATACACTCCACATGTAGTTTATGATTAGTGTGAATTAACCCATGTGCGTGTGCGCAGGTGCTTCGCCCTACGGACCGGCTGACGTCACTGTTGCCGACCATCGAAGAGCAACAGAACTTCGCGGTCGACGCCGCGCCCAACAGGAACAGGTACATACCATCTTTAGTCCCACTGCTGGGCAAAGACTTTCCAAGTACAGTCTCTGCAATGAAATGTAAACGTACAAGCTGCAATTCATGTAAACAGTAGTAGCGCTCGGCGGCTTCGCCCGCGTGCACTGATGATAGTAGTTTTTTTTTTATGAGTTTGCCTGTGTTATTTCATATTCCAAAGCATCTATACATCAAATTTCATCAATATCCATTCAGCCATTACGCAGAACTGTAACTAACATAATAATTATGCTTAAATATGTGGGCGAAGTTTTACTTAAAATAATGTAATCAATCAACCAATTGTTAATTTTGCATAAAGTGTTGTTAAATAAAATAACTGGACAAGTGCGAGTAGAACTCGCGTGGAGAGAGTTCCGTGCAATGAATATATTATCTCGCAATATTGAGATATATACCATGTTATATTAAGACCATAGACGTCTTATAGGTTTACCTGTAATCTATAAGTATAGAACTATTTTGTGTTATTTTCTTTTCAAAATTGTACTGTCTATTATTTCGTAGATAAGGGGATGGTCAATGTTCATCTATTTTCTTAGATTACTAAAACTATATACAATAAAATATTAAAAAATAATTGGGACCCCTATATCATAACAGGCCCTTTTATTTGATACTAGCTGATGCCCGCGGCTTCTCATGCGTGGTCATTTTAATATATAGCCTATGACAATCGCAAATAACGTGGCTTTCTATTGGTAAAATAATTTTCAAAATCGGTTCAATAGATCCAGAGATTACCCCCTACAACCTCACAAACTCACAATACCTCTTTATAATATTAGTATAGAAGTATAGATGTCACACGTTACAGTTTGCAAAACTTTCTTTCAAAATGTTCTAATGTGCCACCCAAAAGTGACAGCCACATTCAAAATTATTTATTTACGTTACATGTCCGTGTTCGGGTCACAGGAATTCATTTGTGTACCAAATTACGAGAAAATTGGCATACAGATAGACAAAGTGATCCTATAAGGGTTCCTTTTTATTTTAGTTGGACTTACGGAGCCCTATAAAATATATTTGGGCACGATTGAATGGTTACATAATTTTGAATACAACTCTAAGCTCATATTTTTGCAAAAAAGAGTTAACAAATATTTGAAAGTTAATAAACAGTAAAAAGTAGGAAAGTTTGAAAATTTATAAACATTCCTACCCTGCCAAAAAAGAACATATGCCGATAAATAATTATATATATATACAAAGTTCAATTTGATACCCATATTGTAAAATTAGAAGTTTTTTTTTTCGCATTTGTAAATGGATTCATAATGCAGCATTTTTTAAATTATATAGCTTAAGTTACTCGGGATGATTCTAACGATACTCCATACATCCAAATCGGTTCACATATTTACAAGTTACAGTGGAATAAAGAATCTCACATACACACATACATTCATACATGAACCCTGAAAACATTACACTCCTATTTTGGGCAGTCGTGTAATAAAAACTACCTTCTTTTACAGATCCGGCAGCGAGTCGAGCGAGAGCGAAGAGACATGCGACTGGCCCCGGAGCCCTGTGCTGCCTGTCTACTGCGACAACTAGCCCACGCACGTCTTCCTCAAAAGGCCCGTGTACGCCGCCGCAAGTCTCCTCGAGAATGAAAGTCTTCCGAGATAAATCATCCTTGAGGATGAAAAGTTTTAAAATAGTAAATAAAGTTTCATGAACCGGTGATAAAAGCTCTCGAATCAAGGATAAAAGTTCTTGAATTGAGGATAATAGTCCTTGAATCTTGAAATGAAAATAACTAGAAGAGTATCAAAGATCTAAACCAACATATTGGAAGCATTTAAAAAGTCAAGAGCGAAGATAAATCAGTGACAACCCATTATTACACTTAAATTCTGTGTCATCGTCTAAATGAGAGAATGACGCGCAATTCTACCTTCATCAGAAAAAAACACTGCATTAAAATAGCGATTGAAATTATCTTTATTTAAGTTATTGTCTTAAGAAAAAAGTGCAGTGTTAACAAAATAATGCTGATTTTAATATGTCAAAAATTCTAGGCAGCTACTATGCGTTTTTATAGGAAGACAATCAAACAATAACTAAATTTGTAATGAACATTGAATTAAATTTTATATTGGTGTGCTTTAAAAACTTAAATACTTTGCAGATTACATCAACTTCTTTACCATCACTACTTTGATTTATAATTGTCACAACTTAAAGTTGTCACGACTTGTAATTGTCACTACTTAAAGTTGTCACGAATTGAAATTGTCACAACTTAAAGTTGTCACGACTTTAAATTGAAACGACTTAAAGTTGTCACAAATTGAAATTGTCACGACTTAAAGTTGTCACGACTTGAAATTGTCACGACTTAAAGTTGTCACGAGTTGAAATTGTCACGACTTAAAGTTGTCACGAATTGAATTGTCACAACTTAAAGTTGTCATGGCTAAAAGAAAAAGAGAGCAGTGTTTTTCTCTTTTTTTTCTTATAAGAATTTAAAGCATATCAATAGAAAAATAGTAGAAATTGGTAAATTCAGAACCCCACTTTTGACTTTTGAAATATTCAGAACTCGGTCCTTTTTTAATGAATTAGGGTTGAAGCCCTTAAAACATCTCAGAGCCAGTGTGTGAACATGTTGTAGTTTTAAGTTTAATTATAATTTTAAAAACAACTTAAAACGACTACGAGGTTAAAAGTATTATACATATATTTTGGTCTGCTAATAGTGATGTAGTAACACAAATCTATTAATATCTGAGTAACGTTTGTTCTACTAAATTATTAAACAAATGTTGTTCTTGTTTATAAAACATCGAACACTATTATCAGACCGCTTGGTTATATAATTTGGTAATTGCATTTCAGACATTTAACTCCATACATGTATGAGAATTTGAAAATATACATCTTTGGAATAATAATATTTTTTTATTTCTTAAGTAAAATGTCATTAAAAAAACAGTCAGCGATTTTGGTGCATCAAAATTTCTCTTTAGCTGGACTGATTAAATACATATTATTAATTATTCGTAGTCCTTTTTCTTCGTAGTCGGTTAAAAAGAGCAACAGAAAATATTAAGTTTTTTTTTCTAATTTCGAGTATTAGTAAAAATATATTGTTCAATAATATGAGGATGTGAACATTTTTAGTAAAAATATATTCTTCAATAATATGAGGATGTGAACATTTTTAGTAAAAATATATTGTTCAATAATATGAGGATGTGAACATTTTTAGTAAAAATATATTGTTCAATAATATGAGGATGTGAACATTTTTAATTATTTATTAATTTTATATGATTTCAAGCATTTCAACAACATTTAATTAACAGCATTTGGAATAAAAAGTATTACACGCGCAAACTCAAATTTAGTTAGTTTTCTTTTTGTTTTATTGGAATTTATTAGCAATATTATTAGATTGTTGTTTGCTTATCAGCATTTTTTGTGTATAAAATGGTACACATCCTCATGGAGGCAAAATTTGCCCCTTCGAGGCCCTGTTCTATCAACAAAAGCTTTAAACTTTCATAATTTTAGTTAAAAAAAAGAAGGGGTTAACATTGTGCATGCTGAAGTCCAACAGCTTTCATACTGTGATTATTATTATGAGGAGATGCGTGAACTATTCCATATTTTTAGTTTTTAAGTTTCTTTAAAATGTAATAAATGAGTCAATTTTTTGTGTAAAATTAAACCTAAAAAAAAAAGTGAAAAAAAATATCCACCGAAATGTTTAGTTATAAATTAGGCTGTTGGTAAATAAACAATTTGTATTATGAATAACAATATAGTTTCGGTACACTGGGTGGCGCGGTAACTGCTGTTTTAAAGCATAAAATATCGTATGTATGTAGGAACCAATATGTACGTGCGTTCATTTTAATAATTTATGACTGCAGTATTATCGGACTATATTAATATAGAGAAGTAGAGAATGTCTCGCGAAATAAATAAATGCCATGCCGTTACCTCTATAACACTTTTTTTAAAGTAGTTAAATTTTCCAACTTGTTAAATATAAATAATTTGTTTATTTACTAATAAATGTTAGGTAGAGTATGTAGGTAATGTACAATTGTAAGTATTAAAATAAAAATTAAAATAATATATTTCACATTCGCTGTACGATTAACTCATTACGAGTTAAAAAAAAACACGTTAAACTAATAAAAAGAAACAAAAATCGTCATCATTTTTTTTATTAGTTTGTAGGTTTATTCTAATAATTGATACTTATTTCTTAGTTTATTAACGAATAAATGACAAAAAAAATATATAAATGTAAAAAAATACTAAAAAAAGGATCTCAGTTAAACCTTTCGTAGTTTCAACTTAAGGAGATACAAAATAATTGCGATTGATTCAAATCGAATTTTTAAGAACAAAGCACAAGCATCTAAGAGATACATACAGCCTGAATACAGTCCTATACAGTTTTGTAGGCATGCCCGATATTGTTTTTAACCTTTTTACAGTTTTATATATTTTAAATCAATATTTCACATGTTTTATCAATTTCTACTGTACTTGTGCTTCCCTAAGTATAATTTATTTGTATGCATGTGTCAATTGTGCTTAAGGTTTCGGAAAAAAAAATCTAGTAACAGCAGTTCTGTGATACTGTCATCAAAATATCATCTGATCATTGCGAAAATATATTTTAATAACTATTTTGTACTGCCATTAAATAAAAAATAAACGAAATACTAGTATATGTACATGTAACTTGGTAGTACTTACATTTTTTTATGGTGGTGATCAATTTTATACACCGCTATAAAGAATATAGATGACATACAACACTGCCGCTTAAAATCTAAGTAACATGACAATGTGTGTTCTATGAGTAGAGTTCGTCCCAAGGGCAACTACTTTATAATTACTAGTATAAATTAAGAACGAAAATGCAATAAACTGTTTTAATATAAAAAGTGAAGCAATTCCTTTAAAGAAAAAAACATTTACTCTACTTCCTTTGTCTCTTTACATTTAATATAATTCATATTTAGTATAATAATTCATTTAATAAAACTAGTTACAGGTCATTTTTGTCATTTTCCACTATAATAATAATAATAATAACAACATTAAAGTTCTGATAATATTGAAAATATATTCAAACTGAAGGTGAATTCATGAAAGGCAAGATGTCAAGCGCAATCTAAAATAAACAAAAATTAAAACTTAAATAATACGCTATTGGTAGCGATACGGACATCCCCTGAACTAAACTTAATTTCTTCAAATGTAATTTAAACCTTGTTGGCTTCGTAACAAGGTATTTTATCCCCTGGCATCTAAACTCTCACTAAGCATGTCAGCGTAAAATCAACTTTGTTTCCACGCGGCGAGAGTCCCGATTTGTCCAAACGCTGTCTCAGAATGTGTCCGAATTTATCCAAACGCTGTTAGACACCGCGATAAAAACCTGTTTTAATTAAGTTATTTTAGGCGGTGCAGCTTTACGTCAATTGACGTAAGTTTAGAATAGATGCCAGGGGCAAAATGACCTTGTTACAAGATCGACAAGGTTTAAATTAAATTTGAAGAAATTTAGTCTAGTTTAGTTTAATGAGTGAAATGACCAAATTGCTGCCATTGTTATGTTTCCTTTCTGGATTCTTCTACAGTAGCTAATCCACTTTTGATGCAACTTAAAAACTGATAAATCAACAATTGTGTATTTGTAATTCTTTAAAATATTGTAGTGTTTTATAAATCGTAATACAAATTATTGGCAAGTGTATTTCTATTTGTTCCTACATTGTAAGCATCAGTAAAGTAAATAATTGAAGAAGTTATGATCGACAACACTGTTTTTTTTTTACCGAAACATGTTAAGCCCAACATGTTAAAAAATAACGACCAACTGACTATCGCAAATTCAATACGTTTATAAAATATACGTGAATTTCAAAAGTTGTTCAGATTTCGATATTATGAAAGTTGTTTAAAAGTTTTATAACAATTATTCATTCGTTGTATTATCAACATATTTTCCTGTAACAACAATATTATTCAAATTAATAGACATAAGTTAAAACAAAGATAAATAATAAAAAAAGTTACTATCTGAATAAGATTTGTTAAGTCATTTTTATTAAGAATAAGAATAATTTATTATCAAAAATAATAGTAGGTACACATTACAAAACAGTGAATATTAAACAATAAAATTTAAATTTTTTGACAACATTTAGGTGGTTGTAGGTATGTACATTAGAATTTGAAATTTTTATTCACATTGCGCTTTCTCTAGGAATTGATCAGCCGGAATGATTTCTATAATTTTTGTACATTTTTCAATAAACTGATGAGCAAGTGTTGTTAAGTTACAGATAGTTATGAGCACATGATTCAATATTAATATCAAGGTGTCATTTTTTTTTTAATTTCTTTATTTTATAAAATTATGTCAAATAGAAATTCTGGGAGGTGTGCACATGCAGCTTATTTTAAGGCTGAATACCTGCTCACCTTTTAAAATAAAGCCGGTTTGGGTTTTCATGGCGCAATGTTCTTTCAAAAACTGACCAGCTATCCACTTCTAACATTGACGTAAGAAAATTAGATTTATAAACATAAATTGTTGATTTATCAAAAACAGCATTTAAATAATGTCAACAAAAAATGTACTGTAGTAGTGTGCGTGTTATAATCTGTATACAGAGTGCTTAATTTCAAAATTGTAACATACTGTGTAAATCTGCATGTTGTGGTAAAAATACAAATCTCGAATCGAAGAGAATACAATAATATCTCTTTATTTCCTTGTTTTATTTATTAGATAGATACCCTAGCTTCTACGATCTGTAGACGGCCACGTCAACGCGTAGTTCTACCCGCGTACTACAGACCGTTAATCGTGAGATGTCCCCTGCCGTGATCCCCACTGGTGGGGACGTTCTGGTGAGGATTTCGGTAATAATCCGATGTTGGCACTATCTATGGCAGGGAACATGAGTACAGTACAAAACGTTCACCGTGAGGGTGAACGTTTTGTACTGTACTCATGACCAATTCCATAGTGAAAGAGACATCTTAACCGTAAAAACCACTTTGTTAGGGCGTCACCATTTTGGTTTGTCGAACGGCCTGCTGCCTGACCGCGGATACGAATTGTAATGGTAATCCAATTTGTCATTTGCCCATACTAGAAATGTCAAATTCAATACGTATATCATTACGATGCGTTGCGTATCCGCGGTTGCCCTCCCTCCGAGGGCCGATTATATTTTTAGTCTTTGTTCTTGTTAAGGCTACGACGAACCCAACACTTTCACTGCTGACCTTAAAATGAGTATCTCCGGGTGCTGACGATGACGTCACTGGGTTAAACTCATTATAAGCTCAGTACTTATAAGTACTGAGCTTATAATGAACTTATTAAGGACTATATTATATGTACTGTGCTATAAGTGGGAGGAGGGGTATATGCGAATTACTCGTGCACCCACTAGTGGGTGGACGGGCCACGACCCCTAAATATACGCTGGGCGTGTTTTGCCGCACTGGCGACACGCTTTCAAAAACGTGTTATCAGCACTGAATATACGCTAATTGTTAATACCTATGTGTCCGACGCGTACATGGCAGGTTTTTTACTTGCAGATAGCGTTTGCCCACTGTCTCAAAAAAGTCTCACTGTCGCAGAAATCGCTGCGAGCTCCGGGTCGCCCGCGCCGTGCCACAGAATAAATAATAGCCCATACATACTGGTCTCATACATCAGCTCAAAGTCACGCAGCGTGCAATGGAGAGAGCTACAGGAGTTTCACTACATGATAAGATCTGTAACGAGGAAATCCGTAGAAGAACCAAGGTTGTCGACATAGCTCTCAGAATTTGCAAGTTGAAGTGGCAATAGGCAAGCCATATAGTTCGCAGAGCCGACAACCTCTGGGGAATAAATATTCTGGAATGGCGACCACGAACAAGTAAGTGAAATATAGGGAGACACGACGTGGGGGGGGGGGGGGGGACACGATGGACGGACGAAATTGTAGCCAATGATGTTATATATAAACTAAAATCTCATTAATTGTAGCCATCGCAGGGAGTCGGTGGATGGAGGCGGCACAAGACCGTTCGTCGTGGCGCTCTTTAGGGGAGGCCTATGTTCAGCAGTGGACTGCTAAAGGCTGAAATGATGATGATGGTGTGTGGACCGAAGGGGATAATGTATTTGGTTGGATATACATGCATATTATGTATGTATAGGTGTTCTTCTTTGTCACTCACTACAGTCTAAACACCGTGATGGCTTTGAATGTGTAAGATGTTGTTAGATTTGTTTTCGCTGTGGGAGTGACATGAACCAAGGCCGTAGCCAGGAATTCACGTGAGGGGGGGGGGGGGGGGAGGGGGCGAGCTTTAGACCAGAGTTTATTTACCCGAGTATGGCGAAGCAAGGAAAGGGTAATGAGTTTAACAGTCTATGTATGTATGTGGGTATATGGATGTCATAGGCATTTTTTTTTACTCAACTATGGCGAAACTAAGGAAGGGTTATGTATTCAAACTACAAACTTAGTCCAATTTAGATAAGCGACGTATCAATCGATTCGTCTTCATTTATAGAGTGACAGGCAACAAATTACCAAAAATGTTTTCAATTAAAACTAATGTCTATATAAATAACACAAGTCAATAAAACCATCAAACATCGCAATGCATCTACGTTTTTTTATATTGTTATGAGCCATGAGCGAGAGTGGTGCTTGAAATTCTGGTACTTGTTTCAGTTTTTTATATTGTTATGAGCCATGAGCGAGAATGGTGCTTTAAATTCTGGTACTTGTTTCAGTTTTTTCGAAAAAACTACTTTAGGGATGCGTTTTCGGGTAATTATCTTTACTTTTAGATTTTGAGGAAACTTTAAGGCGTAGAGGCTGTTTTAAAGCTAATTGAATGAAATTGAAGCTAATTAATTTATCTTGTACCTGTCATGATTTCCAATTTTGTGTTTAAATTGAAGAGTTTTTGCAGTAGATTTCGAACTCAATTTGACTAATACATCAGGAACATTTAAAAAACATGACTACCGGAACGTCACATGAAGGTGGTGCCACCTGGCAATCGTTGCATGATTACGAGTATACAGGACACTTAGTCTCACGACGATGGCGCCATTTTATTCTAGTAGAGTAAAAGATAGTGAGGAGGTAGTGGATAATACAAGCATTTTATACCTGATGGACGAATTTTACTACATCCCAATCTCATGACTTTTCTATAAAAAAAAAAGTAGCCAGTACTTATCTTGGAAATAACCAATTGAACCGATAATTACACATATTTTTTGAAAATTATCCGTCTTTGACTGGCTGTATCTCCACAACCAATGGACCAGAGATCAACAAATAAATAAAGGTAATAGAATTTCCATGTCATTTCCAGTTTACATAAAACATATGTAATTTTAACTGCACTTTTAATCATAGTAAAAATTCATTATAAATTGAGCTTCCAGTCTTTCCATATATAAAAGGGTGGGTTGTTTACTAAGGAATTTCGTGGGGGGTTTTAAACCCCCCTATCCCCTCTGCCTACGCGGCCTTGACATGAACTATGTAGTTCGAAGAATTAAATATGGCTGGCGTCAGCTGCCTTTTTTTATTTCCACACGGAACGATATCATATAAAATTAAAGACATCAATGAGACGAGTTCAAACACATGCGACTGTATACTTATATTTTATGAACACACTAATTGTGCCTGCGGCTGTGCCTGTGGGCACGCTAATTTATTTTCCAAATAATAAATAATCCTTGTACCATTAGCTATATTCCAGTGAAAGTCCCGTCAAAATTGGTCAAACTGTTTCGGAGATTAGCCGGAACAAACAGACAGACAGACAGCCAGACAAACAGACAAAAACTCTAAAAAATGGGTTTTTGTTATAAGTATCGTATAAACTTTCGTATGTATTTAGTTAAAAGCTGTTATTTTGACATACAAACAGACACTTCAATTTTATTTATTTGTTTTGCCGCGGTGGTACCTACTATCAGAACGGAGTTTAAAAGCAAGAGAAGCTGAAGGCCAAATGATACTAAAGGGAACATCGTAACCCACTTGTAAATAAAACAGATAATAAGGAATTTAGAAATATAATTTAGAAAAACAAGGTAGTTGTGAAAAATTAATGTGATGAAATACTAACGGAAATTTCTAAGTGGTAATAAAACTAGATTTGTACAAATATGAATAGTATGGAAAAAGCTGAAAATGAAAGATTGATTACACAAATCGTAAAATATAACAGTATAAAAAGCAAGTCGTGATGTATGTTTTATGTGCCATTCAAAACTTACCCTATATCACATAATAAATAAAAGTACAAGTACCTATATCGGGAAAACACTAACTACTCTCACGGAGTTTAGGTCGACGTTAATTTTCGTAATCCAGCTAAACTACTGATATTAAAAATTTATAAATATGATCGCGCTTGTCAGCTAGGACGCCGACAATCGCTAGCCTCATTCGAGCTAAGTTCGCTAAGAGTGCGTGCGATGCGCGGACGTCAGCTCCTGTAATTTTTTAATTTTTGTCTTTCTGTCTGTCTGTCTGTCTGTCTGTCTGTACCTTGGCTAGGCATCACGCCGAAACTACTGAATTAATTTAAATGAAACTTAGTTTGATTTGAGTTCTTACTACGAGGTAGGACATAGAATACTTTTCATCCCGAAAAATTAAAGGATTTCCGCAGGATAGGGCTTGAAAGTTATTTAAAAAAACATTTACCACTCTGATACTTCTAGACGGATTTTGATGCAACTTGGCACAGTCATAGTTAATATGATGGATTAAAATTGAAGATACTTTTTATCCCGAAAAAATAAAGGGTTCCTGCGGGACGCGGGTCCAAAGTCATGTTAAGCATGAAGTTAATTTTTTTGCGGATTTTACTCTATATTCGATTCCAAAATCATTATTTTTTTCATTTCTATTTGTCCTTGTGTCTGTCTGTATCTTGACAGCGCATCACGCCAAAACCACTGATAGAATTCAAATTATAGTAACTTTAAGAGTTCTATGTTATGCCTAAATCATAGGTTATTTTTTAGCCGACTGAGGAGGGTTATTTGTTCATTATTGCTGCACTATCGCATTACGTGAAATCCTGTAATGGTAGTTGTAAGTTTTGTAAATAAATAAATATCATTTTTTTAAATCGTGTGTGTCTGTTTATCTGCGTCTGTTTTTGTTTGTTCGCGCATCACGTAAAAACTACTACACCGATTGTGATGCAATTTCCACTGATGGATAGCTTGGGATTTGACTTAAAAACTGGTATTGGTATCTCAAAATTATGTGATGAAGCCGAGCACGTTTCTGCCACAATGACGATGTCATTGTGATTGTCATTTGATTTACTATTTCGCAATAAGTAGTATTTTTTATATCATAATGCACCCCGTCCCTCACAACTATAACAAATCCTCTCCGTCCAAAGGTTGCCTGGAAGAGATCGGTTTTAGCGATAAGGCCGCCCATTGTACACTTCTTCTGCTATTGTTCCTTTATTTTTTGTTGATTTTGTTTGTGGTGTGTGCAATAAAGAATGTATCTATCTATCTATCTATCATCCGCGAATCTCAAGTGTGAGATGTACTCACGGATAATGTTAATGCCACGCGCTTGTATTGGAGCGTTGGAGTTCTCGCCTTACCAGCTTTGTTATTTGCTTATGCAAAGCCCGCTGATCTGGTGAAGAGACTGTTGGATCTTCGCGTCGTTTCTCAATGAGCTGCAGAGACTCCACCGAAAGTTTTGATTTCCTGCTTGTACGCCGCATCTCGCAGAACTTGGTTCCCTCTTCCCTGAGGATTCCCATAACTTGGTCAAGTTCCTTGTCAATGTCAACGTAAATTGTGCGTTCCATGGCATTGGATCGGTTCTCCAGTTTCAACTGAAATGTTTCGGACCCTACAACGGATTGGAGCAGGTTAGGTCGGAGCCCGGACTTCATCAAACGGAGACGTTCAAACTTGCAATCAATATCGGATAAGTCGGTGATCACTCCCGGTTTTAAACCTAGTGATCACAGAGACATCTCTGAATATGCGATTTTTGCCCGCTATGATGAAGTTGATCCCATTTTTCGTTACACCGTTGGGGCTGTGCCACGTCCACTTCCGTTGGGGCTGCTTTTTACACTACTGCCCAAGATGTGAGTTTCTTTATTCCACCATAACTTTTAAATGCCCGAACAGATTTAGACGTATAGGGTATCGTTAAAATCCTTACATCCCCCCGAGTAACAGAGGCTATTTATTAAATTCAATATGGCGACTCCATTTTTAAGAGCGAAATAGTACATTACGTAATAGTACAGAACGAAATAGTACATTACGTAATAGTACAGTACGAAATAGTACCTTAAGAGTGAAAGTAAACAAAATAATTTACTTTCACCCGAGATAATCACTGTGCTTTTTATTACTGAATACAAGGAAAGTAAAAAAAAAACATGAACTAGCTAATGAAAAAATGAGTGTATTTTATTTTACATAAATCAACAACTTTGGTGAGGTATTTATTTAAAGTTTATGATAAAATTAGAGCAATTAGTTATAGTTAGTGAAAGGTTTTTTCCGGGTATGCGTGTTGGATGATGATGATGATGAGGATGAAAAGTATCCTGTGTTCTTCCAGGGTATAAGCTATCTCCATTCCAAATTTAATCAAATCAGCCGTTTGAGAGTGAACATGTGACCATGATAATAATGATTAATTTGACAGCTGTAAGTTGAAAACGATTTTCCCTAGGGCTGAAAAGTATTACTTTCAACCCGCTCTTCAGGCAACTTCAGACCTAAGTACTTTCCGAGTAAGAGAAGTGAAAAAAAACTTTTTTTCTTCGAATTTTTATTATATTGGTATCAAATTGTAGGCCTTGTGCTTATCATTCGAATTGTATATAAGTTATTGGCATAAGTTTTTTTTGGCAGGTCAGGCGTGTTTTTTTTAGATTTTAAGCTAGTTATTAAAGAATGAGTTCATTAAAAACAGCTCATCTTTCTCCAGGAAGTTGACTAGCATTTACCCCTTGTGATTTCTGCTGCTAAATTTGTATTATCCAACTACCGACCCGCTGTATGTCTGTCCGCCGCCGTGGTCAAGAATAGCAGGGCTGCCGAGAACTGGGGGCCGTAAGTACTTTCATTGTGCTTATCATGGGGAGATAACGCCCATAATCGCCATACTGGGCAGGCGGGTTGGCGATCGCAGGGCCCAGTTTCTTGCACCGATGACGCTGCTGAATTTAACTGCGCCAATTTTGAATGGTTATATCGGCATTTGTCGGCCGTCAGAGTTTCGTCCGTTGTTCGGCAGGATGTAACACGGCCAGGTGAGGTTGACTTAGAGTACTGAGGTGGGAGTTGTACATCATCGCTTTCCATTACGTGAGATCGTGGTCAAACGATTGTCTAGATAGATACCGAAACACTTTATTGCACACCAAAGAAAAATACACAATAATAATACGAGTATACATTTAAATTACTTAATATAACCAGAACTCTGGTTATATTAACTGGCGGTCATAAAACCAAAATTGCCAACAAGACATAATTATATTAGAGCTGACCAAAACTGCAAATTTTAGCTGACCACAATGCATCTGTTTTTTCCGGAGGGTCGCACCATGTTGCAGTAGGAGATCTAATTAGCGGATCGAGCTTGACGACATGAAAATTAATGACATGAAACGAGTTTTGATTGATTTGATTGCCCAATGAAGGAAAGTTGATTGAATGTTGGTATATTGGTATTGTTAGTCCTGGAATAGCACATAGAACCTCAGGAACTTTACTTAACTTAACTTTACCGACCTACTTACTTCAACAGTTCATTTCATGATTATGATGTTGATTAAATTACTAGTGCTTCTGCAAGCATTAATTTATTGCTGTAAGTATAACTTCACTTGTGTGTATCCATGTGCCTATGTATTTCTGTCCAGGAATCTTGCAACTCAAATGATTACATTTGGCCCCCTGGGGTGTCCACGGATACTCGGTGTTACTCTTGGACTGCCTGAGCATAAAATATTTGCAGTCGACATCAAGGAGTTTAGTTATTAACGTAATTTGTACAGACTTTTACCAGTGTGGTGCCCGGCTTAGTAATATTTAGTAGGTACCAATTAGTAATATTTCGTAGGTCCTTCTCACCCGCGGATGCTGTGAGAACCAGCCCGGGCTTTCAACAAAAGGACAGCAGCATGCTCCTGTGTGTTATCACCAACTGCTGCGATCATCAAGACGCCAGCCAAGCGTGGTGGATAACCAATAATGGCTCCCCGATGAATGTCTCGGGCTAGTACTTCTATGGTCTCGAGTTGGGCTGGGCAGCGTTCGCGAAACTTCGTCGTCCATTCCATAGTGCCTGAACACGAAAGCCTTCAATGCGTGCGTCCTATACCTGTGCTGACATACGGAGCTGAGACGTGGACAACCACGGTGGGACTAGTCCACAAATTTAAGGTCGCTCAGCGAGCTTAGGGGAGAGCTATGCTTGGAGTTTCTCTGAAGGATAAGATCCAGAACGAGGAAATCCGATGGAGAACCAAAGTCACCGGCATCGCTCAGAGGATTAGCGGGCTGAAGCGGGCTGGTCAGATTTGTCGAAGAACGGACAATCGCTGGGGCAAACAGGTTCTTGAGTGGAGATCACGTCTTGGCAAACGTAGTGTAGGACGCCCACCGGACAGGTGGAGTGACGACCTGCGAAAAGCACTTGATGAGAAGAGCCAAAGACCGGGCTCTGTGGCGTTCATTGGGAAAGGCCTATATCCAGCAGTGGTCGGATACAGGCTTATTATGAAGATGATGATGAACCCCGGCTCGGTGAGGTGTGGGGAGTCTGATGTTCAGCTACTTTCATTTACCGGCCTGATGATCTTGATATTGAAGAGGCCTTATTAAGTCGACGATAAGAGATTCGAAGCTTCGGTAAAATCCTCAAATTCTTTCGCATACGCCCTCGTCATTTCAGTCTCATATGCCGACTAGTTTCGCTGGGGCAGTGCCCTTCCACAGTGCCTAAAGACGAAAATCTTCAATGCGTGCCTCCTACCAGTCATGACCTACGAGCCGAAACGTGGACCTCACTGTGAAATTGGTTCATAAGTTGAAGGTAGTGATCCGACAGAGAGCCAAAGTTACCGAATTAGCAAGCTGAAGGTGGCAATGGGCTGGTCACTTCACTCGAAGAACCCGACAACCGTTGAGATAAACGTGTTCACGAGTGGTGACCGCGCTTAGGCAACGTAGGGTAGGACGCCCGCCGGCCAGTTGTAGTGACAACATGCGAAAAACGTCTGGCAGGAACAGGATGAGGAGAGCCGAAAATGGGGCTCAGTGGCGTTTAAAAAGAGAGGCCTACGGTCCAGCAGTGGACGAATATAGGCTCATAATTGCACTTCAATCAGGGGTACAGTAATCATTGCATAGTACTGCTTGGTAGTAGAATAGCGGACAACGAATGTGGTTCTCTCCCAGTCGAACTCTTGTAGATGAGTCATATACTACTTAATTGGTCACTGTTAAAACTTTCTAATTAAGTACAATATTTCATAGGCAACAAAGCAATGAAAACGTTCTCTCATTGCTATAATTTTACAGATGGTCAACCGAAGTTCGAAGAGAAGCAGTAAGTAGCACTAACATACTAAGGTAAAGGCACCTTATTCCGGGGGGTTTTGGAATTGGCACCATGTTGCAAATGAATGCAAGATCTTTTATTCAATAGATAATATCTTTGCGTAGTAACATTATCAATAAAAAAACATACATACAGCCGAACATATAACCGTCTCCTTTTGTGAAGTCGATTAAAAATGGTGTCATATGTATACGGTTTGAAATAATCTGTCAATATTGCGGCCCGAACGCACGCTTCATACATTTTGGAGCCTGTGCACGAGAATACCAGCATGTGTTTTTAAATAGAGGTTTTATCGTTACTGTATGTCGACTTCTTTAGGTTAAACTATTGGTAAAATTACGTATTTAATCGAAAATACTTAACTTTTCTGGGTAAATTAAGGTAAAAATTCATTTTTAATAAGCCGCGGACATAGGTGCCAAATATTTTAGTCAGTTTCTTATTCCGATGTATGCCGCGGAATGGCGATTTCATAGATTTGATTTGTTTTTTTGATTTTCAGGGTTGTTTTTATGATTAGGCATTTCTCGGTTTGGATTTGACAACTTAAATAGTACTTTAATATTAAAATCTATTTCCGAAGTACATTTTTGCGTCACATTCACTAATTATAACATGACAATAATAATAATAATATAATATAGGTGATCTATTTGAGTATTTTATTAGTTCGTTGTATGGAAAAGATAATAAAGAAATAAACAAACCAATATAAGTGTTAGGCGTATGCATTTAGGTAATATATATGTTTATGACGAAATTGCAATTAAGCATTTTTCTGTCGATAAAATATGCAAAAGTCTTTTTTTATTTTAGTACTCGGAATTAGGAAACGTGTTTATTGGTATGAAACGCTATACCGATGTACGGGATAAGGTTATTTATGCACGTTATTCCGCGGCATAGACACAACTAAAAAATGTTCACAACTTGATACAGGTTTACTATGCAGTCGAAAACTAATAATTAACAATAATAAATTAACTATTTTCCTTTTATAATAATTAGTAGATAACTGTCAAAAACTAAGAAAGGTTTTTTTAACAACTTGTATCTTTCTTACTACCTTTTTCACTTTGTATATTGTACACTCGGAATTTATATATAAAAAAAAAAAAAAACGGAATAACGTTTTTTACATCAAAATAAGGTGCCTAGGACTTTTTCATATTTTATTTTATTTTATTTTGAATACAAACATTAACCCAATAATCAAACATTTAGGTAGTCTATTTAAAAAGTAAAAACAAAGCTCTATGAAATATTAATTTCTCACTATGAAATTTTCAACTCCCTTTTGGGCCTTTTACCCTGATGTCTCAAATTCCTTATACCGATTATCTTATGTAGGTACCTATCTATACCTACAAGAAGAATAAACAACAAAAGGTTTGCTTCCTTAATACACAAAGTATAGCTAGCGGCAGGTAAGTCTAGCGGTGAACGAAACGTGGCGGGGATCTTGGCACATTCAGTTTTCGGGATAAAAAGTTGTGACGAGGTCAAACCTCTTTCGTAATAATACTCATTTGATCTCTTAATTCTTTCATAATCCATTTCATTCCATTTGATTGGTCACGTAGTATCTCTAGCTAGTCTGTGAGTTGGTCATTACTAATTCTAAATTCAAATAACCTGTCATTCCGATATTGATTTTTAGCAAACCGAATTTCACAAATTAATATGTTATAAAATACGTAATTAAGTTCATTATAACTGGAGATTTTAAATATATTATAATAATAATACCTTCGTAAGCCGCTGTTTATGATCATTATGATCATCTCCTCCTGTTCCTGTGCTCCTAATTGTTCCTGAATCCTGACCTTTTGTGTTGTCCACTGAGGCTTGGTCCCTGGGCTGGTGGAGCAAGCCCAAAGCCTAGGACCGCCTCGTGACAAAGTATTCAACATTATATAAACTTTGACTGTGCCAAGATCCCCGCCACGTTTCGTTCACCGCTAGACTTACGTGCCGCTAGGTATACCTACCTACACAACGGTCAAAATAGGCTCATAGGTTTGCACATAGTAGGAATTTGCTGCAATCATTGAGTGTCTACGTATGTCTGTCAGAACTCGGAGTCAAAGAAATCAACCTCAAAAACAATTTAGTTTCTTGTTCATCAGTTGTTGTTTGACGGAGCACCTACTATTATTTATTCTGTGACATGGCTACTACCAGTAAAAATATACTTTAACTAGCAGAAGCCCGCGGCTTCGCACGGGTGTCATTTTAATATATAGCCTATGACACTCACAAATAACGTGACTTGTGTGTGACGTGACGTGGTAAAATAATTTTAAAAATCTGTTCAGTAATAGTTCCAGAGATTACCCCCTACAACCTCAGAAGCTTTACCTCTTTATAATATTAGTATAGATTAAACCCATCTGCGTAATAAATAAGCGATCTGAAAAGATGGGTACAGCCTACAGGGCCTGCAGTCTCGACATAAATAGATAGTGATTGCTTTACAACCGAAATCGGTAAATACCGTAGTCGGGAGTATGTACCTTCTACGGTACATTACATACCGATGACAATCGTTAGCTTTGACAGTTATTTGTCAAAAGCTATCATGTACGAGTACGACAGGATTATTACTAAAATCCCCACCAGACCGTCCCCACCAGTGGGGATTTTGGGAAAATCTAAAAAAGTTTTCCCGAAATCCCCACTATAATCACAGTGGGGATTACAGGAATCGACACATGTATGTTCATGATTGACATCGATATTTGGCAGAGACCAAAGAGTATACAAATACGCAGAGACTACCGAATATCGTTATAATCGGACTTTGCAACCGATTTGGGTTGTAAACTATATACCATAATGTACTCTTTTTCCTGCCCGCGACTTCGTACTTTCGCAGACTACTGTTTATCGCGAAAAAAACATCCTATTTTCTTCTAGGATATTAAAAACCAATGCAAAAGTAGGTGTAGCACCAATGCTCTTGAAGTTTTTTGACATACTTGTTATTTCGTTTCCATGGCAACCACAGACCATCTGTGATGGCAACCGTTCCTTACAGTGAGTAATCAACATTTTCAAGTTTTCCCGTGGAAACTTTCAATTTTCTAGGATTAAAAGTATCCTATGTTTTACTCTAAGTAATAAGCTGTCTCCATTCTAAATTTCATCAAAATGCGTCCAGCCGTTATCGCGTGAAAGCTCCCCAAACAAACAGACAACGTTTTACTTTTATGGTATGGATTATCTATGGTTGTAAAGCAATCGCTGGCCCAGTGCCCTATTTCATAAAGCGACAAATCATAATAAAACTTAAAATGTCAGTCGAATACGCCAAACCTGCGTTTCATAAAACAAATAATCACGACAGGACTGATGATTGTCAGTCATATTGCATTTAACAATGCCAGTCATAGTAGTCACTTTGCGGGTCTCGGTCGTAGCAAGGAACACGCACCTGTAGTCTTCCTCTGAGACTTGGAGAGCCCGCTTCCCGAACCGGGGCCAGAACCAGAGCCCCTGCCAGTCACTGTGCGCCTCTCGGTCGTACCAATGAAAACGCACCTGTTGTCTTCCTCTGAGACCTGGTAAGCCCGCTTCCCGAGCCGGGGCCCGAACCAGAGCCCCTGCCGGTCGCTGTGCGCCTCTCGGTCGCTGGCATCCTGTAAACCAATTTTGTAAGGCTCAGGTCTGTTTTGCAAGAATCGATAGAACAGTGAAGATGCAAGCACAAATAAAAAAACGATACATACATTCATACACACCCTAAACTTATAACACCCCTCTCTTTTGGATTTCGGGGGACGAAATACTGAACTAACCATGGCCGACCTTACCTTGACGTCATTTGCGGCTGTCAAAACGAAAGAAACGGAAATCAGAAGGTAAATCGTATTTTCTATTCTTAAAAACATTTTTGCTCTTAAAATGAAGATGTTTTCAAGTGAAGCTGTGATAGTTTACTGCTGGCGAAAAAGTTCCAGTGGGTTATATAAGGAAAACCGAGGGTAGTAGGTATGTAAATAAGGGGAAGGGCGGCTAGTATAGTATAGCTAGCATAATTACCCTCTCTGTTTTGGTTAATGAATAAAATGTTCTCATTATTGTTAATCAATTTATACTAATATGTTGTTATAATGATAATTTCGCCGACAAGCAGTAGTGTGCAAACCCCACTACACACCTGTTCAATAATAGGCCAGAGTATGAATTGGGCCTATCTCTCTGTCTTTCATGATAATGAGGCTACCTACCTTATTTATACGAACTACAATAATGCGATTTAGATTGATTTTAATTAAAAACCAACCGACCAGTTGGTCGATTGGCTAGTGACCCTGACTGCGATAGTCAACAGACGTGGGTTCGAATACCGCAAGTTGCAAACATTTGTGTGACGATCACAAATGTGTGGTTTCCGAGGTATATATTCGTATTAATGTATGTTTATCCATTGTCTAGTACCGATAATACGGGCTTAAGTCAAAAACTAATCTATCCAACAGTGAAAACCGCATTTCTATCGGTCCTGTAGTTATTACATGATGCGCGAATAAACATCTAGATGGACAGACAGAAACCATTTTTATAATTATTGTTGTATACTGGCTGTGCCCACGGCTTCGCACGCGCGTTCTTTCCTCTAGGTTACAACTCTATGTAATATTCCAAAACCTAAAGTACCAATATAACCTAGACCTTTTTATTAGATCTTCTTTGTACAGACTTTTTCGTACATTATTGCTTTATTTTAAGTATCTATAATTATTGATAAAGCTTCGGCTGTCACAATTGTCACGACAATTCTAATAATCATGGTAATTTTTAAGCAACCGCCGTTTCATAAAACGTTTTTCTATTGACATTTGTTAGACAATTGTCGGTTGACTGCCGGTCACTACTATTGTTTTATGAAACACATTTAGTAATATTTTGACAATTCATTAAATGAATTGTCGGGTTTTTATGAAACGCATTTCGGTAGTTTGACTGTCATTTGTCGATTGACATTTGTCAGTACTATTGTGGGGTTCCTAACAGGATCTTCAATCAAAACAACACTTTTCCTTCTTAACAAATGGACTGTATATTTCTTCACAATAGGTTTTCTTACTTCTAGTTGTTCACTGTTCGCCTTCTAAACTTGTACTGAACTCGATCACATATTTTCGAACTTTACTTGTCTATATTTTTTTCCTAACTTATGTGCTACCTAACTATTTACATCATAACGAGCGGTCGACTTTGTACGGGCCAATCACAGCCATTGTGCGAGGGCGACAGCAACATTAGAGCGAGAAGGCTAATAAGTACTTCGTTAGAAAGAGACGGGTGAGGAGATGAGATATACTGGTCATAAGGAGTACTTAGATATGAGTAAACTAATTAAGCCTTAGGTGCTTTTTCGTCAACTTTTCGTAACAACTATAGTGTTATGAAATAGGGCCCTGGGCCCTATTTTTCCGACAATTCTTTCAATGAATTGTCAAAATATAGATAATAAATAATAATAATATAATAATATATATTCGGGACAATTCCACACCAATTACCTAGCCCCAAACTAGGATACCCTGTACTATGGGTACTAGATAACGGATACACATACATATATACGAATATTATAACAGCCATGACTCGGAAACAAACATTTC
Organism: Alsophila aescularia; assembly: GCA_946251855.1. Lineage (NCBI taxonomy): Eukaryota > Metazoa > Arthropoda > Insecta > Lepidoptera > Geometridae > Alsophila > Alsophila aescularia. Next base: position 64,899,072 of record OX276373.1, read on the forward strand.
TGCTCATCACACAAATGATTGAACCTTGCAGGATTCGAACGCACGACCGTTTGATTACGTACCTAGGATCACTAGCCACGAGATCAACCGGACATCAATATCACTTAAAGTGTTTCATAAAACTATAGTAGTGACCGGCAGTCAACGTCAACTGACAATTGTCATGAGAAAAACTTTTTATGAAACGGCGGTTGCTTACAAATTACCACGATTTGTAGAATTGTCGTGACAATTGTGACAGCCGAAGCTTTACCCATCACACTACTATGACTGGCATTGTGAAATGCAATATGACTGACAATCATCAGTCCTGTCGTGATTGTTTTTTATATGAAACGCAGGTTTGGCGTATTCGACTGACATTTGTAGTTTTATTATGATTTGTCACTTTATGAAATAGGGCCCAGGATGTAAATAAATGTTTAGTTCGTTTTTTACTAACACTTGATTCACTTTAGACCAGCGGAAAAGTTTGACAACCCCAACTATGTTCGGGATCGTCAAAAATGTAAGTACAAATACTTTCGCAAATGCAAATAATAATAACTTCCTTGTAGCACAGAATAAATAATAGTACAAGCTTGTAGTAAAGTAAACGGCTAACGGTAGTATACACGGTACTCATAACAAAAAATCCTTTTTTTTGAATGTCTGTCTGTCTGTCTGTCTGTTTGTTCCAGCTAATCTTCGAAACGGTAGGAATGATTTTGACGGAATTTTCACTGGCAGATAGCGTATGGCTTATGTTATAAGGAGTAATTTTTTTTTTTGTTTCTTTTTTTTTCTGATTTTATCTGCTATCAGTCCTTGACCATGAGCAGGTTTGTTAGCTTTGTATGGTTTTGAGGAGGAGTGGTCCATTAATCTCTTCTCCTTTTCATTGAACATCAAGTTCCATATGTTGTCTTTTGAGCCTCTTTGGATAATTTATAATCGTAAGCTCAGCTGCTAGCCTGTTAGGGTGGTTGTCTAGGCGTTTTTTGTACTTTGTTGAGTATTTCCTTATTTCACTGGTGACAGTATCAACGTTAAGTTTCTTGTGTAATTCATCCATTCTTATGAACCATGGGGCATTTGTGATGTTTTTTAGAAGTCCATTCTGTGCTCTCTGGATAATTCCAGTGTTGGATTTGCAGGCTGATCCCCACAATTGAACTCCATAAGTCCAGATAGGCTTTAAAACGGCCTTGTAGATAAGCAGTTTGTTATCTGTGCTTAGAACGGAATTCCTTCCAAGCAGCCAGTACAGTCCTCTGTACCTGAGGTTGAGTTTTTCCCTTTTTTTTTGCAGGTGTTTCTTCCAAGTTAGCCTTCGGTCTATGTGCATACCCAGATACTTTACAGAGTCGTTGTGTGGAAGTGTGGTATCTCCTAGGTGGACGGGTGGGCAGTTACCTGTACGGAGAGTGATTTCGAGACGCTAGCTTTGATTCTCCACTTTTTCAGCCAACACTCTATTTTGTCTAGTCCATTTTGAAGGGACTGTGAGGCTTTGTTTAGATCTTTGCTACTGGCGAGAATAGTGGTATCGTCTGCAAATGTGGCTGTGACTACTTCAGGTGTTTCCGGTAGGTCTGATGTGAAAATACTATACAGGACGGGGCCCAGTACTGATCCCTGAGGTACTCTTGCGTGTATTTCGTGAAATTTGGAAGTATACTCGCTGTCTTTGACTTGGAATATTCTTTCAGAGGTGTAAGATTCAAGTATTCCAAAGAACGGATGTGGTAGTAATTCTTTGATTTTGCATAGAAGGCCTTTGTGCCACACTTTGTCAAAAGCCTGTTGGATGTCTAGAAACGCTGCGGAGCAGTATTCTTTGTGTTCTAGGGATTTCCTTATTTGATCTACAACTCTGTGCACTTGTTCAATGGTGCCGTGTTCTTGTTGGAATCCAAATTGATGTTCTGGGATTATTGATCTCTCGTTAATGACTTTCAGCATGCGCGACAATAGTACCTTCTCAAAGAGCTTTGAGATGACAGGTAAGAGGCTAATCGGTCTATACGAGCTGACTTCGTGCAAGGGTTTGCCGTCTTTGTAAATCATGATGATTTGGGAGATCTTCCATATGCTATGGTAGTGGGCGACTCTCATGATGCCGTTGAAGAGAGTAGTGAGGAAAACTAATCCTTTCCTTGGGAGTGGAATCAGTACCTCTTTGGTTATTTGATCAAACCCCGGGGTTTTTTTATTGTCTAATTTGTTTATTAATCTTTTTATTTCTCTAGGGTTAGTTGGTTTTATAGGAAGGTCCAGCTGAAAGTCTTGGTTGAGTGTGACGTCGATGCTTGGATTTTCATTATTACCGTCATTGGGTTTAAACACATTAGCTAGGTGATCCGCGAATGCATCTACCCTTTCTTGTGCTGTTCTGGCCCATTTGTCTCCTTCTAGTCTAAGTGGTGGTCGGGTAGTCTTTGGTTGTTTTAAGTCTGACGTTGCCTTCCACAGGGAGTAGTTGGTTGATTTGGTAGCTGTAAGTGACTGCAGTCTGTGTTCTAGCGTTGCATTTTTAGACTTGCTTATTATTTCCTTCAGTTCAGCTGCCGCTTTGTTGTATGATGTTTTGTCTTTCTGGTGTCTACTGCAGTGCCATACTCTGCGTAATCGCCTTTTTTCCATGATTTTGGTTCTTATTTCCCAGGGGACAGAGTTATGTCTGGGGTTGTTGACAGATCTGATTGGAGTTGTTGACCAGCAAGCGACTTGAACCAGGTTTGTAAAGCTGGTAGCTGCCTCTTCTATATCCTCGGGTGTCTTTAATGCCACTTTGAGATTGAGTCTCCTTTCAATAATGTCGCCAAATGAGTCCCAGTCGGTGTACTTGTTGTATAGTTTTGGGGCTGATTCATACTCTAGAAGTGTTGTGCTGATTGTTAGCAGCACGGGAGTGTGATTAGAGGAGCCGTCTAAACAGGAGTTAGTTGAGGTAAAATATTGTGACATCCCTTTGCAGATGAAAAAATCTATAACATCGGGTAGTTTGTTTGTGTCAGTCGGCCAGTGTGTTGGCTCAGCCGTTGAGAGAGTTGATAGTTTATTTTTGTCTACTGATAGTTTTAGCTGTCTCCCTCATGTAGTCGCTAATCTTGAGCCCCAATGATGGTGTTTTGCATTCCAATCACCTCCAGCAGTGAATCTAGGTCCAAGAGTGTGAAAATAGTGCGAGAGTTGCTCCTCTTTGATTTTGTGTTTAGGTGGAAGGTAGACTGCGGACACGTTAAAGTTGCCCGTTTTTCCTTTTACTGCTATTGTTGTAGCTTGGATGTGTTCTCTCTGGTATTGTGGCAGTTCATGGTGTTTTATCGAAGATCTTATGATAACTGCTGCTCCTCCATGTGCTGTGCCATCGGGGTGTTTAGTGTCATATATTGAATAGTTTCTAATATTAATGGAGCTTCTGCTTGTAAGGTGTGTCTCAGAAATTAGGAGTATATCGAGTTTATGGATATCAAGTAGAATCTCAACCTCATCTACATTTGGGGCGAGTCCATTAATGTTCCATGTAGCTATATTTAGTGCAATCATTTTATTAGCTTATCAATAAGTGAGCCAAGCAGTCCTATTAGCATGGTTATTTGGCCAAAAATCAAATCCATTTTTTCTAGTTGTCTGGTAATCAAGTCTCGTAAGACGTCTGTTGGCGTGAAGTTTTCTTCGTTTGATAAGTTATTTCTGAATCTGATGTCTTCAGTGTGTGTCCGTGTTGTCCGATATTTTTCTCTTAGTTTTTTAGTGTTATTGAAATTTTCATCTAGCCGCTTGGGCATTTGTTGTGTGTGAGGTGACTGGCGCCCAGTCACTCCAGAGTAGGTTGGCTGGTTAAGAGGAGTGTTTTCTCTGTCTTTCTGATTTGGGGTAATAACTATTTCATTATGCTTGTTTTGGCTTCTCGTCAGTTTATCAAGAGATTGTAATTTTTTTATTTTCTCTGTGATGATAATGGGATGACTGACTACAGATGTTGTTGGCTTGTTTTCTCTTTCACGGCTTGCAGTGAATGTCGGAGGATTTGGCCTTTTATTGTAAGTGTGCCATGTTTTCTTTCTATTTAGGATTTCTTGGTACACTTCACACCCTTTATAGTTTGTTGGGTGTTCACCAAGGCACAGCGCGCATGTAGCCGGAGTGTTGCGGTCTTTTTTCGTGCAGTCGCTAGTTTTATGCTGCCCTGCGCATTTTACACAGCGGTATGGTCTCATGCAATTGTTTTTTGAATGGCCATATTGCTGACATTTGCTGCATTGTATTATGCCGCTTTTTTTCTTGGGGTCTTCAATGGTGACGACAGTGTTGTAGATGTACTTTATTTTCTTGGCATCTATGTTGTTAGGGCTTCGTTCGAGGTTAATAAAAAATGTTGATGTTGGCATTTTTTCCGGTCCACTTCTGGCGTTTATTATTTCTCCACGCACTTTATTCCCTGTTTTTTCAAACGCCTCTATGATAGCTTCATGAGGCGTGGTGTGGTGTAAGTTTTTAATAACTAATCTGAAGCATCCCTCCTCCTAACTTGTGAAGGTGTGGCCAATGAGTCCCATCTCCCTTGCGATGCTCATGAGTTTTTTGTATGCATCTGTCGAGGAGCAGTTGACACGTAGTTGATTTCTGGTAATGATTTTGAGAGTGTATTCGTCCTTGTGCAGCATGGTTTCTATAGCTTCTGTAAGCTTGTTCACGTCCTCTATCCCATAGAGGATGAGAGGAGGTGGTTTGCTTATTCTAGTAGTGTTTTCATTATTGTCACCGGTGGTATCAGTTGGGAGTATTGAGAATGTGTTACTAGTTTCTGCGGCTTTTTGTTGAGGCGGTGAGTCTGAGATTCTCTTACGCTTGCTGGTCCTTGGGATTGGTACTTTTTGCCAGTTTGGCCTGTTGGTTGTGTCATTTGTTATTAGATTATGAGAGAAGTCCATTTTCTCATGTGTTCTACGTTGGACTTCTTCAGTTGGTTGGATAGGTGGTGGAAAGCTCGCCAGGGAGCTGCTGCGGGGTCTAGCATAGAACATGCTCCTATGGATGGTCTGTTGAACCAATCTTGGTTCCGGTGTCTGCAAACGCCCTTCTTGCGTTAGATCCACTTGAGGCAAAACGGTGCCTCCCCCTGAGTATGTGGGGCAGCCTGAGCTAGGCTCAGGGAGGGATTCTCCGACGACGTGATCGCCAGTACCCTCCTGGGGTAATATCTCTTTCGATTTTGCTTCCATGGTTTTTATTTTTATTTTTTCTCGGGGTTTGATTCCCCTATCCAGATATTCAATTAAATCGCCGAAGACTCGCTGACGCCCTATAAGGAGTAACTTAGGCTACTTTTATATACAACCTTTTGTTCGCGACGACACTAAAAACAACTTAAGACCTAGAACGTAAGTGAATAGATTAAGCTATAGTTTGTACATACGTTTTACACAATAATAAATGCTGATTTGGGGTTTTTCTTCAAGAAGGCGACTTTTCTTCATCAACCCAGTGCCCGTTCCATCGACCAAACGAGCACCATCGACCACGGTCGGTCACTTTCCGACTTCCGCCTCAGCTATACAGTCCACTAATCGACTGGTGGCTGGCCGAGCGTTGGCGCTCAGGAACACCTTTCAACTAAACAAAGACAAAGAACCATCGAAATCGGAACAAATTGGACGGAGATAATCAGTAATCTTTTTTGGGGGAACTCAAGTCAAAAATTCCCGAACACTAAAAAATTCGTTTAACCCTGCACTAAGTTTCATCTAGATCGGTTAAGAAATGCGACTTGTAGAGGAGAACAGAGATGCAACCGGACAGACATCCGGACATACGAAAGAAGTTTTGCCCAAACCTTCGCACTCGCTCGTTAAAAAACTGCTTAATTTATGTTCTATAAAGCATTATTTTTAATTACTTAAGTTCTTTGCACATTTTTCCATTTCGTTACTTACTGCTATGCTATAAGTACGAGTATATACAATAGATAGATCGGTATCTCTACTGTTGTCACTCATGCTAGTGGTCATTAATCACAAATCAATAAAAAATAAAATTGTGTAAGTACTTAACTTATTTTCGCAGATTCTGAAAAAAACGCACACATGCCTGACCTCTGGAAGGAAAAGCATAAACAAGCATTTGACAGCTCGTGGATGGATTACTGCGACCCGTACCATTGCAATGATTTTCATAAGGTTTTGTATTGTTTTTTTTTATTATCATCTTTGTACATATTTCTTTTCCTGTGTTTAACGTGTCCTATTATGTTATTACATACTCATAATCTTTAAACAAATCAATAAAACTTAATTGTCTTTTTGTAATGTCAAGATAACAGCTTTTTACTGAATGCATATGAAAGTATACACGGTAGGTACTCATAACAAAAGAAGGCATTTTTTTGTCTGTCTGTCTGTCTGTCTGTCTGTTTGTTCCAGCTAATCTCCGAAACGGTAGGAGCGATTTTGACTGAACTTTCACTGGCAGATATGTTATAAGGAGTATCTTAGGTTACTTTTATTTTCTAAAAATAATTTGGGTTCCGTGCCAAAATTCATGGGTTATTTTAAACGTGCGGAACCCTTAAATTTTTTTCGAAAATGAAATTAGCTTAATTTACTCCTTATACCTAACATAAGCTATCTGCCAGTGAAAGTTCCGTCAAAATCATTCCTGCCGATTCGGAGATTAGCTGGAACAAACAGAGAGACAGACAGACAGAAAACATTTAAAATCGTTTTTTGTTATCATTGCCGATATATACTTACATTTGCATTTAGTAGAAATCTGTTATTTTGTTTGACATTACAAACAGACACTTCTATTTCATTATATTTGTATAGAAAAAATGCAAGGCCTCCAAGCTCCATGACAATAATTAGTGATCGCTTCGCTTCTATGTTTATGTTGTTAAGGCCCGGTTCTAGCAATTTTCGATAATTTTTGAACGTCTGTATCTTGTTTTTTAATTAACCCAGAACTATGAAATTGGTATCACATCAAAATTTTACATAATATCTCGTATGCTAGAAACACAGAAACATGATTAGTATGAATTCACTCGATAGAAAATAAAATCAAAGGTAACAACACTTTATGCTTAGAACATTGATTGGAAAGAGACCCCGTCACTAAATGATATCAAATATATACTAAGAGAAAGAACTTATTATGATTGAGAAAATGGATAGACACTTTTTAATTCAAAGCTTTAGTTTTCCTACAAATAAATAAAAACCTTAAATTTTACTCCCGAGATGTAGCATCTTTCCCGCTCTACTTGATCACGGATGAGAGGGACATTAAATTCACTGACGGCCGGGTGTAAGTGAATTTTGTCTAAAGTACTTTGTGAGATGTTTCATGACTTTTTATACCACATACTTAGAAAGTAAGGGTTCTGAGAAATTAGATTTTATGGTCACGCTCACTACAATGTCTTGACTTGGGCACAGAATAAATAATAGTACAAGTACAGAAGGATAACTGATTAAAGTCATTTAAATACATAGCAACTCTCGCTACAAAGTAATAAAGTGCAATTTAACTCGCACAGCGCTACGAGCTTTCAATTATATTTACCTAGAAGGCGCTCACCCATTGCGTGCAGGCTAGAATGCACCGTATCACAACGCGCGAGAGCTTCCATTGCTCTAATCGTTTCAGAATAACTCCGTCACTTTTACGCTCGGTAGGGTTGTATCAAGATATGACTAGATACTTGTACTAGTAATTATTCTGTGATATAATATGACTTAGATATTGTAAACGAATAAACAATTATGTAAAAATGAATTATTTTATTACTTATTGTTATAAATGTTGATAGTTCTATTAACTACATATAATGACGTTCTTATCAGAATAGACCTAGTAGAGTAGGAACCAATCTTTATGGCGGCTGAGAAGTTAGGCGCAAGGCGCTGCGCTATAGCTAATTTTAGGTGTAGCTTTGGAGAGGTGAGAGGCCGGGGCACACCCTCCCGCTAGCCCGCTGTATCTCGTACGCGACCGCCGTGGTGTGTGCTTGTGTGCAAGCTACATCCGTACGCTGCACACATGCGTGCGATTCTGTCCAAGTACAGTCTAGTTAGTTATTTTATTAAAGTTGTTTGTTACCAACCAATACAGTTCACCAACACAATATCAGCATATTCTGATATAATATTATTGTGTGTTGACGTATGTTAACATAATTGCATGATTGGTTAAAAAATAATGAATAGGTTAAAGCGTTAAGTGTCGACGCTAATTTAGCTACTAGAAACATAGCTATAGGTATAACATTTTTTCAATCATTTTTTATTTGCATGAGCCATGTAAGTAAGTATGGTTTATGTAGTTTATTAAATATGTATGTAGGTATATTCATTTTTATTTTGCATGATTTATTGTATTGTTTTGCACCACCGTTCTTTTTTAATTCGTAATTTCTGTCCATCCAAAGGTTGTCTGGTTGAGATCGCTTTTAGCTATAAGACTACCCGTTTTGCCTATTTTTAAATTAAATTCTTGTGGCCCCGAAGTTTAGGTAGAATATTTGTACTTGTTGCGGAGTGCGACCGCCCTGACTTGGGACGGCTCAATGTGCCGGGTCCCTTCCCTCCAAAATTGTTGAAAGGGTGATCGCTGTTACAAAAGTCATACTCGTGAACGGGTGCTGCTTGTGGGGACTGGTCCAGGCTGGTTTCTTTTTAGTCATTTATTTTTTTATTTTATTATTCCCAGTTTGATGGTTTGATGATTTTTGGACATATCATTGTCTTTTATCTTTATTTGTATTTTAATTTTGTTTTACACATTTAAAATACAAATAAAGATAAAAGTGAATAAAAGGAAGAAAAGGAAATAAAACTTCCGACACAAAAAAAAACTAATATGGAAAAAATAACAGCCACATAGTTTCTTGCTGCTCTCTTCTCTAACAGGCGTATTCCTGAAGCACCGGTTGAGTCAGTAGGGTATTATTTCCTTTTCCCGTGTGAGATTTATCTCTGTCTGCACATGAAAGGGAAATTTGCTTTTCAAATACCTAATTTTATTTATTTTATTTTATTATAATATATTATGCCGGTTTATGTTGGGAACGATATTATTGAAGCTGTTGATCACTATGTCTACTTAGGTCAGACGATCCACCTGGGTAGATCCAACTTCGACAAAGAGTTCAACCGACGAATCAAACTCGGATGGGCAGCGTTCGGGAAATTACGCCATATCTTCTCGTCGCAGATGCCGCAGAGCCTCAAGACGAAAGTTTATAATCAGTGCGTGTTGCCAGTGATGACATACGAGTACGTCACTGAGACGTGGTCGCTAACTATTGGTCTCATACGCAAGCTCAGAGTCGCGCAGCGTGCAATGGAGAGAGTTATGCTCGGTGTTTCACTACGTGATAGAATCCGAAATGAAGAAATCCTAACCTAAGGAAAGAACGAAGGTTACCGACATAGCTCTCAGAGTTTGCAAGTTGAAGTGACAATGGGCAGGCCATATAGTTCGTAGAACCGAACACCGCTGGGGAATAAAGGTTCTCGAATGGTGACAAAATAAGCAATAATAATTTGCTTGGATCAAGTTACTAATTTTGGGAATGTTTACCTCAGGTACTATTAAAACACCGATTTCAGAAAATAATAGCGAATTAAGTAGCTCTTTTTAGTAATATTATGGAAGCTTAGGGTCTTGCAAAGTTTTTTAAATTACTTCTTTTTTTTTAAATTTCAAATTTTGTTTTGAAAATTCAACTTTGTCTCGCTCAAACGTAAATTCTTCACTTTCGTTTAAATATTTGTAACTTGCCTTACTGTTAGAAAGTAGATAATTTTATGCGAGAAAATACAATTCATGGGGACTATTTTACAAAAAATTTACTCCCAAAAAATCTCACAAAATTATACAAAACAGTTTTAACCGTTCTGCCCGAAAATTCTCAAACAAAACTTTCTAAAAAAACATAACTCGAAAACTACGAAAATTCGGGGAACATACATGGTATTATTTTCACGTACCCCCGGGGGTGAGGCATTCATATATTTTTTTGACTTCACTGTTTGGTCCTTTCCTGTACTTAAGTAACTGCACCAACTTTCTTCGAAGTTTTTTCAGCCGTCAAATAGATTTTTATTGATTGCTCGGCTTCTACTCGTCGCGTTGAGAGGCAAACCTAATTGAGATTATTGAATTATACTTACTTAGTACTCGTACTTTAATGTACTAAATAATTATACTTTTTTTTAAATAATTGAAGAAGAAGTAAGAATATATATAATTCACATGTATCTATTAATGTATCTAACTATCTATGTATTTCTGTCTGTCCTGGAATCTTGCAATTCAAATTTCGAGCACTTCCCGATTAGCTATCCGGCTGAAACTTTCAGAGTGGCTTACAAAACAATGACAATACATAAAAAGGGGGTTTAAAATGTGTGTTTTGTAATGGTTTTTTATTCTTATTTATTTTCTAGGTTGCCTGCGGACTGAATCGCATACATTTAAAATTCCAGTGGTTCCAAAGCGTATGCCACCTGATTATAAACAACAAATGTTCCAACTATAGGGGCTCTATGAGTGAGTATTAAATCATCAACAGTCACTAGAGAAACTAGATTTTATGGTCATGCTCACTAAAATGCCTTGACTTGCGTTGCGGCGCACTGGTGGATTTGTAGGGACTGGTCCAGCCTGCTTTGTAACTCATTGTTTTTGTTAACTCATTGTATATAATTGTGGGTCATCTTATTGGCACTTATAAAGACACTAGCTTTCCCGTCCGCGACTTCGTTCGCGCGGACTTCTGTTTATCGCGAAAAAAAGCATCCCATGTTCTTCTAGGATATAAAAAACCAATGCAAAAGTAATAGCAAAAATATTCTTGATGTTTTTGGACAGACTTGTCGTTTCCTTGGCAACCATTCCTTACAGCGAGTAATCAAAATTTTCCGATTTCCCGTGGAAACTAACAATTTTCCGGGATAAAAAGTGTCCTATGTTTTATTCTAGGGTATAAGTATCTCCATTCCAAATTTGATCAAAATCCGTCCAGCCGTTATCACGTCAAAGCTCCCCAAACAAACAAACAAACAAACAAACAAACCAACAGACAACGTTCCACTTTTATATATGTGTATGGATGTAAATGTGTATTATTATTAAAATTTATGTACGCATACAACAAGAAAAATGTATAGTGACAAAAATGACATCCTCGTAGTTTCTTGGTGCTCTCTTCTCGGACGGGAGTATTTCCGAAGCACCGGTAGAGTCAGAAGGGTATTTCCTTTTCCTGTGCAAGATTCAACTCTGAATCGGCACAAGAAAGGGAAATTTCCTTTTCAAACTCAAAGTATCATACATCATCGGCCTGGCTTATTCTATAAATCCCCTTCGTCAATCCCCTGCGAAGGGGATTTTTGGACTTTTTGTCCAGAAATCCCCATTGCGTCTTCTTTGCTCGGTGGAACGGGATTATTGGACAAAAAGTATAGACCTATACATATCCACTGCTGGACGAAGGCCTCTCCTAATGCACGCCACTGAGCTTGGCCGCCAGCTCTTCATCCATTTTCTGCCAGCCGGTTTTCGCAGGTCGTCACTCCACCTGTCCACAGGCAGTGGGCTGGTCACATTTCCTGAAGAACCGTTTGGGCGAACGTGTTCCACAGTGGAGCCCACTGCCACTTTAGCTTGCTTATCTTTAGATTACCAGTTTGAGTTTGTCACCTATTTTTACTCTTTCAGAATTCGACATTGTAGACACGAAGTTCTGTGCGATGTATGTGTTGAACCTCCGCGGCGGATGCCCTCAGTACTGTGACGATGAGGTGACTCCAACGTGCGGCGTCAGCACAGTGAATAACTATGCAGTTCTGTTCAAGAACAGGTGCGCTTTGGACATGGCTAACTGCAGAGAAGACCTGGGAGGTTTGGAACATAAGTCATTAAATGTCACATAGAATGTCAACTATACATCAACTAAATTTTACTCACCTTATTGTCACATACTACGTCACCTTAATGTCACGTACTGCGTCAGCTGAATGTACCCCGAATGGCCTCCAAGTATATGCTGTTTGTTTGACGTGAGGTAGTGCTGGCCGCTGGTGTCCGAGTTTGTCAGGCCACCCGAGGGCCTCTGACATGGCTTTATTAATCAATAACATGCGGGACCGACAGCTTAACGTGCCCTCCGAAGCACAGAGCGATGGAATACCGCACATAATTTAGAAAAGTCATTGGTAGTACCGAACCGCACCATAGCCTAGTACGAACCCGCTATCGTTGGATTCTAGGTTGTACTATTGAACCGTTAGGCTACCATCGTTCTCATCTCAATATTTTATTACCTAAACCATCTATTTTGTATTTTGTAATGATGTGGTGGCTCCAACGGAGTCAGTACAGTGAAGAACCGTACTGTTCTGTTCAAGAACCGTAATGTTCTGTTCAAGAACCGTACTGTTCTGTTCAAGAACCGTAATGTTCTGTTCAAGAACCGTACTGTTCTGTTCAAGAGCAGGTGTGCTTTGGACATGGCTAACTGTATGGAAGGTATGGGAGGTTCGGAACGTAAGTAAATAATTCCTCTGAGGGGTCACTTAAATGGCACCTGAGAGTCATCTAGATATCACCTCATAAACTGAACCTATAAAGTCCGTGCGGACGATGTCGCGGGCAAAATCTAGTACTAACTTTGTATTTTTGTTGTATAATTATTTCATCCGATAATGTTATTAAAATTAAACTAAAACCGAAATTGATGACTTAAATGTGCTTAAACTTCGTCTATTGTCACGTATGCTTTGTCATGTCTTTCTACTAATTGCCTAGAGACCACTTAATTTATCTTGTTTATTTTTTTACAGAATATGCAGTGGTGGAAATGGCCGTTTGTGATTATTATTTGCGTCATCTAAACGTCAAAACATTACAAAAATAATATATAATAAATCATTAATCAAGTATTTGTATTGTTGGCACCTAACTAAATGTCTCCTTTACAGGTAGGCTATATAGGTACTTTAGGAACATAAAAGTAATTCGGTTTTTCCTTGTAGTCTAAGCAGGGTGCTTATTCCCTATGCCACACGAAAATCCTTGCAGAAAACGTAACGTCATTACGACAATACCAAAGAGTATACAAATACTACGTAAGAGACAATACCACGAAGACGCAACGCAACGCGTTACGTGGCCGAATGGTCAATCAATACAGTCATAGCGGCTAGGGACCGTGGTAACTACAGTCAAAACATATAAGCACACTTTTAAAATTAATTGATTTTAAAAAAAATTGCTTGGCTCTTGCTCCTCGGATTGAGATACCAAGTAGACGAGGTTTTAAAGCAAAACCTAAACTATCCAACAATGAAAATCAAATCGCAATCGGTCCAGCAGTTTTATTCAAAACATATTATTAGGTACCACACTTTTAAAATTAATAGATTAAGTTTTTTTATTAAATTGATTGGCTACTAGGAGGATACATCCATATACCAATTTATAAAAGTGAAACGTCTGTTTGTTTGTTTGGGGAGCTTTCTCGCGGTAACGGCTGGGTGATAACGGAAAATTGTAAGTTTCCACGGGAAAACCGGAAAAACTGGAAAACTCGCTGTAAGAAACAGTTGCCATGGAAACGAAATAACAAGTATGTCAAAAAACAACAAAAAGATTGACTTTTACATTAGTTTTAGTATCATAAACATGGGATGCTTTTTTCGCGATAAACAGTAGTCCGCGCGGACGAAGTCGCGGTCGGGAAAGCTAGTTACTAATGTTTGGTCTGAGATTGGCTCCTACTCATCGGATTGAGATACCAAGTAACCAGTTTTTAAGCCATAACTTGAGCTATCCAATAGTGAAAATCGCATCGCAATCTGTCCAGTAGTTTTAACGTGATGCGCGAACAACGAACGAGTCGTTTTTCCAACGTCTCGTTACTTTCGTCGTTTTTTGTATGGAGTATAAGTCAAAAGCTGACGGACAGTAAGCGAAAACGGTTCGTTTTAAGATATAGGAACTGGCGATTAATCAGTTGTCAGAGTTAAGCCTCAGGGTGACGAGCGCAGTGCAGTGACGCCCAAGATTTTGCAACCAAAGTTCTGGGAGGCACTGCTACTAAATATTACTGTTATGGTCTTACTGGTGTTATGGTGGTATGGTCTGTATGGTCTACTGGTCTTTATTTGGTGTGACGCTCACCATACTATCAGACGTCGTCTCGTCACTCATTCAAATTAAAAATAATACAGTGCTCAAACTGACAACTGTCCAAACGTGTAATTAATTGGTGAGCTTTAATTGACTGCAAAAAAATTTAGGGCTCAAAAAATTAAGAATGCTCATAAATAATCTGGCACGAAATAAGTTTTCAAAATTAGAATCATTAATTCGTGATCCTGCCATGCTTTCATGCCGCTTATAACTAAAATTAATAAAATGACGTTAAATAAAATCCACCTATCGTCACGTGAGCATAAAATAAATAAAACATTAATAAAATACTCTCACGTTGCTTAGTTTGTTGAAATACGGTAGAGTAATTTTAATCAATGTTTTCAAATAGCTATTTAGAACACGAAGTGAAGTGATTGCCTAGTGTGTGTGTAGTGTGAAGAGCCTATGCGTTGTTAAAATGAAATTATACTTAATTATTGTTATAATTTTTACGGGTGAGTACGGTTTTTGTTTTTAATTAGGTTTTTACAGTAAGTAATTCTTATTTATGTACGTTAGTAACTACTTAAACTAATCTAAATGACCCACGTGATATTTTAACATTACTTATGTAAGTGAAAGTATCCTTTACAACGATTATACTTGGTGATGGAAGATACGCAAGGGAATCAAAACCTATGGTACTTCCCGTTGACCTAAATATATGAAAATTGGTAAGAAGCAATGTCTTCTAGCACAAGTAAAGGAAAAATCACATATAACGATACTCGATATCCGTGATGGACGATTTTTACATACCTACAATGTAAGGAACCCTCGGTGCGCGAGTCCGACTCACATTTGGTCATTTTTTTTCTATACAATGACTTAAAGAACTCATAGGCAAAACTATTAGCGAAACACTGATAGGTATAAAGAAACGTTTACTTTTCAGTTACTTTTAAATGTGCGAATCAATTCAAGAACACAGCAGCGACCGTGGCCGTGCACGACAGAGTTGCCGTCCTCAAATACCAAATAGCCCAAGAAACAAAAAAGAAACGCGACGAACAGCTCCCTGACGGAAAGCTACGCCCTATAAACCACCACTATATCAATACGGATTACGATTACGTAGACAAGATAGATGAGCCCATAACACCAATTAACGATAGCGACGAACGCAAAAAGAATAATAGATTCAAATTGCGACCGTTCAAAACATCCCAACAAGAAAAGCAGGGTCTCACCAAAAGGGTTGATATAAAAAGAGCAGGCAAAAACAAGAGACATGCAGTATTGCTGAAAAAAAACATGCACCGCATCGACATGGGAGGAAAAGATTATAAGATTCCTACGCTAGACTCTTCATCCTCCACTGAGGAAGTTGTAGAAGAGCACACCTTTGATAAAGTGTTAGGAATCCCACAGGCTAATAAAAAAAAAGGTTATGACCAGACAACTCGACTAAATAAAGATCATACAAAAAAAGCTGGCTCAAATCAACCAAAGTCTGCGGGTAGAAATGCAGTCAAGAAAAATCATAGAGATCTTACAAGGAAGCCCAAAGTGTCACATGGCTCAGATGTGTTCTACAGACGTCAAAATCATAGAGATCTTACAAGGAAGCCCAAAGTGTCACATGGCTCAGATGTGTTCTACAGACGTCAAAATATAATACCTGCGGAAGAAACTAATCATCTTGCAAGGCAACATATTCACTGCCAGGATTTGATTTCTCCTTTTTTAAAAGGGCAAAAGACTAACTTAAATGATACTAAAAGGATAACGGTACAGAGTCACACTGTCCAAAGGTAAGTGCGATCAATAGGGTAACTTGACTAACTTTCGTAAACTAATCGGTAGAGAGCATCTTACTACTACAGCAAAAAACCCATTATTTATGAAGAAATCAAACCAAAATCGTTATATTCTTACACTTGTGAGAGGTGTTAAAATTAACGGCCCCAAAACGACCGTAGCTGTCATGGCGACCGCATGACGTCACTTTTGCTCATAAGTGTACAAAACACTAGCCTGCGCTAGCCACTAGCCAGTCTAGCCACACAAAACAAACGAACATCAGTAAGCCGTGACGTCACGCGCATTCCGCAGTGATTTTAGTCAAAGGGCGAAAATATTCATTTTTCTTCGATTGTTATTAAAAATAATACCTATTAATGAATGACCTCTGGACAAATACGGGCAGATGATGATGGAATTAAACATATAATATATCGGAATCATTAGGAAATACAATATTAATGCAAAAAAAAACGTTTTTTTTAATTGGTTTACCTCGACCCTCTGGTTTTACCGTATTTAGAATTCTGTTCATCATAGGCCTACGTCCACTGCTGGACGTAGGCCTCTCCTAATGCACGCCACTGAAATCAGTCTTCAGTTCTCCTCATTCATTTTCTTCCAGCCACTTTTCGCAGGTCGTCACTCCACTGACACAGGGCGGCCTATACTACGTTTGCCTAAACGTGATCTCCACTCTAGTCCTCGTCTACTCCAACTGTTATCGGTTCTTTGGGAAATATGACCAGCCCACTGCCACTTTAGGTTGCTTATCCTTAGAGCTTTGTCGGTTACCTGGGTTCTCCGTCGGATATCTTCACACGAGTCTTGTCCTTCAGAGAAACTCCAAGCATAGCTCTCTCCATAGCTCGCTGAGCGACCTTAAATTTGTGAGTGAGTGAGTGTCCACGTTTCGTCTCCGTAGGTCTAAAGTAGGTAGGTGAAGACTTTTGTCTTCAGGCACTGTGGTATGGACGACGAAAAGACTTGATGAAGCTTGCCGAAAGCCGCCCAACCCAGCTGAATTCTTCTGTTGGTTTCTTTTTCAAAGTTGTTCTTACCTAATTGTAATTTGTCCAAGGTAAACATATTTTCGGACAACTTCAAGAGGTACACCATTGGCAGCAATCGGTGCCGGGTCAACAAGATCGTTAAACATGATCTTGGTCTTATCTATGTTCATTCCCCCTACGCCAATTAGTTTGTAATTATAATGCTCGATTCGAGGGTATACATATTTTTGCTTCAAGTTAATGTATTATACTATAGTCTAATGTTGCAATTGCAACTATTAAAGTAAAGTAAAATATGTTAGTAAAAAAGAAACATTAAATTTATATAAATACTAGCTACGCCCCGCAGTTTCACCCACATTCCTCAGGAACCACACATTTTTCCGGTTTTACAAAAAGGCCAATGTATTAATCCAGGTTATAAGCTACCGCCGTACCAAATTTCTGTCAGGCGTGTCTTTGATTGAGCTTCCATTTTTTTGATGGTGTGAGCAGCAGCTGTTGCTCCCGTAGCTCGTACATAAGCCGAAGAGCCTCATCCGAGATTTAAGACTCGTGCCCGTACGCTGCAGCTGACAAAATGTTATGCCTTCTTCCCATCGGATTCCCACAACTTTTGGGAGTTCCTCATCCACGTCATTTGTGGTTTCCAAGGCAGCGAATTGATTTCCAACTTAAGTTGGAACGATACTGATCCAACAGCGGCTTGGGACAGGTTGGGTTGGAGCGTAGACTTCACCAGATGGCATCTTTAAAGCTTGTGGTCGATATCTTGAATATCGACCAAATCGGTGATCACTACCGCTATTGAATCTGATGATCACTGAGACATCCCTGAATATGTGCTTATTGTCCGTCAAAACGTAGTCAATCCACTTTTAGTCACAGTGTCGGGGCTTTGCCAAGTCCACTTCCTCTGGGGCTGATTTTTGAAGAATGAATTCAACAAAAAGAACCCCTTTTTTCCGAAATGTTAAGTTTTATTTGCCCCCTGTGATTCCTGTCTCCATAGCCGTATGGACCTATTTTCGATTCACTGCAAGTCTGTACTCCCACTTTGGCGATAAGTCTCCAATGATAATGTTGTAGATAGTGGGATATTGTGTTGTATGTTTGATGACATCACAGATATGTCATCAAACATAAAATATCTTCTACCTCATCATCCGAGTGCGCCGAGGTCAGTGCGTAAACCTGTACGACCTTTAGGCTATAACTTTTTGGTCAGCTTAAGAACCAGGTACGCTACCCTAGTCTACAGACTGGACATTTCTACAACATTATCAATGAGGACCTTATTGACTAGGAACCCCTCGCCACCCTGGGACTGCTGATCGCCCTCAATGAAGTAGAATAGGTGGCCCGATTCCGGGGTCATTATGTCCTCTCCTTCTCTTCGGACATACTTCACTCAGCCCTAGAATATGTCACCAGATCTTTGTAAGCTCTGTCTCGAGTTGCGCCATGTGTTCATCAAGCATTTGCGTCCCTGGCGGTCATTTGTTTTTGTTTCGGGTGGCCTACTACGGTAGCCCGGAGATTCTTCGCACCCCCTTTCCTGCCATTTTTTTGACCACCGCCGTGGTCAGGACTAGCAGGACAACTGGGGGACATTTTTGGTTGTGCCGTTTTCTAGAGGTTTTGCCCGTAATCAACACTCTGGGTCTGGGCATGGGAGTTGGAGGTTGCAGGGCGTAGCTTCTCGCGTCGGTGACGCTGCTGCAATGCCCGTCACCGGCCTTTGTCATTTGGCTACGCTTGTTGTTGGGATGGTTATACCTCAATCTGTCGGTCGCCAGAGCTTCGTTCGTTATCCAGCAGAATGAATGCGTGCAGGTGACGTTGGCTTGGAGCAGTGAGATCGTTTTTCACTCCCATACATCCCCAGTTCCATTCACAGACATTTTATTCAGACATACTATTAACACTACAAGGTTGTAATTTGGTACATGTAATAACCGCTACATAGGTTAGCCTGTACTGTCCCACTACTGGGCAAAGGTCTCGGCCTTTTTCTTCCATACATCTCGATCATCTGCCATATCCTACCAACCTGGCTGGCATGCATTCAAATCTTCACACCAACCTTTTTTCGGCATCCCTCAGCGCCGCCCATCTTATTTCATGCAAGCTATTATTTATTCTGTGACCCAAGGCATTACGATCTGGGCCCATAGGTCAGGATGCATTCATGTCACTTGGCCAGAATTCAATCCACGATACCTGTGATGGTGTTACGAACTAGGTCATTCCTCCTGATCCCTAAGACACATGACCATTTGAACTTTTAAGACTCGGTCAGCACCGTCGGTGGAGGGCAGGATGCACATGTCAATGAGTCTGCGCTTTAGTGGCTGCCCTTATAAACTCCTTCATGGACCAGTAGCTCCTCCAGGCATTTTCGACGCAGCATTCAATTTCTTTGTCTTGCCGCTTTCCGAAGGTAGATAAACGGTACTATAATTTATCCTGTGTCCGAAGGAGACTAGCTGGCCCAACCAAGTAGCACAAATAAGCTTTTTTATGGATGAATAATAGAAATCGCAAATCCTAAAGACTGTTCAAGAAAGCTGTAAGAATGTTTTATGAACGCTTAACCAGCTCTTCTAATGCCAATTTGGGCCCCATATTTTGCAGCGTTAGGTTTTAGAATGGCAGTACAATATTAGCTGTCTAAGGGAATTCTAAACACTTTATAAGGGTTGATAAAACAGATTGTGGCATAAAATACATATTTTGTACTGTTTTTACCCAGCTTGTCTTATTAAGATTGTCAAATAAAATAATTCACAAATGCTTTTTTAACTATTTGGTTACTTTAATACCCCAAAACGGAATAAACATGGTGTACAAGTTTATTGCTGGAGCTTTTTCAACAAGAAGTATTATTGGGTAAGTATTTTTATATCTCCCTAATTGCCTTTAGATAGTAAAATATGACGTTATTTCTCCGAAACTGTTCACCTCTGCACTGGAAGATATATTCAAGCTTCTGAACTGGAACGGATTTGTTGTTAACATCAATGGCGAATACATCACTCACCTTCAATTTGCTGATGATATAGTCATTATGGCTGAAACCCTGGAAGACCTAAGCACAATGCTCACTGAGCACCTCAATATTGTTTCCCAACAGGTGGGTCTTAAAATGAACATGGCAAGACGAACATCATGTCAAATGCTCATGTCGTACCCATGCCGGTTTATGTTGGGAACGATATTATCGAAGCTGTTGATTACTATGTCTACTTGGGTCAGACGATCCAACTGGGTAGATCCAACTTCGACAAAAAGGTCAACCGACGAATCCAACTCGGATGGGCAGCGTTCGGGAAATTACGCCATATCTTCTCGTCGTAGATACCACTGAGCCTCAAGACGAAAGTTTATAATCAGTGCGTGTTGCCAGTGATGACATACGGCACTGAGTCGTGGTCGCTAACTATTGGTCTCATACAAAAGCTCAGAGTTGCGCAGCGTGCAATGGAGAGAGTTATGCTCGGTGTTTCACTACGTGATAGAATCAGAAATGAGGAATTCCGTAGAAGAACGAAGGTTACCGACATAGCTCTCAGAGTTTGCAAGTTGAAGTGGCAATGGGCAGGCCATATAGTTCACAGAACCGACAACCGCTGGGGAATAAAGGTTCTCGAATGGCGACCACGAACAAGCAAGCGAAGTGTGGGGACACCATTTCTTACAAGCTTGCAAGATACTCACAATAAATTATACATATACAGGTTGAGTTTTTTAATAGATATCTCTTTGGCAGCTATGACACAGAATAAATAATAGTAAGACGTTGCTATGATTACCGTTAAAGATAGGTAGATGTGTTTTTAGAAATCCGTCTAGAGGTTATCATTTTTACAGCTGCATTTAAGGTTTTTTGAAACGTAGTTATTTTTCTACCTTTTCCAGTCTGAATGCTTTACCAACGCAAAGCGCGCCCCGCTCGCGTTGTCGCTCTGCATTCGTCTTGCCAATTTATCTCGTAATTCTTGATGAATTATGTAGGCATAAAGGTGTAACTTATCTACCAGCAAATTTTTTTTTTTGGTTATTTAAATAATATTGATTATGATAATAAGTACCTAATCAACTCTTTTCAGTGTCAACAAGGCTTTTAAACGACAGAGAAACAAACTGCAAAGCTTTTCGTCATACCGAGCAGTTGGGGGTGGAAGGGACAACTCCGTTATTCTAGAAAAACTGCCGATTATAAACTGGCTTAACTGGCTGTTTCCAAGCACCTGACAAAATGGCCTGTTATGTCATGCAAAGTAAAGCGAGCATCACTAGTTCGGTGACATCTTGGTTTTGCCAGCAGATAAGGGTAATGCAACAGTCGTTGTCGACACAGAAGCGTACGTAGATAAAATTACGCTAATGGTGAGTGACGATACCACATACAAAAAAGTCAATTATAACCCGACCTCAAGAGTGACTTCAAAGTGGTTAAATTGTTACAAAAAGATGGTGTTGTTACCTTGCTAGCGCGCCTACGGCCTCACAATCCGACACCACCCAAGATATATGGCTTACCAAAGGTACATAAGCCAGGTTGGTTTTTACGCCCCTTAGTTAGGCAAATAGATACACCGACATAAAATTGTCTAAGCATTGGTCACTATCCTGCAGCCGTCCATAGGTAAAACCAGTAGCTACGTGAAGGATTCCAATCATTTCGTTCAGCTGTTGGAGGATGTGCGAGTCCAGTCTGATAAAATGATGGTGAGTTTTGACGTCGCTTCTCTGTTCTCGAAACGAAACCTAATTGTATGGTTAGCACCATTATTCAAGATTCCGATATACCTACTGAGTACATCGAATGGACAGAGCTGTGCCTGAAAAGCGGATATTTCTTGTGGAAAGGAGAGTTGCAGGTCCTGCAGGTAGCTATGGGTTCTCCTGTAGCTCCAGTTGTGGCCAACATATTTATGGAATGGTTTGAAGGCGTGCGTTGACAACAGCCTGTGTGAAACCACGACACTGGTGGCGATAATATGTGGACGATATCTTTGCGATAATTACCAAGCAGGGATTGCCTGGATTTACAGATTTCCTTAACTCGCTGCATCGCAATATTAGCTTCACGGTGGAGAGTGAGGGGGTATTGCCGTTCTTGGATGTGCGAGTGATTAGGAAACCAGATGGCAGTCTGATGCACACTGTTTATCGTAAGCCAACTCACACAGACCGGTATCTGCAGGCAGATTCGCACCACCATCCTGCGCATTTAGCCTCGATACTCAGGTCACTTATTAACCGAGCTCTCATGTTGTGTGACCCTGAATATGTGAAGACTGAACTGAGGCATGTATGGGAAGTACTTGAAAATAATGGTTATTTTTGGCGCCAGTGTGCTCGGTTGGTAAATCCTAGTGAACGTGGAAGGCCCTCTAGGGTGGAACGGTCTCCGATGTATCTACCGTTCGTAAGAGGAGTAACGGATAAAATTGGATATCTTTTACGGTGGAAATACAGTATCAAGACGTCTTTCCGTCCTCCGGGTTTGCTGAGACAGCATTTACGTTCGCCAAAAGATAGAGACCCATTAAATGTGGCCGGTGTATATAAAATACCTTGCGATTGTGACAAGAGTTATGTTGGTGAAACTCGACGCAACATCACAACTAGACTTTCCAAGCACATAAGGAGCATTAAGAATCTGGACACAGCTGGGTCGGCCATTGCAGAGCATGCGTATCTTTCCGGCTCGAATCATTACATAAGCTTCGACAAAGCCTCGGTACTAGCTCGAGAGAAATTCTTTGTACCTCGAAAAGTG
Source organism: Alsophila aescularia (assembly GCA_946251855.1). Taxonomy (NCBI): domain Eukaryota; kingdom Metazoa; phylum Arthropoda; class Insecta; order Lepidoptera; family Geometridae; genus Alsophila; species Alsophila aescularia. The sequence goes on from OX276373.1 coordinate 64,921,809, forward strand.
CGTGAGGCGATAGAGATCTCTCAATTGCCTAATTTGAACCGGGACCGTGGGTGGACTTTGCCTCCATCTTGGAAAACCGTGCTTAATGTTTCCTCGACGCAGCAAGAGGCAGGCAGTCTAGAGTGTGACACGGTTAGCATTGTATGTGGAAGCACGTTTGGCGATGATGCAATGGATAGCGATGGAGTTCCATCGCATCCGCCAGCAGAAGTTCAATCTCCGTCGACGGCAGTGTAGAGCAGTACGAGCACCGAGCGTCCCCGTTCCCAGTCGCTGCCGCATCTCATGCGCCGCTCGCAGCGGGCCGCAGCCCGCAATGCGAGTCGGGATCTCGAGGCGTGAACTCCTGAAGAAGAGCGTCGGATACGTTCGAAACCTAGGTCGATGTTTTCAACTATATACACTACTAAGTATCTACCAAAGCGTAGGAGTGAAATCGCGTATGCGCTGGGATTGAGGAGTTAACTTATTTTTAACACACACTAACAAAGAGAAGGGTGTTGTAAGTTTAGGGTGTGTATCACTGTGTAGTGTTTATGTGTTTGTGTGCGTGTGAGAGTGTCTGTTTGTGGCATCGTAGCTCTCAAACGAATGGACCGATTTGGATGCGGTTTTTTCTGTTCGAAAGCTGATGTGATCGAGATGGTTCTTAGCTATATAGGGGGGGGGGGAGTCGTATTTTCCAAACAAATGGACCGATTTAATTGCGGCTTTTCATTTGTTATAGCTTAGGTAAACGAGATAGTTCTTAGATATGATGGGGGAGAGGGGGGGGGGGGGGGGAGAGGGAGTAACAACCATAGCTCTCATAAGGATAGAACGATTTTTATGTTTGAGAACTGATGTGATCGAGATGCTTCTTAGCTATAATGGGGGGTGGGAAGTCGTGGGTTGTATAATTTTTTTATTTGTGCTTGTTCTATGTTCGATTGTTAAGGGGTCAGCGGAGAAAAACAGAGCATTTGTATGGAAAATTCATCCGCCGTCCCCTCCGGACGGCGGATGAATTTTCCATACAAACGTCATACCAAAATCATTCTTAATTTGAGCATATTTCCACAGTCCATATTGCATTTTCTTTATTTTCAGGAAAAACATACAATTCGCTTATATTACGTTTCAAGGTTTCAGGTAAGTTTTTTGAAAACAAAATACAGTTGGGAAGCTAGATATACTATCCGAATCTAAGAAAATTCATCCTCCGCCGGACTCATAACTAAATAAAAGATTTTTGAATATATAGTATTTTGTTTTATTTTTGATAGTAAATTATTATTATTAATAACTATTCTATACAATGTGAAAAAGTGGACGTGGCAGGTACTTTTGATTTAATAATCACATTTAGGTTTTTAGTAATTTCTGCCTCTTACTGATTCTCTTTGCTTCTTGTTCCAATGGATTCTTGCCATATCTCAGAATTCTTTTAATTAAGTATTGCCTATGTTCGAATGGATAGGAATTAAACAGACCATTTCTTTATATTGGCCTGACATGTATTTTTTAATAAATTCTTCTATAACATTTTCTGAAGATCTGTATTCTGATTCAAAATGCTCTTCCTGAGTAAGCCGAGACAGTTCTAATTCATGATGGCAATTATTATATTGGAAACATGTTCATATTGTCAATTTATATGTATAATAAATAATATGCAGAACCCTATAGACTACGAGGTAATAACGCTTGCCACTGTTTTATTATTTTATCCGCGGTGTTTGATTGAACACAAAACAATGAAAAGTGGCCCAATTACAGAACTTGGCTTCAATCAGATTGTCACTTTTTTCATAGCAAAATCGACTCTATCGCAAAGCATTATTGAATTTCACGGCTTGAAACCGTCATGATCAACATTACGTAATCGCAGTGCTGGTTTGACATAATTTATGGTCTTATTGCAGCTGTTAGCTTATTAAACTTATTCTTAATACTAACTGTACAGCTGATATCTTTACTAACTATTCTGACAATGCTTCTACGCAGCTGGCATTAAAAAAGCACCAACCTACATCCGTAAATAGTTTAAACTCTTAAAAACGTTTCTATATAGCTTGAAGCTTTAAAATTGATTTTAGTAATGCTGTATAGAAGCTTTTATCGTAACAAATTCAATTAAAAGACTAAAGCTCTTGATGAATATTTAGAGCTATATAAGAAGCTGTACAGGGTATTGTAATACATCTAAAATAAAACTTATGCCTACAAAAAAGATTAATGTAGTGGATTATATAACTTTAAGAATTATAAAGTCAATCAAATTCTATTTACCAGAAGCTAGACCTTGCGAAGAGTGTTAAAATTCTTTAATCGAACTTGAAGATGTATATTAGTTTCCTCATTCACACTTATACAGCTTGTGTGCTACTTGTAATATTAAGTACTTATTCATCAACATAGCATAGTTCCTGCCTCGAACCTACGTTTCGTATTAAGTGCTGTTGGTCGTTATTTTCCTTTTTCACCGCAATTAAAAAGTGAAAATGAAAGAAAATAATAATTAAAGATTCTTTCTCTTTTATTATACCTTTTTCTATTCCGTGCTCTGGGTTTACCTTTTTAAACCTTTAGTTTATTTGTTCAAGGTTAATGCAATTAATCGGCGAGGACACGTCTGACGACGGTAAGGACGAAATCTACTCCATTCTGTATCAGATCAGCAACATCCAGATAAGACTGTTCCAGTGGGACGTCCCCGCATTGAAGTTGCTTTTTAATGTCCTAAACAAAGGTAACTGTCTTACACCGCCTCGGCGAACAAACAGATGTGTTATTTCAATTATGTTAAATAATACATCTGTATATTCGACTTTAAATTTTCAGGGTTCCGTAATCAAACAAGGAACCCCCCTTATTTTTCGTCTGTTCGTCTGTATGTCACAGCCATTTTATTCAGGCACCATTTGTACAACCAGATTGAAAGGAGACCCTACATTTTACCATAAAGCCTAGCATAGAGACAAACGAAAAGAAAAAGTCGTGGCCACATAGATGAATTCAATCTTTTAGCTTACAATAAAGCAATAAGATCGAAAAAGTCTGTACAAAGAAGATAATTAAAAATGGTTTAGGGTACCTACTTAAAATTAGCTATTTAACAAGTTTTATTTTTAAATCGTGTCTGTTGGTTTGTATGTTTAAACACGCATCACGTAAAAACAACTGGAACGATTGCGATGCGGTTTGCACTTTTGGATTGCTTAGGGTTTGTCTTTAAAACTGGGGTAAGTACTAGGTGTCTCAATCCGATAAGTAGAAGCCGAGTGATTTCGTGAAAAGGGACGGAATTATGTAACAGCATAGATAAATAATAGAAGCCTTCTATTATTTATCTATGGTAACGGTAAGCAGGAGAAGCGCGCGCTATTTGATTTGACCAATCAGCGCGCGCGGTGCTATTACCAAGCTGAGATGAATGCCGCGCATTAGAGTTATTATAATATATAATAGTTATTTTTTATACCTACTATGCGCCGTATAACGAAATTATAGTTGCTACTGTTTGCATTAGAACTACGCAATATCATCTCTATAGTGCGCGGCATCTAAGTGCAATTTAGCGTATACGCTTTTTTGTTTCAAATAGCTACAGAAGTTAGCTGGTGGTGGGGGGTGTTAAACATCATAAGCTACTATCTACTGTAAGGCTCGCTCGTTTTTTATTTGCATTAAACTCCTCTTTCGATTTGATCAGAGGCCGCGAGTTTTCGGGGTTTTCACTTGTATATAGCTAAGCCACAAAGGTTAGAGGGCCTTTGCCACATGTAGGTATAGATATTTACAAACTACAAAAAATGTAACGGCCAAGAGCGAGTCACACTCGCGCACCGAGGGTTCCGTACAAAATTGTGGGTAGGTACGTAGAAATTTACAGTTTTCGGATTTTTCCCTTTAGTTGTTCAATAATAGATTGCTTCTTGCCAAATTTCATAATTCTAGGTCAACGGGAAGTAATTTTGTTTGTTTGTCATATGAGGTAGTGCTGGCCTCTAGTGTCAGAATGAGTCAGGCCACCCGAAGAGATCTGGCATTGACAAACTTCGTTCAGACGTCAAATGGTTTGTTATCGATTGCTAGTCAAACCTTGTTTTACATGATGCGCGAAAAAAAAAATCATTAAAAAATACTTGTTCTGTAGCCTAGCTAGACCTAAAGTCTCAATGCCCGGTGGCTGCTGCGGTAGCTAAAACTCAGTACAATAACCAACTTAGAATCCAACGATACCGGGTTCGGTCCTAGGTTACCGCACCAATGACTTTTCTAAGTTACGTGAGGTTTTCCATCGCTCCATGCTTCGGAGGGTACGTTAAGCTGTCAGTCCCGGCTGTTATTACTTAATAGCAGTCGTTAAGCCGTGTCAGAGGCCCTGGGCGGCCTGACAAACTCTGACACCAGATCCCAGCACTACCTCATACGACAAACAAACAAACAGTATCTATAAAAACCGGCTCATGCGCGCGCGCGCGGTGCGTTGAGCCTTTTATCTTCTTTGTCGTACTTTTTGTTGTTTAGGTATTGCTTTGTTATAAGTATTTAAATAGATAGATACCCCGACAGTTTGAAAAATGCCCAACATGAAAGATCAAATGAAGCAAATGATGTGTTTTATTAAATTATTTTAATCATGCCTATAAATCAATAGTGGGTCACTTGGCCGCTATATTTGAAAGTGTAGTCCGTGTGTTTATTCTCTATTAATTTTTGTACCCGCGTCTTCGCACACGTGGTCATTTCTCTAAGTTAAAAGTACTCTATGTGCTATTCAAGGACCTAAAATACCATAATACCAACATTTGATCAAAATTCCTTCAGACGTCATAAAGTTTTTTATCGATTGCTTGGCTTCTACACATTGGATTGAGATACCAAGTACACAAGTTTTTAAGTCAACCATATAGCACAGAATAAATAACAGTTGCCTAAAGCTACCCATCAGTGAAAACCGTATTATATCGGTGCAGTAGTTATCACGTGACACACGATTTAAAAAAACTTGTTTATTTTAAGTACTCTAGACCATTTTTTTTATTATCTCTGTTGTACAGACTTTGTTGTACAGACTTTTTTGTTACTCATTGCTTTATTATAAGTATTTACATAAATAGATGCCCAGACAGTTTGAAAAATACCCTATTGAAAATAAAAATTGACCGGGCTTTAGGAATAATCTCGGCAGAATAATAGAAAGATGTGTTTTATTAAATTCTTTTAATCATGCCTATAAAACAGTACCATGAAATAGGTACCAACTGGCTGACTGATAGATAACGCTCAGCCTAAGCCGGTGGACCTAGGGATAAGAAATTTAGAGGAATATTTCTTGAGTAAATTTAGAGGTGCACTGCGGTAGTAACTATAAATCGGAAAACTTAAATACCAACTCTAACTAGTTACCTCACAAACAAACGTAATTAATCCATATTAAAAATTATAAACTGAGATCGTTAAATTGCTTTCGCTATGTAGGTAACCAGGTAGATAGGTGGGTAGGTAAAGGTAGTACCTACCTAAGCTACGAACTTCATATAAAACAAACAAACAAACAAATCTAAACCAAACTAACTAACGAATCTAATTAAAAACGTGTGCGTGTGCATTGAGTGAGCAATGGGCTCACCATTGCTCACTTTCCAACAATGTGTGGATTGAGTGAGCACATAAAACAATTTATAACTCAAATACGTATCATGATAATGGTTCGTTTTGTATGTTACGAAATCCTATTAAATATTATCTAAAACTAGATATATAATGAAATTTAATTCTATAGTTCGTTTGTCAGACATCGGGCATTTTGAAATTGGTGGATTGAGTGAGCACAAATAATTATTTGTATTTTTTTTAAATAAGGCACTAGGTGACCTGTAACTAAAGACCATAACTCTACGCAGGTTTTACTAAAACCAGTACACAGAGTTTCTGTGTAAACTTAATACATTTGCATTTCTCGCCGGTCCTCTGTGAGAACTGAGTGAGCCCACATTCAATGATTTATGATTTGTTCTATCTTTTTACAAATAGATATATTGGTTTTACAATTATTGTAGAGCTTTTACTAAATAACTCATTTCATATCATTTTTTTCAGAAGGTGCTTACCAGTGCTCACTAAATGCACACGCACACATTAAAGACCTAAAATACTTTCTTGTAATTACCCTCTCCCTGGCCTGTGCTCTGTCACAGAATAAATAATAGCTCTGTGCCTTGCCTATAGGCCGGCCGCGGTTTCAACAGTTATCTATTCTGTGACAGCACGCATCTGCTGCGCGTGCGTCATGCGGCTCGTGATAATAATGATAATATCATGACGCGATTTAATTCACTGCATTTTTTTGCTACATCAGTTTAATTTCATTTTAATATATTATATTTTATTATATCATAATTAACATAACTCTGGACCTCTATCCCGCAAGAACCCTTTTTTTTGGGATGAAATGTTTCCTCAGTATTCACTCATCATATAACCTATGACTCTGCCAAGTTGCATCAATATCTGTCCAGTAGTTTCAGCGTGGTACGTGTTCGTCTAAATAACTTTCAAACTCTATCCTGCGGGAATCCTTTGATTTTTCGGGATGAAAGTATCCTTACCTCGTAGTATGAACTCAAATCATGCCAAGTTTCATTTAAATTCATTCAATAGTTTCAGCGTGATACGCGGCTAAGATACAGACAGACAGATAGAGAGACAAAAAAAAACAGTTTTGGCTTCAGTATCGAATACAGAGTACAATCCAAAAAAAAACGGGGTACAGATTTGGACCTGTTACATTTTATTATGTAGGTATATAGTATAGATATAGATACATCGATATATAGATAGAAATAGATTTCTTAAAAATTCCTTCAGCCGTCATAAAAGGTTTTTATTGATTGCTCGGCTTCTAGTCAAGCCCTAAGCTATCCAACAGTGAAAATCGCATCGCAATCGGTCCAGTAGTTTTACATGATGCGCGAACAAACAAACAAACAGACACGATTTAAAAAAAAAGTTATATTCTTGTTCAGCTTATTGTAAGTATCCTAATTCTCTTCTTTGTTCAGACTTTTTTGTACATATTTCTTTATTATAAGTATAGATAGCATCCAAAAAATATATAAGAGAAAAATAAAAATAAAACCTGACTACGAACAAAACTAAAAAGAGGCTAACAATCTCTAGATTCTTAATTTTTAAATCTAAGATGCAGTCGGAGGCATCATTTATATCATATCTCCTTTGACGGGATCAGCTAGAACCTGGTGAGCCTCTTGCCTCCGACTGCACCTTATGTTTAAATCTAAGATGCAGTCGGAGGCATCATTTATATCATATCTCCTTTGACGGGATCAGCTAGAACCTGGTGAGCCTTTTGCCTCCGACTGCACCTTATGTTTAAATCTAAGATGCAGTCGGAGGCATCATTTATATCATATCTCCTTTGACGGGATCAGCTAGAACCTGGTGAGCCTCTTGCCTCCGACTGCACCTTATGTTTAAAAATCATGAAATAATTTTTATTATTTAAAGAGCTTGTTTGCCTCTCTTTAGTTTTGTTCATATTCTGTTTTTTTTTATAATAATTAATTTTTATTTTTGTACTCTATGCATAAAAATCCAACAATACAGTTATTTTTTCTTCAGAATAGATGTGTTACTTGAACAAAATCTTCTAGCTCCAAAAAGGTGCTCATCTGGATCTCCCAATACTTTGCCCCATCTTGAATTAAGACGATATGTGGCTTCAACACACTATGAAAGGGATCTTTAAACATTACATGGCTGCTATAATCTAAGTTTAACAAGGTTTTTAAATTAACACTTGTTTAAATCTAATCTAATGAAATCCTTTTAACTAGCGAACTTACAGAGGCACAGTCTAAGGACAGTCAAGGAAGGAGTACAGAAGACCCTGGCATCATGGCACCTGGACTTTTCAAACACCACTAACTTGTTGAAGCAGGCCAGGGTCTTCAGACCTCCTTGTATCAGGATGCCAGGTCAAGCAGGTAAAAAAATTCTGTCTGTCAAAAATTTAGCTTGCTTTGTGGTATATGAATATAAGTAATAAAAAATATGAATATTGGAAATCATACTAAACGTTCTACCGCACATTGACACTTAGCCTGATTCATATTTTTGCGAACTGAATTTAAGTAACTGATTAACTGTAATTAGAGCATTTTCTAAGCTATGGAAGAGGATACAGCAACGTCGATTAGACAGATCGATGCATCTTCGAAACTATATAAAAGTAACATTTAAATGTCAGATAGGCTATGGTTACGCTAAATATGTAAGATACGACACTTAGTTCAAACAAGCGACGATATGTTATGACTTTTTCTTTACGTTTTATTTGAAAAAACAAACAGAATTTATACCTAATCCATACTAATATATAAAAGTGAAACGTTGTCTGTTTGTTTGTTTGGGGAGTTACGTGGTAACGGCTCGACGGATTTTGATAAAATTTGGAACGGAGATAACTTACACCCTGGAATAAAACATAGGATACTTTTTATCTCGAAAATGGCAAGTTTCCACGGGAAAACTGGAAAATGTTAATTACTCGCTGTAAGGAACAGTTGCCATGGAAACGAAATAACAAAGTTAATGGCTTTTCCTAAGTTATTTTGATTTAGAACTGTTTTGTAACGAAAGCTGTACATATATAAAAAAATAAAATTAAATGAAATAACAAAGTCTGTCAAAAAACATCAAGAGCCTCGTCGTTATTATTGTTAGTGTTCTACTTTTGCATCGGTTTTTAATATCAGCGCGGACGAAGTCGCGGGCGGGAAAGCTGGTTATTTATATATCCACATTTTAATATCCGCGCGGACGAAGTCGCGGGCGCGAAAGCTGGTTATTTATATATCTACATTTTAATATCCGCGCGGACGAAGTCGCGGGAGGGAAAGCTGTTTATTTATATATCCACATTTTAATATCCGCGCGGACGAAGTCGCGGGCGCGAAATCTGGTTATTTATATATCTACATTTTAATATCCGCGCGGACGAAGTCGCGGGCGGGAAAGCTGGTTATTTATATATCCACATTTTAATATCCGCGCGGACGAAGTCGCGGGCGCGAAAGCTGGTTATTTATATATCTACATTTTAATATCCGCGCGGACGAAGTCGCGGGCGGGAAAGCTGGTTATTTATATATCCACATTTTAATATCCGCGCGAACGAAGTCGCGGGCGCGAAAGCTGGTTATTTATATATCTACATTTTAATATCCGCGCGGACGAAGTCGCGGGCGGGAAAGCTGGTTATTTATATATAAACATTTTAATATCCGCGCGGACGAAGTCGCGGGCGCGAAAGCTGGTTATTTATATATCTACATTTTAATATCCGCGCGGACGAAGTCGCGGGTGGGAAAGCTGGTTATTTATATATATACATTTTAATATCCGCGCGGACGAAGTCGCGGGCGGTTAAGCTGGTTATTTATATATCTACATTTTAATATCCGCGCGGACGAAGTCGCGGGCGGGAAAGCTGGTTATTTATATATCCGCATTTTAATATCCGCGCGGACGAAGTCGCGGGCGCGAAAGCTGGTTATTTATATATCTACATTTTAATATCCGCGCGGCCGAAGTCGCGGGCGGGAAAGCTGGTTATTTATATATATACATTTTAATATCCGCGCGGACGAAGTCGCGGGCGGGAAAGCTGGTTATTTATATATCTACATTTTAATATCCGCGCGGACGAAGTCGCGGGCGGGAAAGCTGGTTATTTATATATCCACATTTTAATATCCGCGCGGACGAAGTCGCGGGCGCGAAAGCTGGTTATTTATATATCTACATTTTAATATCCGCGCGGACGAAGTCGCGGGCGGGAAAGCTGGTTATTTATATATATATACATTTTAATATCCGCGCGGACGAAGTCGCGGGCGGGAAAGCTGGTTATTTATATATCTACATTTTAATATCCGCGCGGACCAAGTCGTGGGCGGGAAAGCTGGTTATTTATATATCTACATTTTAATATCCGCGCGGACGAAGTCGCGGGCGGGAAAGCTGGTTATTTATATATCTACATTTTAATATCCGCGCGGACGAAGTCGCGGGCGGGAAAGCTGGTTATTTATATATCTACATTTTAATATCCGCGCGGACCAAGTCGCGGGCGGGAAAGCTGGTTATTATATATCTACATTTTAATATCCGCGCGGACGAAGTCGCGGGCGGGAAAGCTGGTTATTTATATATCTACATTTTAAAATAGTAATAAAAATTAACAAGTCGATATTACTTTAGCTATTGGATGTGTCATATTGATATGTACTGCACCTAACTCATAATTTTGATGTTATGTTGAGGCTACTGAGCCAAGCAGTTTAATAAAAACTCTAATTTTAAAAGGCCTGCAGTCTCAACTCGATCTTGATAGAGATTGCTTTACATCTGAAATCGCAAAGTCCAATTATGACAAAATTTGGTAGTCTCTGCAAAATATCAATGACAATCATGACCAATGCCAGTACAGGGGCCCAATTCTACTAAAACAATTGTAATGACAATTATCAACAATTTTCACAAAAAAATCGCTTTTACCTCTTAAAAGTAGTAGAAGCGATAAATTTGTGAAAATTTTTGAATTTTGAGTTTTACTTTTTTGGAAATATTTTTTTTTGAAAATTTTCCAAACATTTTCTTTTCTACCTCTTTTAAGAGGTAAAAGCGAAAATTTTGCGAAAATTGTTAACAATTGGCATTACAATTGTTTTAGTAGAATACGCCCTGATAACGATAACAATCGATAGCTTTTGACAATAACTGCCAAAGCCAACGATTATCATCGGTATATACCGATTTCGGTTGTAAAGCAATCACTAACTATATGTTGAGACTGCAGGGACTGATCACTGAATACCTAATAATACTACCCTGTGTATAACTTGTACTATTATTTATTCTGTGGTATAACATTTGACATTATCTTTTACCTACTTCAACCAACTACAGCAAAACCGAAGTTTATAATTTACCCCTTCAATTTCAGGTTCAACGAAAACTTCTAAAGGCATCCGTTACACTAAGCCGGACAAGCCGAAATGTTCAAGAGAGGACTTGGAGCAGTGCGACGATGACGACTAGGCACTGCAATTGTTACGTGCTTGGAACTAACTACAACTGCACGGCTCGTCACGTAACTCTAAGGAAAAATAAGAAAGCGAAAATATAAAAAAAAAAGAAAGCTTTTTAATTTCATCTTCCCTGTTTTCCGTTAGGCGTATCTCACACGGCGTAACTTGCCACCACGGTGCGCTGTCACACGGATCCCCTTTGTCGCGCTAGGTAAGTTATTCAGGTAGGTTAGGTTGGTTGGTGTGGTAGAATGCTACCGCGACCCCATCTTGCCCCACTGCGGTGGCGGACGGCTCACGGGGGGGTTTTAGTGGGTGCGAGCCCCACATACCCCCTTCCATCACCCCCGTGGTGGAAGGGAAGTACGCAGGCATTTCCCCCGCTCAAAAAAAAAAAAAAAAAAAAAAAGGTATTGTAGGAAGCCCCCCCGTGGGTTCCCGCCTTGACGTGGCGGGGGGGCTCTAGTAGCCGTGGTTATCCTCGGACCACGGTGAAGCTAAGAGGAACCCGGGGCCGCGCTGGCAGGGTGCTGCTGGCCGGCCCAAGGAGGGGCCGCTTCACTGGGCTTTCCTCCACAAGCCCACGCTGAAGTGGCCACAGTAGGTTGCGGTGCTGTATGGTGTTTGCGGCATCGCAACTGAGGTGGGGCCCGGGTGCTCGGCACCGGCTCGAGGAGGGGGGGCCTGGGCACTTTGGTGCAGGCTCGAGGAGGTGGGGCCCGGGCGCTTGGCGCAGGCTCGAGGAGGTGGGGCTTGGGTGCTCGGCACCGGCTCGAGGAGGGGGGGCCCGGGCACTTTGGTGCAGGCTCGAGGAGGTGGGGCCCGGGCGCTCGGCGCAGGCTCGAGGAGGTGGGGCTTGGATGCTCGGCACCGGCTCGAGGAGGGGAGGCCCGGGCACTTTGGTGCAGGCTCGAGGAGGTGGGGCTTGGATGCTCGGCATCGGCTCGAGGAGGTGGGGCTTGGGTGCTCGGCACCGGCTCGAGGAGGGGGGGCCCGGGCACTTTGGTGCAGGCTCGAGGAGGTGGGGCCCGGGCGCTCGGCGCAGACTCGAGGAGGTGGGGCTTGGGTGCTCGGCACCGGCTCGAGGAGGGGGGGCCCGGGCGCTTGGCGCCGGCTCGAGGAGGTGGGGCTTGGGTGCTCGGCACCGGCTCGAGGAGGTGGGGCCCGGGCGCTCGGCGCTGGCTCGAGGAGGTGGTCCGCTCTCAGCACTACTGTATTGCAGTAGTGCTCGGAGTGTGACGTGCTCCATGGTCTTTCAAATCCTGACTCACTGCTCGGTACTGCGCTGGACAGAGGACGACTGTAGCTGTGCGGTGCTGGGTGGTGACAATGGATGTGGGAGGCCATGTGGAGCTCAACGCCGGGAGTCGGAGGAGGAATTCGTTCCCTTCTGACCCCCCTGAGGCCTAGGTGGTGGACACGGGGGTGTCTGCCCCAGCATAAGGCCTCGAGGTGGCGCGCACGGTGTTCTGTGCGCCCCTTAATGGCGTTCATGGGATGGGGAATGGCTCAGCTCCATCCCAACCAGGAGGGGGTCCTTAACAGGACCAGCGCCGTCGGGGCCGCGGACGAGTGCGAAAGCGTACCCGTAGCCCTGGCACAAGGCGTACTGTGGAACACCGTGGGGTTTTAGTCGGTAAGAGTCCGACATAACCACCTTGCTGCCCCCGCTGCTTGGTGGTATCCATGAGGTCCCACGTAAAAAAAAAAAAAAAAGAAAAAAATAAGGTATTATAGGAAGTCCACAACACAAAGTTCAAGTCAAATAAAATGTTATGTTCGTTTGTTCCGCTGAAAATTGGGAAACAAAATTGTTTGGGTTATACTTACAACGGATGTTACGATCGGTTGAGAAGATAAAATATTATTTATTTCATTTGCAATCAATCTAGAAATCGCGAAGTGAATGAGAGTCCCAGTAACTAATGATCCGTTGGGAAACTTTAGAAGTACCCACACGGCACCCGCCAGTCCTCTCGTCAAATCAAACCGCATGCGCGGCGAGACGCACCGCGCGGTTTTTAAAAGCTTTTATTTTGTCTGTCCCTGGAATCTTGCAATTTAAATTTCAAGCACTTCCCGATTAGATCCGACTGAAACTTTCAGGGTAGCTCACAAAAGGATGACCAAGAAAAAAAACACTTTAGTAGTGAAAAGGTAAAAATAAATAAAAAGAAAGGTGATAACTATTCATTCAAAAAACCCCGTTCGTTTGCCTAAACGTGGTTGGTCTCCACTCGAGAACTCGTCTACCCCAACGGTAATCGGTTCTTCAGGAAATGTGACTAGCCCACTGCTACTTCAGTTTGCTTATCCTTTCAGTTATGTTGGTTACCTTGGTTATCCGTCGTACTCATATATCATTACGAATCTAGTCCTTCAGAGAAACTCCAAGCATAGCTCTCTCCATAGCTCGCTGAGCAACCTTAAATTTGTGGACTAGTTTGACAGTGAGTGTCCACGTTTCCGCACCGTAGGTCATGACTGGTAGGATGATCTAATGGAAGACTTTTGTCTTCAGGCACTGTGATATGGACGACGAGAAGACTTGACGTACTACCAAACTCCTGTTCCAAGCCTCTGGAGTTCTCCCACTGTTGAGGATGGTGCTAAATAACCCTTGAAGCTCCCGAAGGACGTGTTTCCGCCTGCTTTCAAGAGCTTCGAAGTTATACCATCCTCACCGGGGGCCTTTCCATTCTTAAGTTGACTGAGCGCTATCTCAATCTCGTCTAGGCTAACATCGGGCAGTTTTTCAGTGTAGAGGCTGGTCAGTATTGCGCGGGAATCCTCTGTGCTGGGTTCAGGTCTAGAAGCATGCGAGTTGTACAATCGGCCTTAGAAGGCTTCAATCTCAGAAAAGATCTCTGGCTTAGAGACGATGGTTGTGCCATTATTGGTCTTGAGCTTCGTCAGATGGGATCTACTCAATTGCTGGGCGAAGACTTTTGACCCCCGATTTTGCTCAATTGCCTTTTCTATTAGGCGTGTATTTGAGTAGGTACCGGAGGTCACGTCGCACCATCTTACTGATTTTTCGATTGAGTTCCCTTTTTTCTGACGGTGTGGCTTGCTGTTACTCCCGTCGCTCGTCCTTAAGTCGAAGCGTCTCATCCAAGATCTTGGACTTTGTGCCCGTACGATGCAGCTGACAAAATCTAGTGCCTTCCTCCCATATACCATAACTACCCGGATACCCACAACTTTTTGAAGTTCTTCATTCACATCATTAGTGGTTTACAAGGCAGCGAATCGATTTTCCAACTTGAGTTGAAACTGTTCTGATCTAACAGCGGCCTGGAGCAGGTTGGGTCGAAGCATAGACTTCACCAGAAGGCATCTTTCAAGCTTATGGTTGATATTCAAGGAGCCTCGGACTAGTCGGTGATCACTACTGATATTAAAACTTGCGATCACTGAGGCATCCCTGAGTATGTGCTTATTGTGTTTCATGATGAAGTCAATCTCATTTTTAGTCACACCATCGGGACTTTGCCAAGTCCACTTCCTCTGGGGTTGTTTTTTGAAGAAAGAGTTCATCAAAAAGAACCCCTCTTTTTCCAAAAAGTAAACCAACATTTGCCCCCTGTGATTCCTGTCTCCATAGCCGTGTGGACCTATTTTCGATTCACTGCAAGGGTTAAGTGAAGTAGTAGTAGTAGTGAAGTAACCTAGTCCGAAGAGAGGTGGCACATCCTAGGGTGTGCCACCTCCAGCCAGTAGCTTATTTTAAGTACACCAGACCATTTTTTTAAAAATTATCTTCGATGTAGAGACTTTTCCGTTCATATTGCTTTATTCTAGGTAAGGATAGATAGATAGATAGATATATAGATATAGAAAAGTAGCGGGTAGCAGTTTAAAGTAGCGGGTAGTAGTAAATGCGTGTTTTTAAATAGATAGATAGTTAGATAGAAAATTCTTTATTGCACACATAAGATAGGCGAACTTAATGCTAACATAAACAAACATTAAAAAAAGTTTTATTTTTAATAAACATTTGTAATTAAATATTTTTGTTATAGGATGTTATTTAACCATTCGTTTCCGAGCCGAGTAAGCGCTGAACGATCCACTGAAGAGCTTTCCGCCATTTTTTTGCCGTTCTCCTTTTAGCCATATGACTTTGCCATCTCTCATTGTATATCTTGCCGGAATTTCTGTATATCTCATCAAATTATTGATAGACAGAGGCACAAAACCATTTTGCGTATGAATATATTGGTTAACGGGTTAAGAAGGATCTATATTAATTGGTACTTTCAAAACTAAAGGTTGAGAATCGGCGCGGGCGGCGAACTGAGAGAAAACCAAGATGGCGATTATGGTCGCCATGCTAGAAACTAATTTAACGCTATTGTGGATATTTGCTTGTGTTATCGTAGGTCGAACCAATAATAACTCGATTCGAAATAATATATTGTAATCGATAGTGATTGATTGTTTTTTTTATTGCATCTCGAATAATCGATTTTATTACTAAGGTTTTATACCTTTGTTACCGGAGCGTTTGTGCCAGCGACCCAAGACCACTCCGGTACATATAGGGGTTGGTTTGGAATGGCTTTGATAAAGCCAATTGTGGAAATAATGCAAGTAGGAAGTCGTGCCGCTTGCATTATTTCCACGTTTGGATTTTGCTACGATGGCTTTATCAAAGTCATTCCAACCCAACTCCTTTATGTACCGAAGTGGTCTTGGGTCGCTGAAACGCTCCAGTGACAAATTGGTCTAATAAGCCTGTTAACGAAAATATAACATGTTTTAAAATGTCTCTCTTTTTGTCTTTTCGCGCATCACCTAAAACTACTGGACAGATTGCGATGCGGTTTTACAGTTGGATAGCTTAGGGTTTGACTTAAAAACTGGAGTACTTGGTATCTCAATCCAATGAGTAGAAGCCGAGCAAAACTTTTTGACGGCTGAACGAGTTTTGAAGAAATGTCGTAAGTATATTGAACTCTGCAGGTACTTTTGGTCCGGGTATAACACGTGTGTGCTACTTTTAAATTAAATGACTACGCGGGCAAAGCCGCGGGAACAGCTAGTAAATTCATAAAAAAGGCTCCACAAGGTAATTTGAATCTATTGTTGTGGTAAAATGCATTGATTTTGAATTATGCTTACTGGTGTAAAATAGATTCCACACTAATCTAATTTTGTTTTTGCAAAATGTCACGTTTAATTATTTGTACATTACTGCCGCGGTCTGTAATGACTGCGTTGCTGGCAGCGATGATGATGGTCGAGAACTTAACTAAGCAAAGCTCGAGGCCATCATAGCGTGGCCAGCAGGGCAGTCATTGCGGATCAAGGCTTGTATAGTGCTTTACTCAAACAATGCGAGGAATTTAAATAAAACCAGCTTAGTATAATAAGAATTTACTCAAACAATGCAACAACAACGAAAACAACAACGACTACGACAACAACAACGACCACAACAACAGAAACAGAAACAGTAACAGTAACAGTAACAGTAACAGTAACAGTAACAGTAACAGTAACAGTAACAGTAACAGTAACAGTAACAGTAACAGTAACAGTAACAGTAACAGTAACAGTAACAGTAACAGTAACAGTAACAGTAACAGTAACAGTAACAGTAACAGTAACAGTAACAGTAACAGTAACAGTAACAGTAACAGTAACAGTAACAGTAACAGTAACAGTAACAGTAACAGTAACAGTAACAGTAACAGTAACAGTAACAGTAACAGTAACAGTAACAGTAACAGTAACAGTAACAGTAACAGTAACAGTAACAGTAACAGTAACAGTAACAGTAACAGAAACAGAAACAGAAACAGAAACAGAAACAGAAACTGAAACTTAAACAGAAACAGAAACAGAAACAACAACAACAACAATCACGATGACATCAGCTATCAAACAGAAAAAAAAAACGGTCCATTCGTCTGGGAGCTACAACGCCTCTTTTTTCGCGTTCTGAGTTAACGAACCCACGGAATAAATAATAGTGCTACTTCAAAAGACGACAATAATGGATTTTCAAAGGAAATTGCTGGCCGCAACACACGACAATAATGAAATTCCATACAACTTTGCTGGCGCCTATTCAAGCAGCGCGGCAAGGTCGACTTTGCCCCAAGAAGGTTGTCGAAATAATGATCACATTACTAGTATTGTTTGAGTAAAAAATGTTACCATACTGTACGAAAAAATTAAATGTATCAAGTATGTTAATACATAAACGAACGAACGAACGGAACGGAATGACATGTTGCCGAACTCGTACGAAGTCGCGGGCGAAAGTTAATACTTTCGCCCGCGACTTCGTACGCGAAATCACAATTCATCGAGAAAAAACATCCTATGTTTATCAAGGATATTAAAAAACAATGCAAAAATATAGTACCTACTAACTCTCTGGATGCTTTTTGAAAGACTCGTTATTATTTCGTATCCGCGGCAACATGTCATTCCGTTCGTTACAGCGAGTAATCGATATTTTCCAGTTTTCCCGTGGCAATTTACCATTTTCCGGCATAAAAGTATCCTATGTTGGTCTATACATAATATATTGTACAATACCTATAACAAAGTTTCATCAAAGTCGGATCAGCCAATTTTTGGCGTGACAGCTTTTCAAACAAATATATAAAAATACAACGTTTCACTTTTATAAATGGGTGTGGATGTAGGGTTGAGCCGGACATGTTTGGCTTTTTCGGATCGTGTCCTGCCAAATATTTATGTGTCCGGCCTGTCCGGCTTTTGTTAGGCTTTTTGTTAGTGCAACGCGTTGCACGCAGCGCCTGAAGCACAGATTAAGGCGGGCTTCTAGCACATTTGAAGGTTTTAAAACCTCTGTAAATCGACTAAAATATAAGAGTAAAAAAAAAACAAGTTTTATTAAATTTGAATATACACTCTAAAAATTGTAAATTATAGAAACGTGATTGAGAATTGTTGGCTCGATAAAAAATAATTCCAAAGATGACTCTAAATCGGTATTTAAAAAGTGTCCTGTTAAGTGATACTATCATAAAGCCATGTGAAAGTTATTCCAATAGACGTAGCTTTTTATTCTTTAGGAGCTGCATTAAAAAATATTCTAATTTCGTTCTTATTTTTTTCCAAGAAGGAAAAACAACCAAAATTTTTCATTTCGAGCATTAGTCGTCGTCCGTCAGTGTCCGCCGAGGCTTCTCCGAGGAAGGACCTGTGTCGTTTGTCTCCGCAAAAATACCCCTCGC
Source organism: Alsophila aescularia (assembly GCA_946251855.1). NCBI lineage: Eukaryota > Metazoa > Arthropoda > Insecta > Lepidoptera > Geometridae > Alsophila > Alsophila aescularia. The sequence goes on from OX276373.1 coordinate 64,940,131, forward strand.
GTTTACATGTATGATCATTGTAGCGTAGAACTGTAAATAAATGTTTGGCGTAGTAAAGTTATCGTATAGGTAAAAATTGTGAGTAACGTATTTTTATTCATTGATGTTGATTTATATTTTCCAAAATGGGTAATAATAATAAAATAATTCAGATTGGAACTGAAAATAAAAATTATATATTAAATAAATATAATAGATACTTATACCTATATCTATCGAAAATAGGTATGTAAATACTTGAAAAGTTGTAAGCAGGTTATTTATTTTTTATAATAATAATTATTATTATTTTGAGTTTTAATTATGTAGATAAAAGTTTGTTACAAAAACAACAAAAAATACTTACCGATACTTAATCAATTACCTAACTCATTTATTTACAGTATATGATTTACGTTGACGACCTAACCATTTTTTACGCAAGCATGCCACAGTATAAAAAAGTACAGTAGGTAAGATTTTCTGAACAGATTGAGTTACTTAGTTAAAATTCTTTGCTCAATTACCCCAAAATAATATTTGGGTCAGTAATTCAGTATAAAACGATGGGAAATGAAAAAGTAGTGTAGTAAGTTCGCCAGTTCTTTGCCAATTGCTAGTAAAGGTGTTTTTATTTTATTTTATGTATGACTGAATATGCACATTTCGCCAGTTTTCGACCCTAAATCCAGTTTTGTCCACCTGCTGACTAGTTTTCGACCAATCACTGAAATCAAGGATAAAGTAGAAACAATGTTTTGATAGACGTAGGTAATTAACAAGTAAAAATTGTTATTAAAATAAAAAAAACCCGACTGGCGTGCAGGCGTGGGGCGCGGAACACACGACGCAAACGTATGCTCATGCTCGTGTTTTTGCTTTTCAGCCACGCTAGCGGACGGACCTGCAAAAATGATAATAATATAATTTTAACGTTTCATATTTACTTACATATTTTAAAATAATAGTTGCAATTGCAATATTGGACTATAGTACTAACGTGAAAAGTCTAAAATTGTAAATTTTGTAAGAAGCTTAAAAGACATTTGCTACTATTTAGGAAAAAGAATTGTATTTTTTTTGGAATGGTCCTTTAAAGACCTTTATTTTTATACCTCACTCGATAGGTTTGGATCATTGTATGTTCAGTGAAAAATACAATATTGCAGCTGTATGCTGTCATATTAGTTTTCTTGACCTTTTATATATTCTTTAGCACTCTCATGATTAATACATTTATCAAAATCTATCAAGCCGTTTAGGCAAAAACTTAATCTCCTAAGTCACGCCACTGAGTACGGTCTTCAGCTCTCCTCATCCATTTTTTACCAGCCGCTTTTCACTGGTCGTTACTCCACCTGGCCACAGAGCTTCCTACACTACGTTTGCCTAAAAGTGGTCTGCACTCGCGAACTCATCTACCCCAACGGTTATTGGTTCTTCGGGAAGTGTGACCTCTGAGAAACCTTAAATTTGTGGACTAGTTTGACCATGAGTGTCCACATTTTGGCTCCGTAGGTCATGACTGACGTCAGGCAGTTTGTCAGTTTAGAGGCGGGTCATTGCGTGGGAATCCTCTTTGCTGGGTTCAGGTTTAGAAGCATGCGAGTCATACAATCCACCATAGAACTTTTCGTTCTCAGACAGAATCTCCGGCTTAGAGACGATGGTTGTACCATTATTGGTATTGAGCTTCGTCAGATGGGACCTACTCAATTAATTGCTGGGCTTTCGACTACCAATTTTGCTCAATCGCCTTTTCTATCAGGTGTGTATTTGAGCATCGGAGGTCACATCACACCAGCTTACTAATCTTCTGATGGAGCTACCTTTTTTCTGACGGTGTGGCTTGTTGTTGCTCCCGCCGTTTGTCCATAATTCGAAGAGCCTCATCTGGGATTTTAGATATCTTGTCCGTACGCTGCAGCTGACAAAATTTTGTGCCTTCTTCCCTAAGGATTCAAGGCAGTTTTTTTTAATATAGCTTTTTCCCGCAACTTCGTCTGCGCGGACTACAATTTATTTCGAAAAAGCATCCTATGTTTTTAGGGTATTAAAAATCAATGCAAAAGTATAGCACCAACGTATAGTATTCTCTTTTGCACCAACGCTCTTGATGCTTTTTGACAGCATTGTACAGCGGGTAATCGATAATTTCCAGTTTTTCCGAGTAGACTTATTATTTTCCGGGATAAAAAGTATCCATTGTGTTATACCACATGTTCGTTTCATACCATGGTTTGTTTTGTTTTTTTTTTCAATAATACACCTGCGCAAGTGATTTTGTGTATATGTGTTTGTGCTGCTAAGATAGTTGCTATAAAAACACATATTTTATAGTATATATGTCAATTTTTATTCTTTTTGTCTTTGATTGATAATGAAGCATCAGAAGGTCGAAAAATTGCCGTATAAATGGCAAGGATAACACAAAAAAAATGCTGTGCTTTGATGAGAAGAAGTAAATACCATCAGCAGACCGCTGATGTGATCTCTGATTTTAGTTTCCATGTCATTCTAATTTGATTACCTTTGTTTCTGTTTTTATATTTGAGTATGATTGTCAATTTCAATTCATTTATTTTAATATAGGTACAACACGGTACACTTATGAGTGTCAACAGAGAAAACATAAAATACAAATCCATTATAAACAATAAAAATATCTATAAATTAAAGAATTAAAGTAAATTTATGCTTATGGTCCAAAGTCCAAATTCAGCCATGAAGCCTTGTCACTTAAAAAAACTTTAACGCTATAATATGCCTTTTGCATTAAAAAGTCCTTTACTTTAGTTTTAAATACGCTGTCAGTTTGAATTAATAGTATTGTTTTCATAAGAAGAGGCCTACGTGCAGCTGTGGACAGATATCTAGGCTGATGATAATAATAAAATCTAAAGAGAAGCAACTAAAATATTCCGATCCACTCGTTTGCACAAGCCGCCTCTCACTTACACCATGATAAGCCGATCGGCCGCCACATCGAAGCAGGATCTAGACCTCGTTCGTCGTTTCAATTCTGTCAAGTTCTCATGAAACATTAAAAACAATGCAGTCTTTTGTGATAAAATTGTGTATCAATCACAAATTATCCACTCACACAAATTATTCACTCCATGTGAATTATAAAAACGAACATAGTTTTTAAAAAAGGATCGGTAAATTTTTGATAGCTTAGTTTTTGGCAGCACAAGTTTATACTTGTGCCTTGTCTCATAGTTGTGACGTTGTCCGCATGTTGTGATCCTGTTTCAATGTTTCCGAGCGTACAGAATATCCAAGAGGTCATACAAACAAGGCAATGTTAAAAATTTCACTTGTGAAAATACGTTTCTTAGCGATTCTTTAGGGCTAAGCCTATAGATAGCCCTTACAGCTCGTTTCTGTAATACAAAAAACTATTGGTTTTGGCAGCATTGTCCCAGAGCAATAACCCGTACGACATTACAGAGTGAAAATATTGTGAAACATTTTAGTTTATCCATACATTAAAAATAATATGCCATATCACACTTTTTCTAATTTTAGCCGTTCTTCCAAATCCGTTCAGCCCATATAGATAACATAGTTTCAATCATAAATAGGCACACAAACTTTATTAGTATGATATACAGCTATACGTTTATTAGCTGCGCCCAGTGGTTTTACCTAGGTGGAGAAATGATGATGGATGATGATGATAACATATACACAATTTCATCAAAATCCATTCAGCCATATCAGCGCTTAATGATAACAGACACACATAGGTATACTAACAAATATGAATGTTTATATCTGAAATAAATCAAATTTAATATACATAAATGCACACCAACTTTTGAATATTTATTATAAGATTAGATTGCAATTACAATAATAATTCAGACCTAGGTACCTACATAACAATTAAACGTACTTAGTAGAAAAGCAAATTTATTTTTCCTTTCGTACCCACCCAATATAGCGAAAAGCTAAACCACATCATACCCTAACCTGATCTACATATCTTCTGCATTTACTATACTGTGGCATGCCCAAAAGCGCGGGGGGCTTCCCCACTCGCGCCGTGTTTCTCGCTCGCTGCGTCTTTACGCTCGAAACATTTGCGGGGGCTGAGGAAATGTTTTCATACCTACATACTGCCCTAGAAGAGCGCCTTAAATAATAGTACTACTGCACTGCTTTGATCTTGAAGAAAGCCGCCTATTTAATAGCCAACAAACGTAGGTACGTATTACGTACGTATTCATACATCGAGCGTGCATGCTAAAGTGCATTAAAATTTACTTACTGTCTTACTACGTAGTTAGTATCTACATATTCTTTATTCTGTGGTGCAACTATGTATAAAAATGTATGTAACTCCTTTTTAAATGAACAAATTTTGATGAAAAAACATAAAAACCTCCGCAAGACTCCAAGAAATACAATTCAACAAACGGCATCAAAATCCATCCAGTGGTTTTTGCGTGATGAAGATAAACAGACAATCAAAAATTCTAAAAACGATATTTTTGGATCATACTACTTTCATATATATTTATCTGTACTTATAATAAAACTGTAACAGGTCCAATGCTGTACATTGAAGATATTTTGATATATATATATTTTTGTAAGGTTCTATAAATTCGAAACTGAAGCCAAAACTGTTTTTTGTTTTTTCATTTTTGTCTGTCTTGACTATCTGTCTGTATCTTGACCGTGCATCACGCCGAAATTACTGAATGAATTCAACTGAAACTTGGTATGATTTGAGTTCATACTACGAGGTAGAACATTGGATACTTTTCATCACAAAAATTAGGTTCCCGCTGGATATTGGTTGAAAGTTATTTATAAGAACACGTATCACGAGCAATAAAAACGTAAAAGTCTGTACAAAGAAGATAATTAAAAAATATTTAGTCTAGGGTACTTAAAATAAGCTACTGAACAAGAATATAACATTTTTATAATTCGTCTGTTTGTTTGTTCGTCTGTATGTTTGTTCGCGCATCACGTAAAAGTGTACGTATATACGTACGTAACATATTACTTCCTTGGTACACCATAGCTTGATCCGCAAGACAGCTGCCAGACTGATATTTCTAGGGTTGCAATAGTGTAGGGAAAAATCGATTACCGAATGATGTTGAAAAAAAAACGATCATATATGTTGCTCACTTATCTATATATCTAGCTTAACAACTTATAAAAAACTAAAAAGTCTTGAAGATAATTAAAAAGAAATATTCTAGGGTACATAAAATAAGCTACTAAACAAGAAATAAAATTTATAGAATTCGTGTCTCTCTGTTTGTCTGTTTGTTTGTACCTGTAGCTTCACACGCATGGTCATTTCTCTAGGTTAATAAATAAGTATTCTATGTACTATTCCAAGCACTAAAATACCAATATACCAACATTTGATCAAAAAACTTCAGCTGTCAAAAAGTTTTTATCGATTGCTCGGCTACTACTAATCGGATTCAGATACCAAGTACACCAGATTTTAAGTCAACCCCTAATAGCTTAGGTAACCTAATAGCAATAGTGAAAACCACATCGCTAGCGGTCAAGTAGCATTATATGTACTTATGTACAACTGGAACGATATCTCTCATTTAGATGAAGTCGCTTAAAAAGTGGTCTCATCGAAAACATAATTTCAAAAGAAAATGCGAGAAAAGGAAGTATAAGTTCGATCGGAAGTCTCTTTCTCTCTCGTACAAAGTTTCAGAGATTTGCACAGACTAAAATAAACTTGCGAAATAATCATCGCAAAGACAACTGTACCAAAGAGGTCACCTACTCTATATATTTACATAGTACATCCTCTTATGTGTCTGATGAGATTTTTAACACACTATTCTGGAAATTATAGTCCTGTTGTAGAAGTTATTGTCCTCTTTGTGTTACGAAATATTTGCTGTCATCTGAGATTGGCACTATAAATAAGAAAGAGACAACAAGGGCTATTGCTCAACTTCCTTGTCTTTTTTTTTAATTTTTAAATCAATTTCAAGGTCAAATAATCGATACCCTGCTTTTTCTTTGAAGAGATCGTTCCAGTTGTATGTAAGTACATAGAACTTCCTTGTGTTGTACAAAGTATAGTCACAGTGCATATATTAATTAGTCTTTAAGACTAATATAATTATGTACTGTGGTATAGTACCTAATTGCGAAACGTAACAATAATAATAATTGTGTGGAGGTTCTCAAGTTGATGTGTTTGCATTTAATATTGTTGAAAATGCGTAAAATTTATATATGATGGTCTATATGAGTATCTGAACAAATATACCAAATTTCGCGAATGTATGTATGTTTGTCCACGTATTTCCCGGAAATTATAACTCCGATTGCAGTAGGTTATTTTTTAAATAAAAATAATAATAATATATTTGGGACAATTCCACACCAATTACCTAGCCCCAAACTAGGATACCCTGTACTATGGGCACTAGATAACGGATAAACATACATAAATACGAAAAAACGAAATAGTTTTAATAGCTTTCAACTTAGGGAATAGTTCAAGTTTCATCTAAATCCGTTCAGTATTTTAAAAGGTATGGGCTGTTAACAGTTTCTAGTATGGCTTTTATCTTAGCGAACGGAATAAGTAGGTACTTCATTTTCTTAGGCGACTTTACCGAAATTAAAAAGTAAGAAATAAGAACTAATTTAAGAAAAACTACTTTAAATCGTATGAAACTTAAAAGAAAGAAATATTTCAAATTCAGGTACATTAGTTGCAGCGGCACAGAAGAAATAATAGTACTAACGTAAAGAAGGCTCACTCCGCTAAGACAATTAAATAAAAAGCGACTCTTGCCACTCAATACAGTCTAATTCAGCTCGCACGACCTTGATGCGTATCATTTTATATGTGTCTCTCTTTCTAACGCATATGTCTATCTCAGTCTATCTCGCGGCAAGCCACGGATAGAGTATAATAAAAATATATTGTATGGTATATCATTTTACTATACAGACTATTATTCTATCCCTCGAGCGATCGGCGTAGGTATGTTATGGACAAGAATCGGAACATAGTAATATCAGCTCTAACGCGCGACTATTAAGTTCAATTTACACGCGATGTATAAATACCTACGTAATACGTACCTAAGTTTGTAAGCTATTAAATCGGCAGCTTTCTTCAAGATCAAAGTAGTGCAACTTCTGTACTTGTACTATTATTAGTTCTGTGCTTATAGCTGAAGAAAACACTGAAGGCTTGCACAATGCTATGTAACACTGTAAACTGATCACAAATTTAACACTTTTACTTATTTTTTTATCACTCCTTACAAAATAATAAAGAAAATGAATAGTTCACTCTGACGTTTAGATTTTCACTGTGACGTCTACTGACATGCGACTGCCACTGCGTAGTATGTTTCGATGCGCGAGGTCTGTTGACAGGCACAAATTCGAGGTCAAGATCATTATTGATTCTTCCCACCTGATTACTATACAGTCATCATCATCATCATCAGCAGCATGTGTTCGTATAGGCCTCTCCCATATTTATAATGTACAATACAGTACTATTATTTATTCTGCGCTACTAGGGTTTGGAGTGCAATGTCCTCAGAGGAATTTAAATAAGTAAATACATGAATGAAAAACTTTGAAGTCTCAAAAGTCGTAAAACTAACGTTGTTCGCCATGACGTGTAGAATACTCCACCCCAGTACTTAATAGGTATTTGTTTATGTTACTCATTGCATTATGCACCTTATTTCGATAGGATTTTGTTCGATATTTATTTTGTAGCAACCCATTAATACAAAACAATAATTATCTAATACCTTATTTATTCTGTGCTAATACTTATAATAAAGCAGTAAGTACCTACAAATCTATACAATGAAGATATTTTAAAAAAATGTTTAGGGGACTTAAAATAAGCCACTGAATAAGTACATAACATGTTTTTATATCGTGTCTGTCTGTTTGTTCGCGTATCAGCAAAAACTACTAAACCGATTGCGATGCGATTTTCACTGTTGGATAGGTTAGGGTTTGACTTAAAAGCTGAGGTACATGGTATCTCAATTTGATGAGTAGAATTTGAGCAATCGATATAAAACCATTTGACGTCTGAACGAAGTTTGATTATTTTCGTAGTATTAGTTCTGGAATATCAGAGGATATCCCAGAAAAATTACCACGCGTGTTAAGTCGCGGGCTTAGCTAGTTAATGAATAAAACAATCAGCCTGGTTCAATAAAAAAAAACCAACGGTAATTTTATTAATATATTCTAACATTAAATTCTAATTTTCTTATTAATAAGCGCGTGAAGATTTCCTATATGTTTAATATTTTCACGTCCTCTATCTTTTTCGGGTATTGGCTCGTTAAAGTTATATTTTTCTGCCACTGCTGGCAGTTTCGCGATATAATTTGGACTGCTAATCTTTAAGTGAAATCTAGTTGGAATCATAGTGCCAAGTAAAATTTTCCTTTTCGTCGAAAATTTACCCCCTATTGGCGCCAGTGTAGTTGTTTTTGAATCATCATAATTCTGAAAGTTAACATCCTCGTACCATAAACTTTCTTTTCTTTCAGGTTTATCCTCTGAATGTTGAATTTGCTGAGGTATAATTCCTTTAGGAAGAACTCTTGCAGGTGCAACAACGTCATCTTTGTTTAAATAACCTGCTTTTAAATTACTGCCGTAAATTTTTTCTTTTTTTACATATCCGTTGGCAACCGGTTTGGGTCGGTTATTTTGATTGTATTTTGACTGGGCTGGGGCCACATATCTCTGTACGCCCATCATGGGCTTCATGGTAGTGGTCATACGTTCATCACTCGCGAAAACATTACCTCGCGCTGGAGTTACGTAGTCTTCGTAGCTATCATTACTTTTAATCATATCGATTTTCTTGAAAGTATCTATGTTGACAGCTGGGATTGTATCTTGTGAGCCTGCTGCATTATCTTCGTAATATTCGGGAGCATTATTTCCTTTGTTTTCATTATATTCTTTAGCTCCTTCAGTATTTCCTTCGATATATTGCACATCTTTAGCATTATCTTTGGGTGCTGGTGCATTTTGAATGCCACCATGTAAATAGGTTCTTACTCCTTTTTTTATATTTCTTTGAGAAGAAATATGTTTTACGTTTTCATTTTCATAATCGGCTTCTTCTTTAACGTTTTGGTTTACATATTCAGGAACTTTAACGTTTTTCATGTTATATGGAGCATCTTGCCGTATATTTTTGTTTTCATATTTAGCAAAGTTTTCGTTTTTAATGTTTTGTGGAGCAACTTGTTTTACGTTTTGGTTTTCATCAACATGCTCTTCATGGGCATTTGCTTCATTATACCTCACGTATTGTTGCTTTTGCGTAGTGAAAGCACGAGATGGTATTCTTTGTACTTGTTCATTTTCGATATGCTTCGACCATCGTTCCGAAGCATTCATTGGTACTTTCTTAACTAAACGCTGGAATTCGGCGCGGGCGGCGAATTGAAAGAAAACCAAAATGGCGATTATGGTCACCATACTAGAACCTAATTTAACGCTATTGTGATTTTTGCTCGTGTTGTCGTAGGTTAAATCAATTTTAACTTGATTCTTAATAATATCTCGTTATCGATATGAAAGTATTATAGCGATTGATTGTTCTTTTTATTGCTTCTCGAATAATGGATTTTAATAGTAAAGTTTTATACGTTTTGTCACTGGAGCGTTTGTGCCAGCGACCCAAGACTTAGTACTTACGTACACTCTCCAGTACGTAAAGGAGTTGGATTGGAATGGCTATTATAAAGCCATCGTGGCAAAAGCCAGTGGTAGAAATTATGCAAGCGGGGCGAGAGACCAAGCTTTTGACTACTGCCTCATCATATATCCTACAAGTTAGGGCGTGGTGCGTTCGAATTAACTTACACTGCAAAATGAAACAATCATGACTATTAGCTAATAGTAAATAGATGTTTCATTTTGCAGTGTAAGTTAATTCGAACGCACCACGCCCTAACTTGTAGGATATACAGAAAAAAATTACGACTTCACAATAAAATTAAAAAACTAGTTGAGCCCGCGGCTTTGCCCGCGTGGTCATTTTTCCTATGGTTTATTCCAAACAATATACCAAATTTAGTTCAGCCGTTTAATTCTTTTGTAATAATTGCTCGGCTTCTACTCATCGGATCAAGAGACTAGGTACACCAGATTTTAAGTTAAACCCTAAACTACCCAACAGTAAAAACCACATCGTTATCGGTCTAGTATTTTTTACGTGGTGCGTGAACAGAAAAACAGATTTTTTTAAACATGTTATATTCTCGTTCATAAGCTTATTTTAAGTTTCATAGACCATTTTTTTAAATCTTCTTTTGGTGCAGACTTTATTGTAAATAGGCAAAATAATAGCACTTTTACATGTCAAAACTTATATATTTCATGAGCAAAGAGAAAAACATAAGTTATTTTAAATAGATCAAACCAATGAAACAAGGTGAACTTGATTTTATAAAGGAAATAATACCCTTCTGATTCCGACTCTAACGGTGTTTCGGAAGTACACCCGTTAGAGAAAAGAGCACCTAGAAATTACGTGGATGTTACCTACTTACTGCTTTATTATAAGTATATGTAGATAGATAGGTAAATAGTTATTGCGCATGACAATTTTGTACTGCGTATCACTAATTCACGATTGTCAAATTTTATAGGCCATTGGATATCTCTAACTGTTCATTATGATTTTTAAACTAAACACGATGCTTTGAAAAGATTTTTGTCTCATTGTCGCGCTATTTGGAGTGGTCGTATCAGCACGGAATAAAGAATATGGTATTAGTCCTGAGTCCTGACAGGTTGCAGTTGGGTCCTTATTCATTATTGTTATGACGTGATTATTGTATTGTTCTACAAGGAATTTCGCTCAGCGCGTGCTTATATTATGCACCTTATTTCGATAGGATTTCGTTCGATATTTATTTTCTAGCAACCCAATAAAACAAAACAATTAATACAATCGGCTAGGCTATAAAACAGTATATTTCCAACGGCAAGTTTATAAAATAATTTAAAAATTAAATTCTTATTTTCTTATTAATAAGCGCTGGAGGATTTCCTATATGTTTAATATTTTCATGTTCTCTATCTTTTTCGGGTATTGGCTCGTTAAAGTTGTACTTTTCTGCCACTGCTGGCAGTTTGGCGATATAATTAGGACTGCTAATCTTTAAGTGAAATCTAGTTAGAAACATAGTGCCCCGTACATTTTTCCTTTTCGTCGAAGATTTACCCCCTATCGGCACCAGTGTAGTTGTTTTTGAATCATCATAATTCTGAAAGTTAGCATCCTTGTACCATACACTTTTTGTTATAGCTTTAATGTCTGACTGTTGACTTTGCATTCCTTTAAGTAGCACTCTTGCAGGGGTAACAACGTTATATTTGTTTATATAACCTGCGTTTAAATTACTGGTGTCAAAATTTTTATTTTTTACATATACGTCGGCAGCAGTTTTGGGACTGTTATTTTGATTGTATTTTGTCCGGGATGGGGCCACATATCTCTGTACACCCTTTATGGGCTTCATGGCAGTGGTCAAGTTACTTCATCACTCGCGAAAATATTATCTCTCGCTGGAGCTACGTAGTCTTCGTAGCTATCCTTACTTTTAAACATATCAACTTTCTTGAAAGTATCTACGTCGACAGCTGGGAGTGTATCTTGTGTGCCTTCTGTATTATCTTCGTAATATTCGGGAGCGTTATTTCCATTGTTTTCATAATATTCTTTAGCTCCTTCAGTATTTCCTTCGACATATTGTACTCCTTTAACGTTTTTCATGTTATATGGAGTATCTTGCCTTAATTTTTTGTTATCATGTTTGGCAAGGTTTTCGTTTTTAATGTTTTGTGGAGCAACTTGTCTTACGTTTTCGTTTTCATCAATATACTCTTCATGGGCATTTGCTTCATTATGTCCCACGTATTGTTGCTTTTGCGAAGTGAAAGCATACGATGGCATACCTTGTACTTGCTCATTTTCAGCCTGATTTGTCCATCGTCCCGAAGGATTGTTGTCTTTGTAATTATAATCGTCATTCATCTTACTTTTCTCAGGTTTTGCAAAGCTTTTAGCAAATGTTGAAGTTCTATATTCATTTTCGAGTTGTTCTCTAACTCTTCTAACTAATTCATTGAAGTCTAAATTTCCAAACTGTTTTTCGACATCGAATCTATTTTTGTGAGGATCTTGATATTGAGGGTATGGGCTTGAGCTACTAACGTCTTCTTCTTGGTTACTATCATCACTTTCTTCGCTGTCTTCTGTTAAGTCCTGGTCGTAGTTTTTAGCAGACTTTGAAGCCATCTCTGCTAGTTTATCTGCTAGCTGATTCGGAATTATTTTTGCTATGCTTCTGAAGTCGTCTGCATTGGTGGCAACGAGAACATAGCTATTTATGCAGGTGATTGAAATGAAGAAGTAACCTAAAAGTATTGTCTCCAAATTAGTTTGTGAGTGATGGAGGTCGAATTTTAAAATTGGTAACAAATGCTAGTTGAGTCGAGATGCGATGCGTCCTTCGAGCAAAAAACCAACTCCTAGATGGAGTTGGTTGTTTCTCAAACGATGCGACCAATTTCATTGAAAATTAGTGTTGATTTGCGAAAAGGTTTTCCCTGTAAGAAAATCTAGGTCGACTCATATACCTGTTGGCTTTAGATATTATTATTATATTAACGTTTACACGCTCATACCCTAGTAGATACTAGGATTCCCTGTGTCGCGGGTGGCATGGACACACACATCATCACACCACAAATATTCCAAGACCCAAGAACAAACATTTATGCTCATCACACAATATGTGTTTGCCCCGGCCAGGATTTGAACCTGGGACTAAGCTAAGCTTAGCAGGCGAGGACACTACTAACTGCGCCAGAGTGTCATCACACACTATGTGGGAGACAGTGACTAGGAAGCGCTTTGTTTTTCGTATGAGATAGAGTCCGCTGAGTCCGCAGAGTCCGCGAGGCCTCTGATATGTTCAACGACAGCTGAGACAGAATTGACGCGACGACTTAACGTGCACTCCGAAGCACGTAGGTAAACTATATTTTTTATTTTTTATGAGTTTAATCGTTGGGCGGGTTGTGAAATAGAACTTAGTGGAAAACTATGTTGTGCTTTGATTTTTTTATTTCTTTTCTTCACATTAAACCGCAATTTCATACCCTTATTATGAGACTGTAAAGGAGAGTTCTAGAAGTACTTATAAAATATATTATTACCCAGCGTATACTTTTAAAACTTACTTGTGTGTATAAAAAGCGGATTTAAATTCATTTTACCGACTCAACTTGAGAAATATAATTCCATTTACTTTTATGTTTATTTATTTTGCTGCGTAGGTATAATCTCATGAGCGTTATCGCAATAATTCATATTTTTAGTAAGTAGATCCAACAACTAGGGAGAGTTGATGGTCGCACGAAATTATTTACAGTTTACGATCACAAGTATAAATAACAAATAATAAAGAATAAATAATAATAGATGAATAAGAATAGTAATAGATGGCCTGTAGACAAATACATTGTACGTCCGGCCAATTGAAGAAAACACCTTAATTTAAGAAAGAATAAGGTAGATGTTGCTCCAATATACTGGCCTTTCCAATCTAAAAACGGTAGGGGGAGCGGGTGAAATGAGGAGTGAAATAGCCTAAAGCAGTCCTTCACTATTCCCAGTAACACACGACTAATAGTGATTTAATAGGTAGGTATATATGACTGTTCACTGTTGCCCAATTTCGTCCATGTGAAAAGTTTCGAAATCAAAGACTATGAATCTCTCAGGCCTATCTCTATGCTAAAAAACATACTAATATACTCGTAGGTGCATACATTCGTCGTAGGGAAGTATTTTTTATTTTAGGCATTTGTCGGTGCGTTTTTGGTTTGTAAAATACATGCATAAGAATTATTATATTATTTGTTTAAAAAAATAAATAATTATAATACATAAATTTTTCAAACATTCGTATCGCATGCGTACCGTGTTTACCAATGGCCAAATTACAGAACTTGGTTACAATCGGAATATCACTTTTTTCATAGCAATTTCGACTCTATCGCAAGGCATTAGTGGTTGCGATATTGAGAATTCGATTGAAGCCAAGTTATGTGGTCGGGCCGCAGAGCAAGACGATAGTCGCCATCACAACACCTTGCGTACGACTTGCATACGACTAGCGTCCTTACGATAATGACGTATTTCTAACGTAAATAAGGATGGGCTCGGTTGAACGAAAGCAGGCCAAATTTAATGAACAAAGAACGAATAGTTTGTTTGAAAATTAATATAATATAATGTATATTCTGTGGAAACTTATTTTTTTACAAATTGTCTATGAATGACTCCGGTTTTGTCTTGCTTGACATTTCTTTCGTTGACATAATATTTTGTTTCTAATTTATTTTACAAATACGAATTCATTATCTTTTTTTGAGAATCTCGTTGTTTTGAAGCTAATGTCTAATTTAAAACAGTCTAAACGCCTTCGGAACTACCGAATTTGTTAACAAGCCTCCAAACGTGATGATATTGGATTGGAATCATGGAAAAGTAAGTACCTACTGGCCTACCAGCTCAAGGGAGCGACTCTCAGCAAACAATAATATGGTACAGGAACACGGAGGAGTCTACCAAACAAACCAATAAATACCTAGTGCGCAAACAGCACCAAGTTCTGTGCCGGCTCCTCCATCAAAGGGCAGCGGAGGCTTCAAGTCTTTATACGAACACCTGCGCAGCTATATGGCATAGCTCCTGTCTACTGCATACTATTATATACACCGTTCCTTCAACTACGTTCAGTAAACTTTGATTTAAAAATTAAATGTATTTTATGCAAGTATTCATTTCGTTTAAATTCTGTATTATTAATGTTTTTACAAAGATAGGTAAAAACATTGAGTTTTCCAATCAAAGACAATGTCAGAATGACATAAAATATGCGTGCGGACAGTATGGTGATCAAAGAATACAGTTACTCTCTACCGAGATGGTGATAAAATATGAAAGAGGTTATAATTTTGATGAGGAAGACATTGTCTCAAGCTCACTTGTTAGCCCAGTAGTTTTGAATAGGTATCTCTTATTTATTCCTCCCTATTTAATGTTTCAGATCTGCTCACCTGGGGACAAGCCAACCTGTTGTGGTGGAAATTCCCTGATGAACAATGGAAGCCTTCTCAAACAATAGAAAGAAGAATGATGATGCACTTGTTTGTTAAAAGAAGTTTTAATAAATCTGGTTATGTATGTAATAGTTCTGATTAAACACATATACTGTTTATTAATTCAATGGTTTTATTGAAGTATCTGTTGCTCTAGTCAGTGCAGTGCAGTTCTAGTCTTGGTAGCGCGGGGCGGGGGATGACCCTGGGATTGCAATGGATTCCTTCACATGTTGGCATACAAGGAAATGAGGAGGCAGATAAACTTGCCAGAGCGGATTTTATTTTGATATTGTCTCTCGAGAAAAGGAATATGTTACAGAACAATGCGAAGTAAGCCTCCTCGTATACCATGGTGTGCCGATGTGAAGTTGAGTAGGAAACTAATTGTGATTGCTCATAGATTGCACTCCAGACATATGCCTTTAAACATTTAATGATGAGAATCAATAGCCCCAACTGTGATCTAAGTGGTATTTCGAAAGATGTCTACCATTTTCTGATGAAATAAGACCGGAGTGCACCTATGAGAGAGGAATTATTTAAGGTGGTAAATGTAAACAAACTTGATGTGGGTCTGTTCCAGAGCATCTTAGCTGCGCAAACATCTGGCACAGCAGGGGTGCTCTATCAGTCCACATATAGGTTGGTCAAAAGCGGTTACAAACTACGGTACGGTATACTATGGGACTGACAGGTGTTGGTCGACTCGAAGCCCCTAAAATAAACGAGACAAAAAAAACTGCATTAGCTTCTTCCTCGTACCAAGACATCATTACAGTTTTCTTGAAAATAGTTTGTAGACGACGAGATTGATTGGTTGGTTTGTTCTTCTGATCCAGGTAATCCATAGATATGTTTCGAAATACCTAACTAGCTATTTCCCTACTTTTAGAGAAATAAGCTCACCCCTTTCTCCCTACTTACAAGCACCAATTATTATTAAATAGGTACCTACGACAAATGTACCAGTAACTAGATTTATTTGCCTTAGTGTACCTAGAAAAAAGAATGAAAGAGATAGGAATGACGAAGTAGTACACTTTTTTTTGAAAGTTTTTTTTTCAATAAATTTGTTTATTTAAATAATAATAATATAGCCTTTTATTCAGATCTATTATTGACAAAGTATAAAGATTATAAAAGATTAGAATTAAGTCTGTTGTTGTATTTCTACTATTTGCTTCTTGCTTATTTTGTTCTTGCTGTTTGCCAATCAGCAAAGGCCTCCTCCAACCTTTTCTGTCTTTCCTGAGCCGCTCTGTTCCACATCACTCCTGCCTGCCACTTGTCTGATGTTCTGATATAATTTAATTATTAATTCAATTATTTCTCTAGTGTTCTATAGCCATGTACAAGTGATAATTTAGGTAGCAGTGACCACAATTAGGGGAAGCGAAGGCTGTCACTTGTAACAGTGCAGTGCAAAACTGCTTTAGCTTCTTCCTCATACCTAGTTACTGTTTTCTTTGAAAAAGGCGATGAGACCGATTGGTTTGCTTGTTCTTCTGATTCGGTTATATTAAAATCCATGGATATGCTCGGACCTTTTTCCCTTTGACTAATATCTCTGAAAGTAGGTACATAGGTAGTTAGGTTAGGTACTATCGCAGTCAAAAAATCATATATAGCACACTGCGTGCCTAACCGTTGCGTGCGTGTTGACACCTAAATTGCTATGTCTAGGTACTTATTACTTTTAATAGTGTAGCATTGATTCAACTAAAAAGAGTGTTAATGACTTTTTAATGATAAAACTCTTAAATTTAAACGCCCTGCATGCTGCAACATTTGACGGGCTAATTTTAAAGTTGTCATAATTTAATGGCCTGCTCGGTCAGCAGATATGAACCCGTAGATGTAGTACAAATCAGTAAGCATAGTTCAATATCTTTGTAAGAGGTTATAAGGTTTCCTATATTTATCGTAGACAACGATCTTGAGCTTAGAGAAAGGATTAAGAGTACTGGCATATCTTAAGTGACCGATTTTGTATTGATAAGAACACGATGCTCTACACAAAGATCTTGAATTATATATTATACAAAGCAGCCATTCGCTATGCTTCACTCGTTTGTTTAGCGGTGTGGAATCCGTCATGTATTAAACATTCTTGGTACCTAGGAAGTAAGACTGAAAAAATGAAATTTTTGTGCACATTCTTTCTCTTCCTTCTTCTTGTTTTCAATCTATCTTGTAGAAATTTAAATAATAAGTCACCCCCATTCCGTTTTTAGTATCTAAAACAGTTTTTATACATATAAAACACACAAGTTGTAAAGGCAATAACATAACCTCAACTTATGATCAATTTCTTCATAATTGAAACATAGGGCCACAAAAAATGTTATTTAACTTAAGTACCTAAATAACAAACTATAAAATACTAGAATTAAACTATATTATTGTCTTGTATTTAACATTCTTGGTACTTACGTACTTACTAAAAATATGAAATTTATCTTCACATTTTATGTCTTTCTTCTTCTTGTTTTCAATTTATCTTGTAGCAAATTAAATAATAAGAGGCCCCCCATTCCATTTTGAGCATATAAAACAGTTTTTAGACGTATAAACACACAAGTTTTATAGGAGCATAAACTTTTCCTCGACTTTTGCTCAGTAACATGGTCATTAATATGTTCTTAATTGAAACATAGGGCTACAAAAAATATTATTTAACTTATGTACCTACATAAAAAACTATAAAATTGTAGAATTAAACAATATTATTGTAATTCAATACCTTACGAGAGTATTTTCACTGACAAATTCTAGGTGAATAAATTTGCGTACATTCACCGTAGCATGACGTGAGCCAGCCTGCGTGCTCATGTCAAAAAAATATTCGTGATCGCTGTTTTGGTACAAAATGTACTAGGTGACGCTAGGCATGCGATACGAAGGTGATAGTAAGGCGATACGAAGGCGATACGCAGGCGACACGATAGTATTTCTGCTGCCGAAATTAGGTCTGTTTAACGCACGATAGAGGCGCTTATCAAATCTCCTACAAAATGGTTACGCTAACGATACGAACACTTTCTCGCAAATATTCGTGATTGGCCTACAGAATACTAAAAAAACTAAACATATTATCACTAGGGTTGGATCACGGGGAATACTGATTCCCTATGACTAGGGCCACAGCTAGGGCTGCCATAGCTATCCTAGTTTGAAAGGGCGTCCGGGGGATTCCTGAAGAAGTGTCCCGGTAAAAACCGGACGCGCGTCGTAATGCCAGTTTAGTCACAGAATAAATAATAGTACAAGGTTTATTAGTTCGTATTATATTCCAGTATCTAGACTATATGACGCAGGTTACGTATATGTTGAGTCAAAAACACTGCCTCTCATCTGTCAAAATGCATATCATTTTCCGGGGACACCAGCATCACAAATTTCGGTGGAATATGTAGAGCAGGGACAAAAAAATGTCTTCCACGCAAGCTAAAAGAAAAAATGCCCTCACGTGTCGCGCGATCACTTTTATTCATGTTTCAGTTCTAAACTTGTTTATCGACGCGTGAGTCATTCAAAATATTGTTAACTAGTAATTTGTTTTATATTTGATGCCAATTAAAAAACAAAAGTTAAGTTCCTACCTAATTTTCTTAGTAGAGTAGAAGAGTACTTTAATTATATAATTTAATTCTGTTATTGGAGTTATCTATGATATATATTTGTTTGTGTGTTTATGCTCAGCATTTCCAAGTAGCCGAGAGTTATTTTATTAAATAAACATTAATATTTTTAAATACTTTCAAGAAAAGAAAGATTTCGACCAAATGTCTGAGGTTTTCGAAATGTTTGTCCGGTTTCAGCAAAATAGATGATGGCAGCCCTACCGAAAAATGACTCCACCAGGTGTGTCATACACACCTTCGGAGTCTTTTTGGCAGTGCCATGGAGCATGAATCGCTCAAAGAATTAGTAAGCTGAATTGGAAATGGGCTAGTCTTTCTCGAAGAATCGACAACCGTAGGAGGAGACGATTTTTGAAGTGGAGTCCGCGTATAGGCAAACGTAGCGTAGGGCGTCCGCCACGTGCCGGTCAGGTGGAGTTATGACTTGTGAAAAGCGCCTGGCAGGAACTGGATGAAGAGCCGAAGATCGAGCTCAATGACATTCACTAGGAGAGGCCCACATCCAGCAGTGGACGCATATGGGCTGATGAAAGGAACTATTATTTTATTCTGTGATTCAGATCGAATTAGACTGAGCTGAGAGTTCTACTATTCTATGCCTAGCACAGTACATATTAAAGTCCTTATGTACATCATCATCATCATGTCAGCCCTTAGAAGTCCACTGCTGAACATAGGCCTCCCCCAAAGAGCGCCATGACGAGCGATCTTGTGCCACCTCCATCCACCGACTTCCTGCGATGGCTACAAGTCATCGGTCCATCGTGTGGGGGGTCTCCCTACACTTGGCTTGCTTGTTCGTGGCCGCCATTCGAGAAGCTTTATTCCCCAGCGGTTGTCGGTTCTGAGAACCATATGGTCTGCCCATTGCCAATTCAACTTGCAAACTCTGAGAGCTATGTCGGTAACCTTGGTTCTTCTACGGATTTCCTCATTTCAGATTCTATCACTTAGTGAAAAACCGAGCATAGCTCTCTCCATTGCACGCTGCGCAACTCTGAGCTTGTGTATGAGACCAATAGTTAGCGACTAACGTCTCAGTGCCGTATGTCATCACTGGCAACACGCACTGATTATAAACTTTTGTCTTGAGACTCTGCGGTATCTGCAACGAGAAGACATGGCATAATTTGCCAAACGCTGCCCATCTGAGTTGGATTCATCGGTTGACCTCTTTGTCAAAGTTGGATCTACCCAGTTGGATCGTCTGACCTAAGAAGACATAGTGATCAACAGCTTCGATTGTATCGTTCCTAACATAAACCGACATGGGTACGACATGGGCATTTGACATTATGTTCGTCTTACCCATGTTCATTTTAAGACCCAACAGGTGGGCTGTTGGGAAACAATATTGAGGTCACTGAGCATTGTGCTTAGCTCTTCCAGGGTTTCTGCCATGATGACCATATCATCGGCAAATCGAAGGTGAGTGATGTATTCGCCATTGATGTTAACACCATATCCGTTCCAGTTCAAAAGCTTGAGTATATCTTCCAGTGCAGAGGTGAACAGTTTCGGAGAAATAACGTCTCCCTGTCTCACCCCATTTTGCTCCTGGATAGAATTCGTGCTCTGATCCTGAAGACGGACTGTCATGGTGGCCTTGCTGTACAAACACTTCAACACTTCGATGTACCGGTAGTCAATCTGGCACCGCTGTAATGACTGTAGCACTGCCCAGGTCTCGACTGAATCAAAGGCTTTCTCGTAATCCACAAACGATAGACATAGTGGCCGATTATACTCTTCGGTCTTCTGTATAATCTGCCGGAGCGTATGGTTGTGGTCTACGGTGCTAAAGCCTTTCCAGAATCCAGCTTGTTCGGGAGGCTGAAAGTCGTCAAACCTACGAGCGAGATGGTTTGTAACTACTCTCGAAAACAGCTTATAGACGTGGCTCAGCAGCAAAATGGGCCTATAATTCTTCAAGAGGGTTTTATCACCTTTCTTAGAGAACAAAACCACTACGCTCCTATGCCACGCCTCTGGCGTAGTACCCTCGAGGACGACGGAGTTAAACAGCTTCTGAAGGACTTTAAGTACCGGTGTTCCACCCGCTTTCAGTAGCTCTGTCGTTATTCCGTCCTCCCCTGGTGCCTTATCAGAATGGCTCTCAAACAGCTTAAGAGCAATCTCTTAAGCTGTTTGAGAGGCATTCTGATATCGTATAGGCTGACGACTGGGATATCTTCGGTATAATGTCGGGACAAACGGGCTCTTGCATCGCTAGTCGTGCTAGAAGGTCTACGCGATGATGAGGTGTATAATTATCCATATAACTTCTCAAGCTCACTCAAAAACTCTGGCTTCGACGAAAGGATGCTGCCATTGTCGGTTTTCAGCATCATCAACAGGCTTTGTCCAATAGATAGATCTCTTGCGAACACTTTGGAGACCTTGTTCTGCTCTATTGCGTTCTTAATACCAATAGTAGGTATTATAGGAACGCAAATCTTGTAGATGTGTTTATTAAGCAAGCTGTAACTCGACATATCCACTGAAGACTGCAGCCTCATCTCGCCTCGTTCTGCCATAAGTTTCAGTGTATGCTCAGAGAGTTTCTGTGTTCTATTTTTGCGGTGGGTTTTAAAGAACTCCGACCCAACCGCGTGAACAATTTCCACCAGCGCGATGTTTAGTTCGTCTACTGCATCGCATTCGGTAAAGATTTGAAAGCGATTTTAGAGCTCCAACTGAAAGCTCTCGGGGTTTTGGATTTGGGCAGGACTTGGGCGAAGAGTAGATCCCATCAAACGAGACCTCTCCTGCTTTACGTTAATATTCAATGAGCCTCTTACCATGCGGTGATCACTGCCGGTCTTAACCCTGTTAATCACAGAGACATCATTGAATATATGCTTATTGGTCTTCAAAATGATATCTATCTCGTGCTTATTACCGCCGGGGTGCATCCACGTCCATTTCCTGGACGGGTGCTTCTTGAAAAAGGAGTTCATCATAATGAGTCCCTCCTTCTCCATGAAGTCGACCAATCGCTGACCCCTTTGGTTCCCCTGTCCAAATCCAAACTGCCCCACTCTCAGTTCATCGCCATTCCTCATGCCCAGCCGAGCGTTGAAGTCCCCCATCACCACTGTGGTTTTCAGGATATGCATCACATGCATGGCATTATAAATTTTGTCATACATAGCCTCCACTTCATCGTCCGGGAGCTTCGAGTGTGGAGCGTACACCTGTATGACCTTCAACGAATACCGTTCGGTAATTCTGAGTATAAGGAATACTGCTCGAAACGCTTTCGATTTTCACAATGTTGTTGACGAGGGACTTGTGGACGAGAAACCCGATACCGTGTTGGGACTGCTGGTCGCCCTCCCAGTAATAGAGTAAGTTGCCGGAATTGAGGGTCATCGTATCCTCTCCCTCTCTTCGAACTTCTGATAACCCTATAATACCCCAGCGCAACTTACTTACTACTTCTTCCAGCTCTATCAACTTCTCATCGGTCCTCAAGGTGCGTGCGTTATAAGTTGCCAGGTCCAGAGATCGTGGGGGTTGGTAGCTGGGTCTCTGCCGGGGATTCTTAGCACCCCCTGCTCCACCGTTACCGTGGCTGCTACCGGTGCCAGGAATAACGGAGCTGCCGGGGTCTGGGGGCCGTCTTTGCGGTGTGTCTATCATATTGGGGGGGGGTTTGCCATAGTCACCACGCTTGGAAGGCGGATTGGTGACCGCAGTGTTACAAATATGTGCTCGGAGGACGCTGCTGCCCATCTTCCGGTGTGTATTCCCTTAGTCGCCTCTTACGACATCCACGGGAGGATTGGGAGGGATCTTATTCTAAGCCGAGACAGTCGAGACCACCGAGACCACCCTTATGTACTGCACGATACAAATATTAACAAAAAAACTCCACAAATATCTCTTTAAACTTTATTTATCACATTAATCATAGCCTAGAATGTAAAAAAGTTATTTCGTCCAAATAATTGAATTAAATGTCAGTAGTCGTTGTAACATTTTTAGTGCCGAGTCGTTTTAGTGCTGGGTAGTTTTAGTGTTGTTGACGCTTCTGGCGACACGCATGCTTCTGGCGACACGCATGCTTGGGTAGTTATCTGAAAAAATAATTAATAAAAATAAGGGTTTGACTATTGTCAAGACAATACAATATCCACGCCATGACAATATCCACGCTTGATATTCAAGCGTGGATATTGTCATGTCGTGGATATTGTCTTACATTGGTATCTCGGGGTTCCAACATTTAGGTCAGGGAAAGTTATATTGTCACTAAATACAACACCAAACACTTCCGCATCCGAACTGACCGTACGTGAGCTCCCTGCCGAGTCGTGGAGAGAAACTCATGGTGCGCCCGAGCCGCGGCGAGAAGTACCGAGTCCTGGATCCAATGCGCTCGTCACTGTGAACGAATAAAATATGGGACATTAGCGAATTAAGACCTTCACTTCGTTAACAAACCCGCACATTAAAGATGGGAGATTAGCGAATTATCAACCTCACTTCGTTACAAACCCGCATATTAAAGAGCACTCGTCACCTTGGTAATTGTGGCCGAATAAAATATGGGGCATTCACGAATTATTAACCTAAATTCATTAAAAAAAACGCACATTAAAGATGGGACATTAACGAATTAAAAGATAGGACATTAGCAAATTCTCACCCCTGATGATTTCTCACCACCTGATGATTTCATAACACCAATGGAGGAGGGGTTACCACCTGGTTATGAACAACCTTGATCAGTGTGGAAAACCTTAAACAGACACCGTACACAGGTTGGACGCTGCAGGAGCAACCTATGCAGGTGGGGCATGATTGACCAGTCAAGAATGCAGTGCGACTGCGGTGCACCCGTGCAAACCATGCCACACTTGCTGGCGTGTCCTTCATGTCCCTACCGCTGGACACTGCAGGAACTTTATCAGTGCACTGGTAATACCATAGACTTCGCCACTTACTGGTCCAAGTGGATATAAATTTATATTAAAAAAACAAAAATGTACTGTCGACACGAAGAAGAAGAAGAAGCGAATTCTCAAAAATTATTCGGTATGGACGGGACATGTTAAGTAACGTAGCAAATCCGCTCACTTTTAAGGGATTCTGTATGTCAAACTACGAACCCATATAGTTTTGCCATGTGTACGTCTGTCCGTACGCCTGTCTTTACGTCACATCCATTTTATTCAGACACTATTAACACAGGTTGAAGTTTAGCATATGAAAAGTTATTTAAAAAATGAGGCTTCCTTTACACGAGGAAAAAAATATAAATTTTGTGCCTTGTGCCCCATCGAATGGTTCTTCATTGAATATATTTGTCTTTAAAGTGATATTTTTGCTTGTGTAGCATGCATGCTCTATCCATTTTTTTTATTAAATGTCTAGTGTACAAATAATACAAATATACAAGCAAAATTATCAGGGCCATTTAAAGTTTAATAATTAAGGTAATAACAGCTGACCAAGTTAGTCCAACTTTATTAGCGTATCACGTAAAAACTACTGGACCAAATCCAACGCGGTCTTCACAGTTGGGCAGCTTTGGATCCAGCTTACGGAACCCTAAGTCTATGCTTCTCCGGTTTTTAAATTCAAAAATGTCACCCTTTGG
Source organism: Alsophila aescularia (assembly GCA_946251855.1). NCBI lineage: Eukaryota > Metazoa > Arthropoda > Insecta > Lepidoptera > Geometridae > Alsophila > Alsophila aescularia. The sequence continues at coordinate 64,964,566 of OX276373.1, forward strand.
GACTAAAGGGTCGTGGGACAAACTTACATTTCCTGGTCCGTAGGGGTGACTCCAAAGTCTTCAGTGAGCCGTCTGCCCAGCCGAGGTGTGAACCCCACAATCCGGTGCTCCCCTTCTAAGCTCCTTCCAAGCTTCGGCGTGAAGATCACCTTCTTCGTCACTGGAAAAGGAAGAGGCATTCTTATTTCTGACTAGCTGTAGCATATCGACTTGAAATTTACTTTGTAAGATAGTTTTTAAATTAATCTAGATTCTTGGCAAGCAATTTTTCCATCCATGTGTCGTTCAAAATTATGTAAATTATCTAAAATCGACTACCGCTCACACAGCTCCTGGACGAGCAGGACAAAAATTTGAGAGCGAACAGCGCCTTAATATTTTGTAAGGCAATGTTCTTAACACTGCGATTGTTAAGGCAGACGTCGTGCATACCATCAGATGGACGACCTGCTCGTCTTGTCACTAAAGATAATTTCTAAAAGTAAGCTTTTAATTATCCGCCTAAAGACTCGCTCAGTGAGTTACTCCAAATCCCGTATACCTGTACATGTTCAAGAGTTACCGTGTGTACTGTCGCTCCTGAAGCTGAATCATCTACTACACTAATATTATAAAGGGGAGAGATTTGATTATTTGTATGTTTGTTTGTTTGTAATGGATAAACTCAAAATATATAGAATCAATTTTAAAAATACTTTTATTAATAGAAACAGTGCAACTTTGAATCCAACGATACCGGGTTCGATCCTAGGCTCCAATGACTTTTCTAAGTTATGTGCGGTATTTCATCGCTCCGTGCTTCGGAGGGCACGTTAAGCTGTCGGTCCCGGCTGTTATTGATTAATAGCAGTCGTTAGGCCATGTCAGAGTCTCTCGGGCGGCCTGACCAACTCTGAGACCAGAGGCTAGCACTACCTCATACGACAAACAAACAACCAATAGAAAGCTAATTATCAGTGAGTAACATGATCAATATTTATTTTTCAAAAAATTAGAGATCCTAAGGCAAAGATTCCTAAGGTATCAAAAATACAGAACGGAATGACGTTGCCATGGAAACGAAATAATAACAACTCTGTCAAGAACGTGAGTAATAATGTAATAATGCAGTTGTCTATGGACAAAAAACACACACACGATCGTGTTGCTGCTAAAAATTATTAATTACGCTTACTGGCGTATTTTTTTTAGAAGTTACGACTGGTATGAAAATGATAAAAGTTAGAAAATTGCCGCGGTGTGAGCGTTACCCGAGCGAAGCCGGGGCGAGTCACTAGTCTTCAATAATTTTATAAACAGGAAAGATTTGTTTTTTTGTATGTTTGTTTGTAACGGATAAACTCAAAAAATACTGAACCGATTAAAAAAAATATTAAGCTGCATTATCAGCAAGTTACATGGGCACTATCTTATTAGTCAAGAATTAGAGATCCCTACGAAAATTCCAATAGTATAAACCAAGGTGTGCCATGGAAACGAAATAATAACAAGTCTGTCAAGTACGTGAGTAATATGCAGTTGTCTATGGTCAAAAAACACTACGCTCGTTGCTGCCAAAGATTTTGAATTACGCTTACCTACCGACTTTTTTTAAAAATTTACGACGAGTATAATAATGTTAAACGTAAAAAAGTCGCAGTGTGAGCGCTACCCGTGCACCGGCCGGGGCTAGTCAGTTCTAAGTCGCAGTGTGAGCGCTACCCGTGCACCGGCCGGGGCTAGTCAGTTCTAAGTCGCAGTGTGAGCGCTACCCGTGCACCGGCCGGGGCTAGTCAGTTCTAAGTCGCAGTGTGAGCGCTACCCGTGCACCGGCCGGGGCTAGTCAGTTCTAAGTCGCAGTGTGAGCGCTACCCGTGCACCGGCCGGGGCTAGTCAGTTCTAAGTCGCAGTGTGAGCGCTACCCGTTCACCGGCCGGGGCTAGTCAGTTCTAAGTCGCAGTGTGAGCGCTACCCGTGCACCGGCCGGGGCTAGTCAGTTCTAAGTCGCAGTGTGAGCGCTACCCGTGCACCGGCCGGGGCTAGTCAGTTCTAAGTCGCAGTGTGAGCGCTACCCGTGCACCGGCCGGGGCTAGTCAGTTCTAAGTCGCAGTGTGAGCGCAACCCGTGCACCGGCCGGGGCTAGTCAGTTCTAAGTCGCAGTGTGAGCGCTACCCGTGCACCGGCCGGGGCTAGTCAGTTCTAAGAGTGCTTCAAACCTTATGCAAAATCACTTCTGTTTTTTTTCTTACCTTTTGTATCAGGTTCGCTTCTCTCCAGCAAAGACACAGGCAGCTGATCGTAATAATACTTCATGGCATCAGCTGCTTCCAGCATCCTTAGGTAGAGATCTCTGCAACGATTAATATGTTCAACTACAGTTGCGCCCCGCGTTTTCACCCGCGTGGTATATAACGATTGATGATTATGATGATGAAAAGTAGCCTATGTGTCAATCCACGATATAAGCTATCCTGATACCAAATTTCATCCAAATCCGTCTAGCCGTTTGAGCGTGAAGGAGTAAGAAACATACACACACTGACTTCTAAAGATAGATGCCACTAATACGTAGTATTTGTGTACTCCTTGGCGGTTTTTATGAATTTTATAACGTTTTGTATGGACTGTCAGTTCTAATGTCTGGAGTTCTCAATTTCTTATTGTCGTTGGGAGCCGGTATATTCAAAGTACTCTGTGGTTGGGAGTTCTGCATCGCACTTACGAAGTTTTCCAAGTACAAGTATTCATTTTTAAAACTCTAAGCTTTGATGGGTCTGTGTACAACAGTGGCTACAGTACGGCCGATAAGTCGTGGCCACTCTGTACTTCGTGCAAATGGCTGCGTAATAATCATTTTTAGGAACCGAATGGCGGAATGAGGTGCATGCATCTCTCAGCCCCGCGCATGTTGTACACTTCTCTGATTTATAGTATCAATGTGATCACCTATATCAAATTATACAATACAATCAATCACCTGGCCTTCTCGTCGACTGATCGCCTTCTGCCACATCTTCTACCAACGAGAAAACTTAGGCCAAGTTGGTAGAACTATAAGTATTATGTGATAACTTACACACTTTGTCCCGTAGCGTCCAATCGCATTTTTACGTTGTCGTTTCTCGCTCCTATAGAAATAGGACATTGAGCTCTCAAAATTAGCAGCAAGGAAGTGGCTTTTGGACAGGCCACATAGGTCGCGTATAACTGATAACCACTGGAGAAAAAAAAAACTCAAATGCTGGACGACCACAGAAGGAAAGACGACGGGTCTACAGGTAGACCGACGAGATGGCCATAGGCTCATGAAGCAGAGAAGGGAAACATAGGCTACTTTTCAACGGGAGAAAAAGATTCTTTAAAAAAAAAGATCAGTCGCGGGACACCTGGCAGATGTGTAAACAAAAATAAATTAACTAAAACAACGTGCAAAGTTTTGCAACTGTGAATCTTCATCTGATCAATACTAAACGCACCTGTTGTCTTCCTCTGAGACCTGGAGAGGTCGCTTCCCGAGCCGGGCCTCGAACTAGAGCCCCTACCAGTCACTTTGCACGTCTCGGTCTTAACAATGAACACGCACCTGTTGTCTTCCTCGGAGACCTGGAGAGCCCGCTTCCCGAGCCGGGGCCCGAACCAGAGTCGCTACCGGTCACTTTGCGCGTCTCGGACGTAGCAATGAACACGCAGCTGTTATCTTCCTCGAAGACCTGGAGATCCCGCTTCCCGAGCCGTGGCCCGAACCAGAGTCGCTACCGGTCACTTTGCGCGTCTCGGACGTAGCAATGAACACGCAGCTGTTGTCTTCCTCTGAGACCTGGAGAGCTCGCTTCCCGAGCCGGGGCCCGAACTAGAGCCCCTACCGGTCACTTTGCACGTCTCGGTCTTAGCAATGAACACGCACCTGTTGTCTTCCTCGGAGACCCGGAAAGCCCGCTTCCCGAGCCGGGGCCCGAACCAGTGCCCCTACCGGTCACTTTGCGCGTCTCGGTCGTAGCAAGGAACACGCACCTGTAGTCTTCCTCTGAGACTTGGAGAGCCCGCTTCCCGAACCGGGGCCAGAACCAGAGCCCCTGCCAGTCACTGTGCGCCTCTCGGTCGTACCAATGAAAACGCACCTGTTGTCTTCCTCTGAGACCTGGTAAGCCCGCTTCCCGAGCCGGGGCCCGAACCAGAGCCCCTGCCGGTCGCTGTGCGCCTCTCGGTCGCTGGCATCCTGTAAACCAATTTTGTAAGGCTCAGGTCTGTTTTGCAAGAATCGATAGAACAGTGAAGATGCAAGCACAAATAAAAAAACGATACATACATTCATACACACCCTAAACTTATAACACCCCTCTCTTTTGGATTTCGGGGGACGAAATACTGAACTAACCATGGCCGACCTTACCTTGACGTCATTTGCGGCTGTCAAAACGAAAGAAACGGAAATCAGAAGGTAAATCGTATTTTCTATTCTTAAAAACATTTTTGCTCTTAAAATGAAGATGTTTTCAAGTGAAGCTGTGATAGTTTACTGCTGGCGAAAAAGTTCCAGTGGGTTATATAAGGAAAACCGAGGGTAGTAGGTATGTAAATAAGGGGAAGGGCGGCTAGTATAGTATAGCTAGCATAATTACCCTCTCTGTTTTGGTTAATGAATAAAATGTTCTCATTATTGTTAATCAATTTATACTAATATGTTGTTATAATGATAATGAGGCTACCTACCTTATTTATACGAACTACAATAATGCGATTTAGATTGATTTTAATTAAAAACCAACCGACCAGTTGGTCGATTGGCTAGTGACCCTGACTGCGATAGTCAACAGACGTGGGTTCGAATACCGCAAGTTGCAAACATTTATGTGACGATCACAAATGTGTGGTTTCCGAGGTATATATTCGTATTAATGTATGTTTATCCATTGTCTAGTACCGATAATACGGGTTTAAGTCAAAAACTAAACTATCCAACAGTGAAAACCGCATTTCTATCGGTCCTATAGTTATTACATGATGCGCGAATAAACATCTAGATGGACAGACAGAAACCATTTTTATAATTATTGTTGTATACTGGCTGTGCCCACGGCTTCGCACGCGCGTTCTTTCCTCTAGGTTACAACTCTATGTAATATTCCAAAACCTAAAGTACCAATATAACCTAGACCTTTTTTTTAGATCTTCTTTGTACAGACTTTTTCGTACATTATTGCTTTATTTTAAGTATCTATAATTATTTTAAACAGTTTTAATTAAATCCATATGTACAGACTGTTTAGTTACTAACTTCTATATTAAAAGTAAGTATGTTTATAGATAGATTTTGTCTGTTAGTTAGTTTAACTATAGATGAAACAATTTTAATGGACCTTTAGTTTTAGAGTCACCTAACGGACTCCTAAACGGTAGACCTAACGGAGCCGAAAAGTGGACACTCACGGTCAGACTAGTCCACAAATTGAAGGTCACTCAGTGAGCTATGGAGCTATGCTTAGAGTTTCTCTGAAGGACAAGATTAGTAATGAAGATATCCGACAGAGAACCAAAGTAACGGACATAGCTCTTAGAATAATTAAGTAAGCTAAAGTGGCAGTGGGCTGGTCACATTTCTCTCGAGTTCTCTCGGTTCTCGAGTGGAGAACTCGTCTATACTACGATGAGGAGTGCTGAAGACCGAGCTCAGTGGCGTGCATTAGGAGAGGCCTTCGTCCAGCATTGGACACATATAGGTTGATGATGGTAGACTTCAACCCAACATAGTAATAAAGGGTACCATAAAAGGCCGCTTGCCCCTATTCTTTGTATTAGCAGCAAATTGAAACAAATCTTTCAGAGACGCAACTCTATTAACTACGTCTGTCAAGCCTTGCTGGTAATAGTGAAATTTCCATTGGTGTATATTATATATGTTGGATGTTCGGTGAATTGTAATGAATTAAAAAAAAACTATAGCTACATAGCTATCGTCTATCAATTTCAATGCGATAGGTACAACTAGTACTTAGGACCTATGTGGGTGGCAGGTGGAACAATGCGATAGGTACAACTAGTACTTAGGACCTATGTGGGTGGCAGGTGGAACAAAAAACTTATCTTCCTATTTCTATCTATCTATATCTATTCTATACATATAATAAAAGTGTAACCAAGGTAAAATCTTTACATGGAAGATAATTTGCAAAAATCATTTTCATTTGAGTATATGAAAGCTTCGATGAAAGAAACAAATATTATATGAAAGTACTTAGTAAAACCCAAACATATCGGTTTCAGAATTATTGTCTGTCTGACTGTGTAACTTCATCACGCATAATATAGGGAATGGATTTTGATGCCGTTTGCTGAACTGTATTCCTTGGAGTCCTGTTGAGGTTTTTATCTTTGTTTCATCAAAATCGGTTTATGCAAAAAGGAATTACAGTCATTACCATATAACGGTTAACAGCACAGAAACGAAATGTTGTGTAGGTATTTTATTATTGACCGAGGGAGCGCGAAGAGCGAGCGAAGCGTCTCTGTTTCAGCTTGGACAAAAAATCTTTCGTATGTCCAGCGATGTCGGTGCGGCTGTTCTCCTCTACAGGTCGCATTTCTCAACCGATCTAGACGAAACTCGGTATACAGGTTAAGCGAATTTTTAGAATTTTCTAGTCGTCGGCGATTTTTAATTGGAGGGGTACTCCCTCTAAAAAGGGTAAAAAGGGGGCTACTGAATATCTCCGCCTTATTTAATCCGATTTTGATGGTTCTTTTTTTATTTGAAAGGTAGTAACTTTAAATTAGTCTCATAAAAAAATTGGTGAAGATCTGATGAGGGTCTTCGGCGTGATGAGCAGGATAGCTCCTCAAAATGCAGTAAATTTCTCTCTTTTAGGTTTCTACCATTGGAATCAGCCCTTTACCTACTAGGTAGGGATTGATGAAGCACCTTGGTTATTAATGTTAGTTGTACAATATGGTAACTAGTAGGCGCTACTGTGCACCACTAGATTGTTCTCAAAAAAGTTTGTACTCGCGAGGTCTACAGCTTACAGAGCCACTAGTGATACCTGGTTTTAAGTTTTACCATGACATGGTTGCTGCACTCAGGGTTGGGTCCTTACTAGGGAACTCCTCGACGGTTAACAGCACGAACGACACGAAATGTTGTATACGCATTTAATTTTGATAGCTCGTTCTAATTTTCACCATGACATGGCTACAGTATAAAAGTTTTTTTAATGATATTTAATTAACTTCCTTGATGATATCTCGAGACAATGATATTGGAAAAGTAAATCACAAAAGAAAAGGATGGAGGTGGTTTGTGGGATGATAGGGGATGGTTGGTAGGGTTTTTAGAGGGTACTGGGGCGGTGAGAAGGTAAGGCGAGGGAGATAGGAAGGGGGAAGGGAGGCAGGGAATTTGTACGCGTGTAAAGCCACGGGGCGCAGCTAGTAAGTAATTAGTTGGTCTGTCATTTCAATCTTATAGCTAAACTAGTAAACTAGCTGTGCGTGGTAAGTTATATCTAAACTAGCTGTGCGTGGTAAGTTATATCTAAACTAGCTGTGCGTGGTAAATTTCTGAGACATAATAAGGATCCTTTGAGTTATTGCAGAACCAAAATTACCCCGCCCTGCCCGTGGTCCTCCCACACAGTTCACCGGGCTATACCAGGGGCATGTTTTTCTTTCCGTGGTCCACCTCAAGATAACTAGGTTACTACTCGTAATATAATCAAACTTCGTTCCGAATTATAATGGTTTTTATCGATTGCTCGGCTTCTACTCATCGGATTGAGATACCGAATAGGTACATCAGTTAAAGGTTAAGTCTAACCCTAAGCTGTCCAACAGTTAAAACCACATCGCAATCGGTCCAGTAGTTTTTACGTGATGCGGGAACAGACAAACAAACAGACAGAAAGACATGACATAAAAAAACTTGTTCTGTAGCTTATATTAAGTCCCCTTGGGGCTTTTTTATTATCTTCTTTGTACAGGTTTTTAGTTACTGCTATAATGTAAGTTGTACAGATTCTATGTAAGTCATAGAATAACAGAAGGACCCAGTTGCAGAAGTCCCTAAGTCCAAAATTTGAGGTTTTCAGGATAATTATTTGAAGTTAATAAATGGTCTGGTAATATTCCTATCAGGCTTACAGACGAAAATGAAACTTCGATGTAAGTTAAAAAAGTATACCTAGAACAAAAAAACAACTTCTAAGTATTTTTATTACAATCATTGCTTAAAACTATTAAACTTTTCAATATAATTGACTTTATTGAGATGTACTTAGGTACATCAAATTATAAAATTGGTAAATTGGTGGTAAATTGGTATTAATCATTAGGACTTAGGCTCTACAAGCTTTTAGAAGTATTTTTAGGATTTAGTTTTTTTTTGGACTTAGACCCTAAACTAATAAAATATAATTGACTTATGTACTTATTATAATAAAAATAAGGAAATTAAATAAATTAAGGAACATATAGAGGACTACACACTGTTAAAAATCACTCACACACTCTTGATCTTCTTCAGATTCAACTTCGTCTGCCTGGCTAGGCACAACATTCAAACGTCATTAAGTAAATCTGAATAAAAATGTAATTCGTCATCAACTTGAGCAAGTGTATAATTTCTTGTTTTTTTTCAGGTTTAAGGCGCTCTTCTAGGGCAGTATGTAGGTATGAAAAATTTCCTCAGCCCCCGCAAATGTTTCGAGCGTAAAGACACAGCGAGCGAGAAACGCGGCGCTTTTGGGCATGCCACAGTATAGTAAATGCAGAAGATATGAACTGTTACTGTTTAGGGTATAAACTGGTTTAGCTTTTCGCTATATTGGGTGGGTACGAAAGAGAAAATAAATTTGCTTTTCTACTGACTATGTTTAATTGTTATGTAGGTAACTAGGTCTGAATTATTATTGTAATTGCAATCTAATGTATATTCAATTTGATTTATTTCAGATAAAAACATTCATATTTGTTAGTATACCTATATGTATATATATATATATATATATATATATATATATATATATATATATTCGGGACAATTCCACACCGCCTATTTGTATCTGTTACCATTAAGCGCTGATATGGCTGAATGGATTTTGATGATATTGTGTATATGTTATCATCATCATCCATCATCATTTCTCCACCTAGGTAAAACCACTGGGCGCAGCTAATAAACGTATAGCTGTAATAATATCATACTAATAAAGTTTGTGTGCCTATTTATGATTGAAACTATATTATCTATATCGGCTAAACGGATTTGGAAGAACGGCTAAAATTAGAAAAAGTGTCATATGGTATATTATTTTTATTGTATGTATAAACTAAAATGTTTCACAATATTTTCACTCTGTACGGTACGGGTTATTGCTCTGGGACAATGCTGCCGAGACACCAATAGAATTTATGTATTACAGAAACGAGCTGTAAAGGATATCTATAGGTAGGCTTAGCCCTAGAGAATCGCTAAGATACGTCTTTTCACAAGTGAACATTTTAACATTGCCTTGTTTGTATGTCCTCTTGGATATTCTGTACGCTCGGAAACATTTAAACAGGATTACAACATGCGGACAACGTCACAACTATGAGACAAGGCACAAGTATTACCGATCCGTTTTTAAAAACTATGTTCGTTTTTATAATTCACATGGAGTGAATAATTTGTGTGAGTGGATAATTTGTGATTGATATTCAATTTTATCACAAAAGACTGCATTGTTTTTGATGTTTCATGAGAACTTGACAGAATTGAAACGACGACCAAGGTCTAGCTGCGAATAATTGAATTGTAACAGATTTGTATTTTATGTTTTCTCTGTTGACGCTCATAAGTGTACCGTGTTGTATCTATCTATCTATACTATAATAAAACTGTAACTGGGCTAAATCTGTAATTTAAATATTTTTTGAAAATTTTAATTGATATGAACTTCAAAATCGATATGGAGTGCAAAAAGGTATTTTTTTTATTTTTTGTCTGTCTGTCTGTCTGTCTGTCTCTTTGAACACGCATCACGCAGAAACTACCCGACGGATTTTGATGCAACTTGGCACAATCATAGCTTATGTTATGGATTAACATTTAGAATACTTTTTATCCCGAAAAAAACAATGGTTCCCGCAGGATAGGGGTTGAAAGTTATTTAAAAAAAACACATATCACGCTGAAACTACCGTACGGATTTTCAAGTAACTTGGCACAGTCAAAGTTTATAGTATGTGTTAAAATGAATGATACTTTATACACGAATAAATACGAGATTCCTGCGGGATATGAGTCTAAAGTTATGTTAATTTGAAAGGAATAATAATTGCACATCCGTTTATACAACGGTACCGTGAATTCGGCTCCTATGCCACAAGTCAGAGTGGCACAGTAGAAGCGGTGTCTGGCTTGCAACCCAGAGGCACATGGATCGAATCCACGCGCTGCTATGAATGTTTTGCCTCAATATTTTTAAGCATTTACATATTTTGTGCCTTTTTTTACATTTTCTTTGATTTTTTAAAGGCTTATGTAATTTCCTGAAGTAAACCGTCAAGTTTTGTTAGAAAACAATATATATAATGGGAACTATCCAAACGAATGGTCCGCCTTAGGTGCGGTTTTTTATGTTTGCAAGCTGAGGTAATCGAGATGGTATAGTACGAGTTTGGTACAAGTAAAGATAGCACAATGGCATCAACAACTCAAGCGAATAAACCAAAGGCATCCAAGTTCTTCCTCCGATTTAACTAGATGGCGCTGATTGACCTTAAAACACGCAATCATTTCATTCCTGCAACCAAGGGTCCCGGTAAATTCAAATTTGTCAGGTTTTTGGGATTCGGCTCACACTAGCACTAGCACGACCTCCAGGGGCCTAATTCTCTAATTTTAAGACGCCAATTCCTTGCTGCCTGCGTGGAAATTGGAATCAATCACGAACAAATTCCACGTAGGCATGGGTCATTTTCGCAATATCCAGCACCAGGACTTTCAAGTACGTCTATCTTCAAACACCAGGGCGAAAAACCAGGGTTCAAAATACTTTCAAGTGCTTTCTGTAGAAACAGATTAAAGCCTTGAAAGTAGAAAATACTTGCATAGGAAATTGATTTTTGCCGTCATATAAATAAGGAGAACAATCGTGTTTGCAAAATAAAATTACTTGGAAGCCTTGAAAGTAGAAAAAACTTGCATAGCAAATTGATCTTTGTCTATATATAAAAGGAGTACTATCGCGTGTGTGAAAAAGTACTCTGAGGCCTTGAAATTGTTTGTTTGTTTGTCGTATGAGGTAGTGCTGGCCTCTGATGTCAGAGTTTGTCAGGCTGCCCGAGGGCCTCTGACATGGCTTAACGACTGCTATTAACCAATAACAGCAGGGACCAACAGCTTAACGTGCCCTCCAAAGCACGGAGCGATGGATAACCGCACATAACTTCGAAAAGTCATTGGTGCGGGAGCCTAGGTTTTGAACCCGGTATCGTTGGATTCTAAATTGTACTATAGAACCATTAGGCCACCATCGCTCTTTTGAAATGAAAGTAAAAAATACTTGCATAGGAAATTGATCCGTGGGTATGCATAAATAAAGACCACAATTGCTTTTGCGTAAAAAATACTTCGAAGCATTGCAAGTTTTCTGAGTATGTATATACATTATATGTACTACGTTTTTTTATTATGTTTCTTCCATTGAGATATTATAATGTACTACCTACGTAACTACATAATTATATAATAATATCGGAGGTTTCTTCATAATGTCTTACTGGCAAAATGGTTAGTTGTCGGAATTGAAATGTGTACATACAGAGGTAGGTACACAGGTACACTTCACAGAGAAAGTATAGAAAACTTTTATTTTTTTAAAATCAATCCTCACATCGTGTTGAAAAAGCTCAAAAAGTAGGTAGGTAGGGTAGGTAATTATTAAGAGCCAGTTAAAGTGCCAGTAAGTAGGTACGTCGTTCTGTGAAACATATTAAAAAAAATTTGTAATAAGAACACAATGTTTCGTTGCATTAAAATTAAAATTTGTTCGTGTGGACCTCACTATAATGACCTACCCTTGATGCCCCATCCAATTTACCTCACCACCTTAATTACTCTCTAATCTGTGCCACCTTACCTTCGGAGATAATTTTCTCTACTCAATAACAAGACATTTAAACTAGATGGCGTTGTCTACCCTTAAAACACGCAAGCGGTTTGTTACGAAGTGGTTTGAACGTTGAATTAACTCGAGCAACACGTTTTCTTCTTTTTTTACTTTATGGTCCTTAGAGGCTCTTAAAACGTATTGAGATGTTTTTGTGTTTTTTGATAGAATAAGTCGACTTCAATTGTAAAACGCGCAGAAAAATTAAGCTAATTATTTATAGTAAAATAGTAATTTATTAATTAAAAAAATAAATTTAACTGTTATAACGCATATTCTGTGAAGTACGGAGTGCCGTACTTCACAGAATATGCGTTATAAAAAGGCAAGGCAGTGCCTTATTCCGATGATTAGATGCCGAGCAATCGATAAAAAACTATTTGACGGCTGAACGAATTTTGAAGAAATGTAGTATAATATTAATAACTGGTCTGGTAGTGGTTTGGCTTTTGGTCCTGGAATACAACGTGTGGGCTACTTTTAAATGAAATGACCACGCGGGCAAAGCCGCGGGCACAGCTAGTATTGAAATAAAGGAATTGAAATTGAAAATCATACTCAAATATAAAAACAGAAACAAAAGTAATCAAATTAGAATGACTTGGAAACTAAAATCAGAGTTCACAACAACGGTCTGCTGATGGTATTTATTTCTTCTCATCAAAGCACAGCATTTTTTTTGTGTTATCCTCGCCATTTATACGGCAATTTTTCGACCTTCTGATTTTTCATTATCAATCAACGACAAAAATAATAAATAATGACATTTAAAAATATGTGTTTTTGTAGCAACCATCTTAGCAACACAAACACATGTACACAAAATAACTTGAGCAGGCGTATTATTGAAAAAAAAAAAACAAACTATGGTATGAAACGAACGTGTGTCGATGCAGCAATGCCATCAAAACTCAAGGGTCTCGTGTACAGGTTGTCCCAGAAAGTGATGAGATTCTGTCTGAGAACGAATACTTCTATGGAGGATTGTATGACTCGCATGCTTCTAGACCTGAACCCAGCAAAGAGGATTCCCACGTAATGACCAGCCACTAAACTGTCGAACTGCCCGACGTCGCCTAGACGAGACTGAGATGGTGCTCAATTAATTTAAAAATAGAAAGGCCCCCGGTATGGATGGTAACTTCAGAGCTCTTGCAAGTAGGGGGAAACCCGTACTTCGGGGGCTTCAGGGGTTATTAAGCACCATCCTTAACAGTGGAAGAACTCCAGAGGCGTCGAGCAGGACTTTGGTAGTACGCTTCTTTAAAAAAGGGGATAAAACCCTTTTAAAGAACTACCGACCTATTGTATTCTTGAGCCACGTCTATATGTTGTTTTTGAGGGTCTCAAATCGTCTCCCAAGAAGACTTGACAAATTCCAGCGTCCTGAACAGGCTGGTTTCGCAGAGGATGTAGCACCACAGACCGCATACACAAGGTGAGGCAGGTAAAATAGAAGTCTGAAGAGTATAACCAGGCGCTTTGTCTTGCTTTTGTAGACTATGAGAAGGCCTTTGACTCCGTTGAAACCTGGGCCTTCCTGTGTTTAAAGCGCTGGATTGGCAAGGAATTTGAATTAATATCAATGGCAAGAACATTTCACACTAACGATTTGCCGATGACATAGACGATGACCTTATAACGGAGTCGCTGTAAGACTTGTAAAGTTTTCTGACCAACCTAGATGAATCTTCTCGACGCATCGGTCTCAAAATGAACATAGATGAGACCAAGGTCATGTTGAATGATCTTTCTGAGCCGAAACCGATTGCAGTGAATGGTGTTTATTTTTGAAGTTTTCCGATAATATGTTTATCTTGGGCAAATATTGCAATTAGGTAAGAATAACTTTGAGAAGGATGCCAACAGAAGAATTCAGCTGGGTTAGGCAGCATTCGGCAAGCTTTGTCAGGTCTTCTCGTCGTCCATACCACATTGCCTGAAGGCAAAAGTATTCAATCAGTGTGTCCTACCAGTCATAACCTACGGAACCGAAATGTGGACACTCATGGTCAAGCTAGTCCACAAATTTAAGGTCGCTCATAGTTCACATTTCCCGCAGAACCGATAACTTTGGGGTAGATGAGTTCTCGAGTGCAGACCACGTTTAGGCAAACTTAGTGTAGGAAGCTCTGTGGCCAGGTGGAGTAACGACTTGTGAAAAGCGGCTGGAAGAAAATGGATGAGGAGAGCTGAAGACCGAACTCAGTGGCGTGGCGTCAGATGAATTTTTTGCCTAAACGGCTTGATAGATTTTGATAAATGAGGTATCATTGGATTCGTATGAATCATGAGAGTGCTATAGAATATATAAAGTGTCAAGAAAACGAATATGACGGCATACAGCTGCCATATTGTATTTCCCACGGATCATCCAATGATCCAAACCTATCGAGTGAGGTATCAAAATTTAGGTCTTTAAAGGACCATTCCAAAAATATACAATTATTTTTCCTTAATAGTAACAAATGTCTTTTAAGCTTCTTACGAAATTTTCAATTTTATATTATTCACGTTAGTACTATAGTCCAATATTGCAATTGCAACTATTAAAGTAAAATATGTAAGTAAATATGAAACGTTAAAATTATATTATAATCATTTTTGCAGGTCCGTCCGCTAGCGCGGCTGAAAAGCAAAAACACGAGCATATGTTTGCGTCGTGTGTTCCGCGCCCCACGCCTGCACGCCATTCGGGTTTTTTGTATTTTTATAACTTTTTTACTTGTTAATTACCTACGTCTATCAAAACATTGTTTCTACTTTATCCTTGATTTCAGTAATTGGCCGAAAACTAATCAGCAGGTGGACGAAACTGGATTTAGGAGCTAAAACTAGCGAAATGTGCATATTCAGTTATATATCAAATAAAAAAACACCTTTACTAGCAATTGGCCAAGAATTGGCGAACTTACCACACTACTTTTTCATTTTCCATCGTTTCAATTATACTGAATTACTGGCCTAAGTATTAGTTTTGGGGTAATTGAGCAAATAATTTTAACTAAGTAACAATCTGTTCAGAAAATCTTACCTACTGTACTTTTTTATACTGTGGCATGCTTGCCTAAACCTATTATTTATTCTGTGCCTAAACAATGTAGGTCGTCAACGTAAATCATATACTGTTAATAAATGAGTTAGGTAATTGATTATGTATCGGTAAGTATTTTTTGTTATTATTTTGTAACACACTTTTCATCTACATAATTAAAACTCAAAATACTTACCTAATAATAATAATTATAAAAAATAAATAACCTGCTTACAACTTTTCAAGTATTTACATACCTATTTTCGATAGATATAGGTATAAGTATCTATTATATTTATTTAATATATAATTTTTATTTTCAGTTCCAATCTGAATTATTTTATTATTATTACCCATTTTGGAAAATATAAATCAACATCAATGAATAAAAATACGTTAGTCACCATTTTTACCTACACGATAACTTTACTACGCCAATCATTTATTTACGGCTCTCCTACGTCGCTAAAATGATCATACATACTAAGCGTGAGGGGTATTTTTGCGGAGACAAACGACACAGGTCCTTCCTCGGAGAAGCCTCGGCGGACACAGAATATTTTTGTTTGCAGCTCCTAAAGAATAAAAAGCCACGTCTATTGGAATAACTTTCACATGGCTTTATGATAGTATAACTTAACAGGACACTTTTTAAATACCGATTTAGAGTCATCTTTGGAATTATTTTTTATCGAGCCAACAATTCTCAATCACGTTTCTATCACTTACAATTTCTAGAGTGTATATTCAAATTTAATAAAATATTTTTTTTTCATATTTTTTTTATATTTTAGACGATTTACAGAGGTTCAAAAACCTTCAAATGTGCTAGAAGCCCGCCTTAAGTTTCACTAGGCTGTCATAATACATTTTCTGGTCCTCGTCGTAAACTTCGTTGCACTATAATGCGATAGAACGAAAATGGTTTATAAGAACCGGTCGTTTTTCGGCCGGCTAATAAACCTAGCCTATGTCACAGAATAAATAATAGTACAAATACCTATGTTTAACGACAAGCAGCTATGCCATGAATATTCTTAACTAGCTGCGCCCCACGGCTTCAACCGCGTGAGGGATGATGATGAGGATGAAAAGTATCCTATTGTTATTCCAGGATATAAGCTATCTCCATTCCAAATTTTATCAAAACCCGTTCAGCTGTTTGAGGTGAAGTAAAATGATGACGATGATGAAAATGATGATTATGAAAATTTTATAATCCCTAACTCCCTACTCCCCCCAATTATAGCTTAGAAGCTTCTCGATCACATCAGCTTTCAAACCAAAAAACTCATCCTCTTTTCTCAAGTCTCCCCCCCCCCCCCCCCCCCATATAGTTAAGAACCATCTCGATTACATCAGTTTCCAAGCATAAAAAACCACATCAAAATCGGTCCTTTCGGATATAGTTCTAATTTATCAATTAAAAAGTCATTTATCGTATAATAGCATAATAATTATTAGCATTATCGTATAATAATTATTAGGTAAGTATTTTGATTTTTAATTATGTATATATAAGTTTGTTACAAAAAAATAACAAAAAATACTAACCGATACTTAATCAATTACCTAACTCATTTATTTACAGTATATTATTTACGTTGACGACCTAATCATTTTTTACGCAAGCATGCCACAGTATAAAAAAGTACAGTAGGTAAGATTTTCTGAACAGATTGAGTTACTTAGTTAAAATTCTTTGCTCAATTACCCCAAAATAATATTTGGGTCAGTAATTCAGTATAAAACGATGGGAAATGAAAAAGTAGTGTAGTAAGTTCGCCAGTTCTTTGCCAATTGCTAGTAAAGGTGTTTTTATTTTATTTTATCTATGACTGAATATGCACATTTCGCCAGTTTTCGACCCTAAATCCAGTTTCGTCCACCTGCTGACTAGTTTTCGACCAATCACTGAAATCAAGGATAAAGTAGAAACAATGTTTTGATAGACGTAGGTAATTAACAAGTAAAAATTGTTATTAAAATACAAAAAACCCGACTGGCGTGCAGGCGTGGGGCGCGGAACACACGATGCAAACGTATGCTCATGCTCGTGTTTTTGCTTTTCAGCCACGCTAGCGGACGGACCTGCAAAAATGATAATAATATAATTTTAACGTTTCATATTTACTAACATATTTTAAAATAATAGTTGTAATTGCAATATTGGACTATAGTACTAACGTGAAAAGTCTAAAATTGAAAATTTTGTAAGAAGCTTAAAAGACATTTGCTACTATTTAGGAAAAACAATTGTATTTTTTTGGAATGGTCCTTTAAAGACCTTAATTTTTATACCTCACTCGATAGGTTTGGATCATTGTATGTTCAGTGGAAAATACAATATTGCAGCTGTATGCCGTCATATTAGTTTTCTTGACCTTTTATATATTCTTTAGCACTCTCATGATTAATACGAATCCAATGATACCTCATTTATCAAAATCTATCAAGCCGTTTAGGCAAAAATTTAATCTCCTAAGTCACGCCACTGAGTACGGTCTTCAGCTCTCCTCATCCATTTTTTACCAGCCGCTTTTCACGGGTCGTTACTCCACCTGGCCACAGAGCTTCCTACACTACGTTTGCCTAAAAGTGGTCTGCACTCGCGAACTCATCTACCCCAACGGTTATTGGTTCTTCGGGAAATGTGACCTCTGAGCAACCTTAAATTTGTGGACTACTTTGACCATGAGTGTCCACATTTCGGCTCCGTAGGTCATGACTGACGTCAGGCAGTGTGTCAGTTCAGTGGCGGGTCATTGCGTGGGAATCCTCTTTGCTGGGTTCAAGTTTAGAAGCATGCGAGTCATACAATCCACCATAGAAGTCTTCGTTCTCAGACAGAATCTCCGGCTTAGAGACGATGGTTGTGCCATTATTGGTATTGAGCTTCGTCAGATGGGACCTACTCGATTAATTGCTGGGCGAAGGCTTTCGACTACCAATTTTGCTCCATCGCCTTTTCTATCAGGTGTGTATTTGAGCATCGGAGGTCACATCACACCAGCTTACTAATCTTCTGATGGAGCTACCTTTTTTCTGACGGTGTGGCTTGTTGTTGCTCCCGCCGTTTGTCCATAAGTCGAAGAGCCTCAACTGGGATTTTAGATATCTTGTCCGTACGCTGCAGCTGACAAAAGTTTGTGCCTTCTTCCCTAAGGATTCCCACAACTTTTTGGAGTTTCTCATCCAATTCATTTGGGGTTTACAAGGCAGTTTTTTTTTAATATAGCTTTTGCCCGCAACTTCGTCTGCGCGGACTACAATTTATTTCGAAAAAAGCATCCTATGTTTTTTAGCGTATTAAAAATCAATGCAAAAGTATAGCACCAACGTATAGTATTTTCTTTTGCACCAACGCTCTTGATGCTTTTTGACAGCATTGTACAGCGAGTAATCGATAATTTTTTCCGAGGAGACTTATTATTTTCCGGGATAAAAAGTATCCATTGTGTTATACCACATGTTCGTTTCATACCATGGTGTGTTTTGTTTTTTTTTTCAATAATACGCCTGCGCATGTGATTTTGTGTATATGTGTTTGTGCTGCTAAGATGGTTGCTACAAAAACACATATTTTTAAAGTATATATGTCAATATTTATTCTTTTTGTCTTTGATTGATAATGAAGCATCAGAAGGTCGAAAAATTGCCGTATGAATGGCGAGGATAAAACAAAAAAAATGCTGTGCTTTGATGAGAAGAAATAAATACCATCAGCAGACCGCTGATGTGATCTCTGATTTTAGTTTCCATGTCATTCTAATTTGATTACCTTTGTTTCTGTTTTTATATTTGAGAATGATTGTCAATTTCAATTCATTTATTTTAATATAGGTACAACACGGTACTTTTATGAGCGTCAACAGAGAAAACATAAAATACAAATCCATTATAAACAATAAAAATATCTATAAATTAAAGAATTAAAGTAAATTAATGTTGTAAAAAATATGTTAGAGTTTAGTACTTATGGTCCAAAGTCCAATTTCAGCCATGAAGCCTTGTCACTTAAAAAACTTTAACGCTATAATATGCCTTTTGCATTAAAAAGTCCTTTACTTTAGTTTTAAATACGCTGTCAGTTTGAATTAATAGTATTGTTTTCATAAGAAGAGGCCTACGTGCAGCTGTGGACAGATGTCTAGGCTGATGATGATGATGAAATCTAAAGAGAAGCAACTAAAATATTCCGATCCACTCGTTTGCACAAGCCGCCTCTCACTTACACCATAATAAGCCGATCGGCCGCCACATCGAAGCAAGATGACCTTGTTCGTCTTTTCAATTCTGTCAAGTTCTCATGAAACATTAAAAACAATGCAGTCTTTTGTGATAAAATTGTGTATCAATCACAAATTATCCACTTACACAAATTATTCACTCCATGTGAATTATAAAAACGAACATAGTTTTTAAAAAAGGATCGGTAAAATTTTGATAGCTTATTTTTTGGCAGCACAAGTTTATACTTGTGCCTTGTCTCATAGTTGTGACGTTGTCCGCATGTTGTGATCCTGTTTCTATGTTTCCGAGCGTACAGAATATCCAAGAGGTCATACAAACAAGACAATGTTGAAAATTTCACTTGTGAAAATACGTTTCTTAGCGATTCTTTAGGGCTAAGCCTATAGATAGCCCTTACAGCTCGTTTCTGTAATACAAAAAGCTATTGGTGTCGGCAGCATTGTCCCAGAGCAATAACCCGTACGACCTTACACAGTGAAAATATTGTGAAACATTTTAGTTTATACATACATTAAAAATAATATGCCATATCACACTTATTCTAATTTTAGCCGATCTTCCAAATCCGTTCAGCTGATATAGATACCATAGTTTCAATCATAAATAGGCACTCAAACTTTATGAGTATGATATTATTACAGCTATACGTTTATTAGCTGCGCCCAGTGGTTTTACCTAGGTGGAGAAATGATGATGGATGATGATGATAACATATACACAATTTCATCAAAATCCATTCAGCCATATCAGCGCTTAATGATAACAGACACACATAGGTATACTAACAAATATGAATGTTTATATCTGAAATAAATCAAATTGAATATACATAAATGCACACAAACTTTTGAATATTTATTATAAGATTAGATTGCAATTACAATAATAATTCAGACCTAGGTACCTACATAACAAACGTACTCAGTAGAAAAGCAAATTTATTTTTTCTTTCGTACCCACCCAATATAGCGAAAAGCTAAACCAGATTATACCCTAACCTGATCTACATATCTTCTGCATTTACTATACTGTGGCATGTCTAAAAGCGCGGGGGGCTTCCCCACTCGCGCCGTGTTTCTAGCTCGTTGCGTCTTTACGCTCGAAACATTTGCGGGGGCTGAGGAAATGTTTTCATACCTACATACTGCCCTAGAAGAGCGCCGCACGGACCGATGAAAAACCGCACATAACTTAGAAAAGTCATTGGTGCGGAGCCTAGGTTTTGAACCCGGTATCGTAGGAAGCATGGTGGCATAAATGCGATGGTGGCCTAACGAGGCCACCATCGCATTTATGCCACCATGCTTTTTCGTTGTGCAATATTTAAATAGTCATTCAGAGAAGTTATTACTTCGGTCCTTTGTAAGCTACGAATTTTTAGATACAAAATGTCATACTAGATATAGTGCCTTCTTGAAAGCCAAAGGCCATTTTAGCATCAACATTTTCAAAATTATTTATTTTTGTGTGAATTATCTGGACGAAGGCACTTCTTACTAAATAAATAAAAACTGAACATATATCATTCAGACGTGCTCTACACGTTAATGCTATCAGGTCAAAAAGTCCCTAAGCAGACGTAGGGACTTTTGCAACTGGGCCCTTCAATGCTCAATATAGTAGGTACTATATAACCCTTTCATGATAAGGCGAAACTCCGACACGGGTGCACAGAAGTTGGAAGTAACAAGTAACGGATTTATATTTCGTGGTAACGGCTAGACATCGCCACGGGTCACTCCAGTTGCCACCACCGTCAACGCCCTCTCTGGTGTTTTATTTTTGTTTTTAGTGTTTGGTACCTCAAAACGAAAAAGGAACCCTTATAGGATCACATCATTTTCCGTCCGTCTGTATGTCCGTCAAGACTCTTTTTCTAAGGAACGCGTGGAGGTATCAAGTTGTTTATATCAAATACTCAGGTCTGCAATTCCTTGAAGCTGTGAAAAAAACATACTTAACAACGAAATCAAAAGATACGGCCGTTTATGCCACATACTCGTTTATGCCACATACTCGTATTTTGACACTTGCAAGGGAATCTTAACCTATAGGGTACTTCCCGTTGACCTAGAATCAAGAAATTTGGCAAGAAGCAATGTCTTACAGTACCTACAAGTAATGGAAAAAAACACAAACCGTAAATTTGTAGTTACATCACAAAAAAACATGTCGATCACGGTTTTAAATTTATTTGGTAAAGTGACCGCGACCTATGTCAGTTTTCAAACGGCCAAGTTAAGTTTGTACGGAACCCTTGGTGCGTGAGCCCGACTTGCACTTTGCCATGTTTTTTTTTCAATATATCCCATTAGTGTTATACCAACGCAATCCGATGAGTAGAATCCAAGCAATCGATAAGAACTATTTGAGGCTGAACGAAATTTGCTGGTATTTTGTTTTATATAGGTTCCTGGAAGCGGGCAATGCCGCGGGCACAGCTAGTATGTCAAACGGGGCAATTGCGTCACATTTTACTCGCACAATTTTAACACCTCATTTCACATCACCTGTGAAATTATTAGAAATTCCTGAACACTTAAGTATTCGAAAACTATTTGTGTGCAAGAGTCATTTATTGGTTTCTTCCACAATTAATAATATGAAGGGGGATTATTGTTTTTTTAAGAAGGAATTTTAGACGCATTTTCCCGTGGTGGGCAAATGCGACTTTATTGAATAAACTTTAAACTGTTTAGCTTTCAGGACTGAAATTAACATATATTGGTTTAAATCTAATTTTGTGTTATGAACCGTTTAGTAAATGTGAATAATGTTAAATATTCAAGCTACCATAGTGGAATTTAACTAAGAAACTGCTGTGTAGGTAGGTACTATATGCCGTGAAACCAGCATCTTTTAATAGCACCCTTTTAATAGATGCTGGTTTCGTGTTTTGACTCTTTTAAAACCTGTAGGTGGAAAAATTACCCAAAAAGTAATTAAATAAATTCCAAGTATATTTCGGGATTCACTAAATGAAAAACAAAGACTTAATGTAGTCTGTAGCCATTTGGTATAATTGTAATAGATGTTCGCCTAAATGAAGATTGACGGAGATAAACCGCCGAACTCGAGGCCAGTAGGCACACAAACTAGGCCAGTGTCATTTTTAGGGTTCCTTAAGTCTGAATTTATTTATTTAGAAATTTTAGGAAACCTTACAGCTAAAACAACAAAGTATAAAATATGCGAAAATGTAAATTAAAAAAGCCAATTAATCTGTATTTTATGTTAGTAGTTTAATTTCGTTTAATTGTCATATAATATTGTAACATATTTTTATTTTGTATTAAGCAGTTTATGTTCATGCGGTATTTTTAATGTTTCTCTTTGTTTTTGTTTTCTTTGTTCTCTTTATATAAAGTTTACACAAATAAGTATGTAGAAAGAATAGAATAAATACAAAGTAAATGAACACACAATATATTAGGTAAAGGCATTACTCGTATTATATATAGGCACCTGTACCAACTAAACAAATCTTATTTTCGCACAAAAAAACCGCAGCAAGCAGCCGCATTAGCTGCCCGGCAGACACTAAGTACTTACATGTTAAACAAGTCAGCATCTAACTGAGCGGCCATGTCATTGAAACATCTGCTCGCTCTTATCCAGTATATATTTCACCTATAGTTAGTTTTTACTCTTGGGACATGCTGCGAGCACTGTCTCCGAAGTGAGGCGTGCACTACAGGATCGCTCGAGTAGTCTGGCTGGCTGTCTGTAACAGCGAATTTTCTCTGACTCTACTGGACCGGTTACGTTGAAACTTGGTATATATAATTACCGGTCTGAAGTTAGCGGCCAAAACTTAGCGGCTTATTATAAACCGACCTATTAGGTGTGATAGCTCTCAGAAAGAGCTTTCATGCGAATCTATCATATTTCTCTACCGTAACCTGTGAATGGAGGAAATCACCAAATAGATTATGCCTATAACCGGCCAAAATTAACAGAGGATTTTATAAGATTTGACGATGTTAACGATCGGGGAACGAGATTCCGTATATCAGTTGTGATAGTTTCACACGTCTGACATCGAAGCTCCTAGACCGTAGACGGAAAATATCTGTCTACGTACGACCGATTTCAATGGGGTTTTTTTATCAGTTTATTCTACCTCTTGTTTAGGTGGGGAGGTTCAAAAAAAGTGAAACAGTCAATATGACAAGGCTTTAATTGGGTCTATTTCGGGGCTAATTTGTATAATTTTAGGTTTAAAAGTTTTTGAGTTTAGGTACGTCACTAAAGTGTCAGTAATATACCTGTGGTTATAGGCTAAACTTACAGAAAAAAATGGCTAACGTCTCTTGGTCTGTGATGGGCGAACCACATCTGAACAAATTCAGAGCAATATAGGTACCTACCAGTGTCTTACACTTTGCGCCTTGCGGGTATCGAACCTAGACTTCGCGCCGCAGAGGCTGCCGATGACGGCAAACTAATCGCGCAGCAAATAAATTATTATTTTCTTCTGAGCAGCTACGTGTGGTCAGCAAAGGACGTAAAAATTAATTACCTATTAATAATAAGCAAATGTTAGTAATTACTACTAATAAGTAGTAAGTAATAATTAAAAAACATTGTGATGTAATTTTATTTTTATTTCATTAAAAATACATATTTAGTACTCAGCCTTATCATACATAAATTATTCTATTCTACCTATTCTATAAAATATATACAATAATTTTATCAAATAGTGCATTTACGTACTGTATTCTGAAAAAAATAAAAATACAGAAAACTTACAAGGAAAATTAACACTAGAACTTTAAAAAAGGGATTTTACACGCTTTAATTAGATCAACCTTAAATTAGATCAACCTTTAATTACGTAATGGAATCTATGCAACAGAATTTCACTCACTTCTAGAGGTTGAGTCCATTGAAACTTAGCAAATGTATTTAATTTCGATGACAAAACAATAATATGGTACCATCAAGTTGGTCTGATGATGGAGCCGGAAGGTGGGTAGCGGAACCCTTGAATGGCTTCAGGAAAAACCTTCGAATGAGCCCAATCACTAGATTTATCTTAAGACCAGGCTCCATAAATAATAAGGGTTTTTTCCATAAATATGCAGGGTCAACCACAAACCTGATAATAGTGAAACTTAACATAATTATATGTTTTTGAGATCCGTGATTAACAGAATTTCATTCGATACGTTTTCTTATCAAAAGTTATGTTATTTTGAGTAATATTTTCATTTTTCTACTAAAAGGCTTAAGTTTTATATCTAAAATAAATCTCACAGCAAGAAAATATAGTTTATAATCCACTGTCAAGATAAAATTTATCTAACTAAATTATTAGCCTGCCAATAAAATGAATGAAGGTAGAGTGTGTGAGAATGTGTCATTTTTCTCTTCGATTTTTTCTAAATTACACCCGCGCGAATCCGGGGCGGGTCGCTACTGAAAAATAAAGGCAGGCCGATAGCCTGACGGTAAGCGTCACGTGCGCTATTGCAGTTTCACGCAAAAGTTTTACACGTAGAGAATACAATCCATCCTTAAGTATATCTGATCCCGGGGCACTTTGCTTCAAGCAATCGTGGGTTCCCAGGATTGAGGAAAGAATTATGGAAAATGCAATGCCATTTACGAAATTAAGTCTTTCAATTGTATTGATTTGTATTTTAGAACTGGTCTGGGCCACGCGATTGTATTTTAGAACTGGTCTGGGCCACGCGATTGCTCAAATGCAATTAATTAAAAATCTCGCATAGTAATAGGGCACACTTAGCATAAAGTCGTGCCAGAAGTATTACAGAAAACAAATAAAAAAGCGTGAAACGAGATAAATGCGAGCGCAGAATAGAAGAAATAATACACCTCAAATTAGATGTATTGGGCATGAACATACCTACCTGGCTTAGAAGACATCAAGGGTCACAAGGGTCACTGCAGAAACCAAAATATTATTTAATTCCAAGGAAACGTCTTCGAGAAAACAAGAAAAAAACGGAAGTAACAAAAATTTAAAAGAATATAACCCGTAAGTTTGATGTATAAAAGAAGAAAATACAGGGAAAGTATAATACACTTATCCTGTAATTTCTTCTTCCATTACAAAGGTTCAAGACAAGAACCTCCCCGAGTGACGTATTCATAAATTGACTATAAACCCTGGCATCCTGGGCAGCCAGACTGCGTGGCGCAGTCTGATCTGCCTGATCTGGATGATCTGCCGCTAAGATGTTTCAGCCATAGCCTGTTCAGTTCTGGGCCCTATTAATTCCATTTGGATCTCCTTACTGAGACTATAGATACTGAGATATCCCACAACGGTTGAAACATTGACACGAAAGAAGAAAAAGCGGAAAAAGAAAGCAAAAATTGACGTACCGACTGGGACATTACATAAACCAACAAAATCTTTGATTCTCATAACACCAACATTTGAAGTGAAGACGAGAAAAGTAAGGGAGCAACGAGAAAATAAAAGAGAACATTTCCCCTTAAATTGTATGTAGTGGAGAAGAAAATACCTGAGCACATTGACATGTATAGGGAATTAGGGACACAAGAAAACAAGAAAAATACGCTTGAAACAAAACAAATAGAAGAGAACATAAAACGCAAATTCGATGCATTGAAGAAGAAAGTACAGGGATAGGTGCAAGCTAGGTGCCTCCCCGATTGGTGTTCTAATAAATCGATCACTATGATTCTAAAACGTCCGACGAGTTCGTCTCGGGCCCTACTACCCTATCGCTAAGATGTTTTAACCATACCCTCTTCAGGGCCCCAACATCTGCATCTGAGATTTATTTGATCACACACAGTGGGAGAAACAGCGATACTAAAGAAATTGCAGAATAACGAGGAAAAATTCGGGCGCAGCTAGTTTTACAAAATAGGAGAAAACATACACATTAAATTAGATGAATCGGAGAAAAACATACCAGACTTAAAAAGACATACAGCAAAAATTTACGTACAGGTGATACTAAACAGACTAACAGATTATTTTAATCACACGAAAACAACCGCGTGAAATCAAGAAAAATACAGTTGCAACAAGAAAATAGACGAGAACCCCATATTTGATGCGGTGTAGAAGACTATACAAAGAAAGTAGTTGGGAGAATGCACATATTATGTCCATGAGTTTACGTTTTAGGCACATGGCTAAGGCTAAGTGCGCATTAGGCGGCTAGTGTTTGTTCGCTGCCTTAAGCCTTTGACTCTGTCGAAACCTGGGCTGTTCTCGAATCCCTGCAGCGATGCCAAGTGGACTGGCGACACATCGAGGTGATGAGGTGCTTTTATGATGCAGCGACTATGTCCGTTAATGTCCAGAACCGGCAGACTAAATCTATCCAGCTGCGCAGGGGAGAGACAGGAGGATGTCGTATCCCGAAACTGTTTACTACTGGACTGAAAAGGAACGGGCATTAAAATAAATGGCGAGTACATCTCGCACCTCTGTTTCGCCCTTGATATTTTCATTACCGCGGGGTCGCTGCAGGATCTTGGAGAACAACCTAAGAGTACACTTACCCTTATTTTATTTTTCCATAACAGAGGTGGATGGAAGACTGTAGCCTCCCGACATTAATCTAATTTAATAAGGAAAACGATATTTATGGTGGGCGCAGTCTTACAAAATAGAACAGAACATACACCTAAGATTAGATGAATTGGACAAGAATGTAATTAGTCCAATTTAGGCTTGATAACTTAGAAGACATCAAGCCTTAATTGGAAATGTAGTGGAGACGTTTGTTGTAGATTGAAAGTATTTTGAAAATAAGTAAAAAACCAGCAACGAAACAGGAACCTGTAGCCGTGGAAGTACCTACTGATCCATCACTCTGCCAACTGAGCTACCTCGTAATTCCAATTTGCCTTTCCCTTTAAATAGATATTCAATTTCATACTCTATAAAAGTTGCTTAAAGTCAGGGAGTGAGTGTGGAAATTCGGCTCTTCATACAATAGTAGGTAACATTTTTTTGATAAAAAAATATCAAGCCCCTTCGAAACCAAAATTAGATGCGAGTTAAAGTATTGATACAAAAAATAAAATACCTCTAAAGAGCTACCACTCCACACCACTCCACAGTAAAATAATTTTTGGTGCACTACCAATATATTGTGTATGTTGATGTGGCTGCGACAATCTGTCAATAAAATAATTAATCATGTTCTAAAAGTGTAGTGAAAAAAAAAATTTTTAGTTTATATTAATAATTCTTAACATTTTTTCGATAAAAAGTTATTACATTGTAACAAACCAATTGCACAAAAAAATATTAAAATAGGCCATATTTTCAATTTTAAACGTTCTAGTGTTGGTACATGATTGTAGCGCTGAATAACAAGAATGTTTAAAAATACGAATACCACACCAACAAACAATGGAAATGGCAAATGGCGCTGCGTATGTGCTTAATTGGATAATTTGTGGTGTTTTGTAGTTGAGTAGTTCATAAACAATTTCACCAAAAAAAGAGTGTTATAGTTTTTCCTGAAAACAGAATTAACACAACTAAAAGATGAATCTTGCTGCGATGTGGCGGCCGATGGTCATAATATGATGTAATTGTGTGCGTGAGGCTTGTGCGTATGAGCGGATCGGCATATCTTAGGGGCTTCACTATCGATTTGGCGGGATACAATCGATATTTTTTAAACATTCTTGCAGTATTAATTTACAATAAAAATCACAATACCATTCCTTGTAAATTTTGAAGACTCAACTTCTTAGTGTTGAACAGGGATTTGTTTATTAATAAAATGTTAAGTCAGTATGTCAGAAATTTCCATTTGGTTTTACAGATTATAAAATATATACTTATGCTTTTTTAAATATATATCGGTCCACAATATGTACTTTTTTGTAAGGCTTGCTTTACACTACTAACTATCAGCAGTTAAATTAAATAAAAGTTGAAGTTAAAGTGATGATGTGGAAAAATGGCAAGCCTTACAAAGGACAAGCTCTTCGTACGGAGTAATATGAGCTCTTCAAATGGCAAGCCTTACAAAGGACAAGCTCTTCGTACGGAGTAATATGAGCTCTTCAAATGGCAAGCCTTACAAAGGACAAGCTCTTCGTACGGAGTAATATGAGCTCTTCAAATGGCAAGCCTTACAAAGGACAAGCTCTTCGTACGGAGTAATATGAGCTCTTCAAATGGCAAGCCTTACAAAGGACAAGCTCTTCGTATGGAGTAATATGAGCTCTTCAAATGGCAAGCCTTACAAAGGACAAGCTCTTCGTACGGAGTAATATGAGCTCTTCAAATGGCAAGCCTTACAAAGGACAAGCTCTTCGTACGGAGTAATATGAGCTCTTCAAATGGCAAGCCTTACAAAGGACAAGCTCTTCGTACGGAGTAATATGAGCTCTTCAAATGGCAAGCCTTACAAAGAACAAGCTCTTCGTACGGAGTAATATGAGCTCTTCAAATGGCAAGCCTTACAAAGGACAAGCTCTTCGTACGGAGTAATATGAGTTCTTCAAATGGCAAGCCTTACAAAGGACAAGCTCTTCGTACGGAGTAATATGAGCTCTTCAAATGGCAAGCCTTACAAAGGACAAGCTCTTCGTACGGAGTAATATGAGCTCTTCAAATGGCAAGCCTTACAAAGGACAAGCTCTTCGTATGGAGTAATATGAGCTCTTCAAATGGCAAGCCTTACAAAGGACAAGCTCTTCGTACGGAGTAATATGAGCTCTTCAAAGACTGCTAATCAACCTCAGAAAAAAGGGCTTGAATTTTTTGCTTGTAGTCCCTAAGGAATCTGTCTAATGCACTTAACATTAAGTGATGATTTTCTTCTTAGCTAAAGGAATTAGCTCTATTATTAATTATAGCTATTATTGTAACAGTGCTTACGCTGATAAAGAAAATATGAAAGCTCCACAAGTTTAAAAAACAAATGAAAAAATAAAACTAGTTACGAGTAGAATTTTCCATAAAAAAAACAAGAACCATATTCATATTTTGTATACAATTCATAATTTAAATGGGAAAATATATGTTCCAGGATAAATAAGAACCAAACATACATATGTACATGTTACATAGTCAGTGTTCAGACAATTCATATTTTGTAAAGTGCCTAAATTTAAATGGGCAAAATATATGTTCTACAATAAAATAAGAACCAAACATACATAGTCAGTGTTCAGACAATTCATATTTTGTATAGTGCCTAAATTTAAATGGGAAAAATATATTTACTATGATACAATAAAACTAACTACTGGTATAAAATTAAAGCTGTTAAAATAAACAATCTTAAAATATGCCTCTATGTCTATCACTTCAGTGTCCATTCACGAATCTATACAAAGTCACGTTTGTTAAAACTGCACCAATTATTCATTTTTCACTTCACTTCACTTTACATTTAATTCTGTCAAAAATTGAAGCATGTTTGAGTTTTTATTCACTCTGTATCTTAAAACTATTTAAAGGCCTGTCTCACTGACTTAAAATATGACTAATGTGTCATTCAGTACATAAAAAAGAGCTTCAGATGTACAGTACCACAATACATACTATACTACGTGCTTCGGCATCATCATATTTAGTTTGTTTTGTAGTATTTCTGAAAAAATACTACAGTGAAACAATCTTGCATTTTGATTATAGAACTTATTGTCGTAACCACCGCCTAATATTTGGAAAAAGTTAAAAAATGAAGATTGCCAATGCGCATAGTGGGTATGTGGTAACATACATATTAGTTTTTGTACCCTTTGATCATAATTAATGTAAGAATTCACAAGCTATGTAAGCATATTTTATTTGTGTTTAATCTTATTGTTTAGGATACAAAAAAATGTGGAACATTTGTCAAAGTGTAATTAGTTTATATCTTTGTCTTTTGCTAAAAACAGGTTGCTGAAAAAAGACAAACTGGTTTCAAAAAACCAATGCAATGTATGCCATAGAAGAACTATTTAAAAACCAATGCAATGTATGCCATAGAAGAACTATTTAAAAACCAATGCAATGTATGCCATAGAACTATTTAAAAACCAATGCAATGTATGCCATAGAAGAACTATTTAAAAAACAACTTAGTCTAATTAAAACATGTATAAAACAGTTTTTTTAAGCAACATTTGCACTCAGCTACCGTGTTCTACCGATTGAATACGAAATAATACGAATGATGAATGTGAATCAAGACGAAGGTTCTTTTTTCCAAATACATTGTAGATACAATTATTGTAAAAAGTAAACAAGACTAAATAAACCAAAATACCAATAACAAAATAAAAACAAAAAGAAAAGAAAATAAAAAAAATGAAAATATAGCTATACAATATAGATAAAAAAAAAAACTAAAAAGAGAAGACTGATTCTAAACCAAAATATTGACCATAAAAATAGTAAAAAAATAACAAAAAAAGGCCAAAAAATATTTGATTATCTTTGTAACATTGTATATAGGTAGATGTATAACATGAAAATAACTTTTAAATATGCGGGTTATTTTCTGTCCATGAACTAACTAACCTTGCCAGTCTTAAGCCTGGAAAGCCTGGAAAAAGTATAAAGACATTCATTTATATCCATTTTCATAAAGCTCATATTTCCAAGGAACATTTTTTCTTACTAAAATGAAACTGTTTAAAACATAATAAATATTAACTAAAACACTAAATGAAGCTTTTTTTAAAACCTGTTTATGCAACCTGTTATTTACTGAAAAGAACACTGTTAAATTACATTGGCAAAGAACTGTCAATGACCCATCTCTACTAAATAAGGCTTCAAAGTATTAATATTTAGTGTGACATGATGATGCCAGTATTTGGAGGGGAGTGCCAACATTACAACTTTTACAATACCTATGTAATAAAGTAGTTCCAGTCAACTTGAAGCTAGTTTTTATGTCCCAAACCACACAGGTTGTAAACTCTGACATAGAAACCATAACCAATGTTAATAACTGAAGGGATATTCAGCCAGAAACGAGGATACATGTACAGTTACTGTTTACACCCGTTACAATTAGTCCACATTCGTTTGCTAGTAAGTTACAGGCTGTGATTGCTAGTAAGACACGGGCGGTATGTGCGGCATCATATGAGGATAAACGCACATGTTCTCTTGTGGCTTCATTTGTTGCATCTGCGGGTGCGGCGGCATTACTTGCTGCATTTGTTGAATAGGAGGAGGTGGGGGTGGTTGCGGCTGCTCTGGAGGCTTTTTATTCTTCTTCTCGCACTTTTTAAACTTAATCCCAAGCTTATTTAACAGTATTAATCTTAGAGATTCCTTACCTCCCGTATAGTTCAGTTCATTTCGTGCCGCTGTTAGAATTTTACCTAGCGTTGGAACCTCTTTACGCACAGAGTAACTGTTTACTATGCCTCTAAGGGCACAAAGCTGGAAGTAATCGAGTTGTACCTTAGTTTTCCGCACTCGTTTCTTCTTTGGGCCTGCCATTTTTGTTTGTGTAGCCTCAGCTCGGATTCCGTCCCTTTTGATGCGCTTAATCGTGCTTTCTGACAGTCCCGTTGCCGCGCAAGCACGTTTAACAACATTCTCAACAGGGAAGGAGTATCCTCTATTCTGTTTTTCGCTCTCGAAGAACTTTATGACTCTGTAAATTACTTCTTTTGCTTGCCCATCGATTGCTTCCTTTTTCTTCTTCTCGATTTTCGGCTTTTTCTCCTCGAGCGGTTCGAGCAGCGGGGCTGGCTCTTGTGGGACTGGCTGCATGTTGATGATGACCGGTGGCTCATCGTGCTGTTGCGGAGGCCCCTGTTCGTGCATTGGCACTGCAGTCACTTCAGTTGGCACTCCGGCTACTTCGTACATGATGTTAATATTCATTTTGACTAAATATATTACGTAACTTTCCTAGGATATTAAAAGATTACGTGTTTTAGTGTCCTTTAGTAATGTCCCTCCATATTGGCGAGATTTCGTGTTTATTTACGATAAAAATTAATGGAAAACAATGAATTGAAAACGTAAACTCCAAACACGGGCAAGCAAACAGCCAGTGTTGCCAGATGTTTTTGATGAGCGATCGTACTGTTACGACAAGGTTCAGGTTATCCTTTTTAAAAAAAACTATTTTATTTAGAACTGGAAAAGATATATATTATTGAAATAAGGATAACTTCTGAACGTGGACGCGGACTAAGAACGACTGCCCGAGCGCGGGGCGCGAGGGCCTAATATTATGATTCAAAATGCCAATTCAGCGGAAAAGGGATGACTGCCATGGGCAGCACTTACCCTTACAGGGACCGGGTATAACAGCCCCCCGATTAAGATGAAACTTCGGGGTAAAATCGAAGTTTAGGGTAGTTTTAAATTTTATTACAGATGTCTACGGATTGTTGGTAAGGGTATGGATTCTTCATGATTTTCAGGTTCGTCAGGTAAGTTTTGTGTCTTCAATTTCTACGGTAGCGGAAGGCGCGAGAGGAGATTCTAAGGTAAGTTTAGGTAAGTTTACTTTTCCGGGACCACGATCAGATTTACAAACTATTACAAACTTATAAACTATCACAAAAGAAATAAAAATTATAATAATTAATGTTAAAATTGAATAATGAGTCCCATATCGAATGATGTGCGGTTCATATAAATGTTTTTCTAAATTTTCTGAATTTTCAAGTAAAGACTTAAGTTTGATTTTTGATTCCGAATTAAATTCGTCTAAATCTATATTTTCCATATGGATAGGGGACTCATCTCTAAACCTATTCTTAAACTTATCTATGTTGCAACAAGCGTCGCTAATTAAATTAAAGTCTACATTTTTAACGGGAATAGAAATGTTAATAGAATGGCTTGAAGGAATTAGTTTTGTGGCCTTACAGTGGCCTGTGCAATGGCCGGGAATAAAGACCAACCCGGTACCTAATAATGTAATATCATTTACAATTTCAGGTGCAAAACATTCGATTATTAGTTTAGTGGGTTCTGATTGAATGAATAACCACTTGTTGTTTGACAGTGGTTTCCAGATATCTACTTTCCCGTTTATAAACTTGGGTTTACATGTTTCTGGCAAATGGTCAATGATCTTAGTTAACAATTCGGCTTCACAACAAGGATTTGCATTAATTAAGAAAATGTCATTTACATCACATATAAAATTGTTAGATACTATGTTTTTACACTGGCTAAGGTTTTCTATTTTACAATATTGTGATTTATCCCGGCTTAACCCTATGTACTTAATAGTTGGAGTTATAAAACTAAATGATTTTGGATTAGAACTATTATAGGGTGTAGGAAGAGCTATGTTATGAAATAGGCTGTACTCGGCCTGCATGACTAACGGAATTCTAATTATGAAAATTAATTTGTTATTCATAAAATAATTCGACACATCCACGAGATTAATTAAAACATGTATAGTGCTTAATTCAACATTTAAAGGTAAGTCTAAACCGATAGGTAGATGTTTTTTATTATTTATAATTTCATGAAACATTTCACGAGGGGTGAGTATGTGAGGGTGTAAAACATTCTGACTACTGAACAACACAGAATTCGTAATATCTTCTAGCTGAAAGGACAAAGTGATAATAGCTGTTTCTAAATTATTAAGGACATCGTTAATCTTAGATTTAATAGTTAACTGATCTACGGTATTGGATACATTGCTTAATTCTGAAGACAGGTTGATGATCGCTTGACCTAGCTTACCATCATTTAATTTTAGCTGATGCAAAGTTTCGTTATACTTTGCTATTACAGATGTGGTTATTAAAATATTTTGTTTTACCAAGGATACAATCTTCTTAT
This sequence comes from Alsophila aescularia, assembly GCA_946251855.1. Lineage (NCBI taxonomy): Eukaryota > Metazoa > Arthropoda > Insecta > Lepidoptera > Geometridae > Alsophila > Alsophila aescularia. Next base: position 64,998,734 of record OX276373.1, read on the forward strand.
CATTATTTTGTAAATCGTTAATAATGGAATCATATTTAATAGCATCATCTTCGTTCAAAGTGCCAAAAATGTGTCTGAAGACAATGCCTACCCCGCCAAACCAAGCAGAGCGTTTTGAGCGGGATTCGATAAGATGAGACAGTGAAGCATATTGCTCAACCATACTATAATAACGAAAGGATAAAGGTTGGATCATATCATAACATTCAACGTTATCCAAGGAAGTTTGCTTACATAAAAATCTAAGGGTACCAATAGCGGCATTAATATTATCAAGATGAGTGGGAATATGAGAAATGTCCATGGGGACAATTAAATTCAAATGATTATTTTTAATTCTTATTTTCCCTAAGTAATCAAAATAAATTCCGGGACTGGACGTAATTGGTTGAACATAGTCGGCCAGCATGTTCGCCGGGCTGGAAATAAAAAGAAATAGGACTAATGATAAAAATGATAAAAAAGGTAATAAAGTCTTAAGTATAAGTGTATAATCAATAAAACGAATAAAAGGAGTAAATGGAATAATGTAAAAATTAAAATAAAAATGGATTAAAACTAACTAAACTTAATCGTTGCTGGTCTCAGCAAGCTTAACTTCATCATAATGATGTTTCACGTGTCTTCTATTTATAAGAAGAGATAGGGTGTTGTTGCCATGTATTTTAACAACCTTGAAGGGACCTTTCCAGAGGGGTGAAAGGGCTTTGCCCAATCGGACGTGATTTTTCAGATAGACAAAATCACCGACTTTGTATTTAACTGATCTAGTACGTTGGTCATAGTAGGTCTTTGACCTTGGAAGCATTGATATTTTCTAATGCTTTGTCACGAGAGAACTTCAATCTATGCTGAAGCATCTTGACATAGTCTGAATAAGTGCCCTCCGTTGACGAAATATCGAACAGAGAGTTCGGAAGAAAAGCTGGGTGTCCAAACAACAGCTCATATGGAGTGAATTTTGTAGTGCAGTGCACTGTGGTGTTATAGGTCAACATGGCCGTGTAAACATACTTCGGCCAGTTATTCTCATTTGAGTCCACAAAAGACTTTAGATATTCTTTTAAGGTTGAATGGGATCTTTCGAGAGCCCCTTGAGTTTGCGGGTGATAGGGTGAAGCCCAAAGCTGCTTTATCTTCAGGAATTCACAGGTACTTTTGAATAAGTCGGAAGTGAAATTTGTTTCTTGGTCGGTTAATATCATTTTGGGTATACCAAAGAGAGAGATAAAATGTATTAAGCATTCACTCGTCTCTTCGGCAGTTGTGCTACGAATTGGATAGGCTACTGAATACTTGGTTAAGTCGTCCTGGAGTGTAAGGATGTATTTTAATTTTCCGGATCCGGACTCCGGAAGGGGACCTACAATGTCAAGAGCTACTCTTTGGAAAGGGGCCGTGGATGTACTTTTAATTTGCATAGGGGATCTATTAACCCGTCTTAAAGCTTTGTTTGCTTGGCATTGAGAGCAATTCTTTACATAGTTTTCGATGTCACTACGCATTCCTTTCCAATAAAATTGTTCTTTGATTCTACTCAACATTCTTGTTGATCCTAAATTACCAGCAATGGGGATGTCATGATTGTCATGTGGGATTTTCTTTATTTCGGATAAGGTAGGATAGACTATTAGATTGTGGTAAATGTGAACATTAATTCCGGTGTCATGGAACAGGTACGTGAGCATATTATAGTATTTGGCAAAAGAAATCTTGTCGTAAGCGTTTTTCATGTCAGAAATAGCAAAATTTGTAATGTAAGCAGAAATTACTAATTCATTTCGGAGTGTCTCTAAGGTATTAAATAAATCTTTATAGCTGATTTCATCGAAATGGTGTACTTTGTAGAAAAGTAGATAAATAACCTTTCCATTGGATTCTATCTTCTTGAAAGAGTGGAGTGTCCTTTCGCTGTCGATGATTTCTTGTGCGTCATTAAGGTTTCCTAGAAATTCCTCAATGTACGGGTTACTTTCATCTAAATCGAGAGAGGTAGGAATGATGAGTACTTCATGTTTTGACTTTAATAGGCTCTCATTACATTCGTCGATTAATGTGTTGAATGATGTGTTTTTGTCACTTATTTCTTTCAGGAATTTGGAATAGCTGGAATTGGAGGAATTTGATGGACATGGACTGGGGTTAGCAATCGGCTCTACGGACTGGGGTAAGTCATCATTTTGCATCGGTGATGGAAGACTGAGAGAGTCAAAGTCAGGATTAAGTAAGTCACTGTGAGGACTCATATCAAGAGGGACGACATCTAGAAGATCATCGGGGAGAGCAGGTGAGTTTTCATTTTCGTTAGGATTTACTAATTGATTTTGTTCTGTTTCAGGTACGACGGGAGGGACTGGATATCGGGAGAGTGCGTCGGCGTTGGTGTTCATTGCACCTTTCTTGTAAGCAATTTGATACTCGAACTCTTCGAGCTTGAGCCTCCACCGGATTAGTCGGGAACCAGGATCTTTACAATTAAAAAGCCACTGGAGAGGCCTATGGTCTGTCACAATAGTGAATTCACGGCCGTAAAGGTAAGGGCGGAAAGCTTTTGTTCCGAAAACGATAGCGAGACATTCCTTTTCAATCACGCTATAGTTAAATTCTGCTGGATTTAGAGTTCTTGAAGTGAAGGCAATCGGTAGGTCCTTACCGACCGGACCTTGGGATAGGACAGCTGAGATAGCGTAGTTAGAAGCGTCGCAGGTAAGGACGAAGGGTTTTGTGATATCGGGATAGATTAGGATTGGAGCAGTGACTAGTTTTGTTTTTAGGGTTTCAAATGCGAGCTGCTGCTCGTTTGCCCACAGGAAGGGAACATCCTTCTTGAGGAGAGCCGTTAAGGGCTTGGCAAGCTTTGAAAAGTCTGGAATAAAACGTCTGTAATACGAAACGAGTCCAATAAATGACTTTATGTCTTTGGCACATTTTGGAACAGGGAAATCTATTACAGCCTTGGTTTTTTCTGGGTTAGGTTTTATGCCTTCATCACTTATTATGTGTCCCAGATATGCTACCTCATTACAGAGAAACTCGCATTTATCTGGTTGCAATTTTAGGTTGAACTGACGGATTCGGCTGAAAACGGCTTCGAGATTTTCCATGTGTTTTTCCAGGTCATATGAATAAATAACTATATCATCTAAATATATGAAACACCGAGTACCCTGGAGTCCTGACAGGCAGGTATTCATCAACCTTTGAAACGTGGTGGGGGCGTTTTTAAGGCCAAAAGGCATTCTATTGAATTGAAAATGGCCTTGTGGGACGGAAAATGCAGTTTTCTCAACGCTTTGAAGCGCGACGAGCAGTTGATGGAAGCCGGAAGCCAAATCAAGAGTGGAAAAATATTTACATTTACCTAATTGATCAAGAATTTCATTTATTTGAGGAATTGGATATATTTCGCCTATTGTTATGTCATTCAGTTTGCGGTAGTCTATTACGACCCTCCATTTCTTTTCTCCGGATGCATCATTCTTTTTCGGGACGACCCAAATAGGGGAGAACCATGGTGACAAGGAAGGGGTGATAATATCTTGGTCCAACATTTTATTAATTTGTTTTTCAACCTCAGGTTTATGGATTTCTGGGAAACGATACGATTTAGTGTGAATGGGGGTTTCGCTAGTAGCTCGGATTTCGTGTTCGACAGCTGTTGTAAAAGTGAGCTTGTCCTCTGGGAGGTGAAAGATATCGGAGTATCTAGTGCATAGATCAATAAGAGCATTGTTTTCCTCATTGTTGAGGTGATCTACTCTTAATCGCTGAAGGACTTTGGTTGTTCTTTCTGTAGTTGTCTTGGATGATTCCTTATCAGGAACATATAGGGCTGAGCTGTTGTCGAACGGGTCAAGTTTGATTCTAAAGTTTTTGAGGATTTTTGTTAGTTCTTCTGAAGTGTTTATAACTGTAATATTGACTCTATTATTTGATTTGACCTTTACAATGCAATTAGCAACGAGTAGAGTCTCGGAAATATGCTGATCCAAAATAAGTCCCTCTTTGAGGTTCGGATTTGAAGTAGGGATTTCTATCACCACCTCAGATCGAGGTGGAATGATATAAGCGGGTTCTCTGAAAATCAACTTCTCCTCTGATGAGCCGATGTGGAGGATATCTTTCTCGAAGTCAATGAGACATTTGTTTTTATTAAGCATATCGGATCCTATAATGCCATCATAGTTAATATTAATATTTTAAAAAGACATGAAATCGATGTTCGACTACTTTGGAATTACTTAGGGTAATTTTCAGTTCGAAATGCCCTAATGTATGGATAACCTCATCATTTGAGTCAATTCCTTTAAGTTTGATTTTCTCGTTGGCAAAGGAAAGTCGCTTGGTTATTGAAGATTTCTTAATGATGCTGACGGCCGCTCCGGAATCTACTAGGAGGCACAAAGGATTATTGGATGCTTGAGTTTTTACAAGGATATGAGGAAGCTCAGAGGCTTCGGATACTTGGACTTCATATATTTGTTCTTCCGAACATTGAGATTGGATAGAATTGGATTTCTTTGGAATTGGATGGGAATCTCCTTTTTGGGGCTGGTTACCCTGTCGTATGATTCCTTTAATAATGTGTTCTTCCGAACATTGAGAGTCTCCGGTTTGGGGCTGGTTACCCTGCTGTGTGACTCTTTGGATTGGATTGCTTTTATAAGGATATGGATTAGCGGTGCCGTTTTTTTTTATATTAGGCTCCACACGACACCCATGCGGAGCGTTTAGCCATTTAAATTATTTTGACTGGGAGATTGATTGTCGACTTCATCGTGACCTTCATCAGTTTCAAAGCTGTTAACTCGTGCTGGAGTTCGGGGCATGAAATTTTGGTTACGGCGAGCATTGTTTTGCTCCCTCAGCTTGCAATCATGGAGCTCATGGCCATTGGCCTTGCAGTAGCGGCAAAACTTACCGTCGCTATTGCTTTGCGCTTGAAAGGATGGGAACCTATTTTGGTTATTAAAGGTCGCCCTATTGGGCGTAAACCCGGAAGGACCTGGTTGCCGTGAAAATTGGTTAGACCGTGGTAGATTTTGGAAATTCTGCCTAGGGAAGGAGCGGTTATTTTGCGCATTACGCGAATCACCGTCGGACCGATTTTGATAAAGGCTCTGCTGGACCTTTTCTTCAGATATCGCAAAGTTTATCGCTTCGTTCAGCGACTTTGGTGCATGGCACCTCACTATATTTGACAACCTGGGATAAAGCCCTATTAGGAAATGGTGAAGAGCTAAATCTTCCATTGCCGCGGTGCGTCCGGGCAATTCCTTAACTTTGTTATTGCTCAAAGATATTTCTGTAAGCAATTGGGATAAAATGGTCTCTATTCGGAGAGCGAATTTACTCACTGCCTCATCTTTTTGCTGTCGGGATTCTTGTAATTCCATAAGCAAATGCGTGTAATGTTTACGATCTGCGAATTGGGTTTTGAGGAAGTCTTTAAGTAATTCCCAATTGAGGAATTCTTTTATTGAGCAGGCGGTTCCTGCTCGGCCCTTTAATTGGCAAAGTATGTATTTAAAAAGGATGGGCTCCTGGTTTGCTGTTGCTAGTTCAAATGCATTGTTGCAGTTGATTATGAAGGAATTCAGGGTCTCGCGGGACCCGTCGTATGTGCTGATAAATTTAAGCAGGACATTAATGTCCAATTCCACTGTAGGTTCCGCGACCGATTTTGATTTGGAGCCTTTCTTTGCCCTAGGTTTGTCGGTTGACGGGGTAGTCACCTCGTCTTCCGTCTCGTTTCCACCGATGGATATCGGCAGATCGATCTGAATTTTCGGCACTTTGTCACTAGATGACATTATGATGGCAGAACGGATATACAATCAAGCAAAAGCAGTGATAAGGTATTAAAATAACTTACAGTAATAAAAATACGAAGAACACTACACTCATAGTCAGAGTTCTGCTAACGGAAACACCCACGCGTGTCTGGCGGGCGAACTTCGTAAAAATGCGCCGTCTAGCGCACTGGAATTTGCACCGTGCGCGGCTTCTGCCTCGCGACGACTCGAAGATGTGTAGGGTGAATTGCGCTGTGGCTGGCACCCGGGGCTGGATTTGGAGTTGGGGGTGAGTTGTCGTCCACGTCAGCACCGGCTGGCGCCGATGGAGATGCTGGATACACGTCGGCCTGGAGTTGAATGAGGACGCAATCGGGTCGCTAAAGATTCCTTCGCGACAGTGCGTTGCGATTTACACTACTATTCACTTTACAGGTTGACCTGTGTTTCACTTGGATCACTGATCTTTGGAACACCACACTGGTTAGATTTCTCCGGATAGCGTATTCGGGGAAAGGATCTTTCGAAATCCCACCGCTGCCACCAAATATTACGACAAGGTTCTGGTTATCCTTTTTAAAAAAAACTATTTTATTTAGAACTGGAAAAGATATATATTATTGAAATAAGGATAACTTCTGAACGTGGACGCGGACTAAGAACGACTGCCCGAGCGCGGGGCGCGAGGGCCTAATATTATGATTCAAAATGCCAATTCAGCGGAAAAGGGATGACTGCTATGGGCAGCACTTACCCTTACAGGGACCGGGTATAACAGTACGCTAGTATGGAAAAAAATCGTATTCCTTAGGGATAAGGAAATAAAAAAATCTTTGTTTTTTAGCTTTATTTTACAAGATTATGTAGTTATACCATTTTTTACTATTAAAAAATGGTATGATAGTAATTATATGGTTGGATAGTAATTGTTCATTCAGTCTGTTGATTGAATGAACTTTATCGATGATAAAAGGGTAATCCCTGACTATTGAGGGGGTTCTTGGTGAGTATTGATGGGCAAAAGCATTCATTTAGCGGTTTTTTGGTTCGATAAAGTACAGACACACGTAAACTTAAAAAATCGTACAAATCACTTACTATTTCGGTAATTCGATCGTACACTAGTAAAACGAAAAAACCGTATGAATACGATTTAAATCGTACGTCTGGCAGCACTGCAAACAGCAAAGCAAACACTTTTTTTAGTAATGTGTCAATCACCGTCATTTTATTTTTTTCTTTTCCCCTTTCGAGGATTTGGCGTCACACTTCTTGTGTATTTGCCAGTGTCAGGTTTTTCCAAGGAAGTTCTATGTACTTGCGTACAACGTAAGTACATAATATAACTTCCTTGGGTTTTTCATTTTCTTGACCGTTTTCTTCATTTTTTAATGCGAGTTATTTTTTTCTTTTGGTTTCTCTTTATTTATTTTTTTAATTATTAAAACGCGGGTTACAAAATTAACATATTGGAGATAATAGAACAAAGTATAAAAATAAAACATATTATACATACATAATGCAAAATTATAATTTTATGTCGTTAGCTTCAATAAATGAAACTAAGCAGTGAACGCAAAACAAACATGGAAGCATTTTTTTATGGGAGCTTTGCGCGAATGATGACCGAAAGTCACGAACAAAATCACGCGTCGTCGTAACTACTCGGAAGTACTCGGAATCGGTCACTGATTAAGCTAACAATGTGTTTTAGTTAAAAGTCGATCTTATTTTTTGGTTTTGGGTTTAATTTGCCGTATAAAGTATTGATATTCCATGGACGTCACTGCCTCTGTCACACGCTGCCTGGGACGTTTCATTCGTAAGGTACAATGCAAATAATGAGTTGGTATAATGATGGTGTATTTAATGGAAAAAAAAGATTTGTAAGACCATATAATAGATTAGAATGGTTTTAAGCTAATAATCATAATCAGTCAGGTGAGTTCAATATTTTATTTAAAAAAAAACAATACCATATTAATACCTGACCCAAAAAGAGTGTTAAAACTTTGAAGCATTTGTGTCTGTGTATCTGTATGTCTGTCTGTGGCATTATAGCTCCCAAACGGATAGGTAAAGTATCTAGGTAAATATTCATGGATTTCAACTTAACCGCATTAAGATAATTAAAGTAAAAGACATATTTGCTTTCTTATTTACAATATATATTTACACAATTACATTCACATTGTTTGTTCGTTTGTTTGTTTGTCGTATGAGGTAGTGCTGCCCTCTGGTGTCAGAGTTTGTCGGGCCACCCAAGGGCCTCTGACTTGGCTTAACGACTACTATTTATCAATAACAGCCAGGAACGACAGCTTAACGTGCCCTCCGAATCACGGAGTGATGGAAAGCCGCACATAACTTAGAAAAGTCATTGGTGCGGATCCTAGGATTGTACCCTGTATCGTTGGATTCTAAGTTGCACTATTGAACCGCTAGGCTACCATCGCTCTATTATATTCACATTTATATTTACAACATTATAATTAAAATTATATTCGCATTACTATATTTACATTTATATTTACACAAGAAAAATTATTAATTTATTTTTATCCAATTACATTTATTTACATTATTATTGTTTGAAATGCTATATACAGAAAAATGTCTGTCGTAAAACATACATAGTGAAATTTGTGATTATGGTGAAAACTATAAAGTACATAAATCAACAAATGATAAAAACCGACCAAGAGTCCTCGGTCTTCTGACGCAGAATCAGTTAGAGGTATATTAAACTTGCACTCACAACATGGACAGGTGACCAAATGACTTTTTCGTGCTTGTTATTGTGAGATATTTTTAGTTTTAGGTGTTTTAATAACATTTTCTTTGTTAGAATTTGAATGAGACTTTTGTGAAGGGGTCAAGGGAAGCGTTGCTGAAGGAATTAGTTCTTTCGCCATCAAAATCACCACCGTACAAATTGGAATAGCGTTTGCTTTAACTTTCATATGACCTTTTTTGTATAGCTAAAAATCGTCATTTTTTAAATGAACTGAACATATACGAGAACCTTTGCTTGGGGTTCTTTCCTTTTCATATATCTCCAAACAAAAATCTTTTGTCCACAGCTGTCTTTTATTTTCACCTTGTGGAAATCTAAAATATAAAGATGTTAAGTTAAGGTAAGCAGCAACATAATTATATGCAAATTTTTACAATCCAGGCTATATGAACCCAAGTCACTATTTTTTGTGTCATACATGATAGAATGATTATTGCTCCATAACTAACTTAGTTTATTGGCATAACGCCATCCCCGTGAAAAAAGTAGATTTCTTGGTGACAAAATTACAATATTTAATCACTAAAATGTTTGGCATGCAAATGCATATAATTCGGTTGGCAATATATGGCATAGCACCATCAGCATAGAAATCATAACAATATTCACTTTTCAGAAAATATAAGAAAAAGTGACATAAAGATGTAGTTACACGTGAAAACTTATTCCAGTATTCTTTATATGTACATGTGATCTGTTAGTGCACCATTTTACGACGCAAGAAGGCAATTTTCAGTACTCAAATTACTAACAGCCGCCGCCATTGCCGGCTACGGGCGCACTAAACTCTTATGAGGTGCAATCGGTAAGCACCGCCTACTGAGGTTCAATTTGTGTTGGGTCATTTTGTATCGCTAGATTCCTAGCTTCCATGTTTGTTTTGCGTTCACTGAAGCGAAGACTTTATATATAGGAATATAATAGTTATGGAGTAAACATTGTATATTTGTAGGAAAAGGAATTTCAAGTTTTGACAGGTCTTTGTAAAACGTAGTCTTATCGTATAAGGGGCAGTTAAATATGATGTGGTTAATATCCCCAACATCTTCTCCACATTCACATTTTGGATTATTCAAATTCGAGCAAGATGTGCCGGACTGCACATGTGACCCAAACGCATACTTATAAGCATGGATGTGGCTCTCTTGCTAAATCTTACCTTGGAGAACCAAGGCTTCACTTGAATTTCGGGTTGTATGGTACAATAATATTTTTCTTTTAAGCGGGCGCTACTCTTCCATGCTTCAAGGTTGTTGGAGATGAAGTTTAGGAAGAGCATTAAGGTCGTGGGTATAATTTTTGAAAGGAAACACGTCGCCACGCTCTATCGTTTCATTAGCAAGTTGATCTGCTTTTTCGTTGCCTTTAATTCCAGAATGGCTCGGAATTCAGGCAAACGGAACCGAATATACCTCGCTTACGCAGCTGAAAAGTTTTTCTCGAGCCATAACAATTACAGGAGAAATGACAGTATTCCTTTTGAAGGGAAATTTAGAAAGGACTTGTAATGCACTCATGGAGTCAGAGAAATTTACAGAATATTTATGTTTCATTATAACGATGTATTGTAAGGATTTATATATTCCGTAGCACTCGGCTGTGAAAATTGAGGTTTGTGAAGGAAATTTTATTTTTTCGACTATTTTATACTGTTGATGAAATAGACCTACACCAACACAATCACTGTCGGAATGTTTCTAAGTATCACTATAAATATGATGCCAATTTTGCCAAGGTTCTTCAATTACCGAATTAAAATACGTGTTTTCATATGGATCATCCTTTACAATACCTATGTTAAGATGAATATCTGGCGATAATTTCGCCTTTATAGAGCTTAGAGCTTTATAGTTAGTTTCAAATAGTGCAAGATTGGGTGTACGGTGAGTTGGAACACTTATTATATTAAATTTAATGTAACAAGTAATCAAATGAGGTGAAGATTTGTGAGTCTAATATTGAGAAGTGTTTATTAGTTGTAAAATTCGATAAAGTTTTATAATGTTCTGAAGTGTTCTAAAAACTGTAAAATACGGAAAAAGAATCTATCTGCCAGAAACTGTCGTCGTAATTGCAGAGGTGGTTCAACACATTCAACCTGTAAAGCGTTTATAGAACTGTTTTTCATGGCACCGGCTATGATCCTTAGGGCTTTAGTCTGGACGGCTTCCGGTCTCTTCTTCGCAGCCATGCTACAGGGCTCTAACAAGAAAGAAACACCATAATCATAAATCCATAATCAAGAACACTTCTGATCAGATCACTGTAGACCAGCTTTAAAGAGAAGGGAGGCGCGCCCCACCAAACACCCGACAGGCACCTAAGGATATTAAGTGAGCAATATATTCACAATGTGGTAATCCAGTTAATTTTGAGTTGTAGAAGTTTGAGAATTAGCCCCAAAAATTTAGTTTGAGTTTTAATAGAAATGGGCATTTTTGAATGTTTTTTTTTTCAAAAATAAGAAAATGTTTTTAAAAGTATGAGTTTCTAATTTTGAAATGGAAAGGCGCGTCCTTCGTTCATTGAAAATACCCGGCTTTGGAGAATATCCGTTCACAAGGTACACAGTTTATAACAATATTTCACCTTGTACGGTATATTTCAAAGTCGGGTGTTCAGTTATATGTTAATTCCTAAAGTAAAATACCACTCAACCCATCTACAAAAATTACGGAAATTGAAAGAACTAACTATTATGATCTATAACGAAAGTTGACATCAAATTTAACTAGATAGCGCTGATATGCCTTAAAACACGCAAGTGTTTCATTCGTGAAAGTTAGGTGTGCGATCGGCTGATTCGTTGGTTGTTGTCCTTTGGGAATAAAATTAATGTTGTATACAAAGTGTTTTTTTTTTTATCGGTAACTGTGTTGAGTGACAGCGGGAACATTGGTGGCGAAACCCAGGGAGTGAATTGGAATTGCAAATCAGTGTAAAAGAACAGTGCTACTGTAAGGTAAAACAGTGAAATTAATTGGATTGTCCAAACAAACTGTGAGTAAGAAATTGACTATTTAACAGTGAAAAGACTTAAAAAATTTGAGATCAATAATTGCAGTGCTAAAACTTAAAAAATTTGAACTTTTGCAAAAATCTTAAGTTTTCAAGTGAGAATTTATAACATTGTTGTTGAGTGTCAAAATAGTTCAGTTTTGTGATTTCCATTGACTTTGCCATTTATGTGCAATACCGGACTTCTGTTATTTTCCATTTCATACTATACAGGACTTGTAAAATATTTCAAGTTATACTACACGGGATTTGTAAAATTTTTCGTTTTATACTACACCGGACTTCTGTTATTTTTCGTTTCATACTATAATGGACTTGTAAAATTTTTCAATTTATACTTACGGAACATTGACATATTTGAAGTGGTGTTCTAAAATATTTACTTTGTCGTTTCTACATTATACGAAGCTAACTTTATCATGGAGTCTATTGCCGAGTTAGCAGCGGCTCAAGCAGATTTACTGGAAAAATTGATAAAAGCAGAGCGAAATTTTAATAAAACGCCAAAAGATAGAATAAAGAAACAGCTGTTAGAAACTAGAATAGAAATAATAGAAGACTTGTGGAAAGAATTTAAAGAAGGAAACAAAGAAATAACATCAAAAGCTACGAAACAACAAAAAGAGAAAGAAGATTATTTTACCAAAGATGTCTATGATCAGTTTCAAGAAATGTACGTGGTATATAAAAGTGCAATGAAAGAAGCTTGTCAACAATGTATTAGTAGTCCTGAGGAACAGACGAGGACAGTTGCTGCAAAGTCAGAGAGCTGTGAAATCATGTTACCGCGAATCCAACTGCCATCATTTAGCGGAAAATACTGCGAATGGCAGACCTTTTATGATATGTTTGTTTCTTTGGTGCACAAAAACGTGAATCTAGCACCAGTACAGAAATTACACTATCTGAAAAGCAGTTTAACAGGAGAACCAGAAGTATTAATTAGAAATTTCTCTACAACAGAAGCCAATTATACTGAAGCATGGGCGCAACTTGTAAAGCGTTATAATAACAAAAAATACAACTGCCATAGCATAATGCAGATTTTGTTTTCGCAAAAAACGCTACAAATTGAGTCAGCTATAGCGTTGAAATTGCTATTGGACACCACCTCCTCCTGTTTAAAATCACTTAACAATATAGGAGTATGCACGAAATCATGGGATGCAATTATCGTGTACCTGGTGGTCTCAAAACTCGATCAAGAGTCGCACAAACAGTGAGAGTACAAAATAAGGTTAATGGGAGATGAGATACCCACATGGGCACAACTAATGGACTTCTTAGAATCCAGATTTAGAGGCCTAGAGATGATTGAAGGCAGTAGAACAGTATATAAGGCTTCTAGTCAGACTACGAAGCAGGCAGTAAAAACGAAGTCTTTTCATTCCTCAGTGCAAGAAGAGAAGAAACCCAATAATATGGTCTGTCCATGCTGCAATGGCCCACATCACATATGTCATTGCAAACAATTTGGCAACAAATTGGTTCAGGAGAGATACGACCTAGTACAGGACAAACGACTATGCTTCAATTGTCTAGGATCAGCACATTCAATTAAGAATTGCAGACAATCTATGAACTGCCGAAAGTGTGGCAGACGCCACCATTCATTGTTACATTTTACTAGAGAAGAAAAGGGACCCGCTACCACTAACACAACAACAACCACTAGTGATACAGATCGAAATCACCAAGGACCACCGAAGAATGCTGCACCAACCTCTTCAGATACACACATTGTGGCAAATTTTTCAAAGAACGAGCACATTCAAAGCTACAATGTTTTACTGGCAACAGCAGTTATCAAGGCGCAATCGAGGAACGGCAGCAAATACATCATCAGAGCTTTGTTGGATCAAGGCTCCCAAGCTTCATTTGTGACAGAAGCTACAGTGCAATTGCTAGGGCTTAAGCGTGAACCTATAAATGGCTGGGTGTCAGGTTTAGGTAATGGTCAAACAAAAATCAAACACATGGTTACAATTCGTGTCGAATCCAGCCACGACCCTAACAATTATATTCCAGTCAATGCGTATGTTTTGAGCACACTCACGTCATTACTTCCAACAAATACCATAACGTCACCGAAGTGGATGGCATTGAACGATATCCCATTAGCGGATCCGACATTTACTTCACCAGGAAAGATAGACATCCTGCTTGGAGCAGAAGTATACACCGACATTCTACTCAATGGAGTAATGAAGCATCCTCAAGGAAAACTACTAGCACAAAACACAATCCTTGGTTGGATCATATCAGGTAGAGTGTCGCAAGAGACTTCTTCGGCGAACGTGATCACTTTGCATGTACAAGCAAGAATCGATAATTTGTTGCAGCAATTTTGGGAAATCGAAAACTAACCTCAAACGGAAAATTACTAACGATGAGCAGAAGTGTGAAGATTTATATGAATCAACCACTGTGAGAAGCACAGATGGCAGATATGTTGTTAAACTGCCATTCAGCACGGAGGATCCTGAATGTCAGTATGGTAAACATAGAGAAATAGCGATTAAAAGGCTCAACTATTTAGAAACAAAACTAGTAAAGAAACCAGAGCTATATGCTGAGTATAGGACGGTACTAGAAGAGTATAAAACATTGGATCACATGCAACCTGTAGTCCAGAACGATATTGACAACACTAATGCGGTGTACCTTCCCCACCACGCTGTCATTCGCAATGACAAATTAGCCACAAAGGTTCGTGTAGTTTTTGTCGGATCGTGCAAGGGAGTCAACAATGTTTCTCTGAATGATAACCTCTTAGTGGATCCTAAACTACAGCAAGATCTTCGACATTTGCTTATGAGATGGCGAAATCATAAGATATGTATCATAGCTGACTTGGTAAAGATGTATCGCCAGGTCCGGGTGGCCGAGGAAGACATTAATTACCAGAGGATCTTCTGGCGGTCATTCCCCGATCAACCACTGGAACATTATAACCTGTTGACGCTAACCTTTGGGACGGCTTGTGCGCCTTACTTAGCAGTCAAGACTATACAACGGTTGGCCGATGACGAGCAAGGTAAATATCCAGTGGCGGCAGAAATCACCAAAAGGGATTACTACATTGATGATCTCATGACAGGATGCCATACAGAGAGTGAAGCTGTTCAAATTTACGAAGAGATGAATAATCTCATGAATTCTGGAGGTTTCGAGCTTCAAAAATGGAGCAGCAATAATGAGAAGTTGATGCAGTACGTGGGAAAAGACAAGCATCAACCTAGCGAATCAATGCCTATAGAACCAGATAGGATGGTAAAGGTTTTGGGTATATCCTGGAACAAAACCACGGACAATTTTGAATATTCAATAAATTGGCCTGAAGTTACAAGGAAATTTACGAAACGACAAGTGTTATCCGACATAGCAAGACTTTATGACCCTTTGGGGTGGTCGCGTCGTGGTAGCAAAATTGTTTATCTAAACACTATGGAAATCAGGATTGGAATGGGATGAAGAGTTGACTGCAGAATTGTCAAATGAATGGATGAAATACAGAGATGAATTGAATCAAATCAAGAAGATTTGTATTCCGAGCTGGCTGTATGTTTCACCAGGCTGTAAGATAGAGCTGCATGCGTTTTCAGATGCCTCAAGAGCCGCTTTTGCAGCTAATCTATATCTTCGGGTTATCGATGAAAACAACTGCGTAACTGTCAACTTAGTTACAGCAAAAACGAAAGTTGCTCCCATCGCAAAAGAAATGCCAATTCCTCGATTGGAACTATCTGGAGCAGCTTTGGCAGCTAAGCTACTGTCTGAAATCTCAGAAGTATTGGGCATACCAAGAGAAAATACGTATGGCTGGACAGACTCTACAGTAGTTCTAGCATGGCTGAAAGGTCCAGCTTGTCGATGGACTACGTTTATCAGTAACCGAGTGTCAGAGATTCTGACAATAATAGATTATGAGCAATGGGGACATGTCACTACACAAACGAATCCGGCAGACTGTGCTTCTCGTGGCTTAAAGCCAGTTGATCTTGCAGAGCACTCACTGTGGTGGCACGGACCTGCATGGCTAAAATAACTCTCTATAAAAAAGGAGCTGATCGAATTAACAGACACACACGAAGAAGAAAAAGTGAAGTCTTTATGTAGTTTACATCATCTCAATAAAGAACCTCTATGGAATAAATTTTCTTCACTTGTCCGAATGTTGAAGGTTTTGTCGTACTGCAGAAGAATTTTTAATTTAAAAGTGCCGAGATCGGATCGAAAAAATTTAGAAACTTTTATCACAACTGAAGAAATGAAGCAGACGTTACAGAAGTGCATCGGAGAAGTTCAAAAATATGAGTTTGAAGATGATGTAAAGAGCGTAAAGACTCAAGGTTGTGTGCCCAAAAAGAGTGTGCTTCATGCTTTATGTCCCATCTTGGACCAAGATGGAATATTAAGAGTGGGAGGACGAATCAATTTATGTGAAGCGAGTTATGACAAGCGACATCCTATAATTGTACCTAGTAAGAATCATCTTACCAAGTTATTAATTGCGGATGCTCACATCAAAACTATGCACGGGGGCCCACAACTTATGTTAAATCATCTGAGAAGCCAATATTGGATCTTACGAGCCCGAGAATTGGTCAAAAAGCATTACCGAGAATGTGTTACTTGCATAAGGCAAGCAAAGGCTAACAAAACACCATTCATGGGACAAATTCCAGCGGCCAGATTGAAACCCAGCAAACCGTTTAAATCAAGTGGAGTTGATTACGCGGGACCCATTAACATTAGATTTTCGCCAGGTCGTGGAGCAAAAGCCTATAAGGGCTACATATGTTTATTTGTATGCATGGTTACCCATGCAATACATTTAGAAGCTGTGTCAGACTTAACTGCTAAAGGTTTCATCGCGGCATTTAAGCGTATGACGTCTAGATGCGGCCATTGTCAAGATCTGTACAGTGACAATGGTACAAACTTTACGGGTGGAGACAAATTGTTGCGTGACATGTTCAATAATGCCTTATCAGGAATCCCTAACGAAATCGCGCAACTACTAACTTTAGAATCAACAACTTGGCATTTTATACCTCCACAAGCACCAAATTTTGGTGGTTTATGGGAGGCCGGGGTGCGTTCAGTTAAAACCCATTTGAGAAAAGTAATTAGCGAAAGTACGCTCACATACGAGGAATTGTCTACAGTATTGGCACAGGTGGAAGCATGTGTCAACTCAAGACCGTTGACAAATTTTAGTGACAATATTAATGACCCCCTTCCTTTGACCCCCGGCCATTTTCTTGTAGGAGAACCATTGTTAAATGTCGCGGATGAACAATGTACTAATACAGTTAATTTGTTAGATAGGTGGAGATTAACGACTAAGATGGTAAATGATTTTTGGAATCGATGGAGTTCTGAGTATCTGGTTACGTTAAATAACAGATACAAATGGACGACTCAACAGACAGAACCTAAAATTGACGATATTGTTATCATAAAGGAACAAAATCTACCCCCAGCAAAGTGGTTGCTAGGTAAAATTGTTGAAACACATCCAGGCAAAGATAAAATTGTACGTGTAGTCACAATTCAAACGAAAAATGGCTTATGTAAACGCCAAATTAAATAAAACTGTGTTTCTTACCTCGAAAAAGTTGTGATGAATGCCAAGTATCGGCACAACCACTAGCTACATAGTGTTATATTCTTACCTTTCATATTTAATTGCTACATTTGAAAATGTACCTATGTAATTTTGACTATTGCAGACTGTTAAGACTATTGCAGTTCTACATTAGTAGGTAGAACCTTGTTTTGAGGCCCAAGTTGTCACGGTGGGCGGTACTTTATATTTTTTGTGTTTACTAATGCTAGTATAAAGAGACTGAAATATTGTTTGTAACCTTATTTGCCGCTCATTTAAGTTTTTTTTGTATGTAAAGTTTAAGAACATAGTTCTTGGTGGGCGGTATGTTCAGTTATATGTTAATTCCTAAAGTAAAATACCACTCAACCCATCTACAAAAATTACGGAAATTGAAAGAACTAACTATTATGATCTATAACGAAAGTTGACATCAAATTTAACTAGATGGCGCTGATATGCCTTAAAACACGCAAGTGTTTCATTCGTGAAAGTTAGGTGTGCGATCGGCTGATTCGTTGGTTGTTGTCCTTTGGGAATAAAGTTATTGTTGTCTACAAAGTGTTTTTTTTTTTTATCGGTAACTGTTTTGAGTGACAGCGGGAACATCGGGTATATTTTAGAATGACGACCACCATCCCGTCGGAGACTTTAAGTTTCTCTCCACTTATACACTGACTACAATGTTTACAAATTCCGATAGTATCGTCATTTTTATCAAAGTGGTCCCAAAAAGGATTTGCGGCTCTTTGCCGCCGACGACCGTTTAAAAAAAATAAACGCTTACAAAATGACACAATAGATGGTGTCAGTAAACAATGAGGTGCACAGATTAAGTATCAGAGTTTTGTGGCCCAATTACATAACTTGGCATCAATCGAATTCTCAATATCGCAACCACTAATGCCTTGCGATAGAGTCGAATTTGCTATGAAAAAAATGATAATCCGATTGTAGCCAAGTTCTGTAATTGGGCCACTGATACTTAATCAGCAGCCCGATTCCATAACTTAGCTTCAATCGAATTCTCAGTATCGCAACCACTAATGCCTTGCGATAGAGTCGAATTTGCTATGAAAAAAGTGATAATCCGATTGTAGCTAAGTTCTTCTTCTTTTTTATTAGATGGCTTCTGCGGAGGCACTGGCCCACTAGCAATTTCGCCAATGTCAAGTTTAATAGTTTAAAATTAAGTCATGTTACAGTCATTAATTGTCAAGTCAAAGTCACGAATCAGTAAAATGGTGGACATTTACTAAAACTTCCGAGGGAGATTTGGAAAAATCACAAAATGCCATTTATATCTGCGTTTGATTATTTTGCCTGCACTCGTGCACGTTAACGAACACATAATGGTTAATATTCCATCAATATTACACATCAATACTCGAAGAAACACAAGATTGAGAATAAAATCAAACTCTACAACACAACATTTTGAATTTTTGCAAAAAACCCCCGATATCTGTAGCTAAGTTATGGATTTGGGCCGCTGTGATGAGGTGATAAAACGCGAGTAGCCAACTGCCATCAAGACAAGTCAGTCACTGTCACCATCCTCCATGACTGTCACAGATATAGGCCGTTCGTTTTGGAGCAAATGGCGAAAATAACTGTTACAATGACATATTGACATAAGAAAATCGACTTTATTCGTAAATAGAGTCGTTTCGGTTTGGAAAGGATCGGTACTTCGTAGTGTCAAAAGTTTCAAAAATTACAAAAGTGTTGAAAATGTTCAAAGAGAACGGCTTGTTATAAATGTATATTATGAAACTGCCCACAAGTTGTGGGCCACGACGCCATCTCATCATCACGAACGCAGGGATATTACAATTACAATGTTTTTAACTCCATTGTTTTGTTTGTGATTGTGATTTGATTGTGTTTATCTTTAATAAGGTAGTTACCCAAATTGATGATTTTATACACCATTGCAGTAAAATTTAGATTTTTCTACAGTATTTTGTGCCTGTAAAACTGTAACCCAAATTGATGATTATAAACACCATTGCAGTAAAATTTAGATTTTTCTTCAGTATTTTGTGCCTCTAGAACTGTATTTGTTTTTAGAATTATCGGAGCAGAAGTATTTTACCTACCCTCTCCGGGACAACCTTGCATTATGTCAGAAATCTCAATAAAACGGGTGTGCTGTACATGTATAGCCACTGATCGCAAGCTTTATCAATTGTGCCGGATTCTTGACGGCATAAACTTACTGTACATGTTGTTATCACGCGATCCTGAAGCTTACAAGGTGAGAACTCACGCACTTAAAGTAGTTACATATACTGAACGATCAGAGTTAACCGATCTTCCGTAGTTATTCGCAATTTCGATCGTACAGGGAATGGATCTAGTTAGGTGGGGGAGATACGGCACGCTTTAATATCACGTGATCGACTAGATACAACTACAGGCAAACATCCCCACCGTCGTGCTGCGTGTGTATCAAAAACAATGATAAAGACATATGCAGACTGTAGCGTTAAACAAGTGGTAAACAAACACTTCTCTGATTGTGAATAAGACCAAAAAAGGCTAAACTGTAGTTGCTATAACGTCGATTTTGGGGTGTGGAGGGGGTAGGGGGGAAGTAGGAACCCCCATTGAAGGAAAAGTGGTGCAGCCCCCCCTTTCCGAGTTTTTTTTGTTTTTCTATCCTTACTTTCAAATTTACTTCTGATGCCATTGATTAAAAGTGGGGGGTATAGGGGGAGGTGGAGGGCTACCCCCTGGTACCTCTCTCCCCCCGCGGAAATGCTTAGTTTATGAGATATTTCAATTACAATTTACAGTTCTGTACTGTAAATTTACTTTAGCGCTTGCGGGCCGCTACCACAGCACGGCCGGCAAGCGCTAAAAGGTGGGGGTTGGAGGGTTCCTACATTCCTCCCTACCCCCACCTCCGCCCCTCCAAAATCGTTGGTATAGCAACTACATTCCTACCCCAAAAATGGCCAATTGTGTGCATTGCACCTAATTTCTGAGGCAAGGAGCTAGTACCTAATCTCCACACTTTTAATTGGATCTATTTATGGGGGTGTCAAAACATCTTGTATATTCTACAGGAGGGTTTCTACAAAGACTCTTCGAGCCTGTTTGTCTGTTGGGAGTGTAGAGCTACAATTCACAGGATCAAGAAGTTCCAAGCGCAAGTGTGTTTTGCACAGAAATGTCTCACTTCCATAGCTGATGGGCGAAATGATGTAAGTTATCAACATATCATTAATCAGTTTCCTAATGTGATTGAGAACTTTTTTCAGATAAGTAGTCTAACTGCCGCACTCATCATTAAATTGCTTGTTTTGTTGTTGTGAAGTCCAGTAAGTCGTGATCTACTTTATTTATACTATTGAGTATTTTACTATATTTTTAACCCCCGAACAAAGAGACGGGTGTTATAAGTTTAGGGTGAGTATCACTGTATGTGTGTCTGTCTGTGGCATCATAGCTCCCAAACGAATGGACCGATTTTGATGCGTTTTTTTCTGTTTGAAAGCTGATGTGATCGAGAAGGTTATTAGTTATATGGGGGGGGCGGGGGGGGGGGGGGAGTTGAGAATCGTAGCTTCCAAATGAATGGACCGATTGCGTCTTATCTAAAAGTGGGGGGGTCGGGGCTATATATTTATATAATTTGTGCTTGTTTTTTTTTTAATTTTTTGCTACTCAAATATTTATTTGATGTGCCAATCGTCACTCGTGGAACGCCACGGACTAATAAGCTAAGTGCTGATTTGCCATAGCTTATTGATTCGCAGGGCCTCAAATCAGAGACCTTGGGCAGGGGTCGGCAACCTTTTGAGACAGAAAAAGCAAAAGTTACAATTTACAAAATTTTACAGTCTTTAAAGAGCCACTAAAAAAATTGTTTTAATATTATAGTTTGCTTATATATGTTTGTTTTTTACATAAAACTAGCTGCGCTCCGCGGTTTCACCCGCGTGGATTATGATGATGGATACCGATGATAATGAAAAGTAGCCTATGTGTTAATCCAAGATTTAAGATATTTTGGTACCTACCAAATTACATCCAAATCTATTCAGCCGTTTGAGCGTGAAGGACTAACAAACATACACACACTTCAAAAGATAGATTCAGCCGTTTGAGCGTGAAGGACTAACAAACATACACACAGTTCAAAAGATAGATTCAGCCATTTGAGCGTGAAGGACTAACAAACATACACACACTTCAAAAGATAGATTCAGCCGTTTGAGCGTGAAGGACTAACAAACATACACACACTTCAAAAGATAGTTTCAGCCATTTGAGCGTGAAGGACTAACAAACATACACACACTTCAAAAGATAGATGGCGCTAATTGGTTATGACGTTTTGTATGGGCTGTAAGATCTAATGGATAGAGTTCTGTGTTGCAAACACGAAGTTTTCCGCTCGAGAAGAGTGTTCATTTTTAAAACTATGTTCTGATTGGCCTGTTTACGACAGTGGCTATACTTCTCTGATTTATAATGTTAGTGTGATAAATGACTTTAAATACGAAATAATATTTATTCATATGAAAACATACAAGTGTTTTTAGCACAGAAGATATTTTAGCTATAATAATACAATAGTTAATCCAAAGTTTTTGATAGTGACGTCAATGGGAGAATTGGGAGCATTAGCTTTGCAAGTCTTTTGAAATTCTGGCCCATAACTCGTTGTTTTAAGTGCCTAACACAAGCGTGACTAGATTTTTAATCGACTTCAGAAATGGAGACGGCTATATACATACATTAAAAAAAACATACATACAGCCGAACGGCTGTATGTATGTTTTTTTTTAATGTTTTTTTTTAACTCGTTACCTCAGGCCGATATTAAATTAAATAATATACATTAAATTATATACTAGCTGATGCCCGCGGCTTCGCACGCGTGGTCATTTCTCTAGGTTAAAAGCACTTTATGTACTATTCCAAGACCTAAACTACCAATATACCAACATTGATCAAAATTACTTCTTTTTTTTTTTTATTGATTGCTCACATAGATAGATAGATAGATAACTCTTTATTGTACACCACATAGAACAAAAATACAATAATAACTAAAACATTTATACAAAATATATGGGACAATGGGCGGTCTTATCGCTAAAAAGCGATCTCTTCCGGACAACCTTTGGATGGAAAGGAATTAATATACGGCAAAGACGGTGGTGCATTATAATATAACAAATAAATTATAAAAACTGAATACAATGAATAAACATATATACACATATATTCCAATATACCTACACATAAATATGTAAATATATAGTACAGTATATATATATATATATATATATACATATATAAATATATATCCATATACATAGTATATACATTATAATAAATTACATTTACTACATATACATTTACAAAATATATACAAACATAATAAAAATAATATACAGTGAAACCACAACAGAATAACAACAAAATAGCAAGAAGTGATATTAATTAGAGAGATAAAACTTCTTTACTTGAAGTTTAAAAACAGAGAGTGACTGGGCTCGCCTTATAGTAACTGGCAGAGCGTTCCATGGTAAATGAACTGCCATAAAAAGAGCTATGTAGAGGGATCATCAAAGCTAAATTTTCTGATGACCTGAGTGACAACTTGTTAGAATCAGAAAGGAAATTAAAACGTTTCATAAGATATCACGGGGAGGAGGGATTAAACAAAACTGTATAAAGAATAGAGAGTATATGAGCATTCCGGCGGAGGCGTATTGGAAGCCACTTGAGCTTAGTGCGAAATTCAGAGACATGATCATATTTGCGCAAACCAAATATAAATCGAATGCAGAAGTTTTGAAGACGCTCAAGTTTGTTTAGCTGGTCCTCAGTAAGATCTAGATAGCAGGCATCGGCATAGTTTAAGATTGCTCAGCTTCTTTTCATCGGATTAAAATACCAAGTACTTTAAGACAAACCCTAAGCTATCCAACGGTGAAAACTCCAAGTTGTTATCGCAATCTGTCCAGTAGTTTTTACGTGATGAGCGAATAAACATACAGACAAATAGACAGACACGAATTTTAAAATGGTATATTCTGGTTCAGTAGCTTATTTTATGTACCCTGGACCATTTCTTTTTTAATTGTCTTCTCTGTACAGACTTTTTCGTTCCTATTGCTTTATTATAAGTATAGATAGATTTCATAGTTAACCGGTTCATAGTCCACAGCCATCGCTCCGTGCTTCGGGCACGTTAAGCTGTCGGTCCGGCTGTTATTGATTAATAGCAGTCGTTAAGCCATGTCAGAGGCTCTCGGGTGGCCTAACAAACTCTGAAACCAGAGGCCAGCACTACCTCTTACACCAAAAACACAGTCCACAGCCCATAGAACAATAGATACCTTCTTAAAACATAATTACCCAATCCACTTGTGCTCAGCTTAGGTTACTATAAGTACTATAGTCCATTGAGAACAACTTTACTGTATCAAAAACTTTTTACAACAGTCTCCTGGCGTGTCACTAAAGCTTTATAGTTGCTGTACATGTTTGTTAATTAAACCTGATTATTTTATTAAAACATGTTTATATTGTCATAACGTTTTGTGAACAGTTCCCCTGTCATATTTTAAATTTCGCATCACATTGTCTACAGCTTAAACGTTAAAGTGTGTGACGAAACGCAAATGTCCAGAAGGTTACCATCAAAATCGCCTTAGAGCTATTTTGTTTAGTGATGCACAAGCATCACTGTAGAAATCATGTCACAAACTGACAAATCAGTCCTCTGATAAGAATAATTTTTGTTTAAATATTTAAAAAAAATGATACATATTCCAAGTGTACATAAAAATAACATTACCTAATTTTATTTTGTGCTACCTTGCAATTAAATCAAATTAAACAATCCCCTGGCAACAGTCCCCAGTTATAACAGTATGTAGCCTACGACTAAAATAGTATCAGGAAAACTCATTGAAAAATATAATAAGTTTTGGCGAATGAAAGATACAATGAAGGGTGACAACCTTTAAACAGTATTTAATAAGTTTTGGCGAATGAAAGATACAATGAAGGGTGACAACCTTTAAACAGTATTTAAAAAAAACATGGTATTAGATAATTTTTTTTATACAAAACAAAGTTTCATGTGAATGAGCTATATGTTGTGAATTTCTACAAGGATGTTTTTTTGTTTATTTGCCGGTAGAGTCAGAAGGGTATTTCCTTTTCCAGTGTGAGAATTAACTGTTTTGGCACAAGAAAACGAAATTTCCTTTTGAACTTAGTTTACACCTAAATTTTATTGATTTGATTATATTTTTTTTGCATAAAATGGAGTACATATCAGATGTTAATTATTGAATTTGATATTACACATTTTGGGAATAAAATAGCATGCAAAAACTTATATTAGGTAATAATTTAACATTTATTTTAATGTAATTATTTCATTTTGCCATACATCATGCAACAATTAATAGGTACCAACAATTTAATTTCAAAAGTTAAGTTATTTGTATGTTAAATAATCTTTAATAGAATAAAAAACAGTGATCCAGCAACCAGACCTTCAGCTCGTTTAAGCGACTTCACAAAAGCAGACGGTTATATGTTCGAAAGTATGCATGTTTTTTTTAAATCTATTTCTGCCGTTTTCTGCTTCAATTTCGGACCGATTTTGAAAATTCTTTTTTGTTTGAATTAGTTCAGCAGTTTATCGAGAATATTGCGTCAAATCTCTAAGATTGCAAAACCGATTTAGATGGTTGTTTTTTTATTCAAAAGGGTAGACTTTCAGTGTAGTTTCAATTATAAACTTCATCAAAATTGGTTTAGTTGTTTTATTAGAAAATCTCTTTGATTTATAGTTTATGTTCTCTAATATCTTTGGATTTCTGAACCGAATTAGAAGATTGTTTTTACTTGAGAAAGAAGTATTTTAGTGTGGTTCTGTATAAATTTCATCAAAATTGGTTTAGTAGCTTTAAACAAGCTTAAACTTAATTAACTGTGTTATTATGGGACTAGTTTGCAAGTCAATTTTGAATCACTTAGCGACGTCCAAAGATGCTGAAGTTTTGCACATGGTTGTAGTTCTGATGACAATTATGGTAGGTACTATTGAGCTGACATGATGATGGAGCCGGAAGGTAGTCAAAGGAACTCTACAATCGGATGATTTTGCCTCTTCGAGTTGGGCTCATTTGCTTTGCCTTGATGAGTTCCCTGGTTTTATGTGGTATCCAAGGTGTGATGATGGAGCCGGAAGGTAGTCAAAGGAACCAAACAATCCGATGATGGATTCCTTTCGAGTTTGGGCTCATTTGATTTGTCCTGATAAAATCTCTGGTTTTATGTGGTATCTAGGGTCTGATGCTGAAACTTGAAGGTAGTCACAGGAACTCAACAAAAATATGGAACCCCTTCGAGATTGGGCTCATTTGGTTTGTCTTAATGAGTTCTCTGGTTTTATATGGTATCCAGGGTCTGATTATTGAGCCGGAATGTAGTCACAGGAACTCAACAACAAAAAGATGAAACCCCTTCAAGTTTGGACTCATTTGGTATGTTGCCATCCTCTCCTTCTGCATTTGTATATCTGAGACCCGCTATGATATTTTTTACTTCCGTTGCAGACACAGGACTTAGAAAATTGAATTCGTAACACTATTTGTGTTAATTTTATAGCCTAGGATTCCATCAATATCATTCATTTGTTTCATCAATAAAAAATGTTATTAAATAAGTTAGCTATTTGTGCCGGGTGTGATTCAGTTTTCTCATCTAGTTTTAGTTTATTCAATAAAGCCCCCCTGTTATGTATGCAGAGATTTATCTGTAATTAAATTCCATGATAACTTGCACACATTTTTGCTTTTTTCACTATTTTTTGCTTGTTATGCTCCTACTATACATTTTTGCTTGTTGTGCTCCTACTATACATTTATTAAAATCTTTGTATAATTCGTATAACTAATTTTGGATTATTTGGTTTTATCGTTGTAATATTTGAAACGCAGGAAACGCTTTTTTCTGCAGCTTATTTTAAGGTCTTCCGTAAAACATTTAATTTTTCTTTCCGATTGCATTTTTATTCTTTGCTTGAGAAAGCATGTTGAAAATAACATTTTAATGAAATCTTGGAAAATATTAAAAGTCAAGTCAGTACATATCCCTAAAAGATTGTTCGGTAAAAGTTTTCCTGAACAATTCTAGGTTTTTATTTGAATAATCTTTTTATAATACATTCCATGTACTCATTGAGGTTCTATTTTACTACTTTCGATGATATTCAAAATTTGTCCTGTCTCATGATCAGAAAGTGCCAAAGGTAGAACCCCTACGGCACGGATATATATACGGATGATATGATCTAAACATGCTTGTTGTCTGGTTGGTGTAGTAATGTGCATTTTTAATTGATAGTTGCTTAAGATTTCTAATAGATTTCGTGTATATTTGTTTGTTGTAATATATCAATATCTGAATGACCGGCTACCACGAGTCTCTTTTTTGCATATAAATATTTAATGTATTTTTCGTTGTTCATGAAATGTTAATTGCAATCACTTCGACGGACGCGGCACCGGCACTGAAATAAAAAACCAAATAAATTTCACGTATATAGTTTTTTATTGAATCCAGTTTAATTGTGGCTTCAAGAATTAAAGTAATTAATAATTATTATGATCGATGTTATCATTCTACCAAAGAGATGGAAATCTCTTTGGTAGAATGATAACATCTCAACCTTTTAAACATATTAATTTCAAATTAAATTTTTCAGACTAAACTACAGACCTTATCACACCTATCACATTCTCACAATGAAACACCACAATACGAATTCCAGTCCTACGATGCAACAGAAAATTTCGTCGATTGTGGTCCAGTCAAAGAAATTAAAACTGAAAGCGATTCAGATGACATTCCCCTATCTGTGTTCTACAACGAAAACGACAGTGATGATGATGCACCTGGCAACGAAGCCACTAAACCTGGCAACGAAGCCACTAAACCTGGCAACGAAGCCACTAAACCTGGCAACGTGAACATTGCATCCAAAACTGAACCTCTTAAACGTAAACCAATAGATACTGACTATTTCAACACGTTGCCACTTAAACCCGGAAATCAGTCTGACCCTAGTAACAATACTGAAGCAACAGTACCTCCAAGAATAGAAGTGACATCAATGAAGAAAACCAAAATGAAGTACAGCAAATATTTTACAATATCAACTATGGACGAGGCAGAAATACTCAAAAGTGTGGAAAAAAATAAAATGCTTCTTAAGAGTGATACTTGTTTAATTGAATTTAAGACTGGAAATGAACTTGTATGCCACCATACTGAATTTAAGACTGGAAATGAACTTGTATGCTCCCATACTAAATTTCATGAAAAGGTAATTTGATGTATTTTTTTATAATTATTTATTATTTATATTACCCGATATGATTTTAGCAGCATTTGTTTGTATATTTGTCAGTTCTGTCACAGCTCCTAAACTACTGCACCAATTTCAACTTTTATTATTTTAGTATTGTTGTTTGGTCGTGCGACAGGCTAGTTTAAAAATATATTTACCTAGTTTTATTATTTTAGTATTGTTGTTTGGTCTGTGCGACAGGCTAGTTTAAAAATATATTTACCTAGTTTTTTTATTTTAGTATTGTTGTTTGGTCTGTGCGACAGGCTAGTTTAAAAATATATTTACCTAGTTTTATTATTTTAGTATTGTTGTTTGGTCTGTGCGACAGGCTAGTTTAAAAATATATTTACCTAGTTTTATTATTTTAGTATTGTTGTTTGGTCGTGCGACAGGCTAGTTTAAAAATATATTTACCTAGTTTTATTATTTTAGTATTGTTGTTTGGTCTGTGCGACAGGCTAGTTTAAAAATATATTTACCTAGTTTTATTGTTTTAGTATTGTTGTTTGGTCTGTGCGACAGGCTAGTTTAAAAATATATTTACCTAGTTTTATTGTTTTAGTATTGTTGTTTGGTCTGTGCGACAGGCTAGTTTAAAAATATATTTACCTAGTTTTATTATTTTAGTATTGTTGTTTGGTCTGTGCGACAGGCTAGTTTAAAAATATATTTACCTAGTTTTATTATTTTAGTATTGTTGTTTGGTCTGTGCGACAGGCTAGTTTAAAAATATATTTACCTAGTTTTATTATTTTAGTATTGTTGTTTGGTCGTGCGACAGGCTAGTTTAAAAATATATTTACCTAGTTTTATTATTTTAGTATTGTTGTTTGGTCTGTGCGACAGGCTAGTTTAAAAATATATTTACCTAGTTTTATTGTTTTAGTATTGTTGTTTGGTCTGTGCGACAGGCTAGTTTAAAAATATATTTACCTAGTTTTATTGTTTTAGTATTGTTGTTTGGTCTGTGCGACAGGCTAGTTTAAAAATATATTTACCTAGTTTTCCCGCCCGCGACTTCGTACGCGCAGACTATTGTTTATCGTGAATAAAGCATCCTATTTTCTTCTAGGATATTAAAAACCAAAAGTACACCAATGCTCTTGAGGTTTTTTGACAGACTTGTTATTTCGTTTCCATGGCAACCGTTCCTTACAGCGAGTAATCAACATTTTCCAGCTTTCCCGCAAAAAAAAAAAACCGGGATAAAAAGTATCCTGTTTTATTCTAGGGGCTGTCTCCATTCTAAATTTCATCAAAATCCGTCCAGCCATTATCGCGAGAAAGCTCCCCACACAAACAAACAAAAAACGTTTTACTTTTATATATTGGTATGGATAATGCCCTCTGCTCTCTGACAAAAAAATAAAAATCATACAACACAGTACAATGTACAACAATATTTTTATTTCAAAAAGCGATATCGCCCACCTGCTCTACAAACTCGATGTATATGTCGTAGTCTGGTTTCAGTTAATTTCCCAGCAGCTGTTCATAACCTAAGCCACTTATTTAATGTGGTTCCAGTACCAAAAAAGGTTTTTAATAAATATGTCTTCCCTTAGTCGACTGCTGGTATTTAAGTACTACGGTTTGGGTACCCAAAAGAAACTGAACTGATGTCATGGCGGTTGGAGTTTTTGTAGTACTGCTGCTGAGTTCTGCTGCTAAGTGTACAGGACCACCACACAGTGAGACAGTTCCTGGGAACATCTCCAACCCTGAGGGAAGCCTGCGCTGGAATTCGTGAGCTGCTGGGCTTCCTGAGGGACATCGGGTGGCAGTAAAATCATGCAAAAAACACCGATGATCGGCCAAAGATTTTTTCCTTCGGCCCCCAACATGCTGTCAGGCGTGCAATATGTTGTCAGGCGTGCAACATGCTGTCAGGCGTGTTACAGTCTGTCAGGCGTGTTACAGTCTGTATAAACAAAACCCAAACACCAAGTACAGTCACGCAAGCAATGACACTAAAAAAGATTTTGTCCTTCGGCCCCCAACATGCTGTCAGGCATGCAATATGCTGTCAGGCGTGCAACATGCTGTCAGGCGTGTTACAGTCTGTCAGGCGTGTTACAGTCTGTCAGGCGTGTTACAGTCTGTATAAACAAAACCCAAACACCAAGTACAGTCACGCAAGCAATGACACTAAAAAAGATTTTGTCCTTCGGCCCCCAACATGCTGTCAGGCGTGCAATATGCTGTCAGGCGTGCAACATGCTGTCAGGCGTGTTACAGTCTGTATAAACAAAACCCAAACACCAAGTACAGTCACGCAAGCAATGACACTAAAAAAGATTTTGTCCTTCGGGCCCCAACATGCTGTCAGGCGTGCAATATGCTGTCAGGCGTGCAACATGCTGTCAGGCGTGCAACATGCTGTCAGGCGTGTTACAGGCTGTATAAAAATAATATAATTAAAAAACGTTTAAAAGAATGGTTTTATGATGTAGCCATGTCATGGTGAAACTTAGAATGGGCTATCACAATTAAATGCGAATACATTTTGTGTCTGTGCTGTTAACCGTTAAGAAGTTCCGTAGCCAGGAGCCAACCCTGAGTGCAGCAACCGTGTCATGGTAAAACTTTAAACTGGCTATCATAATAAAATGCATACACAATATTTCTTCTGTGCAGTTGACCGATTAAAAGTTCCTTTACGTGGAGACCATTTCACGGTAAAAGTTCCTTTATCTGGAGACCATTTCATGGTAAAATTTAAAACCGGCTATCATAACAAAATGCGTACACAAAAATTCGTGTCTGTACTGTTAGCCGTTGAAGAGTTCTTTTATCTGGAGCTAATCCTGGTTGTTCAGGTCATGCTTACCATAAAAATGCATTGTCATCGGATCTGAACCAACAAGTGAAAATTCAACACTTTTCATTTATCATTCATTGGTTTTAATTCAGCTTGCAAGATTTGACATAAACAAACATACATACATACAAATGTTTGTCGTTTCAAGTTAAATAAAAGCTTTGAAAGCGTAAAGGCTGGGACACGATTGTTGGAAACAGCTAGTCGTATCATGTCTTCCCATTTTTTGTTGATGAATATTTTTTTATAATTCTGCCCGTTGTTTCAGAAAGATAATCACAGTCAATGTAACATTTGCCATGCATTCACAGAAGAATTCAATACAGACAGGCAAACACACTACCAATGTTACAGATGTGTGCTATGTACACATATAGCATACGCACACATAGACATAATTAGGCATTTCAAACGGA
This sequence comes from Alsophila aescularia, assembly GCA_946251855.1. NCBI lineage: Eukaryota > Metazoa > Arthropoda > Insecta > Lepidoptera > Geometridae > Alsophila > Alsophila aescularia. Next base: position 65,029,597 of record OX276373.1, read on the forward strand.
ATCACAAAGAAATATATGGTGGAAAGAAAAAAGTAAGTAAATATGTTTTATTTATAAACTAGCTAAGCACGCGGCGTTGCCCGCGTTGTAATTTTTCTGGGATAATAATATAAGTTATTCCAGAACCAAAACTACTAAAAACTTCAAACGTAGTTCAGACGACAAATCGTTATGTATAAAACCGCATCGCAATCGGTCCAGAAGTTTTGACGTGAATCGCGAGTAAACATACACCATTTAAAAATATGTATATTCATGTTCAGTAGCTTTTTTATGTTCGTAGACCATTTCTTTTAAAATTGCTTCATTGTACAGTCTTTTTGGTAATTACTGCTTTATTTTAAGCATAGATTATATTGTTACAATCTGTGCACGCTGCTTTGCCCGCTTGGTCATTTATCTAGGTTAAAAGTAACCGATGTGTTATTCCAGTACCAAAGCACCTATAAAGTACAATAATATACTACATTTGTTCATCCTTCAAATAGTTTTTATCGACTGTATCGCATCGGATTGAGATACAAATTACACGATTTTTTAAGTCATAACTTTATCCAACAGTGAAAGTCCCCTAGACCAACTTTTTTTATACGCTTTATATTAGCTTCACTTGTATGTTTGTTTGTAACCGACTCCTTTGGACGCTATTTTGTCCCACTTTAAACGGTCAGATTTCATTCAAATTTTGCACACCTGTCAAAGACCGACAACAAGGCAATAATTCGAAAAAAAAAATAGTTTAAAAAACTAAAAAACACGCTTTATATAGAAAACCAAACTAAAAAATAGAAAATAAATTTTAATAGTGTAAATAAGAAAAAAATGTTTTATTTAAAAAAAAGCGTGGGGTGCTTCTCATATCTGTCAATGAAATATTTATAACTATTGACCCATGCACCCCACGTTTTTTTTTGAAATGAATCATTTTTTTTCTTATTGACACTATTAATATATATTTTCTATTTTTTAGTTTGGTTTTCTATATAAAGCGTGTTTTTTAGTTTTTTAAACTATTATTTATTAATTATCTTCTTTGTACAGACTTTTTGCTACCTACTGCTTTATTATAAGTATAGACAGCGCGTATTCGCTGACGGCACGGTTTACCTTTATTGGTTACATGAAGTAAAAAAAAAAAACAAAAAGAAAGTTCCTTTAAGTGAAATTAACAATCTCATTCTCGCACGAGTTTTTTTTTACGGAAGGTTTGTGTTTATCAGCCTATGTATGTTTGTTTTTTTGTAACAATATTAGACCAAACGAGTGGACCAATTTTGATGATTCTTAAATCGATTTGTCTTAATCTTGCGAGTGCTACTAAAAGACATGACAGTAATAACAATTCAATATGGCGACAACCAGATGCGATATTGTGAAAAAGAAAAAAGTGAAACTCGCCCTATTACTACGTTAAGTGCGTTATCATTGAATGGGTATTTTAAAATCATCTTTAGGTTTCTCGTATCATTTTTCATTTCGAATGACCATTTAGGATCTTTAATGATTTAAAGTTCGTAGTCGAGCTTTTTCATTGTGCGTAAATTTTGAAGAGACGCGCTGCTCGCTCGCCTGATGGTACCTAAGCGTCACGCCTGCCCATAATAGTTACAGTGCCACCCAGAAGGTTGCAATATGTTGCGCGACACTGCACTGCGCTCGTCACCCTGAGACATTGGTTTTTAAGTCTTACTTTATAGTTTCGCTGGAAACATTGCTCTTCAAACAGAAATACAGATCAAGTCCGATTTTCGTATGTGTCAGTCTCGTAATAAACAAATGTAGATCAATAACCTAATCTAAAAACCAAAAAGAATGCATTTTCGTCGGTTTGTGAGCTCCCCAGCCGGATAGCTAATCAGGAAGTGCTTGAGTTGCAAGATTCCTCCCGGAACGACAAAACAGAAAGTGCTGTCACGAGGCGATCCTTGGTTGTGGGTGTGTTCCACTAGCCCAGGGACCAAACCTCAGTGGACAACATAAAAGTACAGGAATAATAGGAGCACTTGGAGATTGTTCATGAACAGAGGCTTCTTTCATGGACTTGTTGTAGTAGAAGATGACCATGCACAGAGATAGCTGGCCTATCAGCAACCCTTGCAGTACTCTGCTAGTCGAGTTGGTCCTTCCTTACTGAACACGAACACGCCCCAAGCTAGAAGTCAGCATTTTGGGGTGGGCATTCTATCGGCCGCTATTTTAGGTAGGTGGAATTTACGCAGTAACTAAAACTGCGAGATATAGGTAGATAAAATAATAATTTATTAATCAGTTTTTATCAGATATTTTGTAAAAACATCGACATGAGCCAAATGCATGAATGACAATCTAGGAATGACAGGTTATTTGAATTTAGAATTAATAATGACAAACATCAAATGGGTATGATTATGAAAGAATTAAGAATTTATGAAAGAGGTTTCACATCGTCACAGTGCCTTAATAAAAACGTGCTAAAATATAGACGAAATCTCACAAAAACGAGATTGCGTAACACCTTGTGTTTGTTCCAGGTATCAAAACGAAAACGGAACGGGATACGACTAGACGACATTTCTAAATACCCATGCCCTGAATGCGAGTTCAGTTTTCAGTAAGTATCTATCTATCAGCAGCAGAGAGATCTCTAGGCGAACACAGCTTGGCCCCCCGGCTTTTGGAAAGTCGGATGACATCCTCAAATCACGCCGAATTCCACAGTGTCTGAAAACTCGCCTGTTCAATCAGTGTGTCCTGCCCACCATGACCAATGGTGCCGAGACGTGAACGCTCACAGGCCGTGCACAGAAACAGAGTAGCACAGAGAGCCATAGAAACATCCATGCTTGGCATCAAACTCCAAGATGACTCAAGAAGTCTGTAACGTCGAAATCCGCCGAAGAACTAAAATTGGGGACGTCGGAAATACTATTATGAGACTTAAATGGGCTGGGTAGGACACATGGCCAGACGAAGTGACGACACGTGGAGTAAGGCAGGGACTGAGTGGTGGCCGAGACAGGGGAAGCGAAGCGTCGGTGTACCGACAGCGAGATGGGCCGAAGATATTGTAAAGATCGCGGGTCGAACCTGGAACCGATTGGCACAGGACCGAGGCGAATGGCATGGACACAGAGGTACCTATACCCAGCAGTGGGAAGATAAGGACTGTGGATGACCTATCTATACTATACCTACTTATAATAAAGCAGTTAGTTACAGAGTCTCTACAATGAAGATAATTAAAGAAAAAATGGTGTATGTTTGTTTGTCTGTGTTTCTGTTTTTGTGTATATTCACGCATCACGTAGTAACTACTGGACCGATTGCGATGCGGTTTTAACTAGCCCCTGATTCATCCGCACTGCTTAAGTTTATCGCGATAAACCTTTGCTATTTTTGCCACTAACGATCCATGCCAAACCCCTATTCCCTCCGGAACAAGTGGTATTTCCGATGTAATTTTTAACTGTTATGTCATTTTGTGATGCAAAACGAACCGAGATCGAAAAAAAATTAGAACGCTGATTTTGCCCACAAAATTCCAAACCGAACGCCAAATTTGATCATGTTTAGCTTTTTTAACTGTTATTTTTGACATTTGTCTCAAAACGAACGCTTAATATTAGTATAAATTTAATTGATGATGATGTGATGATTTCAGAAATAAAGACTTGCGCTGGAAACACGTACAGAAAGCACACAGAGAGGGGTATAAATGCATCACTTGTGATAAGAAATTTGCTTTCAAAAATAATTTGGAGAGACACGAAAGGTTTGTATACTGCATGTTTATTAAGTACTAGATACGCCCGCGGCTTTGCTCGCGTGGTCATTTGTCTGGGTTAGTACCTTATGTGTTATTCCATGGAAGAAAATAACAACATACCAAATTAGATCAAAGTTCAGCCGCCCATAATATAGTTCCATCCGCATGGGAGCTACGACGCTACAGACAGACGCACATACATACAAATGGTTGAAAAACGCGTCCTTTCGCGCACATATTACTATAAATAATACACGTAATAATTCATATTATAATACTAGCTTTTACGTCAGATTATCTCGATAAAAAGTATCATAAATGTCCTTCCCCAGAGTTCAAACTCCATACCAAATTCAATCAAGATCGGTTAAGCCGTTTTTTTTGTTACGGTCTAGCTAGGCAATCGTTTGACCGCGATCTCACCTGATGGAAAGCGTTGATGTGGTCGAAGGTGTAGCACGCTTGCCTAGTAGATACCTATTCAGTCTTGACTTGAACACACCGGGGTTATAATAATTAAAAAGTGGAAAAAAATAAAAGTTTTTATGTAACAGTATTTATGGCCAGACTAGTTATATGATAATAAGGCAGTACCTAAGTACCAAAAAGACTGTTTATATGGATATAACTTTTCAGAATTCATCAAGGCCCACTACCTCGCGAAGAGTGCCCAGTCTGCCACAAGATGATACGCACAGACCTCGTCAAAGTACACTCGCGCACGCACACAGACAGGCAGCGGCACACGTGTGTAGAGTGCGACAAGAGCTTCGTGAGCCGCGCGACGTACGAGAGCCATCTCAAGTATGCGCGCGCGCATGCCACCGGCGAAGTTTGCAGGTGAGGAGGAGATTGGTGAGTTCACTTCAATGTGGCGTTTGTTGTAAATTACTGATTGCCTAAGTTACATTGTGGAACCGTAGTAACAAATATTAGCAAGAGAATAATTGACCGAGCGGGCGCGAAGCGCGAGCGAAGCGTCTACGTTTCAGCTTGGGCAAAAATGCTTTCGTATGTCCGGATCTCTGTTCTCCTCTACAGGTCGCATTTCTCAACCGATCTAGGCGAAACTTGGATTTAGTCGTCGTGGATTATTGATTTGGGGGGTACTTCTTCCAAAAAAGGGTAAAAAGGGGGCTACTGAATATCTCCGCCTTATTAAATCCGATTTCGATGGTTCTTTTTTTATTTGAAAGGTAGTAACTTTAAGTTAGTTTCATAAAAATTCGGTGAAGATCTGATGAGGATCTTCGGTGTGATAAACAGAATGGCTTCTCAAAATGCAGTAAATTTCTCACTTTTAGGTTTCTACCAGCGGAATCAGCTCTTTACCTACTAGGTAGGGATTGATGAAGCACCTTTGTTATTGATGTTAGTTGTACATTAAGGTATCTAGATGGCGCTACTGTGCACTGCTAGATTGTTTGCAAAAAAGTTTGTACGCGCGAGGTCTACATCTCACAGAGCCACTAGTATAAAAATAAGTAAAACTTATAAAAATAAATTAAAAAAAAAACTTTTGCGACCTTTTTTTTAATCACTATTTTTTTATAAATTTTTTTACACATATCTTCTTTTATAAAATTTTCACTTTTTTATTGTTGTATCAACGGTTTGTGAGCTACCCTGAAAGTTTCAGCCGCATAGCTAATCGGGAAGTACTCGAATTTAGAATTGCAACATTCCAGGACAGACAGAAATACATAGTGTTTCTGTCATACATGAAATATATACACATAGACACACGTGAAATTAAATAAAAGCATTAAAAAAACCTATACCAGAGGTTTCATCAGCCAGTGTTTCGGGTTTCTTCCTACACGGGTGTGTGGGGTGCAGATTGCGCGGGGCGGAGGGAGGCCATTCTATACCAGAGGTTTCATCAGCCAGTGTTTCGGGTTTCTTCCTACACGGGTGTGTGGGGTGCAGATTGCGCGGGGCGGAGGGAGGCCATTCTATACCAGAGGTTTCATCAGCCAGTGTTTCGGGTTTCTTCCTACACGGGTGTGTGGGGTGCAGATTGCGCGGGGCGGAGGGAGGCCATTCTATACCAGAGGTTTCATCAGCCAGTGTTTCGGGTTTCTTCCTACACGGGTGTGTGGGGTGCAGATTGCGCGGGGCGGAGGGAGGCCATTCTATACCAGAGGTTTCATCAGCCAGTGTTTCGGGTTTCTTCCTACACGGGTGTGTGGGGTGCAGATTGCGCGGGGCGGAGGGAGGCCATTCTATACCAGAGGTTTCATCAGCCAGTGTTTCGGGTTTCTTCCTACACGGGTGTGTTGGGTGCAGATTGCGCGGGGCGGAGGGAGGCCATTCTATACCAGAGGTTTCATTAGCCAGTGTTTCGGGTTTCTTCCTACACGGGTGTGTGGGGTGCAGATTGCGCGGGGCGGAGGGAGGCCATTCTATACCAGAGGTTTCATCAGCCAGTGTTTCGGGTTTCTTCCTACACGGGTTTGTGGGGTGCAGATTGCGCGGGGCGGAGGGAGGTCATTCTATACCAGAGGTTTCATCAGCCAGTGTTTCGGGTTTCTTCCTACACTGGTGTGTGGGGTGCAGATTGCGCGGGGCGGAGGGAGGCCATTCTATACCAGAGGTTTCATCAGCCAGTGTTTCGGGTTTCTTCCTACACGGGTTTGTGGGGTGCAGATTGCGCGGGGCGGAGGGAGGCCATTCTATACCAGAGGTTTCATCAGCCAGTGTTTCGGGTTACTTCCTACACGGGTGTGTGGGGTGCAGATTGCGCGGGGCGGAGGGAGGCCATTCTATACCAGAGGTTTCATCAGCCAGTGTTTCGGGTTTCTTCCTACACGGGTGTGTGGGGTGCAGATTGCGCGGGGTGGAGGGAGGCCATTCTATACCAGAGGTTTCATCAGCCAGTGTTTCGGGTTTCTTCCTACACGGGTGTGTGGAGTGCAGATTGCGCGGGGCGGAGGGAGGCCATTCTATACCAGAGGTTTCATCAGCCAGTGTTTCGGGTTTCTTCCTACACGGGTGTGTGGGGTGCAGATTGCGCGGGGCGGAGGGAGGCCATTCTATACCAGAGGTTTCATCAGCCAGTGTTTCGGGTTTCTTCCTACACGGGTGTGTGGGGTGCAGATTGCGCGGGGCGGAGGGAGGCCATTCTGTACGACAGAACACTTATGGTATACAATGTGTCTGGTCACCGGTGTCGGAGACTTAAGGGGGTTAAATATGGGGATTTTTATCGACAAATCACTATCTCGATTTTCTCTTGGCCTCTCCATACTAAAATGGCAGCCATTTTGTTTTTTTTACTTCGCAGCTCAGACGCCTACACTGATTTAATCATTGCTATCGATGTAGACGTCTTAGAAAGACGAAAGAGGTATCATTTGAAAGCTAACAATGAAGACAATCAATTTATGATACATTTTATTCAATATCTTTTTCACAAAATAACATAACAATATTAACAAAATAAAAATCGTATTTATTTATTGCATTTTTTTTAGTTTTTTAATTTTTTTATGAAAACTAACCTGTCAAGCTATTTTTTTTAATTGTATTATCATAGTACAAGATATTTCCATTAAAATAAATCTTACATCAAGGTCCTAAGTTAAATATTTTCGAAGCTATGATGGTTTAAATATGACCCTTAAAAACTCTATTAATAGCACACGTCAAAGCTATGATGATTGGGATGGGAAAAGGCAAGAAAAGAACAAAGTAAAACCATTAATTATCATTTATTAATTTAATACCATCTAAACTAGGTACTACAGCCACGATTCAAAATGTCCTCCGTTTTGTTGTAGACAAGCAGTTGCCCTAATTGACACATGTTGTGTAGCTCTTTTTATCATGGCTTTGTCCGCCCTCATTACATCCCCGACTTGTAATATTTTTTCAATTAGTTCTTCTCTTGTGTTGGGCACGTTAACGTACACTTTCTGCTTTATTGTGCCCCATAAAAAATAATCTAGGGGTGTCAAATCCGGGGAACGCGGCGGCCAAGCAATCGTCCCACCTCGTCCAATCCATGTTGGATATGTGTTGTTTAAGTAATTTCTCACATTTACCGCAAAGTGTGCCGGAGCTCCATCTAAATGGAGTATCATTCTTGCCCTATACGTCAATGGCAATTCGCTTAATGCGTCTTGATAGTCATTCTGCAGGAATTCCAAAAATCTTGGGCCATTTAATGTAGCGGGCAAAATAAGAGGCCCAATAAGGATATCGTCTATCATTCCAGCCCAAACATTTACCGAAAACTTGTGCTGAAAGCTACTGGGTCTCACTGCATGCGGGTTTTCTTGGAGCCACAGGTGCTCGTTCCGATGATTTGTGTATCCAGATCTTGTAAAAGTTGCTTCATCGGTCCACATAATCCTCTTTAAAAAATTGGGATTGGATCGCGCTTCTCGTAATATCCACGAAGAAAAAACTGTCCTTCGGGCGACGTCAGGTCCAATTAAATCCTGGACTCTTCTAAAATGGAATGGATGCAATCCTTGCCGTTTTAAAATCTGCCAAACTGTCCATTTCGATAGACCGAGTCTAATCGCAATGCGACGGACACTCAGTTGTGGGTCTTGCGTTATTAAATCCAACACCTCTTCTTCCTCTCGCGGAGACACCAAACGAGTACGTTCGTTAGCGGGTCTTCTTATTCCATATTCGGAGAGATTCGAGTGCAATCTGATGAACGTGCGAGCATTCGGCGTAGGTCTATCAGGGAATCTTCTCGCATACTCTCTTACAGCAGCATTCGCGTTCCCGTCGCAAAATCCATACACAAAATGGATGTTGGCCACGTCGCGGCTTGAAAAACGACGCTCTTCCATTTCAGTTAACGAAAGTTAACTAAAATAACAAAACGAGTCCAAAACACAAAGCAGAGGTTAGAAAATAGCAACGCACAGTACTTCGGCAGATAAGAATGTAATCACAACGCTAGGCGAGGGACGACTACCTGTAATTGTATCCTGACCTGAGTAGAGCCGCAATTTTGTCTCATTCACACCCTATACATGTCTCTTTCTAACATGTTGTCAAAGAACAGCTGCCTGTCTTACGACACGCCAATTGAATGTGGGGTCTTGAGTCTATTGTTTGACGTGTGCTATTAATAGAGTTTTTAAGGGTCATATTTAAACCATCATAGCTTCGAAAATATTTAACTTAGGACCTTGATGTAAGATTTATTTTAATGGAAATATCTTGTACTATGATAATACAATTAAAAAAAAATAGCTTGACAGGTTAGTTTTCATAAAAAAATTAAAAAACTAAAAAAAATGCAATAAATAAATACGATTTTTATTTTGTTAATAATGTTATGTTATTTTGAGAAAAAGATATTGAATAAAATGTATCATAAATTGATTGTCTTCATTGTTAGCTTTCAAATGATACCTCTTTCGTCTTCCTAAGACGTCTACATCGATAGCAATGATTAAATCAGTGTAGGCGTCTGAGCTGCGAAGTAAAAAAAAAACAAAATGGCTGCCATTTTAGTATGGAGAGGCCAAGAGAAAATCGAGATAGTGATTTGTCGATAAAAATCCCCATATTTAACCCCCCTTAAGTCTCCGACACCGGTGACCAGACACATTGTATGTACGTTAGTATACATAATTGTGTGCGTAATCCTGCGGGCACCGCGCATGCTAGCACACATTACGTTCATGTGCGATATCGAGTGCTTGAAGAAATTATCTGTGAAGTAGCCATGTCATGGCGAAACTTATAACGGGCTATCACAATTAAATGCCTATACAAAATCTTGTATCTGTGCTGTTGACCGTTGAAGAGTTAAAGAGAACTGCAATAACATGTAGAAATTCAACTCCGTAGGATAAGAGGAAATTATTCTCAATTCAGCTTGCAAGATTTGTCCTAAACGTACATACATAAATACATACAAACATTGCAAGTTAAACAAAGCTTTTAATAAATACCATCGGTAGTTTCCGTAGCGGTATGTGAATGAGGGTTGTTATTTTGTGTGTGAGTCTGACTGAAAGTTGATATGTTATCTATATATAATTTTAATAAAGCAGCAATGAATAGAAAGTCTGTACAACGAAGATAATTTATAAAAATGTCTAGGGGGCTTAAAATATGCTACTGAACAAGATTATACGTTTTTTTAAATATAGTCTGTACGCATCACGTAAAAACTATTGAAATGCGGTTTTCACTGTTGTGTTTTTATAGAATCACTAACCAGATCCATCCATGCAACAAATCTCCGAAGCAACAAATGTTTTTATAGAATCACTAACCAGATCCATCCATGCAACAAATCTCCGAAGCAACAAATGTTTTTATAGAATCACTAACCAGATCCATCCATGCAACAAATCTCCGAAGCAACAAATGTTTTTATAGAATCACTAACCAGATCCATCCATGCAACAAATCTCCGAAGCAACAAATGTTTTTATAGAATCACTAACCAGATCCATCCATGCAACAAATCTCCGAAGCAACAAATGTTTTTATAGAATCACTAACCAGATCCATCCATGCAACAAATCTCCGAAGCAACAAATGTTTTTATAGAATCACTAACCAGATCCATCCATGCAACAAATCTCCGAAGCAACACATGAGAAAATAACGAAAAGCGAATGCGACAATATAATCAAAATAACCTATCAGCTACATTCAAGCATTTTTAAAAGCTTTTATTTACCTTCACTTGTATGTATGTATCTATTTATTTCTGTCTGTGTTGGAATCTTGCAATTCAAATTTCGAGCACTTCCCGATTTGCTATCCGGCTGAAACTTTGACAAAGCAAAAAATATATATGGGAAAATGCAAAAAAAAGTATTCATAAAAAATACGTAAAAGCTCCTTTTTTATTGTTCCACCTTTTTTTTTCTTCTCTTTGTAGTTTTCAAAATGAAACTTGTACTATCAGTTGTTTTTAATAGAGTTATGTTGTTTGTTTCGTCAGACACAAGTGTCCGTCGTGTCACAAGCGCTACCGATCCGGCGGCGAGCTCCGCGACCACGTCAACTACCAACACAACGGGCAGGCCGACCACAAGTGTCCCATATGTGGCAAGGTGAGGTGGCAGCACAGACTAAACAACACAACGGGCAGACCGACCACAAGTGTTCCGTTTGTGGCAGCACAGAGTAAACAACACAACGGGCAGATCGACCACAAGTGTCCCGTTTGTGGCAGGGTGAGGTGGCAGCACAGTCTAAACAACACAACGGGCAGACCGACCACAAGTGTTCCGTTTGTGGCAGCACAGAGTAAACAACACAACGGGCAGATCGACCACAAGTGTCCCGTTTGTGGCAGGGTGAGGTGGCAGCACAGAGTAAACAACACAACGGGCAGGCCGACCACAAGTGTTCCGTTTGTGGCAGCACAGAGTAAACAACACAACGGGCAGGCCGACCACAAGTGTTCCGTTTGTGGCAGCACAGAGTAAATAACACAACGGGCAGATCGACCACAAGTGTCCCGTTTGTGGCAGGGTGAGGTGGCAGCACAGAGTAAACAACACAACGGGCAGGCCGACCACAAGTGTCCCGTTTGTGGCAGGGTGAGGTGGCAGCACAGAGTAAACAACACAACGGCCAGGCCGACCACAAGTGTCCCGTTTGTGGCAAGGTGAGGTGGCAGCACAGAATAAACAACACAACGGGCAGGCCGACCACAAGTGTCCCGTTTGTGGCAAGGTGAGGTGGCAGCACAGAGTAAACCACACAACGGGCAGATCAACCACAAGTGTCCCGTTTGTAACAAGGTGAGGTGGCAGCACAGAGTAAACAACACATAACTAAAACTCGACTACGGTCGGGTAACAAAACAAGCCTACGACACTCGCGATGAAGACGAATCGATTGACACCTCGCTTGTCAAAATCGGACTAATAGGGGCGACGCTGTGGTGGAATATCCACATAACCACATATACATATATGCATACATAGCCTGTTAAACTCATGACCCTTCCCTTGCTTCGGTGTAGTCGGGTAACAACAGCACGCGAGCAGACTATAGGTACATAGATAAATATTATCATCATCTCCCTACCCTTATCCCAGTATTATGTGGGGGCGGTACAACAAGTACTTATCCCAGTATTATGTGGGGGCGGTACAACAAGTACTTTGCTTCCATTTCTCCCTATCAACCGTCATCTCAGTACTCACTCTCTTCTTACACATGTCATCTCTCACACAATCCATACACACTTATTTTGGTCGTCCTCTACGCTCGTTAAATAGATAAATACTATATTGTACATAAACTACCTGTCCCCGGGACTTTACCCCTGTGGTCTTTTGATCATTTCTCAGTAACCTATGTTTTATTCCAGGACATAATTGTACCTATAAAGTACAAAATACCAAAATTCTTTCAACCGTCACATAGCTTTTTATCGATTGCTCGGCTTCTAATCATCGGATTAACGTACCCAAGCGTTTTTAAGTCAAACCCTAAGCTATCCAATAGTAAAAACCGCATCGCAATCGGTCCAGTAGTTTTGAAGTGATGCGCGAACAAACATAAACAGACAGACACGATTTAAAAAAAAAAAGTTTATGTTCAGTAGCAAATTTTAAGTACCCCAGACCATTATTTTTATTTTCTTTATTGTACAGACTTTTCGGTACTTACTGATTTATTATAATAGTCCAGTAAATAAAGGAGTTGTAGAGTGCGTGAGCAGACTTTTAGTATGATCACTCCCTTAGCACCCTGAACAAGTTTCTGAAGGAATCGCTTAGGTACCTGCTCACGCACCCTACACCCCCTTTTGGGCCATTCGTTGATCGAACTATAAGTATAGATAGATTATCATAAAAATAGATAGACTAAAAGTAAAAATTAAACTAAATGCACTTAACTAATAAAAACATGTTGATTTTATTATTTTTATTTGCAGGGTTTGGCGACGAAGCGCTGTATAAGGAGGCACGTGCGCAGAGCTCACGAAGGAGTCAAGGAGAGCGCCAAAGACAAGATTTGCCAGCAGTGTGGGAAGGCCTTTAGGGTACGTAAGTTTAGTTGACAGGTCAAGCCAGCGACAGCCATTTTTTTCCATGTTTGTAGCGCTAGCGATACCAATGCATTGTCCGTCCTTGTCGTTGTGTTACGATACGACAAGGACGGACAGTGCATTGACGTCATAAACGATCACTATTCCATTACGCTCAACTGCGGTTGCCCTGCAGCATGGTCGATCGTGGCCCGTCCTCTCACTTCTAGAAGGGCACTCCCAGCAGTTTGTTTGTTTGTTTATCGTATTTGGTAGTGGCCTCTGGTGTTTAAGTTTGCAGGCCGACCGAATGCTGACATGGCTGCTATTAATCAATAACAGTCGGGACCGTTTGCTTAACGTGCTCTCCGAAGCACTGAGCGATGGAAAACCGCACATAAGTCATTGGAGCGACGCCTATGACCGAACCCGGTATCATTGGATTCTAAGTTGCACTATTGAACCGTTCTATCATCTCTCCCAACAGTGGGACAGATATGTTTCTTGTTTTTATGTTCTATACATACTAATCATATTATAATCATATTATTGTGATGGTAGCCCGCGTTGTCATTTCACTGGGGTAAAAGTATCCTATAAGTTATTCCAGGACCAAAAATGACACCGTACAATATTTCGTTCAGCCGTTCAATAGTTATTTATCGATCGCTCGGTTTGTTCTCATCGGATTAAGATAACAAGTACACCAGATTTTAAGTCAAACCCTAAGCTATCCAACAGTGAAAATTTTTCATGTTCTTGTTCAGTAGCTTATTTAAGTACCATAGACATATATTTTTATTGTCTTTTGTACAAACTTTTTGTTGTTTACTGCTTTATTGTAAGTATTTACATATATATAATTGTATATACACTAACCCGATTTGTATGATTCATTAGGGTTCCGTACTCAAAGGCTCTTTTACTAACACCACGCCATTCTTTATCGTTAATTCGTTTAGTTCGGCGGACATTTTAGTTTTTTTAAACAAAAATCTACTAATGCGTCTACTTATGAAAGCTTCGTTTTCCTGAAGTTCAAGATTGGCTTTTATTCTACTACTAATAATAAGTCAAGTCACATTTAAAATTATGTCTATGAATGCCTTTTTATTTATATATTTCCCTTAAATATAATATTAGTCGCCTCTTTGGCGAAGGCCTTCCCCAGTTTCCTGTCCCTTGCTTGCCTCATCCATTCCGTCCTACATCTCTACATAAAAATGTCTTAGCATCTTCTTTTTGCCCTCGCCTTTTTCTTTTATCATCCCTTGGCAGTCATTTTTTTTTCTTAGTCCATCCTGCAAACATTTTTAATTTATTTTTTAATTTAATAATATTTACTAGCTGCGCCCCGCGGTTTCACCCGCGTGGATTATGATGATGGATGATGATGAAAAGTAGCCTATGTGTTAATCCACGATATAAGCTATCCTGGTACCAAACCCGTTCAGCCGTTTGAGCGTGAAGGAGTAACAAACATACACGCAGCACGCACACACTTCTAAAGATAAAAGATAGATGGCGCTAATCGCTTTTAATGCATTTTACGACGTTTTGTATGGACTGTCGGTTGTAATGTATGGAGTTCTGCATCGCGCATACGAAGTTTTCCGCACGATAAGAGAGTATTAAATTTTAAAACTCTAAGCTCTCATTGGTCTATTTACGATAGTGTTTAGATAGTTGTCGTAAACAACAAAAACAACAGTTGTCTCTGATTTTATAATATTAGTGTGATTACTTTTTACAGGACAAGAAAGGTCTCATAGAACACGAGAGGGTGCACACGGGCGCGAGACCGCTAGCGTGCGCGGCGTGCGGGCGCGCCTTTAGACAGCGCGCTGCACTCTACGCGCACACAAAGCGCGTGCATCGAGCGACGCACAATACTAGTTGAACGTACCCTGGAAGATTGACAGTGTAATATTAATAACTAGCGACCCGCCCGACTTCGCACGGGAGTAATTTAGAAAAAAATGTGAATAATGTGAAGTTCTCGCACACTCTACCTTCACTCCGCTTGGGGCGTGGGCCGCTCGCTTTGCTCGCCGCCTCCCCTCTCGCTACGTTCAGGTCTTGTATGCTCGTTATATATATAAACCTTCCGTGAAAAATTATCTAACTGATGGTGAAAACTGCATCAAAATCCGTTGCGTGGTTTAGGAAGACTTAGCGGCCAAACAGACAGAGAGACAGACGCGGAAAGCGACTTTGTTTTATATCATGTATCGATGATGCAATTCTAAAAGTGTTAAATGCCGCAGAACATTATTAGTGGAACGGCTCTACCGTAGACAGACAAGTCGTCAAAGGGCGTATCGCACATGCTAGACGGGTTCCGTACAAATCAATAGTGAAAACCGCATTGCAGTCGTTTCAGTAGATGTGCCAACTTTAATTGTGTTAATGTTTTTTTTTTGGTATGGCTCCGCTCGAATAGTGCATTTAGCCAGTGTCAAGATCTATAACAAATTGTTTTTGTATATTTTGAGAACGCAACTATCGCCCAAAAAAATCCAAACAGATCTCCAAAGATCACGTTTAGCGTATATTATTTTTGCTATTTATCCCAAAATGAACGCTGTACATATAGACACACGGACACGACGAAACTATAAGTGTTGCTTTTTGCCTACGGAACCCTTAAATGCTTAGGAATGTAACGCTAGCATAGTTATATATTTGGTAATAACACATCATTAAATGCTTAGGAATGTAACGCTAGCATAGTTATATATTTGGTAATAACACATCATTAAATGCTTAGGAATGTAACGCTAGCATAGTTATATATTTGGTAATAACACATCATTAAATGCTTAGGAATGTAACGCTAGCATAGTTATATATTTGGTAATAACACATCATTAAATGCTTAGGAATGTAACGCTAGCATAGTTATATATTTGGTAATAACACATCATTAAAAACTTATATTCCGTCATATATTTTGTTTTACTTGACTTTAAAAACTTACATATTTTTTACGGTTATATCACAGTACATATATAGTCTTTTATATATGTACTGTGGTTATACCTACTATTAAATTGCTATAGGAATCTATAAATCAAAAAATCGCGGCTAAAATCGGAACTAACGCCGCCACCGTACAAGTAATTTCACAACAATTACAGCTTTCACACATCGCAGCTTTCAAGTGCCAAAAGATTAAATTTGTAATGTAATATTTTTTTATATTAATGGACCTTTGACCTTTACGTTTAAGTACATGACCAACTTCTCATTACATTTAACGTTTCATTTGTAGCTGCTTAAACTACCAAACAATAATAAAATAGCAATTTTAAAGCGTATCAAGTTCTCCGGCATCGACTTGCTCCTAATCCTTTGTTCCTGTTGCCACCCCTGTTGTTCCTGATTATTGTCCGCTGCGAGCTGTCCCTTTCAGCTGGGGTTGACCAACCGTCTGGGGACCTCCGGCGACAAGGAGGTGGGAATTTTCGAAATGACCAGACTTTATAGATAAGATTTTTCACCGACCCATCGTAGTGAAAAATATTATATTGTCTATTTTTCTCGCTTTTCGGACGATGAGATTGGACGGACTCGGATGATTGGATTCGGACGTAAAAACCTATTTGCAGCGCGTGCTGATACACACGTTCTTTCGATGGAAATGTGTTCGTATTTTGTATTACTAATTTGGGACTTTCGCCTTTACTATTGGCGGACCACTTGTTCCTTATTTCCTTACAAAGCACACATTAAGATAGTTATTTTATGTGTCCTTCGCCAAAACCTCGCCTCGAATATTACGTCTGTTGCCCACTCCCTGCTGTCCCTGCTCCCTGCTGCTATCTTGTCCCGCTCGCCTGTCGCGGCCGATATCTGAGTTTTGTGGTCTGCCTATAAAACTGATATTTTTTCACCATATTTTTACCAAAGACATTTTAGATCACTTAATTGAAATAAAAGACAGTATACTTTGTAATTATTATAATAAAATAATACATTAAAAGGTGTAATATAATTTGATTTATCTAAGTACTATACTTATTTAAAATTATTTTAAAAGTAATTTAATAGGACATTAAACAATAAAATAAAATGCATAGGATAATTTAACGAATATCTAATCTTAAATTATCGATTTGTATTTACAAAAACAAAGGATTGATTTTGTTTTAACAACTTCTCAATGAAAATTATTCACATGAGCTTTTATTATAATTAAAAATGGAATATTAAACATGCATTTTATTTATTGTCTCGCCACCGTTGCGCCGTGTTCACGTGCAAGCTGATGTTTCTGGGGTCGGGGGTAAGAGTGTATTGGTTAAAAAAAAACATTGCTAATAATTACAAAGCGAGGCAATAAGATCGAGTTTTAAAAATGTTATAAAAATATAAATACATCGCGAGGGTTCATTTTCATAATCCTTAATAGACTATCCCCGCTGGTGTGGATTGTCATTTTCTTTTCTGCCGCTATGCGCACCAAAATTTCAATGTCGGTAATAATACTAATGACAGTAAACCATAACATTGTTATTGCATTTTCCATTAAAAAAACATGGATTATCAGTCTACAAACGACATTGAAAATATTGGTGGGATAGCCAGAGAACCTTTTTACCCGAGTACGGCGGAGCAAGGGAAGGGTATTGAACTTAACAGTATGTATGTATGTATGTATGTATGTGGATGTTTCACCATAGTGTCCCCCCTATTGGTCCGATTTTGACAAGCGATATGTCAATCGATTCGTCCCTTGTACGAAGTTTTTATAGTTTACGAAAACGAAATGTAGTTTCGTTTAATTCTATACATTACTGGTAGCGCCTCTAGCGGAAACTTTCAGGAACTAAAGAAAATGTGGAAATGGAACTAACTAACTACCTTAGATAGACAACTGCAGACTGAGATCAGTGAACTAAACGAAACTACATTTCGTTTTCGAAAACTATAAAACTCGTACTAGGAGTACAGGTCATAGGCTATTTTTACCCGACTACGGCGAATCAAAGGAAAGGTTATGTGTTCAAACTAAAAACTTGGTCCGATTTTGAAAAGCGAGGTATCAATTGATTCGTCTTAATTTATAGTCATAGGCTATTTATTACACAGGTGTTAGTTGGTTTGGTTTTAGTTTGTGAACTCTTCTTGTTGGAAGTCGTCATAATCCAGACCAGTGGGGATAGTCTACTGGGCATTATGTCAGTGAATCATTCGAGGTCTCACTTATCATACCACTAATCGTACAAAGTCTTTTTAATACACGACTGCCCAAAAAATAAGTGTAATGTTTTTAGGATTCATGTATTTGAGTTTCCTTATTCCACCATAACTTTTAAATGTCTGATTTAGACGTATGGGGTATCGTTAGAATCCTTACATCCCCCTAGTAACATCGCTATTTTTTATTTTGAAAAAGTTCAATATGGTGTCAGTATGGCTCCATTCTCAAATGCGAAAATATATAATTTTTCTTTGAATTTTACAATATGGGTATCAAATTGAAGGCCTTGATAAGCATATTCTAATAGTATACAATTTATTGCCATAAGTTATGTGCGATTTTCCATCGCTCCGTGCTTAAGGGGCACGTTAAGCTGTCGGTTCTGGTCGTTATTAATTAATAGCAGTCGTTAAGCTTTGTCAGAGGCCCTCGGGCGGCCTGACAAACATCACTAACTCATACAACAAACAAATAAACATTGCCATAAGCTTTATTGGCAGGGCAGGCGTGTTTTTTAGCTTACAAGCTAGTTGTATAGTTGTTTGTTATCTGGTGGAAAGTGGCTTCAATCGATATAGTGCACTTGCTTCTTGCTAGGGAAGACTTTGTGCACGCGTTTCCTGTGCGTGTAGAGGGACGCTTTCTGCTTGAACGTCTGCTGGCAGATGTCGCACGACAGCGGCCGCGCGCCGGAGTGGATCACCTCGTGTTGGGTCAGTGCTTTCTTGTCCTGCAACAAATAGGAAGGGTCATCTTTTAATTGTTTCATATCAGGCGGTTGCTCCCGATAAAGCCACCTTTGCTCATCCCACGGGTACTGAAGGAACCGACAAACCGGGTGAGTTCAGAAAACGGGCAGTAGCTTTATCCTGTGTAGTCACAAACTACAGCGATATGCCAAGCAATTCAAAGCGGTTTTTAAATGATTCCCTCAGTCCAAATGAATCTCCCAGGGTTTCCATGTGAACAAAAAATCCAAATGAATCCCCCAGCGTTTCCGAGTGGACAAAAAATTCAAATGAATCCCCAAAGGGATCCTTTTTAGGAGGGCCAAGTGGACGGAAGGCGCCGCGCGTACCTTTTTGCACAAAACAGTCTTGCCCGTCCCTGATAATGAAATTAGTTTTGATCTAACTCAACATTGAAATAAATAAAAAAACACCACAAGAACACTTCGTATGTTTTTATTTAGCTAACAAAATATTATTAGGGGTCGTGAAGGGCTTCCCGCTTGATATACTTCATATACTTAACATACGTGGTTCCTCGGCTTCTCCTTCTACTCGCCGTGCACGCGAGATATGTGCTTCTCTACGTTAGTACTTAACTTGAAGGGCTTCCCGCTAACTTGACATACGTGGTTCCTCGGCTTCTCCTTCTACTCGCCGTGCACGCGAGATATGTGCTTCTCTACGTTAGTACTTAACTTGAAGGGCTTCCCGCTAACTTGACATACGTGGTTCCTCGGCTTCTCCTTCTACTCGCCGTGCACGCGAGATATGTGCTTCTCTACGTTAGTACTTAACTTGAAGGGCTTCCCGCTAACTTGACATACGTGGTTCCTCGGCTTCTCCTTCTACTCGCCGTGCACGCGAGATATGTGCCTCTCTATGTTAGTACTTACCGTGAAGGGCTTCCCGCAAACTTGATATACGTGGTTCCTCGGCTTCTACTCGCCGTGCACGCGAGATATGTGCCTCTCTACGTTAGTACTTACCGTGAAGGGCTTCCCCGCTAACTTGACATACGTGGTTCCTCGGCTTCTCCTTCTACTCGCCGTGCACGCGAGATATGTGCCTCTCTATGTTGGTACTTACCGTGAAGGGCTTCCCGCAAACTTGATATACGTGGTTCCTCGGCTTCTACTCGCCGTGCATGCGAGATATGTGCCTCTCTACGTTAGTACTTACCGTGAAGGGCTTCCCGCAAACTTGACATACGTGGTTCCTCGGCTTCTCCTTCTACTCGCCCTGCACGCGAGATATGTGCTTCTCTACGTTAGTACTTAACTTGAAGGGCTTCCCGCTAACTTGACATACAAGGTTCCTCGGCTTCTCCTTCTACTCGCCGTGCACGCGAGATATGTGCCTCTCTATGTTAGTACTTACCGTGAAGGGCTTCCCGCAAACTTGATATACGTGGTTCCTCGGCTTCTACTCTCCGTGCACGCGAGATATGTGCCTCTCTACGTTAGTACTTACCGTGAAGGGCTTCCCCGCTAACTTGACATACGTGGTTCCTCGGCTTCTCCTTCTACTCGCCGTGCACGCGAGATATGTGCCTCTCTATGTTAGTACTTACCGTGAAGGGCTTCCCGCAAACTTGATATACGTGGTTCCTCGGCTTCTACTCGCCGTGCACGCGAGATATGTGCCTCTCTACGTTAGTACTTACCGTGAAGGGCTTCCCGCTTGATATACTTCATATACTTAACATACGTGGTTCCTCGGCTTCTCCTTCTACTCGCCGTGCACGCGAGATATGTGCTTCTCTACGTTAGTACTTAACTTGAAGGGCTTCCCGCTAACTTGACATACGTGGTTCCTCGGCTTCTCCTTCTACTCGCCGTGCACGCGAGATATGTGCTTCTCTACGTTAGTACTTAACTTGAAGGGCTTCCCGGTAACTTGACATACGTGGTTCCTCGGCTTCTCCTTCTACTCGCCGTGCACGCGAGATATGTGCTTCTCTACGTTAGTACTTAACTTGAAGGGCTTCCCGCTAACTTGACATACGTGGTTCCTCGGCTTCTCCTTCTACTCGCCGTGCACGCGAGATGTGCTTCTCTACGTTAGTACTTAACTTGAAGGGCTTCCCGCTAACTTGACATACGTGGTTCCTCGGCTTCTCCTTCTACTCGCCGTGCACGCGAGATATGTGCCTCTCTATGTTAGTACTTACCGTGAAGGGCTTCCCGCAAACTTGATATACGTGGTTCCTCGGCTTCTACTCGCCGTGCACGCGAGATATGTGCCTCTCTACGTTAGTACTTACCGTGAAGGGCTTCCCGCTAACTTGACATACGTGGTTCCTCGGCTTCTCCTTCTACTCGCCGTGCACGCGAGATATGTGCCTCTCTATGTTAGTACTTACCGTGAAGGGCTTCCCGCAAACTTGATATACGTGGTTCCTCGGCTTCTACTCGCCGTGCACGCGAGATATGTGCCTCTCTACGTTAGTACTTACCGTGAAGGGCTTCCCGCAAACTTGACATACGTGGTTCCTCGGCTTCTCCTTCTTCTCGCCGTGCACGCGAGATATGTGCTTCTCTACGTTAGCGCGCGACGCGATGGGCTGGAAAAACAAATTCATAATCATTATTTACAAGGAGGTTAAAAAGGATTCAAGATAAAAATATGCGGCTTATACCAAACAGAAAATCAGACATGGAAGTCTAGCTTTTGCCATCTTCGAGTTACGATTGCTTTACTGTGGTTTTATGTTTTGAATTTAATACAAAAAAGTGACCCTTAACCCGCCGTGACTCTGACCCGCCATTATACCGAAGAGCTGCCAGAAGTCAGCCTTGACGAAATCGAGATGGCTCTGAAACAGCTCAAAAATGGAAAAGCCCCGGGTGAGGACGGAATTACTACGGAGCTCCGAAAGGCAGGAGGTACTCCCACGCTTAAAGTATGTTTAATTCTGTTCTCTTCTCTGGGAGAACTCCAAAGGCATGGAACAAGAGTGTGGTCGTCCTATTTTTCAAAAAAGGGTGACAAGACCCTTTTGAAAACTATCGGCCCATTTCCCTCCTGAGCCATGTCTACAAGCTGTTATTTGCCTGTCCTTCAATTTACAAAAAATAATGAATAAATAATTTATCGAAAATGGTGGACTTTTGTCTGAAGCATTACTGGGTTATTTGATAGTGGACAGCATGTCCCAACACCCTGCCAGGGGGTCGTGACCAATAACCAGTAATCCTGTATACATGATTATTGATTAGCTCATTTTTACCAAAAATAATTAATCAACCTAACTAAACCTAAAAAGTACCAGCTTTTTTTCAAAAGTAATCAGTTTTAAACCGGTGCTGACAATTGTAATTGGTTCACATCTCTAATAGATACAATATAGACTGTTAAAGTAATTAACCTTCCCTTCCTTTGCAGTAGTCGGGTAAAACAGCAACAAATAACGACGCTCTGCGCTCTTGATCTTGCTCTATATTAGTTTGGTCCAACTAGCGATTTGAACCGGTGTAAAACCGTTTTTCATAAGAACCGATAAAAACCGATTGTTTTTAGTAAACCCGGTTTAAAATTAACATGTTTTTTAAAATAATAAAACGGGTAATCTCTGCTTTCTAGAAAAGCATAAGCCGTCCCAACAAACGTAAGCACCTCCACAGTCAATATTCTGCAAATGTACATAGAAACTGAAATTGGTGAATTTGGTAACCATTCAGAAGGCGCCGGCAACTTTTGGATGGTTAATAAGTATTTAATGCATTTGAACAAAATTGCAATTAATTATCGGTCGGAGCCGGCGACTTCTGGATCTTCTGAGAAGATGTTCTCCACGTCATGGTACTAAGTCCTCTCTTCAAGAAGAAACTGGTTGCATGATGATGATGATGATCAGCTTTATTTTTTGCATCTTAATTGAACCTTAATTGATTAAACCAGTTTCACATAATAAGCAGTTTAATTACATTAAACGCCCTGAAAACTGTTTCCCCTTGCATAAATCCTTTGAAAATGTGTTATTCGCTTTTGTTCCCTCAACACTGCTACCGGCGGCCTTTGTGTATGATTATTGAATGGCTCTTATTTACAAAAAAAAATAAAAAAATAAAGAAAACCTAAAATAAAATGAACCGTTTTTTTTTCAAAGTAATCGTTTTTAAACCGTTGCTGAAAATAGTAATCGGTTCACATCTCTAGTCCAAAAACCTACCCAAAGACTAAGAAGGCGATTAAAACTCGCTCTCTATACACCAAACCAAACAAACAAAGGCTCATCGCTAAAATTTTCGATGAAACACCTTTAAAACATATATCGGTGTTCTCCTCTACCGAGTCGTGACAGTTCAATAATATAGACACAGGATACCTAATAAGGTGCCTTATTTTTTTACAGGCCGTTACCACAGTACATAATATATATTAGCCTTATGTAATGTGCCGTTACTCCTGAAGAGTAAATAGCGTAAATATTCTAAGTGAAGAGTATACAACGTAGTACCACAGAACACCTAATAAACATAGGTATGGTCAAGAAACAAAAGAATAGCGGTATAAATAGATCAGCCGGCCTAATTTCGCAATGCAAAATGACGACTTTGAAACGAGTTCAGCGGCAGCAGCGCTGCTCGCAAACCATCGTAAACAGCCGGCCGGCTGAAGGATAAACAACTAAACTTTTCATTCAATTCACTTCTTGTTTTACGGCATTTGTGGAGTTGCCATAAACCACAATTCCGCCAATGTCACGTAAATATATTTACCTTTCTGTTTGACAGAACAAGAAAGTGTTTTTTGATTTCGGTGCTAAACTGTATACACTATTTATATAGTGTTAGTTTATAAAAAAATATTTATTTTTATTTCAAACATCGGAAGGTACCTGTATTATACGCTAGCTAAAATACTAAGTCACTTTAAGAGAACGTTATCAAACTGCTTGGTTTTTTTTCAAAGCAAGCTTTTACAAGCCAACACCGGTACCACTTAAGACCAAATAACTTATCGAGACATGAGCCCAAACTCGAAGGGGTTTTATCATTTGAATATTGGGTTCCTGTGACTACGAGTACCTTCCGGCTCAATCATCAGACCCTGTCACCGGAGAACTTAGCGAGACAAATCAAATGAGCCTAAACTCGAAGACGAGCGTAGTGCAGTGCTTTTTACACCATTATTTTTTGAAAAGTAATTTGTTGAAAGATATGACGATGTTTTTGATGAGCGGATCAATTAATTAATCCTGCGCGACCCGTTCTTCGAACTTACTATTAGTTTATTCTGTGGTGTAATAGTGCAAAGTTGCTTATGCGGGCGGGCCGAAGGTGGTGTGTAGTAGGTACAATTTTTTTTCTGTGGTTTTATAGAAATACATATTTAGATAATGCCCGCTTCCGGCTTGCACGGGAGGTTACAAAATTGAACATTTTTAATGTATACACTAGAAATATTCAATTTTGTAACCTACTAGTGTGTGTTATTTTCGGAGATCAAATAGCTGATAATTATGAATACAATACGATGGTAAAAAAGTACCAATTTCCATACAAAACATCTTAACTTCAATCATCTTTAACTCGGTCCGGATTGAGGTATGTTTTGTTTGTTACACTGTATAGAATTGATTATCTTGTTTCGTCGATGGCCGGGCGTAAAAAGAATTGCGCCACCTGGCCTAGGAAAATTGACATTGTCTTTTGAGATGTCGATTTTCATATTAAAGTACTTCTACATTTTCGTATATAAGTTTCGTGGTCGTGCGCGTGGTAGCTTGTAATAATGCTTGTAATTGTATAAGTACAATCATTGAGGTATTATTACTACGTATAGAGCTGACACCGCAATGGCAATTTTTGCGCCGCACTTTGCGGTCCATGGATCACAGCTGTCCCAGTCGGTCTCCATGCTCAGCGCGACGCGAACGTTTCGCAGTAACGAAAAATAATCAAAAAATGCCGACATGTGTTCCAAAAACATGTACAAATAATTCTAGATGCTTCCGTAACACAGATTTCTGTCAACAACCTTCAGTGGCGATCCGACATGGTCGTGATAGGTTAGAGGACGAAGGCGGGTGCGAAGCGTAGCGAGCAATAGCGTCTTCCGCTACTTAAGTTTGTTAACACAGGTAGGTAGTTACCTATATTGGTACTTTTGGTACTGGAATAACTCATAGGATCGAATAGAACTCTAGCTCACGTTGGTGTCACGGCAGTGAATTTGACACTGACGAATTGGCGACCTTATAATTCGTCTTCCGCCATGTCTTTACGAAGTAAATTATATATGTCTATGACCCTAGACCATTTTTTTAATTATCTTCTTTGTACAGACTATTTCGTTCTTATTGCTTTATTAGTATAGATTGCTCTTGTACAAGTATTACATTTTTAATTTTGAAAAAGATTATTATTGATTTATTATTTTTAGCGTTTGTTTATAAAAAATACACTTTGATTATGAAGTTTTATTTTTATTTTAATGAGTAGATTTCGCCCGCGACTTAGTATTGACGTTTGTTGACAGATTTTTAATTATTTCGTTTCTATGGCAACCGTTCCTTACAGCGAGTAATCGACATTTTCCAGTTTTCACGTGGAAACGTACAATTTTACGGCACAAAAAGTATTCTATGTTTTATTAATTCATTCAGGGCATGTAGGTTTCAAAAAAGGAGGAGGTATCTCCATTCCAAATTTCATCAAAATCCGTCCAGCCGTTATCGCGTGAAAGCTCCCCAAACAAACAAACGGATGTTTCACTTTTATACATTGGTGTGGATAATAAGAGGTAAGTACATCGCGATGTTTAGTTTCCGGAGATGATGGACTAGCTGTTATATGTATGCTGTGTACCTTGCAATCCAGTGACACCGGGTTCGATGGTCGGCCGAACCGACTACTTTAAGTTACGTGCGGATATGCCATCGCTCCGTACTTCTGAGGGCACTAACCCGCCCATCGCGGTCGCTAGCAATCGATATCAGTCGTTCATCCAAGGCCCTAGGGCGGCCTGACCAACATACACAGGACGAAACTCTACCTTGTCACAAATGGGGCACTTGTGCGACGTTTTCCCCAAATGCTGATAGTTGAAATGGTCCTGCATCGCTTCTTTAGTCGGGTAGCCTTTGTTGCACATCGGGCAGGGAAATCTGAAATTAAACAGACCCACAGTATGGAAAATAACCTTAAAAACGGACATCCCCTTTTTATTTATTCAATAGATACTGTAAACTATTTGAAATGTATGAGTAAAACTCCCGAAGGTCAGATGTACATAGAATCAGATTTATGACGATTATAGCTATTTCTTAAAAAAAACTTTATTGTTCGATATAATATGTTTAAATTCACTTTTTACTATATTTGATATTGTCATTGCATATAAGTTTATTTTTATAATTTATTAATCAAAACAATATCAATATTGCTCCAATAAAAAGAAAGATATTTTGAATTAATGTAAGTTTGGTTTTTATTTTTTTTAACTTTTTTCTTGCTATATTTGGATTTTATATTTGCGTTGGCATATTCTGCAAAACTACACTAATTTGTAAAAAAATAATCAAATCTGAATCTGATAGAATCTCGGAGTAATATGCTTCTAAAGGTTTTTCCAGATTTCTCTGGTTTTAGGGGTGTCACATTTATATATTTTTTCAGTGATCAGAGTTGGTAGAATGATTTAGGGTCAATGATCTCAAACGTACATGCTAATATGGACATGCCTCTGTGATTCCGGCATTTTAAAATGATTGATACATTTTTTCCGGGATTTCAAAATTATTACGTGGAAGAATAAGGGTAATAAACATACCCTGTATGTTTATTTTTTCTTAACACTTTCAACGCCCTGGGCGGCATGCGGCATAGGTGACCGGCATTCTATAAAAATAACTGAGGTGTTCAAAGACTTTAAGTTAAAGCCGTACAAAGTATAAACGGATCAGATTAGTAATAGATACACTTAATAATAATAGGTACCTATAACTTGGCAAGAAGGGTCTTTTGTCACCTTATCTTATACTCTGTTCACACAACGGTTGCGACAAATCAGCACAGAGAATCCTGGATGACTTATTTACTGTTTGTCAGAACAATGCGCGCGCGCTCACATCAAAGGCAGATCTCATTCGCTTACTTCGGTTCGTAGAGTGCATTTCTTTCTTTGCTGTATTAACGATAAACGATTTGGATTTTTACCTGTACTGTCAAGATAGACTATAAAAAAGTTGTTTAACTGATCATGAGTTTGTACTTTCGACTGGACTCTTTCTGTTATAACAGGGTTTTACAATTCACAAGTAAACATTCAAGTATTTACTTGTGGGAAACGTGTTTTCCTCCTACAAAGTGCGTAGAAAATGTTATGAATTTACACACACCAACTCACCAAAGCTTTAATTTAATAGGACGAAGTTCATGGAAACGCATAGCGAGCAAACAAAAAACTAACATTCATTTTTTTATTAAACAGTTAAATAAAAATCAATTTAAAACGTTTAATAATCGCTTCCTTTAAATTTTAAATGTAGTAGTTACTAAATCACTACTTGAATACATAATATTAAATTTTAATAATATTAAACTCAATCCCTTAAACATCGGAACTTTCCGGAGAAAAAAGGCATGTCCATGTCTTGACGTGATGTAAGTACGAAAAATCATTCTACCTACTCCGATCACTGATTATAATAAACACAACTGTCCAAAAAATAAGTTCAATGCTCATAAGATTCATGTATGTATGTATGGATGGAAGTTTCTTTTGTCCACCTATACTGCCAAAATAGATGGCAGATAAAAAAAGTTTCTAAGATCTCAGATCCAGTTGTTTGTTCAATGTTCTCAAAAACTAGTTGACTGATTTAATGTATTTTTTCACTATGACAATCTATTTTTTTTCTGAAAAGGTTTTAGATAAGGTTAGAATATATAATAAATAACACATGAGTATTGGGCTACGGTATTGGGGTATTCTTGTTATATAAATAATGGTAAAGTAAAGGCTACCATCGGTTTCGGCTTGAAAAAAAATACTCAGTCTCAGGGAAGTCAACATGTTCTGATATTATAACTTCATCATCATTGACTCCTTCGAACCATTATAGAAAAATAAAAATACAATAATTTGAAATTTATGTTTGCAGTAAAATTAAATATGATGTTCTCGTACTACTAAGATTTATATTTTTTTAAGAGCTTGTTTTTAATTTATATATCCATAACTAGGCATTCGTAAATCGACCAAAACATATAAATTTAATAAAACACAATTTATTAGAGTTGGTGTCAACCCTAAGTCAGTTTTTTTAAATCCTTAATAACTCTCGATTCCTACGTGATTAGTATTGGATATTTTAATGGTATATTAGGAGGAATCTAATTAACATTTTGGTTTAGAAATAAAAACCAAATATGTTAAGAAATAAGAGTAAAAAAATAATTACGAAAATAAGGTAAATGTTAGAGAAATCGTTTGTTATTAGAGATAAAATTATAATAATTGGTCCATACTAAAGCTTATTTATAATATTATTATATTCCAAAAAGAAAAGCAAGAATTATTAAGTATATTTCATAGTACAGCTATTTCTATGTTTTTTCTGACTTCCATAGAAAATAAGATGAAATGGCCATATTTCTGGTTCTATGTACATTTGACATTCGGGAGTTTTACTCAAGCATTTTAAATTGTTTACAGTACCTTATAAAGAAATAAAAAGGGGACGTCCGTTTATCAGGTCATTTTTCATACTGTGAGACCTCTATTATTATCATATGTGAATCTCTTTCTAACGCCTAAGTCTATCTCAGTCTATCTCGCGGCAAGCCACAGATAGAATAACGCGGGCGTTACAGAAATTAGCGCGCGCAAGTACATCGAGTAAGGCAGGCCTGATATTACTCCGTACTCTAGAAAGGCTCGTGACAAACTTCGCAATGAGAGCATTTGATTATCGCCATTTTGTCGCTGATAGCAGTAGTTTGGCAGTAGTGAGCGTCCACGGAACTCACGTATTTAAACTATTATTTATTCTGTGACTAACGTTAGGAGATGAAACAATGTCAATTTTAGTTCCATGGACGCTCGGTGGGGGCGCTTTAAATCAGCACAATCGAAAGTACGGCTAAGCATACAGATCAGTGGGCCTGAGCGAAGCGTGCAAATAAGAAAATGAAGTCGCAAGTTGTATATGCAAGTCGGGTCGAAAGATATTTTGATGCAGTCATTAAAGGCCCGAGCGAAGCGAATGAAAAACATGCTTTACTTGAATGTCTGATTTGTGAAATGCGCTCTCGAGTACTTCAGATGCACATGCTAGAATTTAAGATGTAGTATGTGAGAGAAGCGAGCGAAAAAATGCCAACAAAATGTTGCTTCCTTGAATATCTTGGCGTGCGCTCTCGAGTATTTAATACACGTGGTAAGTACAACAAATGCATAAATTTTAGTTGTAGGACGTGAGCGAAGCGAGCAAAAACTAATAGCAAAGTAAGCAAATTAATTTACTTACTTGAATATCTGATCCGTGGCATGTGCTCTCGAGTATTTCAGATGCGCGTGGTAAGTCGCAAGATGCGAGAATATCTTGTTACAGTCTGTGCACTCGTATTTGCTCTTGTTCTCGTGCCTTTGTATGTGATACTTCAGTTGTATGACTCGCACCATCTTGTGACAGATTGGACACTCTTCGCGCGGTAGTGGGCCTTCGTGTAACCTGGAATGATTTGTTAAATTATCAATCGATAAAGTGCAAAACCCACTATTAAAAAAAAATGGTGATATCAAACAAGTCATTATATTTTTGCACTTTTAAGAGTTGTTAAATTGTATCGCGCCAAAAACAGTCATTGCTGTCAACTGTCTTGGCGACCTTATGACGTCACTATATACAAAAACAAGACAAACGCAAGCCACACAGGAGCACAACAACCGCGAATTAGAAAGAATGATGTCACGCGTACTGTGCAGTGTTTTTAGTCAAATGGCAACAAATTAAAGTTTTTTATTTATTAAATAAATAGCAGTGCCCGTGTGTTACTTTTTTCTGGAATATAAGGATGCTATGAGTTTGTCCAGAACAAAAAGTACCACTATACTAAATTTAATTAGGTAAACTTTGTTTAGACGTCAAATAGTTTTTTATCAATCGCTAGGCTTCTACTTATCGGATTGAAATACCAAGTACACCAGTGTTTAAGTCAAACCATAAGCTATAACCGCATCGCAATCTGTCTAGTAGTTTTTACGTTAACAATCAAAAAAACAGACAGACAAGACTTTATTAAGTTTTATATTATAATTCAGTAGCTTGTTTTAAGTAGCATACACCTTTTATTTTTGTTTCTTTATTGTACAGAATTTTTGGTACTTACTGCTTTATTATAAGTAAAGAAAAAGTTAAACATATATTCAGAATCCATAGAATCTATTAATCTTGAAAGTACTCCATATGGAGTAGAGTTACATTGTTATTCTATTGTTATAACAAGACATAAGTTCAAAAAGTTAAACATATATTCAGAATCCATAGAATCTATTAATCTTGAAAGTACTCCATATGGAGTAGAGTTACATTGTTATTCTATTGTTATAACAAGACATAAGTTCAAAAACTCGACTACAGTCGGGTAAAAAATATCACACTCTTGCTATGAAGACGAATGGATTGATACCTCGCTTGTCAAAATCGGACCAAGTTTTTAGTTAGAACACACAACCCTTACTTTGCCTTGCCGTAGTCGAGTAAAAAATTAAGCATATGAAGATCAATCGATTGATACCTCGCTTGCCGAAATCGGACCAAGTTTTAGTTTGAACACATAACCCTTCGTTTGCATCGCAGCAGTCGGGTAAAAAAAGTAGCCTATGAGACTCTATAACTGAAGGCGGATTGATTGACACCTTGCTTGTCAAAATCGGATCAATAGGGGCGATGATGTGGTGACATCATCGCCCCTATTGATCCGATTTTGACCTTTGATCCGATTTTGATTTTGACCTATTGATCTTTTATGTATTTATGTATGTATGTGGATGGTCGGTGGAACATCCACATACATACATACATTCATAGTCTGTTAACTTCATTACCCTTCTCTTGCTTCGCAGAAGTCGGGTAAAAATGCCCGGTACTGGACAGATTAACACAATTATTAATCGTTTTTTGAATTTACTGTCAACTACCCAATTGATACTAATAATGACCGACGACCTGGTGAGAGTGGATCCGCAGGACGAAGCGCTTTTTGTAGTGGTCGCACTGCAGACCCTCTCGGTGGAAGCGCGTTACGTGGTTCTGTGTGCAGCTGTGGGCGTAATCTGACTCTGATGTGGTTTTTGAGTTACCTCAAGTGCGTAGCGAGCGTGGTCCTGTTGACGAAGCGCTTCTTGCAGTGGTCGCACTGCAGAACCTTTCGGTGGAAGCGCGCCATGTGGTTCTGAGTGCAGCTGTGGACGTAATCCGACTGATGTGGTTGGTGAGGTACCTCAAGTGCGTAGCAAGCGTGGTCCTGTTGACGAAGCGCTTCTTGCAGTGGTCGCACTGCAGACCCTCTCGGTGGAAGCGCGCCACGTGGTTCTTGCGTGCGCGGGAGTTCCTAGAAACATCATACCTTTTCGTTATATCTAATAGAATTTTTAAAACTGACCCATCTCTTTTGATCAGCTTATAGAAAGAAGTTAGGAATAAGGATTTAAGCATTTGTGCCCGCGCATATGTGTTATTCAAGGCCCAACAGTACCTGGTTGTTTGTTTGTCGTATGAGGTTGTGCTGGCCTCTGGTGTCAGTTTTTCAGGCCGCCCGAGGGCCTCTGACATGGCTTAACGACTTCTATTAATCAATACCAGCCGGGATTGACAGCTTAATGTGCCCTCCGATGCACGGAGCGATGAAAAACCGCACAGAAAAGTCATAGGGCCTGATCTCAGTATCCTTTGTTTCTAAGTTGCACTATTGGACCGCTAGGTTAGCAAAAGTACAATATACTACATTTCATGAAAATTCGTTTAGCAGTTACATAGATACCGTTTGCGTGACTTCTATCAATGGGATTGAGATGCAAAGTACACCAGAAAACCTAACCTAACCTAAGATAAACCTAATATCGATATAATCATCGACCTACGAGGAATTGCATATCCTCGTACTTTGATTGATCGAACCACCATGACTTAACAATCCTTGTGGTTCACTTGATTTTCAATGATCGAACTGCGTGATCGAACCTCACGGCCGGAGCGAACTTTTGACTTGTAGAAATGTTATTATTTTGCCTATTTACAATAACTACTTTGACCTTGCGGGATTCGAACCCACGATGGTTGACTTCGCAGTCAGGATCACTAACTACTAGGCCAACCGGTAGTCAACTTATTATTACTTACTTGAAGAACATATCACACTCTAAGCACTTGTAGCCCTCTATAGTGGTCTTGGACAGCAGTTTCCGAAGGTCGCCCGGCTTTGGAGGGTCGTTGACTGGTTGCTTAATCTTCTTCTTTTTACTCTGCAATAAATATTGTATTTAAACCTAATAAGGTAAAGCCCGGCCGAGATACAGGAAGAAATCCGTACATTGACCCCTCACTACTTATCTCTGTCGCTCGCGCATAAATGTGTATAGCCGTCGCGGTCGCACAAAATAGTACATGTGCGAGCGAGATATACATTTATGCGCGAGCGACAGAGACAAGTAGAGGGGTCATTGTACGAATTTCTTCCTCTATCGCAGCCATGCTTTAGGAAGAATAATATCACAAAGGCAGATTTACACTTTGGAAACTTTTCATTCAATTTGAACCTCTTTTGACACAGCGTTTGGTCTAAATTAAACAACTTTTACCCTTAACTGAACCACTACTGATCTTAACTGTATAAGTTTTAATATATATTGGACACTATGTCAATATCTGATCAACTTTTGATACAATGCAAAACAAATTTTAACAAAGTTATTGTTTTTTCACATATTGAACAACAGTTAGTTACTTATTTCAGTGAAATTAAGCGCGCTGAAATCGGTATTTTATTTACCTCGACGTTTCGCTCTAGTTCCATTGATCGTAGCCACGAGAAGACCACGAGTGAACAACATTTGACAAAATCTGAACAACTTTTGACCAAAACTGAACAACTTTAGCTCACCTTCTTGGGCTTGTTCCCCTCGATCTGTATGACAGCTGGCGGTACAGACTTCACCATATGCGAGTTGACGTGTATTTGTATGAGTCGACAACTGTACTCTGTGTGAGAGCACAGTTTGCAAGTATAGCGCATATAATGTTGGTCTAGGTGTGCGTGGAGTTTCGACTCGTCTATGTACAAGTAGCACACTTTGCAAGTCACTAGGCCCGGTTTCTGAAACAAGTGTGCGAAAAATGTTATAAAAATCTAAACAAATGAATTTAATCTACATTATAGAGTTAAATTATGCTTTTCGACGCATCGGTTTCGGAATAAACATGATAAGACCAAGATCATGTTCAACGACCTTATTGACTAGGAACCGATTGCAGTCAATGGTGTACCTCTGGAAGTTGTCCAACAATATGTTTACTTTGTACAAATTATATTTAGGTAAGACCTTGCGTAAAACTTTGCGAGAGAAGCCAAAAGAAGAATTCAGCTGAGTTGGGCAGCATTCGGCAAGCTTCGTCAGGTCTTCTCGTCGTCCATACCACAGTGCCTGAAGACAAAAGTCTTCAATCAGTGCGTCCTACCTGTCATGACCTACGGAGCCGAAACGTGAACTAGTCCACAAATATAAGGTCGCTCTGCGAGCTATGGAAGTTATGGAGAGAGCTATGCTTGGAGTTTCTCTTAAGGAAGATTCGTAATGAAGATATCCGACAAGAACCAAGGTAACCGACATAGCTCAAAGGATAAGCAAGCTAAAGTAGCAGTGGGCTGGTCACATTTCCCCTAGAACCGATAACCGTTGGGGTAGACAAGTTCTCGAGTGGAGACCACGCTTAGGCAAACGTAGTGTAGGACGCCCTAAGGCCAGGTGAAGTCCTGCGAAAGGTGGCCGGAAGAGAATGGACGAGGAGCTGAAGACCGAGCTCAGTGGCGTGCATTAAGAGAGGCCTACGTCCAGCAGTGCACAGATATAGACTGATGATGACGATGAGAAAAGCCGAAGATTGGGCTCAGCGGCGTTCACTAGGAGAGGCCTACATCGAGCAGACATTATGCATTCTGGGGCAATGAACATCAGGATAATGATAATGGAAATAAAAAACGTATAAATGTCTTATCTAAAAATAGGTCAGATACGATCAAAACAAAATATTGGTCCGATATCCGATTTTTGACTACAGTATGCCAAAAAATACCGAATTTTGTTAAACATTTAGATAGTTTTATAATGATTGCTCGGCTTCTAATCATCTGATTAAAATACAAAGTACCCCAATTTTTAAGACAAAGCCTTAGCTGTCCAACAGTAAAAACCACATCGCAACGAGTCTTGTAGTTTTCACGTGATGCGCGAACATATGGACAGACAGACAACATTTAAAAAACTTATTCAGTGGCTAATTTTAAGTCGCCTAGACCTTTTTTTTTCTTGTACAGACTTTTTGTTACTTACTGCTTTATAGACCGAGCGAGCACGAAGCGTCTCTGTTTCAGCTTGGGCAAAAATTCTAACGTATGTCCGGCTGTTCTCCTCTACAGGTCGCATTTCTCAACCATCTAGACGAAACTTTAACGTATTTTTAGAATGGTTAAGTCATCGGGGGATTTTTGATTGGCTCCCACCAAAAAAGGGTAGGGCTAGTGTATTCAGTAGCAAGAAGATATTTCTCCCGATATTTTTTCAGTAGAAATTTTTCTCCGCCTTATTAGATCCGATTTCGATGGTTCTATATGTGTCTATATCTGTACATAGTACATACGATCAAATATACAAGGACACGAAAACAAAAGAAAGGATTTAAGGAGTGATAACAATTCTGTGTTTCGGTTTGAAGGGCAATGTTTCCAGCGAAATAACTGGTCAATGAGACTTAACAACCAATGTCTCAGGTGACGAGCGCAGTGCAGTGACGCGCAACATTTTACAACGCGCAGTTCTGGGTGGCACTGCAAATGTTATGGGCAGGCGTGACGCTTGCCATCAGGCGAGCGACTTGCCCGTCTCGTCATACAAAGTAATAAAAAAAAACACTTACCGCTCTATGGGCGGTCTCAAAATGCTCCTCGACTTGTTGTTGCGTGTAGAAGCCGATGATGCAGAGCTCGCATTTGTACACAGAACTCGCGTATTGCAACTTCTTCTTTGCTTCGTCTCTGAAAATTATAAACTTTCAGAACCTAGTCCCAAAATAAGAAATCCTGTCGCACTATCTACACTTATAATAAAGCAGTAAGTCACAAAAAGTCTGTACAATGAAGACAATTTAAAAAAAAGTCTAGTGTACTTTAAATAAGATACCGTCCAAGTTTTATTTTTTTAAATTGTCTGTTTGTTTGTTTGTTCGTGCATCACGTAAAAAATACTGGGCGGATTGCAATGCGGTTTTTACTGTTAGATAGCTTAGGGTTTGACTTAAAAACTGGTGTACTTGCTATTCTTATTCGAGATGGGGGCGGCAAGGCCTGCACTGACGTTCCGCCAGCCTCTACCCAAGCTACCAAAGCTCCTTTACGTACCGGCGCACGGCTTCTAATCTTCGGATTGAGATACCTAGTACCTCAGTTTTTAAATCAAACCCTAAGCTACCCAAAAGTGAAAACTGTATCGCAATCAGTCCAGTAGTTTTTACGGGATGCGCGAACAAACAAACTATAGACATATAGAGAGATACGATTTTTTTAAATGTTAAATAGTTGTTCAGTAGCTTAGGTAAGTAGGATGGGTGTCCCAAACCAGGTACCAGTGGTTGACCACTCTCATAATCAATTGAATAAATTAAGAAGTGTCGGACATTATTGAAGAATTCAATTATTTTGTTATGTTGCCTAGACTGTTACCAACTTTCCAAACATATTTTTTTGCGAAATTATACGAAAAATATCTTGCTCTTTTTGACAGACAAGTGTCTCGTTTACGTGCCTTCCGGCCGCCATGACAGACAGACATGGTAAGTTAAATCTTTTAAAGTCACCTACTATTTCTTCATTACTGTCATAAAGTTGAATTATTAAGAAAATAAAATGTTTATTCAAGTGCTATAAGCTATTATTTTTAATAAATAATGATATAGTCAAGTATTTTTAAAGGTGGTTAACTATGGGAACACACCTTGTTCTGGGTTCCTATTGTTGACCAACTGGTTTGCCATTGGTTGTCTAAAGTAAAAAAAAATAAGTTATTTTTCTATCTTAGTTGATATGCACTGTTGGTGAAAGTCAAAATAAAGTTTCAATCAATACTTTTTGTTCCAAAATTTGACTTTCTTATATAATATATAACAATAATTGTCTTTCTTATTTAAGAAAGTTAATTTTTGTAACAAAAAAGTGTTTTATTTTCCATTAGCTATCTTTTTAAATTAGTTTTCAGTGGTCAACTATTGGTGCAAAAATGGTCATTTATTAGAGCGCACTGGTCAAACTTAGGCACATTCCCATTTTTGGTATTTGGTTCAAGAAATCAAAAAAATATTTTAGTATTTGGTTACAAATAATTTATCAATATTGCAGCGTTAGTAAACAATAAACAAATTTATAAATACATTTCTACGTTAAAACTACATAATACCTTTTCAGAGCATTTCAAAGTCAAAATTTGTCCTTAACTGGTTTGGGACTGGTACACCCATCCTAACCTAGACATTTTTTTTTTATTATTATCTTAGTACAGACTTTTTCGTTCTTATTGCTATATTATAAGCATAGATATAGCTTAAACAATAATGCAGCCTGTAAAATATTGTACCTTGTTTGTCGTATGAGGTTATTCAATAGCCTATTTTAAGTACCCAAGACATTATTTTTTTAATTATCTTCTTTGTACAGACTTTTTCGTTCTTATTGCTTTATTAAAAGTATATAGCATAAACAATAATGCAGCCTGTAAAATATTGTACCTTGTTTGTCGTATGAGATAGTGCTGGCCTCTGGTGTCAAGAATTAGTCAGGCCACCCGAGGGCTTCCGACATGGCTTAACGACTGATATTAACCAATAACAGCAGGGACCGACAGATTAACGTGCCCTCCGAAGCACGGAACGATCGAAAACCGCACATAACTCACAAAACTCATTGGTCAGCCGAGGAGCAAACCCGGTAGTGTTGGATTCTAACGCGCTTTAATATACCGCTCGGCTACCATTGTTCTTTTTATTATTATAACATATTATTGGCGAGTGTCCCTGCCTGCTGAGATTAATGTCCGAGGTTCAAATCCTGGCCGATGAAATTAATGAGTGCAAACGTCAGTTTTTATATTTTGAGCAAAATTAACTTGCGGAAGAACACTTAAAAAGAGAGTCAAAAGCGCTCTTGTCCGTACAAAAAAAAAAGAACACTTATCTACCCCTATATTATTATTTTTTGCTTAATGTTGTTTCACTATTTAACTACGCTAATACCTACGTCTTCGTTTATCTAAATTTTTCAATTACTTCAATGTTATAAGCACCTTGGCGGGTTTTGAGCTGAGACTTTGACAAGTTGAAGATGGTCATTATCAAAAACAAAAAGCTTTCTTAAAAAAAAAGAAACGTATAAGCGTAGATTATATGCTATTCAAGCGATCGACACTAATAACAAAAGATTCCACCACAATTTGTTTTTAATTTACATGTAAAGTGCTTTCCCTCAAAACAAAAAATCTATTAACATTTCTATTCTATCTAAACCTGTACTAATAAAACTCACGACCAGCAACTCTATCGAGTTTATAGGAGATCGGGGGGAGGAAAGCAGATAGAAATACATTTACAAATACCTACTTTGCAAAGACCTCACCTCTCCTCATCATTCCTCATCCTCATCCTAAACGACTAACCTCTTAAAAATAAAATAAAAAAACCCATTTCATATATACTAATCCATAATTAAATAATCCATGCATGTTTGTTATTTGTTTGTTTGGGGAGTTTTAACCAGCAGTTTAAACATATCAAACTACGCAGGAGAGACAGGGGGATGTTATATCCCCGAAACTGTTCACTAATGCACTGGAAGACATGTTTATCCCGTACTACGGGAGCTTTAGGGGTTAATTAGCAACGTTCTTAACAGTGGGAGACATCCAGAGGCGTGGAGCAGGAGTTTGGTAGTACTCTTCTTTAATAAAGGGGATACAATTTTAAAGATCGACCTACCTGTTTCACTCTTGAGCCACGTCTCGCAAGAAGACTTGACGAATTCCAGCCTCCTGAAAAGGCCGGATTTCGTGGAGGTTTTACCACCATAAACCACATGCACACAGTGAGGCAGGGTATACAGGTTATGAAGGCCTTTGACTCCGTTGAAACCTGGGCTGTTCTGGAGTCTTTGCAGCGTTGTCAAGTGGACTGGCGTTTCATAGAAGTGCTGAGATTTATGTACGACGCCGCGACTATGAGTGTCCAAGTATAAAACCAGCAGTCTAAACATATCTAACTGCGCAGGGAGACAGGGGATGTTATATCTCCGAAACTGTTCACTAATGCACTGGAAGACATGTTTAAGACGCTGGATTGGAAAAGAATGGGCATTAATATCTCACACTTCGATTTGCCGATGATATCGTCCTAATGGCGGAGTCGCTGAAAGACTTGCTTAGTATGCTGACCAACCTAGATGATGCTTCTAGACGCATCGGTCTCGGAATCAACAAAGATTTGATCCGGAACCGATTGTAATGGTGTACGTCTTGAAGTTATCCAAAAATATGTTTACCTTGGACAAATATTTCAATTAGGTAAGAATAACTTTGAGAAGGAAGCCAACAGAAGAATTCAGCTGGGTTGGGCAGCATTCGGAAAGCTTTTTCAAGTCTTCACGTCATCCATACCACAGTGCCTAACGGCAAAAGTCTTCAATCAGTGCGTCCTACCAGTCATGACCTGTAACATGTTAAATCATGACTCCGAGTTAGAATTTTGTTATAGATCCCGATTAAATAGAATGTATTGGGTACAACGCCATCTGGCGAGGAGCAGCGTCTTTTCTATTAGATAAAGTTGTCTGAAAGCCAGACGCCGAGTTTGTAAAAAACGCCGAACTCCACCACGCGCGCGCCACTTTCTTCGTTGAAGGAATAATGAAAGCTTTTCTTGTTGAAGACAGATTGATAATTTCGCCTATCTAAGAATCAAGAAATAATGGTTGAATTTGCCTCTGCGAGTGAAAGGGAAAAGTTTTCATCTACTGTCTCAAAATAGATAAAATGGTTGATCCACGCAGCGACAGCTAGCGACAAGAGGCGTGAACTAGAAGGAAGGTGTAAACGAAGCAGTGGCCTCTGACGGCAAGTAGCAGGGTTTTGGAGTGTTGCTATTATTAATTGACGTTCCAGGAATATTTCGGGCTCTGGATAACTTTGGACGAGGAACGGGTTGTTTAAAAATCCAGAATAGGTCGCATCTTTAAGTTGGCTAACAAATCATAAATTCAGAGGGCAGCGATTCATATGTCGAAAATAATTTACATCTAGTAATCGCTTGCGATGGTCACACCATGGAATGTTTTGACGTAATGGCGAAATCACATGAAAGTTCCGGAGAGATTCTTTTTTCTATATGAAGTTTTTGAAGTAAACACCGGATGCTGATTGGAATGTACCAGAACTGGCTGGAGGACAGTGACCTGTGTAGCTAGGCCGACAAGGTCTGCTTTATGATGCAAGTGGCAGAGTTGTTTCTGGACTGTTCGAGATAACCGGAAGTTCGATGTCAGAGTAGAATGCTACTCGACGTGCAAACCAAAGTTCGTATATATACAAGAGAGAAGCCTGTGGATTGGATTTTGAATTCGGACGTAAAACTCAATTTAGTTTACAATAGTTGGCACGTGATTGAGATCGGCGCAGGCAGCAGAACAACACGCAGTTTCTCTTGTACGGACAAAACGACCGAGGCACGCAGTCTAGAACGAAGCTGCTCTGTTACAGGCGAAATAAGTATACGAGTGCAAAAGCCAGGTTAGTGTGATTTCCCGTGATTTCAGTATTGTACTAACGAAATATCTGTTTTGATTTTGCACCGCGTCTATCTAAGGCGGGCATCTCAAGACACATTTGAACACAAAGGAACGTGGGTTTCAGGTTGAAATCGTGCATCTACGGACGGCTGTTGTCGTCACCACTGCGAGCTGCTGTGCGCGATCACCCGGGGCTCACCACCGTTCGTGGAAGAAGCCGGTCTACGAGGGACTCCAGAAGGACTCCAACGCACCACCTGTCCAGTAGAAGACACCAGGCACCGATCGTAGGAGACACTGAAACCGTTCGAGTGCAGCGGAAGGCACCGTTCGTTGAGAAGCAGTAGGAGCTGATCGAGTGGAGTAAGGAGGCGTTCCACGGCGGCACGCGAGACGACGGTACGGCGTCCCAGGAAGCTTCCAGGTTGGTCCACTCCAAATCATTTTGAGTCAGCGAGCTACGGTAGTGAGGGAAGCCTTCGCCTTCTTACGTGTTAATATACTGTTGAAAGATACTTTTTTTTTTATTTACTTTCTGTTTTAGAGTTTAATATCCCTCTGGGAAACACAATCTTACACACACACACACTCTGTTTGCACAAGTTCTCTTTTAATTTGAACATTCAAAGGCAAAGACAAGACTATTCCGTTGCGTTGTGACCAATTACATTATGAACTGCTGAGTACCGTCTCACTAAGTTATTGCCTAGGATATTGCAGCTCTATTGTAAATTCATATCATACAGGCCGAAGTTATGTACTAAAATTTATATGTTTGAGGAAATTGTGATATTTGAGAATTTTGAGTTTTGAGTATTAAGTTAGTAATATTTCCTATTATAAGATCTTGCTGTTTATAGTTATTTTGATGCAGAACAAACTAAATTAAGTGTAAAATATTTCTTTTTGAATTCCTCAGTAAAGGGGAGAGTAATATTTGATAACTCATGTGTGTCTTTTTTCTATTTTTTGTATTAAAGCCCTTTGTAATTGAATTTACCATCTTGTTTTAATTCCTCGCCTTTACCTGAGACGGAGGTCCGTTTCCTTAGCCGGGCAACGGTCCTTTCAGACCTACGGAGCCGAAACGTGGACACTCACGGTCGAACTAGTCCACAAATTTAAGATCGCACAGCGAGCTATGGAGAGAGCTATGCTTGGAGTTTCTCTGAAGGACAAGATTCGTCATGAAGATATCCGACGGAGAACCAAGGTAACCAACACAGCTCTAAGGATAAGCAAGCTAAAGTGGCAGTGGGCTGGTCACATTTCCCAAAGAACCGATAACCGTTGGAGTAGACGAGTTCTCGAGTGGAGACCACGTTTAGGCAAACGTAGTGTAGGACGCCCTGTGGCCAGATTGAGTGACGACCTGCGAAAGGCGGCCGGAAGAGAATGTATGAGGAGAGCTGAAGACCGAGCTCAGTGGAGTGCATTAGGAGAGGTCTATGTCCAGCGTAAGACCAATATAGACTGATAATGATGATGAACGCAAGAACGGCTGGACGAATTTTTATGAAATTTGGAACGGAGATAGCTGGAATAACACATGGGATATTATCTTTCATCTTCATCATCATTATTCCTCATGCGGGTGAAACCGCGGGGCGCAGCTAGTAATATTATAAAAGGAAAATAACTCGGTCTCACTGTCTGTTTGTTACCTTCACGACTAAACGGCTGAGCTGATCTTGATTAAATTTGGTTTCGAGATAAGTTTGATTCCTGGGGACAAACATGCTACTTTTTATCACAATAAACTGTAGACCGCGCGGGCGAAGTTCCGGGCAAAGCTAGCATAGAATAATTATTTTTTGTATTAGCGTATTGATACCTTGTCGCAATCATTTCCGTTTCGCTCATGTACTCTGTGAGGTATCCCGGTTTCGGTTCGGTTTTCGGTTCCATCTTCGGCGTCTGGTTCATTAGGATTGTTTCTGATTTCGGTGTTATTGTCATCGGCCTGCAAAACAAACTTATTTTAATTTCATGGTCGGGCGCAAATTTTATGACACTTACAGTCCGAAATTATTACTACCAAAGTAGCTGTTACTAGCAGAGAATAAGTGTTAAATTCTAATATCCAGTTTCTGTGAGATCGTTCCGGCAAATTTGTTATGGTTTGCGGGGTCTAGTACAAAATGTATGCGCAGTGCCTTCCGGCGCGCCTTAGAACTTATCTGACGGACATGTTCTTATAATGAGCGGTCGGACTAAATCGACTTCAAAAGGAGCTTTTCACATTGTTTTTTTTTGTGATTACACTCCTTTGCAACTTTATCGAAAGGAAGCGGTCAGTCAGAACGATATCTTAACATTAAAGAATAATGATTTAGCAGCGTATGTATTTATGTCAGTCTGTTCCCTCTGAGAGTAACTACTACTTAACCGATTTCATCTTGTAATGTATTGTTGAATTCGTCTTCGTGACAACTGACAACATTCCAAATTTTTAACATTACTATTATATTTTTTCTCTGAATATACCTAATTGTTAAATAAGATACACGTATTTTTTATTATTCCAATCTAAGCTTTGTTTTCCGTGAAATTAATTATTAAAAAATAGCTTATTCTAAAAGGACGTAACTGCAAGAGTTCGGTGTTATGAACAAGAGTTTGGTGGTATGAACAAGATTACCGAAGGCACTTTCAAAAAAAATAACATTTATTTCTGTTAGTCGGGCTCTAGCGTAGTATTTTTTTTTAGCGTCTTGTTTCCATAGTGAGATGAGCCGTGAGGAGTGATGGCCACACTCCCCTCTCCCTTGATGAAGGATTTGGATAGCACGCTGGTGTCCACTACGATGCGTGACAGCACGATCGTGGCAGTGTTCCCCAGGACTATTTACGATATAAGTGTAGATAAAGATCAATAGACAACGTACTCTATAGTGAGATGAGGCATGGCCTCACTCCCCTCTCCCTTTATGAAGGAGGTGAGAGCGCTCTGGTGTCCACCACGATGCCTGACAGCACACCCGTGGCAGTGTTCCCCAGGACTATTTACGATATAAGTGTAGATAAAGATCAATAGACAACGTACTCTATAGTGAGATGAGGCATGGCCTCACTCCCCTCTCCCTTTATGAAGGAGTTGGAGAGCGCTCTGGTATCCACCACGATGCCTGACAGCACACCCGTGGCAGTGTTCCCCAGGACTATTTACGATATAAGTGTAGATAAAGATCAATAGA
Organism: Alsophila aescularia; assembly: GCA_946251855.1. Taxonomy (NCBI): domain Eukaryota; kingdom Metazoa; phylum Arthropoda; class Insecta; order Lepidoptera; family Geometridae; genus Alsophila; species Alsophila aescularia. The sequence goes on from OX276373.1 coordinate 65,072,500, forward strand.
CAACGTACTCTATAGTGAGATGAGGCATGGCCTCACTCCCCTCTCCCTTTATGAAGGAGGTGGAGAGTGCGCTGGTATCCACCACGATGCGTGACAGCAAACCCGTGGCAGTGTTCCCCAGGACTATTTACGATATAAGTGTAGATAAAGATCAATAGACAACGTACTCTATAGTGAGATGAGGCATGGCCTTACTCCCCTCTCCCTTTATGAAGGAGGTGAGAGCGCTCTGGTGTCCACCACGATGCCTGACAGCACACCCGTGGCAGTGTTCCCCAGGACTATTTACGATATAAGTGTAGATAAAGATCAATAGACAACGTACTCTATAGTGAGATGAGGCATGGCCTCACTCCCCTCTCCCTTTATGAAGGAGGTGAGAGCGCTCTGGTGTCCACCACGATGCCTGACAGCACACCCGTGGCAGTGTTCCCCAGGACTATTTACGATATAAGTGTAGATAAAGATCAATAGACAACGTACTCTATAGTGAGATGAGGCATGGCCTCACTCCCTTCTCCCTTTATGAAGGAGGTGAGAGCGCTCTGGTGTCCACCACGATGCCTGACAGCACACCCGTGGCAGTGTTCCCCAGGACTATTTACGATATAAGTGTAGATAAAGATCAATAGACAACGTACTCTATAGTGAGATGAGGCATGGCCTCACTCCCCTCTCCCTTTATGAAGGAGTTGGAGAGCGCGCTGGTATCCACCACGATGCCTGACAGCACACCCGTGGCAGTGTTCCCCAGGACTATTTATGATATAAGTGTAGATAAAGATCAATAGACAACATACTCTATAGTGAGATGAGGCATGGCCTCACTCCCCTCTCCCTTTATGTAAGAGTTGGAGAGCGCGCTGGTGTCCACCACGATGCGTGACAGCACACCCGTGGCAGTGTTCTCCAGGACTATTTATGATATAAGTGTAGATAAAGATCAATAGACAACATACTCTATAGTGAGATGAGGCATGGCCTCACTCCCCTCTCCCTTTATGTAAGAGTTGGAGAGCGCGCTGGTGTCCACCACGATGCCTGACAGCACACCCGTGGCAGTGTTCCCCAGGACTATTTATGATATAAGTGTAGATAAAGATCAATAGACAACATACTCTATAGTGAGATGAGGCATGGCCTCACTCCCCTCTCCCTTTATGTAAGAGTTGGAGAGCGCGCTGGTGTCCACCACGATGCGTGACAGCACACCCGTGGCAGTGTTCTCCAGGACTATTTCAGGCACTGGAAGTAAAACGGTGGTACTAGAGTCAACATTCATCACAGGACCACTACTGAGCATAGGCCTCCCCCATTTAGAGCGATTTTGTTATTAATAAAATATATATTGTTTTAGGGTTATATTACAGCCGGTATCAGACCACTGCTGGACATAGGCCTCTCCCAAAGCACGCCACTGAGCCCGATCTACTATTTTTAGGGTACATGACAGTAAACGAATATCAGCATTAATACATTACATTATATCATTAGTATTCAGAAAATATTTTTAACTTAATCTATACTTATAATAAAGCAGTAAGTACCTACCAATAAGCCTGTACAAAGAAATTAATTTCAATAAAATTGTCTAGGGAGAGGCCTTTGTCCAGCAGTAGACTGATGCGGGCTGATACTGATGATGATGATGATGATGATGGTCTAGGGAACTTAAGACAAGATCAAAACCAAAAACCCGACTATGGTGGGGTAAAAAAAATAGACTACGACACTCTTGCGATGAAGACGACACTATTGATACCTCGCTTGTCAAAACAGGACCTAGTTTTTAGTTTTAACTTCCTTTACTTCGCCGTCGTCGGGTAAAAACCGGGTCGGGTAGCCTATGACATTTTATACCTGAAGACGAATCGATTGAAAAATCGCTCGCTTGTCGAAATCGGACCAATAGGGGCGATTATGGATGGTGGAACATCCACCACATAACCACATATACATACATACATAGACTGTTAAACTCATTACCCCTCCCTTGCTTTGCTGTAGTCGGGTAAAAAGACAGCAAGGCTAAATGTGTAACTATTATATTTAAGTCACAATAACCGTTTTTTGTTCAATATATTCAATCAAAACACTGGTAAAATCAAAATTTTGTATAAAAACTTTTTTTAGAGAAACCCTTAGCTACCCGTGCGAAGCCGGGGCGAGTCGCTAGTTACATAAAATCTTTATATTTATTTTTGCACTTTAAAAAGTTGTTAAATTGAATCGCGCCAAAACCATATCAGCTGTCATGGCGACCGTATGACGTCACTATTGAACAAAGATTTGCCACACAGGAACAAACCAACCACAATTCCAAATTAATCAGCAAGCCGTGACGTCAGCGCACTGCGCTCTGTATTGAGACACATGGTGAAAAGTTACTTTTTATGTATTTTTTTATGATCTATCTATCTTCTATCTATACTTATAATAAAGCAATAGGAGCGAAATAGTCTCTTACAAGGTCTGTACAAAGAAAACGGTCTAGGTTACAAATAAGTTACTGGACAAAAATATAACATTTTTTAAATCGTATCTGTCTGTTTCTTTGTTTGTTTGTCTGTATGTGTGTTCGCGCATCACGTAAAAACTACTGAACCGATTGCGATGCATTTTACATTGTTGGATATCTTAGGGTTTGACTTAAAAACTGGTGTACTTGGTATCATAATCCGACGAGTCGAAGCCGAGAAAAACATAAAAATCTTTTTGACGGCTGAAGGAATTGTGATCAAATGTTGGTATATTGGTATTTTAGGTCTTGAAATGACCACGAGTGCGAAACCGCGGGCACAGCTAGTTTTTAAAAGCTTTTATTTAACTTCACTTGTATCTATGTATGTATCTATGTATTTCTGTCTGTCCTGGAATCTTGCGATTCAAATTTCTAGCACTTCCATATTAGCTATCCGGCTGAAACTATCTATACTTATAATAAAGCAATAGGAACGAAAAAGTCTATACAAAGAAGATAATTAAAAATAAATTGTATAGGGTACATAAAATAAGCTACTGAACAATGTGTCTGTATGTTTGTTCGCGCATCACGTAATAACTACTGGACCGATTGCGATGCGGTTTTCATTGTTGGATAGCTTAGGGTTTGACTTTAAAACTGGTGTACTTGGTATTTTAATCCGATGAGTAGAAGCCGAGCAATCGATAATAACTTTTTGACGGCTTATGTAATTTTGATCAAATTTTGGTACATTGGTTAAATTACCAATATCACCAATATACCAATATTCTAGTCTAGGTCTTGGAATAGTACATAAAATACTTCTAACCTAGAGAAATGACCACGCGTGCAAGGCCGCGGGTACTGCTAGTACAAAAATTTAAAAAAAAAAACGAAAAAAAGCCATATTTTAAATTTATTTTTTTAAGTTATACTTATTTATAATTACCTTCCAGTATATGGTCGTCAAGTTCCAAGTCAATATTATCCCGAGCGGTGTGTAGCTCGTACTGTTCATTCTTCACATCCTCAGCGTTACTGATGGATATGTACTGTGCGCACTCGTCGGGGCCCGACGAGAAATCAAAGAATATCTTGTCGTAGTCCGACTTCGTCTCGATGACGAGCGATGAAAGGGTCTGGGACATGTATGTGTGGTCCATTGTCTGAAATCGTTGTTTTTTTAATTAAAAGCTTTTATTTAACTTCATTTGTATCTATGTATTTTTGTCTGTCCTGGAATCTTGCAATTCAAATATCGAGCACTTCCCGATCAGCTATCCGGCTGGAACTTTCAGGGTAGCTTACAAATCGAAGACAATGCAATAAAAAACAAAAGGTATTTTTTTTATAATTATACTTATTTTTCAATAGAAACTAGAGATACAATATTGCAGGATGATGGGAGCAGTACAGTGCCATGCAAGTTTTTTTATACCAAAGTTACCTCGAACTGGCGAGCAGGGTGACCGCCCGGGGCCTCGCTCTTGCAGGGGCCACGCGCACTTGCGCAACAACCCAAATAGAAAAACATTAGGTACTAATGTATCTATATCTATCTATACTTATAATAAAGCAATAAACAACGAGACACGATTGAAAACATTTTTTGTGTCGTGTCTCTTTGTTTGGTTGTCTGTGTGTTTGTTCGCGCATCACGTAAAAACTACTGAACCGATTGCGATGCGGTTTTCACTATTGGATAGCTTAGGGGTTGACTTAAAATCTGGGGTACTTGGTATCTCAATCCGATGAGTACAAGCAGAGCAATCGAAAAAAAACTATTTGGCTGAAGGAATTTTGATCAAATGGTGGTACATAATTGGTATTTTCGGTTTCGGAATAGCACATGGAGTACTTTTAACCTAGAGAAATGAACACGAGTTTAAAGCAGCGGACACAGCTAGTAGTACTAATATTTATTTGAATTTCACGCCTCCCGCCGCACATTACAAAACTCACGAAACGCGTCTGGTGGTGCATCCCCAGAGGGCATTTTATTTAACTTTTTTTTTGAAGTTGGCGCTTCTATTTTCCTAGCTGGAAACATGAGCAGTGGGGCAGGGTTGCACTAATAATCCATGCAAATAAATAAATGTGTCTGTTTGTAATGTCAAAATAACAGTTTTTTACTAAATTCATATGAAAGTATAAACGGTACTTATAAAAAAAGGCCATAATTATAAAATTTTTGTCTGTCTGTCTGTTTATTCCCGATAATCTCCGAAACAGCTGGACCGATTTTGACGGGACTTTCACAGGCAGATAGCTGATGATATAAGGAGTAAATAGGCTACTTTTATTTTTGAAAAAGAATAAAACAATGTTCCTCTCGGTGTCATTGTCATTCGAGGTGGCTTGCCATATTCAGGCGTGGGGCGAACAACCTTCTCGGAGATAGGGAATCAGGTTTCAAAACACACAAGTATCTTTAATCCCGGCTTAAGAATAGGAGCTCAGGGAGATTTGCTAAGTGGGTGGCAGTATGCTACTGAATGTAATCGGTGTATGCTGCTGTGTATGTGTGTGATCAAAGGGGCCGCATACCATCTTGTGCCCTTTTCAATCAGCTGGTGGGTGAGGATCATGAACAACAAGAACAATAACAATAACAACAACAACAACAGGAACCGTACAAACAAAAAGAATAAAAACAAGAACAATAATAACAAGAAAAAGAAATACCAGAACAAGAACAAAAATAACAAGAAGAACAAGAACAAGAAGAACAAGGACAAGAAGAACATGAACAAGAACGTCAAGAAAATAAGAACAAGAAATACCAAAACAAAAAGAACAAGAAAGAATAAGAACAAGACGAACAAGGAGAAGAAGAATAGTTGCCAGTTCATATTTCACCAATGAGACCCCCCCCTTTTCTCAACTACCCTCCCCACCGCCCATAGCTAAGAACCATCTGGTTTACCACAGCATTCAAATATAAAAACTGCAGCTATATTGGTCCATTCATTTGGAAACCACAATTCTCCCCCCCCCCCTCCCCCACCCCTTTTTTCTCAACTCCCCACCTCTCCATATAGCTAAGAACCATCTCAGCTTTCAAACATTAAAAACTGCAAATAAATGGGTCCATTCGTTTGGGAGCTCTATTTTCACCCCCTTCCTGCTATTATAGATGATAACCATCTCGGCCACATCAGCTTTCAAACAAAAAAAATGCATCTAAATCAGTCCATTCGTTTTGGAGCTACGATGCCACAGACAGACATACAGATACACACCCTAAACTTATAACACCAGTCTCTTTGTTTGGGGGTTAAAAAACCATTGGTCCATGGACTAAACCCGGTACTTTTGTCCATGTTTTGTAATAAGGCTGACAATGTTTCTAGCCTTTGTTTAACAGTTCACAGCAATTGTTCCAACTAGGATAGGAACATGGTAATTTTATACACACCTAAAGCTAGAGTTTAAATTAAAATATACGGTACGGTTGTACAGTATTTCATTTTTCTATGCAGACAACCCTATCACTCGAGTGATTGGCGTAGGTATGTTATGGACGAGAATCGGAATCTAATGCGCAACTATTAAATTCCATTTAGCATGCACTTGCGATGTATAAATACCTAAGTAATACGTACCTACATTTGTAGTCTATTAAGTCGGCGGCTTTCTTCAGATCAAAGTAGTTCAATTTCTGTACATGTACTATTATTTATTCTGTATTATTACCTCCTGTGTATGACTCAGAGCCAGTACTCGTAAATGTTCCTGAGCGTTATGCACCTGCCACTTGAACTTGTACACCTTCTTAAACATGGCGAGGCACTCCCAGCAGATGAGGTTCGCCATTTCCGGCATATCCAACTGAAATATTAAGGAACCTATGTTTTAATATAATTCTGTAAATTAAAATTAAATTCTCCAAATGGATTTATTAATGGTCTGTGGACGGATATTACAACATGTCCACAGACTATTTGTGGTCTGTTCACCAAACAAATTTTTAGACTCTCTGGAGCTGTTGACGTGAGGAGAACGTCGTATTTTAATGTAGACTTGGCAGGACATAATTATGATAAAGAACATAAAAATTGATGCAACATGGGAACAAACAAATATATGAATGAACAATTGTTTAGCACAGGCTCTCTGACATAGTTGGTGGAGAGCATTTGTAAAGTTGCAGGTTTGATTCCTTCACAAGGCGAATATTTGTGTGAGCCACAGCACAGGTATTGGATCCGAGATTAGGGGTTTTGTGGGATTACGGACGTCGTCTTGAGCCCTTAAATACAGGGCATCCTGCATAGGAGTCAGAACCTGTGTACCTTCCTACAAGTACCCTTTGGGGCCGTTTGTTTTGTAGCAAATGGCGAAATAAACTGAAAAATAATATTTTGGTTGCAGTGGAAATATTTGTATGGTTGAGCAACATTCAAACATTTTCAGTTAAATAAAGAGTTTAATGTTAGGTACTCGTTCGTTAATACTTACTCGTTCTCCCGCGAAATCGTACATTAATAAACGGAATATTTGATAAACTTGCGGCATCGCACTGAGAGAAAATAAGTCCCTATCGCTGCTGAGGCAAGTGGAGCAAGCAGTTCTGTATCCTTGATCCACGTCCTGCTCCATTATAACACTTTAATAAACTTTGAAATCAAATTAATCTTGCCGAAACTTATAAATTGTTTTCTTCAGCTTTTCAAATCATCATAACAAGAAGTAACACTCCCATGTAAAATAGACACGAAAAATATGTAGGAATTTTCAACGCGGATACGACACCACAAAATGGCTTCTTTACACAATGTCGCCATATACAAAAATTATATTGCGAAGATTCTAATTATTTGTATGTATGTTTGTTTTACATCTATCTAAACAGAATATAATATAATGAAGAAAGATATGATTGTTTGTTTGTTTGTTTGTAATGGATAAACTCAAAAAATACTGTACCGATTTTAAAAAATATTTCGCCTGTAGATAGCTAAATTATCAGTGAGTAACAAGGCCTGCCCCCGGTGCCCCCAATTCAGAACCCTTCGATAACTCAGTGGCCCTATTACAGAACTTGGCTTCAATCAGATTGTCACTGCAGTGTGCAGTGCGATTACGTAATGTTGATCATGACGGTTTCAAGCCGTCAAATTCAATAATGCTTTGCGATAGAGTCGATTTTTCTATGAAAAAAGTGACAATCTGATTGAAGCCAAGTTCTGTAATCGGGCTGCTCTTGTCGATCGATATGGTATTATTTATTCTGTGGATTCGGTTTGTGATCGTTCAATTCAATACATTTTTCATTCACAATATCGAATCGAATCCATTCAGTTCGCTATCCAGTGGCCCAATTACAGAACTTGGCTACAATCGGATTATCACTTTTTTCATAGCAATTTCGACTCTATCGCAAGGCATTAGTGGTTGCGATATTGAGAATTCGATTGAAGCCAAGTTATGTAATCGGGCTGCAGTTGCTTGCCACGCGCGCACGCGCATGTATGCGCTCAGTACTGCGCAATGCGCTCAGTATTGCGCAATGTAAGAAATAGCGCCAACCGATGATCATGTACCTATCGAAAGGTTCTGAATCGGGGGCCAGAATATTATTTTTCAAAAAATTAGAGATCCCTACGTAAATTGCAATAATGTAACCCAAGGTACGAGTACCAAAAATAATGAACGGAAATTACGTTGCCATGGATAGATAGATAGAAAATTCTTAATTGCATACAAAAGATAGGTACATAGGCGAACTTAATGCTAGCAAGAATTATCTTCCAGTTAACGAAAACATAACATGTCTGTCAAGTAGGTGAGTAATAATGCATTTTTCTATAATCAATATACACTGCTGCCTATGATTTTGCATTACACTTACTGTCGTTTTTTTTTAGAAGCTACGCCTTTTATATGAAAATCCACAACAATATATAAAAGTGAAACGTTGTCTGTTTGTTTGTTTGTTTGTTTGGGGAGTTTTAACGCGATAACGGCTGGATGTATTTTGATGAAATTTAGAATGGACATAGCTTATATTCTGGAATAAAACATAGGATACTTTTCATCGCCATCGTCTGTCACGTGGGTGAAGCCGCGGAGCGCAGCTAGTAATGGATAAACTCAAAATATACATAACCGATTTTTAAATTATTTCTCTATTATAAAGCAACACTAATCCAGATGAGTTATTCCCTTTTTCCCCATTATGGATTTAAGTGGGGACAAAGGTAATAATCAAAAAGTTTTCTCCTTGTCGGGACAAAACAAGTGGGGACTATGGAATCAAATAATGTACAGCTTGGCAAAAAAAACTTGATATGGAACTTTTTTTTTCGATTAGTCAAATATTATTATAAATTTATTAATTTTCCTTCTTTGTGACCTATACACCACTATTATTAAATAACCAAAAAAAACAGATGTATCTACTGCTGGTACTCAGTACACACATGCTGAAATATAATAAAAACGGTATCTAAAAATTATTAATTCGCACAAAAAATGAATTCTCGCATGTTCATTCAATAAAACTAGACAAGGTACGATATGTCATCATTCATAAACACTAAAAGGCTCAAGGCAAGGCCCGCGTCGTCTGTCTATTCCTTTTTTCCAAAAGTAAACAATTAATAAGCTAATTAGTCGCATCGCACGCGCTGTTATGAAATAACATTATTAGATATAACCAAATTAGGCTTTAGTCAACTCAAATTTTCACATTAGACACTTGACATCTCATACCAACTGGTATATAGCGGATATCTTCTTAACCATAGACATATCAATGAGTAAGTCCTATTGTTTCGACTAAGAAGTTTATTCTACTACATTCTCCCCCGCTCTAGAGAACAGTATCTTACTCGTAATCTTGAAGATATGCTGGCGGTCTCCTGATTCTAGTGGATCACCGTGCTGGTGGAGTATCAGATGGTCTACTCTCCGTAGAGACAAATGATGAATCACTCTCGGTTTCAACTCCATCAGTTTCAAAAGTAAGATTTGTCTATTTGACACCGACGTCTCTCAGCCATCGTTTAGTCTCACAAATGAATAGTCTGGGTTAGATTCTAATAGTTCAACTTCTTCAACAATTGGAGAATATTTTGAACTCCTGTTATGTTTTTTAAGCAGAATAGGTCCAGGTGTGAGAAGCCAGGTTGGCACTGAGTGACCATAGTTAGATTTTCTTATATGCACGTACATTCTCTCATGAGGAGTTTGATTTGTAGCAGTACATAATAAAGATCTCATTGAGTGTAGCGCTTGATTAAGAACCTTCTCCCAATCTTCAATGTTAAGGCCTTGAGATTTTAAAGTTAATTGAGTTGTTTTCCAAATTGTTCCATTCGCTCGTTCTATTTGGCCATTGCCTTGTGGGTTGTAAGCTGTCGTACGACTTGTAGATATGCCCCTGCTGTGTAAATAATCTTTAACTTCCTTGGACATAAAAGCTGAGCCACGATCGGAGTGAATGTATGCTGGCATCCCAAAAGTGCAAAATAATGTTGACAGGTGTTTGATTACAGTTGCAGCAGAAACGTCTTTGCATGGAAATGCAAATGGAAATCGTGAATACTCGTCAATTATGGTTAAAATATATTTGTTAGCAGAAGCTGATGGTCCCTTAAAATCAAAGTTCAACCTTTCGAATGGTGAATTCGCTTTTATCAAACAACTGTTGTTTTTAAAAAATCTAGGTTTCACAACGGCACAGACTGAGCGTGCATTCGTTATCTTCCTGATTTCTTCTATTGAATACTTACGGCAAATTCTTACTCCGTACCCAGTGAAACATACGAGTCGTTCCTGGATGGCATAAATCTGTGTGCAATTCTTTTAGCTTATTTTCCGAATGGACGCTTGCACACATACGCGTTAAAGTGTCGGCAGCGTTATTCTCCTTTCCTGGTCTGTATATAATGTCGTACTTAAAACAGGATAATTCCAAGCGCCATCTTTCAATCTTATCATTTTTTATCTTGCTTGTATGAGTGCGATCAAACATTTAGGAAACTGATCTTTGATCTGTAATTAAGCGAAAAGACCTTCCAGTCAAGTAATGGCGCCATTTACGAAGGGCTTCGACGATAGCGTAAGCTTCCTTTTCTATAGCCGGATGTCTCTTTTCAGAGGTTGAAAGTGTACGTGAAAAGAATGCTACCGGGCGTCCTTCTTGTGATAAAGTAGCCGCTATAGCATTATCAGAAGCATCTGTTTCGACAGCAAACATCTTCTTCTCATCAATAGCAAATATGGTTGATTATGCTATACAGCTTTTCACGTATTCAAAAGCAGCTTTAGCTTGTTCATTAAGTGGAAATTCTGGATTAACAAGACTATGAATCCTTTCCGAGAATTTTAGTATCCATTCTGAGTAATGCGAGAACATGCCAAGGGCTCTTTTCAGTGAAGTATTGTCAGTAGGTATCGGCATGGTTACCAGCGGTTGAAGTCGATCTGGATCTGGTTTGATAGATTTCTTAGATATTCTGTATCCAAGAAGATTTATGCTATTTAATGAGAACATCGATTTGTCTTTATTTATTGTCAGATTATATTTATCAATAGCATCCATGAAATTTTGTAGGTTCTGATCATGATGGTGTCGTCCACACTATCACAGAATATCCAGGAATACCTAAACAACCAATTCGGAAACCATTGGATTGGTCGTGGTCGTGGTTGACCATTACCACGCTCTGGACTTCTCTCTATGGAACGGACACGAACTAAAGCGGTGTGTTTATGTGAGTGAACCGGACACTGCGAGTGTTAAAAGTTAAAACAGTGCATCATAGACGCTTTTGACGAGGTGAAAAGCCTAGTAATTTTTATGACATTACGCATTATTGAAAATAATTCTGACTTTTTAAATACCTACGCCAAAATAACTTTGTTTTAATAATAACAACTTACTTTTAGATTTAACCTTGTAGGAATGTGATACCTAAGTATTGTAATTTATATCCGAAACAATTCAATACCTACATACCTAGTAAATAAAGTGATTTTGCCGGTCCTAAGCCCGTAAAAGAATGACGTAAAAGTTATAATTAATCAATTAAAGTATTTTTATACTACATTTCCTATTTCATTTCGTATGTAGGTACTTCGTAACTTACTCGTACCTACTGAAAGTCTTTCACCACAGAATAAATAATAGTACAAGTACCTTAGCGTGTCTTGTTTACAACTTTTCACTGATAAAATGGTCACGTGATAGACGAGGTAATAATTTAACGTGCTGAAAATGAGAGAAAGAGCAGGAAAGATATGTTTTCACTACTCACTCGCATGATGTGATTTCATTCATTATTATTTGCGTAGTATTTTTTGTTTGTGTCCATAATTTATGGAAAGATTTCCGAAAACTTCAGCTTTTAATAAATTCTACACTGTTATGTATTCAAAAGTTCTGACTGCATATTTAGATTGCATAGCCACTGCTGCATTGCCCAAATATTTTTTTTGGTAATTTTAAATTAGTGGTGTATAATAATGTAATGATGCAAACTTATTAACTTACTTAAAAGGGCTTTATGTCTGAAACTATTGATCCTAGACTAGTAGACTAGTGTCTTTATATACTGCTGTCATATGAAATAAAGATCTCGAGATCTTTCCCTTATGCAAAGAAACTACTAGTCTAAGATTAATAGTTTCAGAGTTAAAGCCCATTTAAGTTTGACAGCTGTCATTGAAATGAAGATCTTAATGAGATCTATCCTGAGGTTTTTTGAAAAAAATCAAAATGTTGTGAGGTAGAGTTAGATTTTATTCTCAATCTTGTGTATCTTCGAGTGTTAATGTGTAATATTGGTGGAATATTAACCATTAGGTGTTCGTTAACGTGCACTAGTGCGGGCAAAAGAATCAAACGCAGAAATAAATGGCATTTTTTGATTTTTCCAAATCTCCTTCGGAAGTTTCAGTAAATGTCCACCATTTTACTGATTCGTGACTTTGACAATAATCGACTGTGACATGACATTACTTTAAACTATAATACACTTGACATTGGCGAAATTGCTAGTAGGCCAGTGCCTCCGCAGAAGCCATCCAATAAAAATAATAAGAAGAAGAGATCTATCCCTTATGTATATAAACTACTAGTCTAGGATCAAATAGTTTCAGAGATAAAGCCCTTTTAAATAAGTTACAAGACAGTTCGTCATGGTGCTCTTTGGGAGAGGCCTATATTCAACAGTGGACTTCTATAGGCTGACATGATGATGATGATGATGAAATTAATATATTTGCATCATTACATTATTATATAGGTCCTCACAAAGAAGGAAAATTTATAAATTTACAATAATATTTGACTAATCGACATTACTCGTAAACAAAGGATGAGCCAATTATGTGTTATCCCACTTTGATGCAACAGTTTGGCCACAAGGAATAATTTTATTCCTCGTATCCAAATCAGTTATGCAACCTAGTTAGGCCACGAGGAAACGCCCATAAAATTAATCATTCTTTGGTTGCCGATTTTTAATCAGTCAGCTATTATTCCGTTTCTGGTACTTGCATTTGATTTATGCAAGTATTTTTGTGACTTTCCTATTTTAAATACCAACAAAAAAATAAAAAATGTAATTGAAATAACATGATATATGAACAAATATGAAAATAAGAATTATACAATAGTATTATTAAATTTCTTAAACCATATTATCAGTAATTACTGGCTAAAACTTCTGATTTTTAATAACTAAGTAAAAATAAATAAATCGACATCTATTTGTTTTAATCTACTTTTAATGGAAACATCATTCCCTTACTGAAAATAATGTTTGCTTCTTGTCAAGTGTAGTGGGACAATATACTATAGTAAAAGTTTAGTGCAATGTTATTGGCTTGGAAAAGGACTAAACTTAATTCTAGTGTAGTTTAGTCTAGTTTGTGCCAACTGAATGGGTACCATCGTGTCGCTTTTTTAATCTAATTCTAATTTTTGAACTAAGTTTAGTGTCTTTTTTGATCTTAATGGATTACTGGTTATTGGTCACGATTAGTTAATGCAATCTTGGTATGCCGAAATCTCGAAATACCGAGATCGCACATCAGTCTTGCAAGATCAATCTTGCATCAAAACCAGTGCAGATTTACGAGATCAAGGATAGCGCACCTCACGTGCTAAGCGGCGCGTTACTGGCGGCTGGCTGGCTAACCTCTGGGGGGGGGGGGGGGTGAGACTAAGAACTGCCAATTCTGGATCAAGAGGAAAATGTTATAAGCATGACAATCTTGTGCCAATAGTGCCCAAGCGCATGGATTTGGAGGGGGTATTTTCTTACGCAGGCTGTTAGGTTAAAACGTAAGAAGCGGATTATCATAAGTCACTATTGACACTATGATTCATGTTGAGGTTTTTTCGAAACATCTTGCCATGAGCCATGGCAAGATGTTTCGAAAAATGATATTTTTTTATGATGAGCATTGTATTGTATTATAATTTAGTTTATTTAGGTATTAGGTATTTTTAATAATACTAGTTTTAATATCATTTCCATGTCATCAATAACTTAGTACAAAATACAACTTATTATTCCGATATGTGTGCTACAACGCTACACTTTTTAGCAAAATATTTTATTCATGCGCCCGATAACTACGAGTTTTTGCAAATAACTTGTACTATTATATAATCTGTGCAAATACCAAGATCTCATAAGATTTGGTTTTCGTAATCTTGCAAATACCGAGATTGCGATTTTGTTGCAAGATTGCATTCTATAAGCACAATCCTGTAGCAGGGTTAGGACATGCTGTCCACTATCAAATAACCCAGTAATGATTTGAGCAAAAGTCAAGCGTTTTCGAGATATTATTTTATTTCATTATGTTGTTTATATTGACGGATAGGCATTCAAAACATTAATATAAAAAAAGCATTATAAAGCAACGGGATAGTGACAATCTGATTGCAACCAAGATCGGTAACAGCACTACAGAAATTGTCTAAGTTTCAAAAGAAGCCAATATGACTTGTTGCAAACAAAATTTCAAAGCAATATTGACTTTAACGCACCACATCTAGATAGTGGTAATAAAAATCTGATTGAAACAACTTAGGTAATAGGGCTAAAAAAGTTCTGTGGTCAGTAGTGCTTTTTTCTATCTTGGTTTCAATCCGATTTTCAATATCACTATCACTAATGCCTTAGCACAGAAGCCCGATTCCATAACTTGGCTTCAATCGAATTCTCAGTATCGCAACCACTAATGCCTCGTGATAGAGTCGAATTTGCTATGAAAAAAGTGATAATCCGATTGTAGCCAAGTTATGGAATTGGGCCACTGATAGTGCGATCGGGCATTATTTAAAAGTTAACATTTTACAAATTAATGAGTTAGAAAAACTACGAACCAAGAAAACCCAAAAAATTGATATGTAAAAAAGTGAGTTATCTTCAATGATAAGGCAAAGAGTGGGAGTAAAATAAATAAAACAACTATTTGTTTAAGACAAATTAAATAATTATATGTGATATTATTCTTTTATTTCCTAATCTAATTATTCTTATATTTTTGGAAATCCACAGCAATCTATCACATTTTAAGTTGCCATTTAGCACACTTTCGTGGAATCGAGTTGGCAACCCTGAATCAAATCTATCAACAACAAAAAACCTAAAATGTCGTTGATTTTTGTTTACTATTGCTTTGTTGTGATTTTATGTTGTTAAATTTTAGAGATCTCGGTCTTATCAATTTATTTGCTTTAGATTTAAAGTTTAGCTGCGTAATTTTGAAATTTCCAATTAAACTCATCAACTTATACTTCAATACAACATAAGGTAGGTTATAGAGTAGATATAATTTATTGATTTTTTGTATACATTATGAATAGAAAGTGTTCTAGTGAAAGTGCCACATGATATCAATTTATAACTTAAATCGAGCCTGCAATGTATCTTTCGTTTCCTTTTACAGCAATCCTAAATAAATTTTAGGCTATTTTATGTAAAAAAAACTTCAGTTTGCTTCGTTTTAATTTATGATCAATATGGACGAAAAGGAAGATATTTCACTACGATTGCTCTGCAATACCTGCTTGTGCGTTGGGAGGACGCTATATCAGGTCACTGATGAAGCAGTGAAGCGCTTTTACTATGGTGCATTAAGTGAAATCCCGGTGAGTACTTCTTGGGGATTATCTGGCAACACAGCAATTCAATTTAATATACATATAAGAATAGAATATAGTTTATCATCATTGTGACTTTTAATATGAAAAGTCTTAAAATGTAATGCCGACAATGGATACATCAAAGATGCTCTATAAACAAACAATGTTGTGGGTTCAACCAAACATAACAGCAGTATATTATCAGTATACAGGGCTACTGGCAACCGGACCAGGAGTGCGCCTGGTAGAAAGTATTTATTTTGTCGAGTAGGTAGTTTGGTATAAATTTATTAATATTATTTATTTATTTTATTATTATGTATTCAATGTGAATATTTCAGCTATGTGGCATGCCGTCTCTGATACCGAACATATGTTGGGAATGTAAAGCATTGTTACGGAAAGCCATCAACTTCAGAGAACAGGTCAAAGACTCATATCGGATACTCATGACTTATACTAGCGAGGTATGTAGTATTTTCTTCTGTATGTTCTTGAATGGAGTAGATGCATTGGTAAACATAATGTAGTGAGCCCTCCGGCAAGATAGACATATCCTGTGTGAAGTTAGCATCAGTTACATGAGAAGAGCTGAAGATTGGGCTCAGTGGCGCTCAAGAGGCCTATGTCCAGCAGTGGACTAATGCAGGCTGTTGACTATGTTGTATTTTATTCAAAATAATATTACACATTCTGATGTCATCATCATCAGCCTATACTTATCAACTGCTGAACGTAGGATGACGTAGGCCTCTCCTTGTGTTCACCACTGTACTCGATCTTCAGATTTCTACATCCTGTATCTGCCAGCCGCTTTTCCCAGGTTGTCCTTTGCACAAGACTGGAGCCACAGATAGTCCTTCGTGTGGCAGTTGCATGCAGGAGGACAAAGCTGTTTAACACATGCTACTGCACTGTCCGGCTGCATAACAAATAGGACTTTAAACTGGAATGCATGATTTGTCTCAACAACCTAGCCCCAACTCATTAGTACAATCTTCACCTTCATTATCCGTACCTTCATTTGCTCCATCTCATTCACTGGAGCAGATATGCCAGCGACCCAAGACCACACTCCGCTACATAAAAGACGTGGGATGGCTTAGGTAGAGGCTAGCGGGAGAAATGCATAATACACCCCTAGCGGGTCATCATTGCAGGCCTTACAGCCCCCACCTCGATTAAGATTAAGATGTCCCTACCTAGTCTAGTACTAATGTTTTTATTTCTCTATAGAACCTCCATGAATGCCTGCTGACGGACGTGACTCGGCCACCTCGGTTGAAGATCAAAAACAACGACAGAGTGGACATTCAACCGGATTGCACATTTGAAGTTCACAGCGAATGCTTGGACAGGAAAGACTCGCCCTGTCTTTATGATGTTGACAATAAAGTCGAAGATAATCAGGTTTAGTTCTATTTTAGTATTGTTGATGTATATATTTTTTAGTTACGGATAATACATTTTTTTCATCAAAAATCAGTAAGATTGTATAATTGAGATGAACATGGATTAATACTCTATATTGGGAGTTGTTAAGGATTATATAATTAGGTATTTTCGCGAAATATTGCACAAGTTACGATTAATTTTCTTTTCTTTTTACCAAACTAATACCAAAGTATGTGACACTACAGACATGACGTTTTAGATACTAGGCAACAATTTCTTAGTTTTCAACCATTTCGAGTAGATTTATCGTAGTTCATTTGGTTACATCACATTGACAAAATAAACAATAACATAAAGGACTATGCCAGATCTCCAAAGTGACTTAGGCTCGATGTAAAATTATCGCGGACACAACTGAACAGTATTTTTATTTTTAAAGCATTATGTTAAAAGCTTTTGTGTGTTATTAGTTTTTTCTAGGAACTATTCAAAAATAAGTTATGAGGAAATAAAGTTAACTTTTGTGGTTATGTGACTTTCGTTAGATTATGACACGGTTTATGGACAAGAGAATAAAATAGCCAAGATAATTATTGAAATCTAATATTAGGTAAACTGCTATATTATTTATGTACCTACACTTTACGATCATGTTGAATATCAGTTATAAAGTATTTTTACCTACCTATACCTGCTATAGGCACTAGGCACTTAGGTCTAGATTGAGTCTGAGAATCGAACCCTGGGCCTTTTCGGCTCTTGTCTTGTCTTTTTTGTCTTGTTTCAGTGGTTTAGCTTGGTACCTAAACCACTGAAACATTTTTAACAAATAATGAATTAACGTATAAGCAGGATAAAAAATACGTATGCGTGTATTGTTGTTATTTCTAATATCATAAAATAATATACTCAAATGATTTCTATTAGGATAAACTAAGATAGCCTATAGATTATTTTTAAATCAATTTTGTTTATCGATTTATTAATATTTTATTTGCACTAATTACGAGTTATAGTGAACACTATGATTAGTAATTAGTATCAATTCACAGCAATTTCCGGTCATTTCTATCCATTTTTATTCCTATTTTTTAATAACCGTTCCCGAAAGTTATTGTTCTAATAAGAATTAATTACATTATTTTATATGGTCAATAATGTGGATAGATTTTGTGTTCGCAGCATTTAACTTTTAAAAGTCTTGCACAGCTATTTCCGGTCATTTCTATTCATATTAATTGTTTTTATTTTAACAGTTCCAGAATGTTATTGTTTTAATAAGAATGAATTTAATTATTTTATATACTCAATAATGTGGATAGATTTCGTGTCCGCGGCATTTAACATTTAAACGTTTTGGAAGCCGAAAGCTGGCATCCTCCTTTAAAAGATATTAAATTATATACGAAAAACACTTAGATTTGCGTAAAAACTCGTCACTATTGTGGAAAATATCTCTGACAACACCAAATACAAAACTTGTCATCACAGGTATTGGCATTCTAAATGAGCGTGGCAGCAAAGTGGCGGATTCCATAGGGGATTCCATAGATGAATAAATGAGCGTGGCAGCAAAGTGGCGGATTCCATAGGGGATTCCATAGATGAATAAATGCCAGGATAAAAATATGTATATTAGGTAGAAGATTGAAAAATAAATAAAATAGAGAGTAACTGTCCTGACTATGTAGGATTTTCCGACCAGGCTTTAATCAATGATTATTCTATGTTTTGAAGAATACATATTTAAAAATTATAATTTTAAGAAAATAGTTTAATAAATGGTAATGTAGTAACTGTTAAAATATTACATTTTGAATTAAAAATTATAAATGAAGGCATATAAAAGTTGCTAAAATAGCATAGTTATAAAAAAACAAATGTCAGTTTAGACCAAGTTAATTAAATAAAATACGTTTTTTTGCTCCACTTCAACTAAAAAAACAATGTAGTTTGATCATTAAAAACAACATTTGTGAAAAAATACATAGAATTAATTATGTTATATTAATGTTAGAGGACATCGATTTTTACCTGCTTGCAATATTTCGCGAAAATACCCATATCCACCTTGGGCAGAAACAACTTCGATAGGGAAGCCAACAAAAGAATTCAGTTGGCGGCATTCGGAAACTTCGTCAGGTCTTCTCGTCGTCCATTCCACAGTGCCTGAAGAGAAAGTCTTTATTGCGTACGTCCGACCAGCTATGACATACGGAGCCGAGACAACTCCCACTAGTGGACAAGTCCCACTGACATATCTCAAAGGATTAGCAGCTGAAGTGGCAATGATCTGGCCACATTTCTTCAAGAACGTGTCCTCGAGTGGAGACCGCGTTTCGTAAACGTAGTGTAGGGCGCCCACCGGCCAGGTGGAGTGACGACCTGCGGATGGCCGCCGGCAGAAACCGGATGAGAAGAGCCGAAGATCGGGCTCTGTGGCGTTCATTGGGAGAGGCCTATGTCCAGCAGTGGACGAGCACGGGCTGGTGATGATAATGTTACTTTATGCTTATAATAAAGCAGTAACAAAAAGTCTGTACAATAAAGATATTTAAAAAAAAATGGTCTTGGTGACTTAAAATAAGGCAACATTTTTCGATCCAGCAGTCGATAAAAAACCATACGACGTCAGAACCAAGTTTGATTATATTAGTACTTTTGTACAAGAATACTCCGAAAAAAAATAAAAAAATACAATGTTTGATTATATATACTCCGTAATAAAATATAGGATTCTTATATCCCAGAATAATGACCACGCGGGACTATTATTTATTCTGTGGCGCGGGCAAAGCTGCAGGCACAGCGAGTATGTTATAAAGCCCAACATTTAAGATTATATACCTGGAACAGACTCCAGACTTTTGGTAGCTATAAATACATTTATATATAGAAAAGGTACTTACCATTTTTTATATTTTTTTGTTGCTGTATATCCACGAAAACCAAACCAAACATCTTTTATAGATGAAATCCGAAAATATCACATTTTCGGATTGCTATGTAGTGGTGACGGTGGCTGAATTAGCAAAGCATATGCCGCGCAAAGGCACACATGTTGCAGGTTTGAATCCCGTCTGTTATAAAAAAACTTTAGAAAAATTATAAGATAACTTTTAAGAGATCAAGTTAGTAGTAGTAGTGCACATCTGATAGGAAATAAGAACTGAGCTGGTGCATCACCCCTTGCTATTCGGACTTTGACTTTTGGTACACTCAAAACCAGCCAAGTAATTTTGCTGTCACAGTGTTTTAATGTCATCATCATCATCAGCCCATTCTAGTCCACTACTGGACGTAGGCCTCTCCTAATGAACGGCTCAGAGCCCGATCTTCGGCTCTTCTCATTCAGTAGCTGCCAGCTGTCATTTGCAAGTCGTCTCTCAACCTGGCCGGCGAGCGTCCCACACTAAGTTTGCCTAAGCGTGGTCTCCACTCTAAAACTCATTTTCCCCAACATTTTGTTGTCGGTTCTGCAAGAGATGTGACCAGCCCATTGCCACTTCAGCTTGCTTATTCTCTGGGCTATGTTTGATCTCTTGGTAAAACTAAAAAATAAGAACACGAAACTAAATACATATTTTAATTACATTTCAGCCTTTTGTTTACTTACACACACTAATAATAGTTATTTCAAGGCTCAAATAAAGAAAAACTCGAAAAACCCGTAAAACTCGAAAAAAAACGCTTTAAAAAAATTGAAAACTCGAAAAACCCGGGTTTATTAAACTACCCGAGTTTTGCATGCCCTATTACTGGCGTTAAACCTTTTAACAGGAAGCGTAATTCAACCTCCTTGCGATAAACAGAATAATACTATAGACTGTGCTATAGACAAAATGGTACGTCAATATAAAACCTATAAACAAAACATTATAGCAAAGAGAATACAATGCAGTATAGTTTATGGAGGATGTGTAAAGCCGGGTCCGCTGCGGCATGTTTTCGTGTTAACTAGGAGTGTGTCAGAGGACAAAGGTCGGACGTCCTCTGACGGATCACCTCATTCCGGATTCTGTCTTTCAGATACACTCCGAGCATAGCTCTCTCCAGTCGCTGAGCGACTTTAAACTTATGGATCAGTCACAACTTTAGTGTCCACGTTTCGGCTCCGCAGATCATAACTAGTAGGACACACAAGGTTGACTGGATATCCGGTATCCGGCTAAACAACTATCGGTTTCTTCTCTCCGTATAAAGTACAATCTCGTATTGTACTTTATACGGAGATGATTATACGGCATGTTAAGTTTGTCGTTTGAAGAAAAAAACAACTAGAACCATAAAGTACTTTTTAATGTTTTTCAAAGTATTCACCGCGTAGCTTAATACACTTTTCCATTCGCTCAAACCAGTTATTATAACATTTATTCCACTCTAAAGTGGGGGTGTTCAAAATGGCTGACTTGAAAGCGTCGACTGCTTCTTCATCGGACTGGAACCTTTGACCACGAAGACTTTTCTTAGTTTTAGGAAATGTAAAGAAATCGTTAGGGCTTAGGTCAGGACTGTATGGAGGATGGTCAAGAATTTCTACTTTTTCCTGCTTCAAATACTCAATCGTTTGACGAGCGCTGTGTGAGCTTGCGTTGTCATGGTGCAGGATGTTGCGTCGCTTTGAGTTAGATTTTCGAAGTTCGGCGATGACTTGTGGTAAACAAACTGTGGTATACCACTCTGCGTTAACCGTTCTACGATCTTCAAGTGCAATAGTCGCAACATGGCCGGTTTTTCCAACGAACGTGGCCACCATCTTCTTTGAAGTGCTTCGAGAACGAACAACTTTAGTCGGCTTTGGCTCGTCTTGAAAGACCCAGATTGTAGATTGTTGTTTGGAATCAGGATCGTAGGCATAGATCCAAGATTCGTCACCACTGATGATGTCGTAGACGTGATTTGAACCTTTGCAGAGTTTTCTTACACCATCTGAGGCGGGCCGCCTTGTGATCGTCAACTAGCTTTCTCACACCAAGCGCTTCATGCAAGATCTTCTGAATGGTTGTCCCTGAGATGCCTAATAGAGCCTCTATCTCTCGATACGTCATATGACGATCTTCGAGAATTAGTTGTCTCACAGCAATGATGTTATCTTCAGTGAAGGCGGATTTTGGGCGTCCTTCGCGAGATTTGTCACTAACACTAGTATGTCCACGCTGGAATTCTAAATACCAGCGTTCGACAGTCCGCAGACATGGGGCTTCATCACTGAACACAGATGTTAGCTCTTCAAAACACTGAAGCCGTGTCAGGCCTCTTCAAAAGTTGTAAAAAATTATTGCACGAACATTTTCCTTAGAAAGGTTCATTTTCGTACGTAACTGACAGATTCCAATCGACGCTGTGACTAAACAATAGCATTAATCCTAATACTTTCAACTGTCTTGAGATTCAAAATTTAAACACATTCGAATATAGAACAGTTCCCGGGAAATATGGAAACGACAGAACTTAAAAGGCATGCCTCGTATACTACATATCTTCAAAATTCGTTCAGCCGTCAAATAGTGTTTTATCGATTTCTCGGCATCTAATCATCGGATTAAGATACCAAGTACCCCAGTTCTAAAGTCAAACCCTAAGGTATCGAACAGTGAACTGAACTGCAATTGGTCCAATAGTTTATGCGTGATGCGCGGACAAACATACAGACAACTAGACAGACACGATTTAAAAAATGTTATATTCTTGTTCAGTAACCTATTTTAAGTACCCTAGACCATTTTTTTTTCTTCGTTGTACAGATGTTTACTGCTTTATTATAAGTATATATATATATATATTGTCATTACTAGTTGCAACCCATGGTCAATTTTAAAGAGCGCGCGCTTATAAGTATAGATTTTCATTACTAGTTGCACCCCATGGACAATTTTAAAGAGCGCGCTTATAAGTATAGATTGTCATTACTAGTTGCACCCCATGGTCAATTTTAAAGAGCGCGCGCTTTTAAGTATAGATTGTCATTACTAGTTGCATCCCACGGACCATTTTAAAGAGCGCGCGCTTATAAGTATAGATTGTCATTTCTAGTTGCACCCCTTTGGTCAATTTTAAAGAGCGCGCGCTTATAAGTATAGATTGTCATTACTAGTTGCACCCCATGGACAATTTTAAAGAGCGCGCGCTTATAATTATAGTTTGTCATTACTAGTTGCACCCCATGGACAATTTTAAAGAGCGCGCGCTTATAAGTATAGATTGTCATTACTAGGTGCACCCCATGGACAATATTAAAGAGCGCGCGCTTATAATTATAGATTGTCATTACTAGTTGCACCCCATGGACAATTTTAAAGAGCGCGCGCTTATAAGTATAGATTGTCATTACTAGTTGCACCCCATGGACAATTTTAAAGAGCGCGCGCTTATAATTATAGATTGTCATTACTAGTTGCACCCAATGGACAATTTTAAAGAGCGCGCGCTTATAATTATAGATTGTCATTACTAGTTGCACCCCCTTGGTCAATTTTAAAGAGCGCGCGCGGGTTTCATTGCGCAGGAAAAGAAAAAATAAAAAGAAAAGAAAACCTTATTTACTCCTTATAACATCATCTATCTGCCAGCGACAGTCCCGTCAACATCTGTCCAGCCGTTTCTTTGATTAGCCGAAACTGTCAGACAGACACAACATTAATTACCGTTTATACTTTCAGATTAGTAGAAAACTGTTATTCTGTCATTACAAACAGACAGTTCTATTTTATTTATTTCTTTTTTCTCCTTCTTTTATCAAGGAGTTAAAAGAAGAAGTCAACGGTTTCCAAGCCAACCGACCGAAAGGCAGTCCGGTATTCTGTGACGTGATACTGGGACTCCAGCAGCCTCAGGAAGTATTTGTGAAGGAGGAGATGAAGGCTGAAGCTGGTTGGGAAAGCGATAAAGGTAATAAATAAATGAGTATAATTTAGATAGATGCGATGGTGGCCTAACGGTTCAATAGTGCAATTTAGAATCCAACGATACCGGGTTCAAAATCTAGGCTCCCACCAATGACTTTTCTAATGTGCGGTTTTCCATCGCTCCGTGCTTCGGAGGGCACGTTAAGGTGTCGGTCCCGGCTGTTATTGATTAATAGCAGTCGTTAAGCCATGTCAGAGGCCCTCGGGCGGCCTGACAAACTCTGACATCAGAAGCCAGCACTACCTCATACGACAAACAACACACAAATATAATTTAAAAAGAGTAAGTTTAAAAAAAGAAGCTTTTACTACCTTTTTTTTAAAGAAAGTCACTTTTTTGTCATTTCTTTTCATGCTTTTTCCCTTCTTGCGTTTTTAAGAAAAAAAAACATTATTTCAAATTTTTTTTCATTTTCACTATTATCTAAGAACTAAATTTAAAAAAAATAAAACAAAATTGCTTTGTCATCGATTTGTGAGCTACCCTGAAAGTTTCAGCCGGATAGCTAATCGGGAAGTGCTCGAAATTTGAATTGCAAGGTTCCAGGACAGACAAAATACATAGATATATACATAGATACAAGTGAAGTTAAATAACAGCTTTTAAAAACCGGACAAGTGCGAGTTGGACTCGCGTGGCTCTCCACGCGAAAACTAGTGTGTAATAAATGTATTGCCGGCGCGCAATAAATACACATTTATCCGCGAGCGTTAGAGATAAGTAGTTATAGGGGACATTGTACGAACTTGTTCCTCTATCGCGGCCGTGTTTTAGTAGATACTAGTTTTATCCGCGAGCGTTAGAGATAAGTAGTTATAGGGGACATTGTACGAACTTGTTCCTCTATCGCGGCCGTGTTTTAGTAGATACTAGTTTTATCCGCGAGCGTTAGAGATAAGTAGTTATAGGGGACATTGTACGAACTTGTTCCTCTATCGCGGCCGTGTTTTAGTAGATACTAGTTTTATCCGCGAGCGTTAGAGATAAGTAGTTATAGGGGACATTGTACAACTTGTTCCTCTATCGCGGCCGTGTTTTAGTAGATACTAGTTTTATCCGCGAGCGTTAGAGATAAGTAGTTATAGGGGACATTGTACGAACTTGTTCCTCTATCGCGGCCGTATTTTAGTAGATACTAGTTTTATCCGCGAGCGTTAGAGATAAGTAGTTATAGGGGACATTGTACGAACTTGTTCCTCTATCGCGGCCGTGTTTTAGTAGATACTAGTTTTATCCGCGAGCGTTAGAGATAAGTAGTTATAGGGGACATTGTACGAACTTGTTCCTCTATCGCGGCCGTGTTTTAGTAGATACTAGTTTTATCCGCGAGCGTTAGAGATAAGTAGTTATAGGGGGACATTGTACGAACTTGTTCCTCTATCGCGGCCGTGTTTTAGTAGATACTAGTTTTTATCCGCGAGCGTTAGAGATAAGTAGTTATAGGGGACATTGTACGAACTTGTTCCTCTATCGCGGCCGAGTTTTAGTAGATACTAGTTTTATCCGCGAGCGTTAGAGATAAGTAGTTATAGGGGACATTGTACGAACTTGTTCCTCTATCGCGGCCGTGTTTTAGTAGATACTAGTTTTTATCCGCGAGCGTTAGAGATAAGTAGTTATAGGGGGCATTGTACGAACTTGTTCCTCTATCGCGGCCGTGTTTTAGTAGATACTAGTTTTATCCGCGAGCGTTAGAGATAAGTAGTTATAGGGGACATTGTACGAACTTGTTCCTCTATCGCGCCGTGTTTTAGTAGATACTAGTTTTATCCGCGAGCGTTAGAGATAAGTAGTTATATTGTACGAACTTGTTCCTCTATCGCGGCCGTGTTTTAGTAGATACTAGTTTTTATCCGCGAGCGTTAGAGATAAGTAGTTATAGGGGACATTGTACGAACTTGTTCCTCTATCGCGGCCGTGTTTTAGTAGATACTAGTTTTATCCGCGAGCGTTAGAGATAAGTAGTTATAGGGGACATTGTACGAACTTGTTCCTCTATCGCGGCCGTGTTTTAGTAGATACTAGTTTTATCCGCGAGCGTTAGAGATAAGTAGTTATAGGGGACATTGTACGAAATTGTTCCTCTATCGCGGCCGTGTTTTAGTAGATACTAGTTTTATCCGCGAGCGTTAGAGATAAGTAGTTATAGGGGACATTGTACGAACTTGTTCCTCTATCGCGGCCGAGTTTTAGTAGATACTAGTTTTATCCGCGAGCGTTAGAGATAAGTAGTTATAGGGGACATTGTACGAACTTGTTCCTCTATCGCGGCCGTGTTTTAGTAGATACTAGTTTTATCCGCGAGCGTTAGAGATAAGTAGTTATAGGGGACATTGTACGAACTTGTTCCTCTATCGCGGCCGTGTTTTAGTAGATACTAGTTTTATCCGCGAGCGTTAGAGATAAGTAGTTATAGGGGACATTGTACGAACTTGTTCCTCTATCGCGGCCGTGTTTTAGTAGATACTAGTTTTATCCGCGAGCGTTAGAGATAAGTAGTTATAGGGGACATTGTACGAACTTGTTCCTATATCGCGGCCGTGTTTTAGTAGATACTAGTTTTATCCGCGAGCGTTAGAGATAAGTAGTTATAGGGGACATTGTACGAACTTGTTCCTCTATCGCGGCCGTGTTTTAGTAGATACTAGTTTTATCCGCGAGCGTTAGAGATAAGTAGTTATAGGGAACATTGTACGAACTTGTTCCTCTATCGCGGCCGTGTTTTAGTAGATACTAGTTTTATCCGCGAGCGTTAGAGATAAGTAGTTATAGGGACATTGTACGAACTTGTTCCTCTATCGCGGCCGTGTTTTAGTAGATACTAGTTTTATCCGCGAGCGTTAGAGATAAGTAGTTATAGGGGACATTGTACGAACTTGTTCCTCTATCGCGGCCGTGTTTTAGTAGATACTAGTTTTATCCGCGAGCGTTAGAGATAAGTAGTTATAGGGGACATTGTACGAACTTGTTCCTCTATCGCGGCCGAGTTTTAGTAGATACTAGTTTTATCCGCGAGCGTTAGAGATAAGTAGTTATAGGGGACATTGTACGAACTTGTTCCTCTATCGCGGCCGTGTTTAGTAGATACTAGTTTTATCCGCGAGCGTTAGAGATAAGTAGTTATAGGGGGCATTGTACGAACTTGTTCCTCTATCGCGGCCGTGTTTTAGTTAGATACTAGTTTTATCCGCGAGCGTTAGAGATAAGTAGTTATAGGGGACATTGTACGAAACTTGTTCCTCTATCGCGGCCGTGTTTTAGTAGATACTAGTTTATCCGCGAGCGTTAGAGATAAGTAGTTATAGGGGACATTGTACGACCTTGTTCCTCTATCGCGGCCGTGTTTTAGTAGATACTAGTTTTATCCGCGAGCGTTAGAGATAAGTAGTTATAGGGGACATTGTACGAACTTGTTCCTCTATCGCGGCCGTGTTTTAGTAGATACTAGTTTTATCCGCGAGCGTTAGAGATAAGTAGTTATAGGGGACATTGTACGAACTTGTTCCTCTATCGCGGCCCGTGTTTTAGTAGATACTAGTTTTATCCGCGAGCGTTAGAGATAAGTAGTTATAGGGGACATTGTACGAACTTGTTCCTCTATCGCGGCCGTGTTTTAGTAGATACTAGTTTTATCCGCGAGCGTTAGAGATAAGTAGTTATAGGGGACATTGTACGAACTTGTTCGTCTATCGCGGCCGTGTTTTAGTAGATACTAGTTTTATCCGCGAGCGTTAGAGATAAGTAGTTATAGGGGACATTGTACGAACTTGTTCCTCTATCGCGGCCGTGTTTTAGTAGATACTAGTTTTATCCGCGAGCGTTAGAGATAAGTAGTTATAGGGGACATTGTACGAACTTGTTCCTCTATCGCGGCCGTGTTTTAGTAGATACTAGTTTTATCCGCGAGCGTTAGAGATAAGTAGTTATAGGGGACATTGTACGAACTTGTTCCTCTATCGCGGCCGTGTTTTAGTAGATACTAGTTTTATCCGCGAGCGTTAGAGATAAGTAGTTATAGGGGACATTGTACGAACTTGTTCCTCTATCGCGGCCGTGTTTTAGTAGATACTAGTTTTATCCGCGAGCGTTAGAGATAAGTAGTTATAGGGGACATTGTACGAACTTGTTCCTCTATCGCGGCCGAGTTTTAGTAGATACTAGTTTTATCCGCGAGCGTTAGAGATAAGTAGTTATAGGGGACATTGTACGAACTTGTTCCTCTATCGCGGCCGTGTTTTAGTAGATACTAGTTTTATCCGCGAGCGTTAGAGATAAGTAGTTATAGGGGACATTGTACGAACTTGTTCCTCTATCGCGGCCGTGTTTTAGTAGATACTAGTTTTATCCGCGAGCGTTAGAGATAAGTAGTTATAGGGGACATTGTACGAACTTGTTCCTCTATCGCGGCCGTGTTTTAGTAGATACTAGTTTTATCCGCGAGCGTTAGAGATAAGTAGTTATAGGGGACATTGTACGAACTTGTTCCTCTATCGCGGCCGTGTTTTAGTAGATACTAGTTTTATCCGCGAGCGTTAGAGATAAGTAGTTATAGGGGACATTGTACGAACTTGTTCCTCTATCGCGGCCGTGTTTTAGTAGATACTAGTTTTATCCGCGAGCGTTAGAGATAAGTAGTTATAGGGGACATTGTACGAACTTGTTCCTCTATCGCGGCCGTGTTTTAGTAGATACTAGTTTTATCCGCGAGCGTTAGAGATAAGTAGTTATAGGGGACATTGTACGAACTTGTTCCTCTATCGCGGCCGTGTTTTAGTAGATACTAGTTTTATCCGCGAGCGTTAGAGATAAGTAGTTATAGGGGACATTGTACGAACTTGTTCCTCTATCGCGGCCGTGTTTTAGTAGATACTAGTTTTATCCGCGAGCGTTAGAGATAAGTAGTTATAGGGGACATTGTACGAACTTGTTCCTCTATCGCGGCCGTGTTTTAGTAGATACTAGTTTTATCCGCGAGCGTTAGAGATAAGTAGTTATAGGGGACATTGTACGAACTTGTTCCTCTATCGCGGCCGTGTTTTAGTAGATACTAGTTTTATCCGCGAGCGTTAGAGATAAGTAGTTATAGGGGACATTGTACGAACTTGTTCCTCTATCGCGGCCGTGTTTTAGTAGATACTAGTTTTATCCGCGAGCGTTAGAGATAAGTAGTTATAGGGGGCATTGTACGAACTTGTTCCTCTATCGCGGCCGTGTTTTAGTAGATACTAGTTTCATCCGCGAGCGTTAGAGATAAGTAGTTATAGGGGACATTGTACGAACTTGTTCCTCTATCGCGGCCGTGTTTTAGTAGATACTAGTTTTATCCGCGAGCGTTAGAGATAAGTAGTTATAGGGGACATTGTACGAACTTGTTCCTCTATCGCGGCCGTGTTTTAGTAGATACTAGTTTTATCCGCGAGCGTTAGAGATAAGTAGTTATAGGGGACATTGTACGAACTTGTTCCTCTATCGCGGCCGTGTTTTAGTAGATACTAGTTTTATCCGCGAGCGTTAGAGATAAGTAGTTATAGGGGACATTGTACGAACTTGTTCCTCTATCGCGGCCGTGTTTTAGTAGATACTAGTTTTATCCGCGAGCGTTAGAGATAAGTAGTTATAGGGGACATTGTACGAACTTGTTCCTCTATCGCGGCCGTGTTTTAGTAGATACTAGTTTTATCCGCGAGCGTTAGAGATAAGTAGTTATAGGGGACATTGTACGAACTTGTTCCTCTATCGCGGCCGAGTTTTAGTAGATACTAGTTTTATCCGCGAGCGTTAGAGATAAGTAGTTATAGGGGACATTGTACGAACTTGTTCCTCTATCGCGGCCGTGTTTTAGTAGATACTAGTTTTATCCGCGAGCGTTAGAGATAAGTAGTTATAGGGGGCATTGTACGAACTTGTTCCTCTATCGCGGCCGTGTTTTAGTAGATACTAGTTTTATCCGCGAGCGTTAGAGATAAGTAGTTATAGGGGACATTGTACGAACTTGTTCCTCTATCGCGGCCGTGTTTTAGTAGATACTAGTTTTATCCGCGAGCGTTAGAGATAAGTAGTTATAGGGGACATTGTACGAACTTGTTCCTCTATCGCGGCCGTGTTTTAGTAGATACTAGTTTTATCCGCGAGCGTTAGAGATAAGTAGTTATAGGGGACATTGTACGAACTTGTTCCTCTATCGCGGCCGTGTTTTAGTAGATACTAGTTTTATCCGCGAGCGTTAGAGATAAGTAGTTATAGGGGACATTGTACGAACTTGTTCCTCTATCGCGGCCGTGTTTTAGTAGATACTAGTTTTATCCGCGAGCGTTAGAGATAAGTAGTTATAGGGGACATTGTACGAACTTGTTCGTCTATCGCGGCCGTGTTTTAGTAGATACTAGTTTTATCCGCGAGCGTTAGAGATAAGTAGTTATAGGGGACATTGTACGAACTTGTTCCTCTATCGCGGCCGTGTTTTAGTAGATACTAGTTTTATCCGCGAGCGTTAGAGATAAGTAGTTATAGGGGACATTGTACGAACTTGTTCCTCTATCGCGGCCGTGTTTTAGTAGATACTAGTTTTATCCGCGAGCGTTAGAGATAAGTAGTTATAGGGGACATTGTACGAACTTGTTCCTCTATCGCGGCCGTGTTTTAGTAGATACTAGTTTTATCCGCGAGCGTTAGAGATAAGTAGTTATAGGGGACATTGTACGAACTTGTTCCTCTATCGCGGCCGTGTTTTAGTAGATACTAGTTTTATCCGCGAGCGTTAGAGATAAGTAGTTATAGGGGACATTGTACGAACTTGTTCGTCTATCGCGGCCGTGTTTTAGTAGATACTAGTTTTATCCGCGAGCGTTAGAGATAAGTAGTTATAGGGGACATTGTACGAACTTGTTCCTCTATCGCGGCCGTGTTTTAGTAGATACTAGTTTTATCCGCGAGCGTTAGAGATAAGTAGTTATAGGGGACATTGTACGAACTTGTTCCTCTATCGCGGCCGTGTTTTAGTAGATACTAGTTTTATCCGCGAGCGTTAGAGATAAGTAGTTATAGGGGACATTGTACGAACTTGTTCCTCTATCGCGGCCGTGTTTTAGTAGATACTAGTTTTCCCGCCCGCGACTTCGTCCGCGCGGACAGCTGTTTATCGCGAAAAAAAACATCCTATGTTCTTCTAGGATATTAAAAACCAATGCAAAAGTAGGTATAGCAGCAATGCTCTTGATGTTTTTTGACATTCTTGTTATTTCGTTTCCATGGCAACCGTTTCTTACAGCGAGTAATCAACATTTTTCCAGTTTTTTCAGTTTTAAAACTTACATTTTTTCCGGGATAATAGGTATCCTATGTTTTATTACAGGGTATAAGCTATTTCGGATCTCCATCCCAAATTTCATCAAAATCCGTCCAGCCGTTATCGTATGCGCGAGCAACAGATATGTCGTGAGGGGTCATAGTACGAATTTCTTCCTGTATCGCGGCCGTGCTTTATTTTAAAGAAACAACTCCTATTACTTGGTACATTTAAAAAAAAAGTGGCTCAGTTGTTTCGGAGATAATTTGGGGGAACGGTACATTTTCATCTATTTTCTTAAATAACTTTAAACTATTTATTTCAAAACTATAACTGTGGCTCAGTGAGCTGTAGAACTCGCACGTACAAACTTTTTTGCAAACAATCTAGCGGTGCACAACTGCACTGTAGCGCCATCTAGTTACCTTATTGTAAAACTAACATTAATAAAATATCCTCATCAGATCTTCGCCAAATTTTTTTGAAGACTAACTTAAATTTACTACCTTTCAAATGAAAAAATAACATTTGAAATCGGATTTAATATGGCGGAGGTTTTTACCCATTTTTGAGGGAAGCATCATAAATCCCCGACAACTAAAAAATTCTAAAAATTCGCTTTATACGCTGTATAGGTACCAAGTTTCGTCTAGATCGGTTGAGAAATGCGACCTATAGATAACAGACGGAAATTCGGACAGACGTCCGGACATACGAAAGATTTTTTGCCGAAGCTGAAACAAAGGCTTCGCTCGCGCTTTGCTCGCGCTTCGCTCGCGCTTCGTGCTCGCTCGGTCAAAAATAAATTTGAATACCTGACAAGTCCTTTCAATAGATATACCATAACATACTTTCTTTTTTTTTTCTTATTTGCCCCCTAAAACGACTTCAAAATTCATTTTTTTCAGTTATACGTCCATGTATGGGTCATACAAATTCATATGTGTACCTACCAAATCAATACTTATAATCTACCTATCTATTTATCTATATTATTTATAATAAAGCTATAGGAACGAAAAAGTCTCTACAAAGAAGATAATTAAAAAAGAAATTTTCTAGGGGACATAAAATTAGCTACTGAAAAATAATATAACATTTTATAAATTCGTGTCTTTCTGTTTGTTCGCGCATCACGTAAAAACTACTAGACCGATTGCGATGCGGTTTTCACTGTTGGATAGCTTATGTTTTGAGTTAAAAACTGGGGTAGTTGGTATCTCAATCCGATGAGTAGAAGCCGAGCAATCAATAAAAATATTGTTGACGGCTGAAGGAATTTTGATCAAATGTTGGTATTTTAGGTCCTGGAATAGCACAAATAGTACTTTGAGCCTAGAGAAATAGCCACGCGTGCGAAGCCGCGGGTGACAGCTAGTTTAAACTAACCAATCCAGTAGTTTCGGAGCAAATTGACTGTATTAATTTAAAAATGTTTCTTAGTGAGCACCAAAAAAATCAGGAAACTCTGAGGCTAGATACTAAGTGCTATATGAGCAAGAAATTCGCCTTTACAATTGTTTTTTTTGGCGCTATCTATCTAATTAATCTTCTTATTTTAATATTTAATTGTTTTAGTAATTAACAAATTTCAAAATTACCTTATACTAATCTCCTTTTGATTACGATGCAAAAGTTTTCATAATTGTAGTGCTAATAGAGCAACATTTTACAAAATATATTGTAAAATACCTCTCACTTTTATTAAGTTATATTAACAAACAGTGGTCCTTTGTTTTGTTGTGGCGGGCAATGACATTAGCTATAATTTGTATTATTATTTTTTGTTATTCTATGTATTTATTCATTTTTTTGTTTACGTTATACTGTCCGTTCATCCGTACCGTGACGTTACCGAATGGTCACAGCGGAAGACCAGCGCTGGTCGTTTTACGACCAGCAGTATGCTGAGCTGGGGCCATTTTGCAAATGGTTACATTTAGATGTACTTTAGTATTAAGGTATTTTTTATTTTTATTTATTTCATTGTTCTAAATGTTATTTTTTGCAAATAAATTGATTTTCTTCTTTCTTCTTCTTCTGCAGCAGATGGACAGATAGACAAACACATGTGAGATCCTGTTAGGGTTCCTTTTTTCATTCGGACGTACGGAACCCTAGAACTTGAAGGGCTAGTATTCATTCAAGGGTTCTGTTACCTTCCAGCTCCATCATCAGACCAGCTCGGTGGTACTGTATTATCATAGGAATTACATACAATTACATACATCCATTACTTAGTTGCTGAGCGAAAGAGGAACGAATAAACTCACAAACCAACAAACAAACACACTTTCGCATCTATACTTCTAATAAAGCATTAGGTAACAAAAAATCTGTACAATGAAGATAATAAAAAACGTGTGGGGACTTAAAATAAGCCTTTGAACAAGAATATAATATTTAGTATAATGGGGACACCATTTGAATAAATAATACGCCCATCACTTAAATACTACTGGACCGATCGCGATGCGGTTTTCACTGATGGAAAGCTTATGGTTTGAGTTGTTTGTTTGTTTGTTGTATGAGGTCAAGCTCAAGTCAAAAACTTCTACCTTTACACTGAAGCTCATTGTTTATTTTTTCTCCTTATATATACTGATATAATTATGCTAGGCATTAATTATTATATGTATGTGTACATCACGCAGGGGATGTAATGAAAACTCCCGAAACTGTTTTTACTCGAGTATTGCTTGGTTTTACATTAATTTTGAATTTAAAAATATGAACAGTGTTTCACTAGCAGAATGCATATATGAGAAGGGGCGGTAGATAAAAACTCTCTTAAAAATATAAGTGGGCAAGATGGGACAGTGCGGATGCTCTTCATAAAAACGCAGGCGTTAACAGTATGTATAGTTCTATAAAATATGTATTGTAGTTGTATTTACCTTATGTAAGTAACTATGGTTTATGTAGTTTATTAAATATGTAGATACAGTCATTTTTATTTTGCATGATTTATTGTATTGTTTTGCACCACCGTCCCTTTTTTAATTGGTAATTTGTGTCAATCCAAAGATTGTCTGGAAGAGATCGCTTTTAGCGATAAGACCGCCTATTGAGCCTAAATTTTAAATAAATTCTTGTATTTGTTCCTTATATATAATAAAGTGTTTATTATTATTATTATAACTTGCTTCGGAGGGCACGTTAAGCTGTCGGTCCCGGCTGTTATTGATTAATAGCAGTCGTTAAGCCATGTCAGAGGCCCTCGGGCGGCTTGAAAAACTCTGAAATCAGAGGCCAGCACTACCTCATACGACAAACAAACATAATAACTTGGAAAAGTCATTGGTAGTAGCCTAGGATTGAACCCGGATTCTAAGTTGCACTATTGAACCGTAAGGTTACCATCGCTCATTCATTAAGTCATCAAGGTTGGACTTAAAAAATGGCTTACTTGTTTCCTTTATCGGATGAGTAGAAGCCGAGCAATAGATAAAAAACTATTTGACGGCTGAACGTAATTTGTTATATTGTACCTTATAGCCACTTTTGATCCTGGAATAACATATAGCATATTTTTATTTCAGAAAAAATACCTAGTTTATAGTATAGTAGTGACTCGCCCCGGCTTCTCACGGGTAGCGCTCACACCGCAGCATAATTCTTAGTTTATAGTATAGTAGTGACTCGCCCCGGCTTCTCACGGGTAGCGCTCACACCGCAGCATAATTCTTAGTTTATAGTATAGTAGTGACTCGCCCCGGCTTCTCACGGGTAGCGCTCACACCGCAGCATAATTCTTAGTTTATAGTATAGTAGTGACTCGCCCCGGCTTCTCACGGGTAGCGCTCACACCGCAGCATAATTCTTAGTTTATAGTATAGTAGTGACTCGCCCCGGCTTCTCACGGGTAGCGCTCACACCGCAGCATAATTCTTAGTTTATAGTATAGTAGTGACTCGCCCCGGCTTCTCACGGGTAGCGCTCACACCGCAGCATAATTCTTAGTTTATAGTATAGTAGTGACTCGCCCCGGCTTCTCACGGGTAGCGCTCACACCGCAGCATAATTCTTAGTTTATAGTATAGTAGTGACTCGCCCCGGCTTCTCACGGGTAGCGCTCACACCGCAGCATAATTCTTAGTTTATAGTATAGTAGTGACTCGCCCCGGCTTCTCACGGGTAGCGCTCACACCGCAGCATAATTCTTAGTTTTAGATTTTTATACTCGTCCTAACTTAAAAAAAAAAACTACACTCCTTTTTTGGGCAGTCGAGTAAAAAATACGCTTGTAGGCGTAATTCAAAATCATTGGAAGCAGTGTTTTTTGACCATATTCAACTGCATTATTACTCACGTACTTGCCAGACTTGTTATTATTTCGTTTCCATGGCAACGTCATTCCGTTCTGTATTTTTGACACCTTGGGTTACATTATTGTAATTTTCGAAAGGATCACAAATATTTTCAAACATAAAATACTGGTCATTTTACTCGCTGATAATGTAGCTTTCTATAGGTGAAATATTTTTTTTATTATCGGTTCAGTATTTTTAGAGTTTATCCATTACAAACATACAAGATTCAAATCTTTCCTCTTTATAATATTAGTTTAGATGCGTGATATCTTCTTCATAATTTTTAATTACTATTTCAGATTTCTCTGATGGTCCCATAGAAATCAACTTAAACTCAACTCAAAAAGACAATATATCTGATATACATGCAGAAATCCAATCTTTAATGGGGGAAGTGGATAAAACTAAGAAAGCTAAGGAGAAGAGAAGTAAACGTAAGATTGAAAAAAATAGAAGCAAGAAAAAGGTTAAGAAGCACAAAGAAGATGTGAGTATCCACGGATCTATATGGGGAGCCGAGCTGTGGATACAAGTGGACGGAGGGAGTTACTGAATGACATTCCCTGATAATACTCAAAAGCATTGTTTTGGAATCAACCCTAAACTATTCACTACAAATATAAGGTCCAAAACTATTTGCTAGTTAGATACAACGAAATCATGATCGTCCGCTGAAGTCATGAGCAACAATAATAAACAGATTTGGGAGGCGTTATATTTCAGATACGAAGTTAATCAATGGCAGCAATTCAGTCATTTTACTCCTTAAACTAAACTAGACTAAATTTATTCAAATGTAATTTAAACCTTGACGACTTTGTAACAAGGTATTTTTGACTTTTTGCCCCTGGGATCTATTACGTAAACTTACGTCAATTTAAGCTGCACCGCTTAAAATAACGTATTTAAAACATGTTTTAACACGCTGTCTAATTTTTAACGCGTTTGGATAAATTCGGACAAGTTCTGAGATAGCGTTTGGACAAATCGGGACTCTCGCTACGTGGAAACAAAGTTGATTTTACGCTGACAGGCTTTAGTGATAGTTTAGTGAGTGAGGCTTAGATGCCAGGGGGAAAAAATACCTTGTTACGAAGCCAACAAGGTTTAAATTACATTTGAAGAAATTAAGTTTAGTTTAGGGAATGTCCAAATCGCTACCAATATTAGCCGTGTTTGGTTGGTTAGTTCGAAATACTACCAATAGTTAGTAGTTTTTTATCGATTGTTTGGCTTCTAGTCATCGGATTGAGATACCTATAGTACACCAGTTTTTAAGTCAGTACCAAAGCTATCCAACAGTGATAACCGCATCGCAATCGGCCGATTAGTTTTTGAGTGATGTGCGAACAGACAGAAAGACACGATAAAAAAGTTATAATATTGTTCAGTACCTTTTTCCCCCTTTTTTTACAGACATTTGTTACTTACTGCATTATTATAAGTATAGAAGATAAGCAAAATTACTTATCATCTTATGAACAAGGCGTTACAAAAATACTTTAACTATACTTTGAGTTTGGAAAGGTATTGCTTTTCATTAAATTAATTCAGAGTTGAATCTCGCACAGGAGAAGGATTTTTTTCTTTTTTTTTCATTGAAATAAAGTAAATACATAAAATATCCACTCTTTAAATAAGGAAGCTCGAAGATATTCTACGCCGATGTCATTTCTACCCCAGTTTTTTCAGCTGTCTTACCGTAGACTTTTAATCTATCTATCTATCTATCTATCTATCTATCTATCTATACTTTTAATACAGCAATAAGAACGAAAAAGTCTGTACAAAGAAGGTAATTAAAACAAAATGGTCTAGGGTACTTAAAATAAGCTACTGAACAAGAATATAACATATTTTTAAATCGTGTCTGTCTGTTTGTTTGCGCATCACGTAAAAACTACTGGACCAATTGCGATGCGGTTCACTATCGTATAGCTTAGCGTTTGACTTAAAACGCTAAGCACGCTTGGTATCTCAATCAGATGAGAAGAAACCGAGTGTTAAAAACTTTGACGGCTGAAGGGCTTTTGATCAACAGTTGGTATATGTTTGTGTACTTTTTACCTATAGAAAAGACCACGCGTGCGAAGCCGCGGGTACAGCTAGTAACCAATATAAAACATATTTCAGAGTCGCCTCCCTAGCATTAATACCATAGACCTCACATACGATGAAGTGATCGCGGAAAGAGACAAGGAGTGTACCAAAGACAGCTACGTGAACGCGGAGTACAAATGTGAGACGTGCATACTCGGGTTCAACTACCACAAGTCTTATAAGACGCATTTGGCTAATAAACATTCACCGGTAAGCTATAAGAATAGACAACTGACTTGAATTGTTTTTACTGAAGAAATTAAAAAAAAAACTTCTCCTAACAATCGAGTATTATTATTATTAGTATTATATACATTTGGCGGCTGAGGAATATGTGCGTGACGTGAGTGGAAAATGAAAAATTTGATATTCTCTTTGCTAACATAATGTATGTAACCTTGATTTTATGAATTAGAAAATGTATTAGTACCAGAAGAGAGTAATTTTTTATTTTTTTTTATTCTAAAAATAGTAAATCTTTGTAATAAAGTATGCTGTTTTCATACCTTTGAAAATCTTTATGGTGTCGGCGCAGAATGAATTGTCCATACAAACGTAATTCCAAAAAAAATATGTAATTAAACCATGTTTCTACAATATAAGCGAATTGCATTGTACAGTAGTCGCAGTGGAAGTTTGTGGCTCGGAAGTTGTCTGCAAGTCGCGCAAATTGCTATTTTGCGCAATCCCAAAGTTGAAAGTGAAGACAGCATTGTATAACTGCGTCGCTCACTCGCTTACATTTTTCGCATATTCTATCTCGCTCTTACTTTTTGCTGTTTTATCCCCACAGCACTATACTATAAGCATTTTAAAAATAAAATGTGTCGGGAACCGATTCCGAATAAAATACGAATAATGTGTAAATATGCTTCAATTACATAAGTTTTTTTGTTTTGTCGTATGAGGTAGTCCTGGCCTCTGGTGTTAGAGTTTATCAAACCGCCCGAGGGCCTCTGACATGGCTTAACGACTGCTATTAATGAATAACAGCCGGGACCGACAGCTTAACGTGCCCTCCGAAGCTTGGAGCGATGGAAAAGCGCACATAACTCAGAAAAGTCATTGGTGCGGAGCCTAGGTTTTGAACCCGGTATCGTTGGATTCTAAATTGCACTATAGAACCGTTAGGCCACCATCGCTCAAACATAGCATCAACAAAAACAAAAAACAAATTACATATGATTTTGGAATTACGTTTTTATGTACAATTCAACCTCCGCCAACCCCTATTTTTTTTAAAAAGCATTATCAAATGTACTAAATTACATACTTGTAGAATTTCTTGGCGCTCTCTTCTCTTCGGGCGTATTTCCGAAGCGACGGTAGAGTAAGAAGGGTATTTCCTTTTCCTGTGCGAGATTCAACTCAGAATCGGTCCATGAAAGGGAAATTTCCTTTCCAAACTCAAAGCATACTTAGTTTATCTAATTTTACTGACTTGATCTATTTATTATTATCCTTGAAATAGTCACCTGTATAGCGTTTTTTTTTCAGGATATTGGTGACTACACCTGCCCAATATGCAAGACTATTTTAACTTCAGTGGATTCATTTACTGCACATTACAAAAGGCACATGAGAAGGTAATTATTGTTCCTTAAATTTTTGTACAATATAGTTCCAAGTTCATTGCTCTGCGTTCATTGTAAATGTGGTAACACGTTCACTGTCTGTGCCATTGGGTTTACATTGTAAACGTGATTAATTTGTTATTGAGTTGCATACAAATATGTACAGTAGTCGCAGCCAATCTTTATATTTGTGAAGTTAGGCTGTGTGAACGATTGCGCAGGTACTGCTGTGGGGATAAATCAGCATTAAGTAAGAGCGAGATAGAATATGTGAAAAATTTAAGGAAGTGAGCGAGGCAGTTATACAATGCTGTCTTCACCTTCAACATTGGGATTGCGCCTGAAAAATATCAATTTGCGCAGCGACTAGCAGATAACTTCCGAGACACATACTTCCGCTGCGACTACTATACAGGTGAATTTTTCAAGTGGGCGTGGTTGGCTAAATCAGAAACTATGAGGAATAGCGAAAAGTACTCAAAGGAGTCTCGGGCCCGATATTAATGAAAACTAAAAATGCATATTTGGATTTTTGAAAAAAAAAAACAGTATTCATAGGCAGGAATCGAACACGTTGATTTTGGGAAAAAAACACATACTGTATTATTACACCATTTGATAGTGTCGCTAATAAGGATTGAATTCTGGGAAGAAATAACATACGGCAAACTTAAGGAAAGAGCGCATTTTTAACGAAAATAGTTAAACCATAACTGATTAATTGTTCAAAATGATGACCGTTGTTTTCAATACATCGAACCCAGCTAGGATTCGACGACTCAAGGATTGTACTGCATTCAGTATTAAAATATTATTGATTCCGCTTAGAATATTTTCCAAAGTTCGTTTCAAGTCATCAATTGCATTATACGTGTCTTTGTAGATTTCGTTTTTTACATACCACCAGAAAAAATAATCTAAGGGAGTAAGATCCGGTGACCTCGCTGGCCACGGCACAGGACCATAAATTGCGATAAAATGTCACCAAACTGCTGAATCAACATCTCTTTTACTATACGACTATTAATACGAAACAGTACGCAAACAGTTAGTAATAATCAACGAAACGTGGAACAATTAAAACAGTACTTCAAAATATGAATCAGTTTATTAAAATACAACATTTTCCTTAAGTTTGCCGTATGTCATTTCTTCCCAGAGTTCAATCCTAATTAGCGACACTATCAAATGGTGTAATAATACAGTATGTGTTTTTTTCCCAAAATCAACGTGTTCGATTCCTGCCTAGGAATATTGTTTTTTCAAAAATCCAAATATGCATTTTTAGTTTTCATCAAAATCGGGCCCGAGACTCCTTTGAGTACTTTTCGCTATTCCTCATAGTTTCTGATTTAGCCAACCACGCACACTTGAAAAATTCAACCTGTATAGTTATAGTTTTTAATTGAATGTTGTGTCAATTCGTACGTTATCGCGTGTTCATTGTGAATTGAGGATATAATTTTAGTTCACTGTACGTGATACCACGCGATTTAATGCTCTTATAGTTTCATCATCATTAGCCTATACCTATCCACAGCTGGACCTAGGCCTCTCCTAATGCACGCCACTGAGCTCGGTCTTCAGCTCTCCTCATCAAATTTCTTCCAGCCGTTTTTCGCAGGTCTTCACTCCACCTGGCCATAGGGCGTCCTCTACGTCTGCCTAAACGTGGCCTCCACTCGAGAACTCGTTTACCCCAACGGTTGTCGGTTCTTCGAGTTATGTGACCGGCCCATTGCCACTTCAGCTTGCTAACTCTTTGAGTTATGTCGGTTATCTTAGTTCTCTCCTCATTTAGAGAAACTAAGCACAGCTCTCTCCACAGCTCGCTGAGCGACCTTAAATCTGTGCACTAGTATGACTGTGAGTGTCCACGTTTCGGCTCAGTAGGTCTGATTGAAGACTTTTGTCTTCAGGCACTGCGGTATGGACGAAAAGACTTGACAAAGCTTGCCGAATGCTGCCCAACCCAGCTGAATTCTTCTGTTGGCTTCCTTCTCAAAGTTGTTCTTACCCAATTGCAATATTTTCCCAAGGTAAATAGAGCACAGATAGTTTATAGTAGGAAAAATATGGATTGAATTGAGATTCGAACCCGCACAATCCGTGCTCCTGGGCGGCACTTGCTATTATCTAATGACCGTAATTGAGCGATGGCAGTCTAGCGGTTTACTAGTGCGACTTAGAATCCAACGATACCAGGTTCGGTTCTAGACTCCGCACCAATGACTTTTTCTAAGTTATGTGCGGTTTTCCATCGCTCCATGCTTCGGAGGGCACGTTAAGCTGTCGGTCCCGGCTGTTATTGATTAATAGCAGTCGTTAAGCCATGTCAGAGGCCTTCGGGCGGCCTGACAAACTCTGACACCTGAGGCCAGCACTACCATACGACAAACAAATAAACATAGACTAGAAGTATCGTCAAAAAGAAACTGTTTCGTCACCAGTTGCCGTAGATGGAGAAATATTCTTTAAAGAATATTGTTATCTTTATTCTCATATAGGCCAGTCATTGGGGGAAAATAATATGGAGCTTTGCCTTACAAATGGTGGTGTAGAAGATGTTTTGATTTGTATTGCTAAGTTATGAGCTCTTTACGAAAAAAACAAATTTTTGACCTAGAAGGGTGGGAGCGTTAGCCGCTTAACGATTATCTTTATGGCAAAAATGACTATGAAAAGTATAAAGAAGGTAATACTTGCAACATTTTTTGCATTCATAGTTGTTCTGTAAGTCTCATAGGTAAAAAGTTACACGGAGCGAAAAACACATCTTTACTAAAAATAGTCCAATGCCAGAACAACGTACTCGTATATTCTTAACCGCTGAATGTAGAGACTTTATATTTGAAGAGTATGTTTATATTATAAAGAGGTATTAACTAAACGAAAAGATGAATAAAAAAAACGCATTTAAAGGGGTTTAAAAAGGTGTCATTGGACCATTTTTAGTAAAGATGTGTTTTCTCTTCTTGTAACTTTTTACCTATGAAACTTACAGAACAACTGCGAATGCAAAAAATGTTGCAAATATTGTCTTCTTTATACTTTTCATAGACACTTTTTCAAGACCGTTGGCAGTCTAGCGGTTTACTTAGAATCCAACGATACCGGGTTCGGTTCTAGACTCTGAACCAATGACTTTTCTAAGTTATGTGCGGTTTTCCATCGCTCCGTGCTTCGGAGGGCACGTTAAGCTGTCCGTCCCGGCTGTTATTGATTAATAGCAATCGTTAAGTCATGCCAGAGGCCTTCGGGTGGCCTGACAAACTCTGACACCAGAGGCCAGCACTACCATACGACAAACAAATAAACATAGACACTTTTAAATATAAATAAAACGGCTAAATACTCACGAAAAAGAAGATCGGAAATACTCCGACCAGTTTCAGACTATTTTGAAGTCCTTCATCTGGGAGTGTTATGCCGACAAGCCGCGACGAGCGCTACGAACGTCAGCACGCAACTGACGACGCGTGCGTGGCGCGGGCGGCCCAGTGGGCGGCGATTGCGGCGCTCGACTATGTTCGGCCTGCACAGTCACTTCGTGGTGGATTATTCCTTCGGCGTGGAGACCAGTTCTTGATGCGACTGACACTGGGTCCACAATGTGGGGTCATGAGCCGGACATAACGAGCGCAGTATGCCAACAATC
The DNA here is from genome assembly GCA_946251855.1 of Alsophila aescularia. Taxonomy (NCBI): domain Eukaryota; kingdom Metazoa; phylum Arthropoda; class Insecta; order Lepidoptera; family Geometridae; genus Alsophila; species Alsophila aescularia. The sequence goes on from OX276373.1 coordinate 65,115,309, forward strand.
AAAGTTAACGGAAGTGAGTGACAGTGATAACTCCTCGACAGACAACGAAGTGGCTGTGTAGGCGTGCATAAAATAATAATAAATAAAATGTGTAGTTTATAAAGTAAATAAAATATGGCGGCTTATAACTGCTATATTGTATTTCCGACGGAACAAAAAAGAAACCAAAACCTATCGAGTGAGGAATCAAAATGAATGTCATTAAAAGGCCATTTAAGTAATATATAATTCTTCAAAATACAAACTAAAAAGTTTTAAGTAAAAATAAACTATTGTTAAAAAAACACCGAATGCGAACAAAACTAAGAAGAGGCAAACAAGGTTAACATTTTACATTTTGAAATATAAGATGCAGTCGAAGGCATGATAAGTACCTAGCTGATTATTGTTCTAGCTGATACCAGCAAGAACAAGTGAAATGTTGCCTACTAAAAAACACTGAATGCGAACAAAACTAAGAAGAGGCAAACAAGGTTAACATTTTACATTTTGAAATATAAGATGCAGTCGAAGGCATGATAAGTACCTAGCTGATTATTGTTCTAGCTGATACCAGCAAGAACAAGTGAAATGTTGCCTACTAAAAAACACTGAATGCGAACAAAACTAAGAAGAGGCAAACAAGGTTAACATTTTACATTTTGAAATATAAGATGCAGTCGAAGGCATGATAAGTACCTAGCTGATTATTGTTCTAGCTGATACCAGCAAGAACAAGTGAAATGTTGCCTACTAAAAACACTGAATACGAACAAAACTAAGAAGAGGCAAACAAGGTTAACATTTTACATTTTGAAATATAAGATGCAGTCGAAGGCATGATAAGTACCTAGCTGATTATTGTTCTAGCTGATACCAGCAAGAACAAGTGAAATGTTGCCTACTAAAAAACACTGAATGCGAACAAAACTAAGAAGAGGCAAACAAGGTTAACATTTTACATTTTGAAATATAAGATGCAGTCGAAGGCATGATAAGTACCTAGCTGATTATTGTTCTAGCTGATAACAGCAAGAACAAGTGAAATGTTGCCTACTAAAAAACACTGAATGCGAACAAAACTAAGAAGAGGCAAACAAGGTTAACATTTTACATTTTGAAATATAAGATGCAGTCGAAGGCATGATAAGTACCTAGCTGATTATTGTTCTAGCTGATACCAGCAAGAACAAGTGAAATGTTGCCTACTAATAAATACCTAGCTGATTATTGTTCTAGCTGATACCAGCAAGAACAAGTGAAATGTTGCCTACTAAAAAACACTGAATGCGAACAAAACTAAGAAGAGGCAAACAAGGTTAACATTTTACATTTTGAAATATAAGATGCAGTCGAAGGCATGATAAGTACCTAGCTGATTATTGTTCTAGCTGATACCAGCAAGAACAAGTGAAATGTTGCCTACTAAAAAACACTGAATGCGAACAAAACTAAGAAGAGGCAAACAAGGTTAACATTTTACATTTTGAAATATAAGATGCAGTCGAAGGCATGATAAGTACCTAGCTGATACCAGCAAGAACAAGTGAAAAGTTGCCTACTAAAAAACACTGAATGCGAACAAAACTAAGAAGAGGCAAACAAGGTTAACATTTTACATTTTGAAATATAAGATGCAGTCGAAGGCATGATAAGTACCTAGCTGATTATTGTTCTAGCTGATACCAGCAAGAACAAGTGAAATGTTGCCTACTAAAAAATACCTAGCTGATTATTTTTCTAGCTGATACCAGCAAGAACAAGTGAAATGTTGCCTACTAAAAAACACCGAATGCGAACAAAACTAAGAAGAGGCAAACAAGGTTAACATTTTACATTTTGAAATATAAGATACAGTCGAAGGCATGATAAGTACCTAGCTGATTATTGTTCTAGCTGATACCAGCAAGAACAAGTGAAATGTTGCCTACTAAAAAATACCTAGCTGATTATTGTTCTAGCTGATACCAGCAAGAACAAGTGAAATGTTGCCTACTAAAAAATACCTAGCTGATTATTGTTCTAGCTGATACCAGCAAGAACAAGTGAAATGTTGCCTACTAAAAAACACTGAATGCGAACAAAACTAAGAAGAGGCAAACAAGGTTAACATTTTACATTTTGAAATGTAAGATGCAGTCGAAGGCATGATAAGTACCTAGCTGATTAGTGTTCTAGCTGATACCAGCAAGAACAAGTAAAATGTTGCCTACTAAAAAATACCTAGCTGATTATTGTTCTAGCTGATACCAGCAAGAACAAGTGAAATGTTGCCTACTAAAAAACACTGAATGCGAACAAAACTAAGAAGAGGCAAACAAGGTTAACATTTTACATTTTGAAATATAAGATGCAGTCGAAGGCATGATAAGTACCTAGCTGATTATTGTTCTAGCTGATACCAGCAAGAACAAGTGAAATGTTGCCTACTAAAAAACACTGAATGCGAACAAAACTAAGAAGAGGCAAACAAGGTTAACATTTTACATTTTGAAATATAAGATGCAGTCGAAGGCATGATAAGTACCTAGCTGATTATTGTTCTAGCTGATACCAGCAAGAACAAGTGAAATGTTGCCTACTAAAAAATACCTAGCTGATTATTGTTCTAGCTGATACCAGCAAGAACAAGTGAAATGTTGCCTACTAAAAAACACTGAATGCGAACAAAACTAAGAAGAGGCAAACAAGGTTAACATTTTACATTTTGAAATATAAGATGCAGTCGAAGGCATGATAAGTACCTAGCTGATTATTGTTCTAGCTGATACCAGCAAGAACAAGTGAAATGTTGCCTACTAAAAAACAGCGAATGCGAACAAAACTAAGAAGAGGCAAACAAGGTTAACATTTTACATTTTGAAATATAAGATGCAGTCGAAGGCATGATAAGTACCTAGCTGATTATTGTTCTAGCTGATACCGGCAAGAACAAGTGAAATGTTGCCTACTAAAAACACTGAATGCGAACAAAACTAAGAAGAGGCAAACAAGGTTAACATTTTACATTTTGAAATATAAGATGCAGTCGAAGGCATGATAAGTACTTAGCTGATTATTGTTCTAGCTGATACCAGCAAGAACAAGTGAAATGTTGCCTACTAAAAAACACTGAATGCGAACAAAACTAAGAAGAGGCAAACAAGGTTAACATTTTACATTTTGAAATATAAGATGCAGTCGAAGGCATGATAAGTACCTAGCTGATTATTGTTCTAGCTGATACCAGCAAGAACAAGTGAAATGTTGCCTACTAAAAAACACTGAATGCGAACAAAACTAAGAAGAGGCAAACAAGGTTAACATTTTACATTTTGAAATATAAGATGCAGTCGAAGGCATAATAAGTACCTAGCTGATTATTGTTCTAGCTGATACCAGCAAGAACAAGTGAAAGACATTTCACTTTTTCCCTTCGTAGACGCCCTAGAGACATCTTGAGCGATCCGGACGATGAAATCGCTGCCGCAGTGCAGGCAGCGATTGATTCGCCCACTCCGTCATCTTCACCATCTTTCAACACAATTAGACACAGACACCGACCTCGCCGGATGCGAGGTCGAAGGTCCCGTAATTAATTTCGACTTTATTCGCCTTCGAGTTTCTTGCCGATTCTTCTCGAAGGTGTATTCCGAATCGGTGGTCAGTTATGCAATTCATTTAAAGGGCTCCAGCCATTTTATGAGGGCCCTCTCGATCACTACCTAACAGTAGAGATCGAGGGGTGTTTAGTTCGATACTCCCCAAGTAATCAATGGCAACTGTCCAAGCCGAGGTTCGTACCCCCTGGGTGCCCTTGAGCAAGTGGCCAAAAACTTAACTTTGGCGTGCGCCTTCTGCGTCACGCATTGCGGCGGAGCGCTTTTGCGCCCGCCCCACCGTCCGGTGACGCTGTAGAGGTCAGTTATAGACCAACAGCACATATCCTTTCTAAAAAAAAAAAAAAAAAAGTGAAATGTTGCCTACTAAAAAACACTGAATGCGAACAAAACTAAGAAGAGGCAAACAAGGTTAACATTTTACATTTTGAAATATAAGATGCAGTCGAAGGCATGATAAGTACCTAGCTGATTATTGTTCTAGCTGATACCAGCAAGAACAGGTGAAATGCGTGATGCCTTCGACTGCATCTTATATATTAAAATCAAGTGCCTCTTATTAGTTTTCTTCGCATTTTTAAATAATTATTCCTTTTTTATCTACTAGCTTTGCAGGCGTGGTCATTTCTGCAAATTAAAAGTACCCTGTACCAAACTACTATTATACAAAATTAGATCAAAATGCCTTCAGCCGTCAAAAAATATTTTTAACGATTGCTTGGCTTCTACTCATCGGATTTCAGTATGAAGTACACAGATTTTAAATCAAAGCCTAAACTATCCAACAGTGATAACCGAATTACAATCGGTCTAATAGTTTTACTTCATACAAATTCCCAGACAACCAAAAACGATTTTTAAAAAGATATCTTTTTTCTGTAGCTCATTTTAAGTCCTCGAGGTTAACAACATGGCATTTGTTTTAACGTTACTTCTTTGTACAGACTTTTTGTTACTTACTCCTTTTATTATAAGTATAGATTGTCAACGCTTTTTTTTTTGCGTGTTTATTTTTAAAAGCTTTTAATTAACTTCACTTGTATGCATGTGTGTATGTATGTATTTCTGTATGTCCTGGAATCTTGCCACTCAAATTACGAACACTTCCCGATTAGCTATCTGGCGGAAACTTTCAGGGTAGCTCACAAAACTAAGACATTTAAAAAATAAATAAATAATAATAATTAAAAAAAAAAACTTATTCGCATATATTTTTCTTGTAGATACGAATGCAGTATCTGCCAGAAACGCACTATGGACATGAAAGTGATGCACCAACATTATTACACCACGCATGAGATATCACTGAAGGATTACAAGTGTACAGATTGCGGAAAGATTTCCAAGTGAGTTGCCTGTAAGAAACTGTTTTTAAGCGAGTTCATTAGCGATGAAGTTCTGGTTCTGCCCGCGTAGATATTTTTTCTAAGATAAAAAGTATTGTGTTATTCCGTGAAGTTCCTATACACGAGTATCTAAATCGAATAGTTCTTTTTTCAAATCCTCGGCTTTTATTCGTCGCATTGAAATGCAAAGTATGTCAGGTTTTAAATGCTCTTATTTAACTTGTATATATGTATCTTATTTTGTCATGGAATCTTGCAAATCAAATTTTAGCTATCCGACTAAAACTTTCAGGGTAGCTCACAAACCGAGGACAAAGCAATAAAAAATAGGAAAAAAAATTGTGTCGTTCATTAAAAAAACTGGTAGTAAAAGCTATTTTTTGTAAATTATGCTTATTTTAAGTCAAAACCTAAGCTATCCTACAGTGAAAACAGCAATTCAATCGGTTCAGTAGTTTTACGTGATGCGAGAACTCAGATAGTAAGCATTAAAAAAAATATTGTTCAATGGCCTATTTTAAGTTGACTTTTTTAAATTATGATAAATTTACATACTTTTTGTTACTTACTGCTTTATTATAAGTGTCCTACAATATGTTATTCCAGGACCAAAAGTACCTTTATGGTACAATATACCAAATTTCGTTCAGCCGTCAAATAGTTTATCTCTCAGCTTCTACACATTAACAAGGACACACCTCTTCACATTGGATTGAGATACCGCCAGTTTTTAAACCAAATCCTAAGCTATCCAGCAGTGAAAACCGCATCGCAATCGGTCCAGTAGTTATTACGTGATGCGCGAACAAACACACCATATAATAACTAGCTTGAAAGCTAAAAAAACACGCCTGGATGTATTTTACGCGTTTGAAAATGGAGCCATACTGTCGCAATGTTTAATTTTACATGAAAAAAATAGCGTATGTTACTTTGTGTAAGGATTCTAACGACATGCCATACGTCTAAATCTGTTCAGGCATTTAAAAGTTATCGTGGAATAAATAAATTCACATACATACAAACATACATGAATCCTAAAAACACTACACTCTTTTTTTAGGCAGTCGTGTAAAAACATGTTATATTCTTGTTCAGTAGGTTATTTTAAGTCTACAAGAACATTACAAAAAAAACATTGTACAGACTTTTAGTTACTTACTACTTTATTATGTTAGAAAATACCACTTCCTTCCGCAACCACAACCATTTATTGCTTCACAACACCTTTGAATAACTGCACCTCCTTCCCAATCCATGCAGACTCGCTGTCCTTCAACAATCCAACCCAGATCTATTGTTCCAACTTCCCATCGGCCATCATAGAGTTCTTGACATCTCTCAAACACTGCCAATATCCCAAATCTTCGTCACCGAGTAAGGAGATCGTATAGATTACATTCATAAAAAGGTTAAGTTGATAACAATTATAAGTATAGATATGTTGTTTCAGCTCGATAGATTCTCACCGGTACCACATAGACACCCACAAGTCGAGACTGCAATGTTCAGAGTGCGACAAAACATTCAGACATCGAGGCGGCCTATTGAATCATAGACTGTAAGTATAGTTTACTTTAGATTCTCACCGGTACCACATAGACACCCCCAATTCGAGACTGCAGTGTTCAGAGTGCGACAAAACATTCAGACATCGAGGCGGCCTGTTGAATCATAGACTGTAAATATAGTTTACTATAGATTCTCACCGGTACCACATAGACACGCACAAGTCGAGACTGCAGTGTCCAGAGTGCGACAAAACATTCAGACATCGAGGCGGCCTGTTGAATCATAGACTGTAAGTATAGTTTACTATAGATTCTCAGCGGTACCACATAGACACGCACAAGTCGAGACTGCAGTGTCCAGAGTGCGACAAAACATTCAGACATCGAGGCGGCCTGTTGAATCATAGACTGTAAGTATAGTTTACTATAGATTATCAGCGGTACCACATAGACACGCACAAGTCGAGACTGCAGTGTTCAGAGTGCGACAAAACATTCAGACATCGAGGCGGCCTGTTGAATCATAGACTGCGATCCAAAGACACCGGTTTTGATCCTCGACCAATTACTTTTTAAAAGCTTTTATTTAACTTGCAATGTTTGTATGTATGTATGATTGTTTGTTTCTTTAAGCAAAATCGTGTAAGCTGAATTAGAACCACCTTCCTCTTATCCTACGGTGTTGGTTCAGTTCCGATGACAGTGCATTTTTGTGGTAGGCATGACCTGAATCGACATCCAGGATTAGTTCCAGATAAATGAACTCTTCAACGGTTAACAGTGCAGAAGCAAAATTTTGTGTACGCATCCTATTATGATTGCCAGTTTTAATTTTTTCCATGACATGGTCTTCATATTAAGGAACTCTTCAACGTCAAGAATACAGACACATTATTTTGTGTACGCATTTTATTATGGTAGCCGGTTTTAATTTTTACCATGATATGGTCTTCATATTAAGGAACTCTTCAATGTCAAGAATACAGACACATTATTTTGTGTACGCATTTTATTATGATAGCTGGTTTTAAGTTTTACCATAACATGGTTTGTGCACTCTGGGTTGGGTCCTGACTAGGGAACTCCTCAACGGTTAACAGCATAGACACTTAATGTTGTATACGCATTTAATTGTGATAGCCCCATTTAAGTTTCACCATGCCATAGCTACTGCATAAAAGTTTTGGTTTTAAACGTTATCCCCGTTACTTATAAAAAGTTATGCAATGATTAAGTAAGTACAATAATGTACTGCGCAGTATTACTAATCATTGCAACAACTGGTTATAAGTAAGGGGGTATATAATTAACTTGTTAGTAAGTTATGTGCGGTTCGGGCACGTTAAGCCGTCGGTCCCAGCTGTTAATAATTGATAGCGGTCGATAAGCCACGTTAGAGATCCTTGGGTACCAGACAAACACTGTCGCGAAGATTAGGTATCAGCTCTTCGGATGAGAACCGCATAAATTAGGTGCAACTCACACAATTGGTCTTCTTTGGCCTTAGTCACAATCGGATAGTGTTTGTGTTAGCCGTGGGTCTCATTCGCGCTACAGTCTGAGTGTTACTCTCTATCTTTGCTGTTGATACACGACATTAGAAATGTAGCTGTGCAGGGGCCTAATTCTCTAATTTTAAGACGCCAATTCCACGCCTCCTGCGTGGAATTTGTTCGTGATTCCACGCAGGCAGCGTGGAATTCGCGGGGAATTGGCGTGAGTGGTCATACAGAATCCAGGCCCTGGTGTGTTTGCCAGTAGTTGTATCTAGCCCAGTTGTTGTTTACTTGATATTTAATTATGCCGTATCTTCCTCTTTAAGTGGAATGTTACTCGGGGGGATGTAAGGATTATCTAATTAATTTGCATTAATCCATAATTGCATTGACTCTTCCATTACCGACCACTACATAAGGAGTATAGTTACATTGTTGTTATTCTAATTATCCATAAGTCTAATTAAAAAAAAAAAAGTTATGGTGGAATAAAGAAACATACATACATACATACATACATACATACATACATACATACATGAATCCTAAATACATTACACTCCTTTTTTTGGTCAGTTGTATAAAAGACAAAAGTCATACATGCAGTAACTAGGCTCAAATGGAAGTGGGCAGGGCACGTCGCCCGAACAACTGACGGTCGATGGAGCGAGCGGATTCTCCACTGGCATCCCAGGGATGGAGGCGTGCTAGAGGACGGCCAAGGAGAAGATGGTGTGATGGCGTCGTCGAAGCGGCGCGCCCAGCTTGGACTCGGCTTGCACAGGATCGGAGAATGTGGCAATGCATGGGGGAGGCTTTTACCCGATTTTGGGTGCCCTAATAAAACTTTGTTACTTAACTATTTTAAAATTAATGTTAACTTGTTTAATGGGAATTAATTCATGTCGTTGTTCATGTTGTATGGTATTTGTCCCCAGCGCTGTACACGAACTGCGCAACATGTTTCCCTGCAACCATTGCGACAAAGTGTTCCGGTGGAAGAACAGTCTCAAGCGACACTTGGATTCTCATGAAGCTAAGGTAATCATCAAAACAAGTGCTGTACAAATACCATGGTACACAAAAATTTGACTTCAAATGGATTAACTAATTAACTAAAAAAAAATGAGCTGTCGCGAGACGCCTGGCATATGTGTAAACATAAAAAAATAAAATAACTAAAACAACGAGCAACTTTTTGCACCGCGCGCTCTCATTAGTCAACTGTGAATCAGCAACTCTTCATCTGATCTATACTTACTTTTCGGCCTAATACCATAAGTCTGGATGGCGGAACGAGAGACCGTTTGGAAAATATTATGAAACGACTATTTTGGTCTATTTTGGTATGGTGGAATTTTAGGTTTGACGACGGTTTGGCCAAGTTACGGACTGTGAAGTCAACGGTTGCTGGTTTGAATCCCGCAGCACAAATGTTCCGAGTCGTGGATGTACCACATTTGTATTTATTATTATCCGTTGCCTAGTGCCCATCCTAGTTTAGGGCTAGATAATTATTGTCCTTTCTATATTTGTTCATATTATTTATTTAGATCCTTGAATAACACATAGGGTATTCTCACCCAGCGGGCAAAGCTGCAAGCACAGCTATAGCAACCAACTTTTTAAACGGAATTGGTTGTTAGCTCGAATACATTAATACACATTTTAATTGATTAACTTCTTAATTTTCTTTGTTAAATGTGTAACTGCCGCACTCATAATCATCAACCAAGCATTAAGCTAGTCAAAATGCTCATAAAACCAGTGATTTAATGCTTGATTAGCATTAATTGATTGCGATTATGAGTAAGGCAATAAAAAATAAATTGTGTTAATGATTTTTGTGTTAAACTTTTCGTGAACCTGATAAGTACATAATTTATAATATCACTACCGGCTATGACTCACGTGTATATATTCGAAAACATCGAGCTAGGTTTCGAGCGTATCCGACGCTCTTCCTCAGGAGTTCACGCCGCGAGATCCCGATGCGCACTGCGGGCTGCGGCCCGCTGAGAACCGTTTTTTTGACAATAAGCAAGTGAGTCATAGCCGGTAGTCATATTATGAATTGTGTTAATGATTTAAAAAATATTGTTTGTTTTTTAGAACAAGTGTTCGTCCGGCTTGGCGTACTGCGCTCTGTGCGGCGTTAGTTTCGCGTCGCTCAGCTCCTACCAGCGGCACATGAGCAACAGCCTCAAGCACGTCACCAAGGATGACTTCCGGTGAGAACTTGTCGCTTCTTGCCGGGTGCTGATTCACTACTATGCACACTGTAGGATAGTACTGCGCTCTGTGCAAAATGTAAACACTCCAGTTGGGAATTGAACTCCGGTACTACAGACCGTATGGCACTGAGACGTGGTCGCTAACTATTGGTCTCATACACAAGCTCAGAGTTGCGCGGCGCGCAATGGAGAGAGCTTTGCTCGGTGTTTCACTAGGTGATAGAATCAGAAATGAGGAAATCCGTAGAAGAACGAAGGTTACTGACATAGCTCTTAGAATTTGCAAGTTGAAGTGGCAATGGGCAGGCCATATAGTTCGCAGAACCGACCACCGCTGGGGAATAAAGGTTCTCGAATGGCGACCACGAACAAGCAAGCGAAGTGTAGGGAGACCCCCCACACAATGGACCGACGATATTGTTTCCATCGCAGGAAGTCGTTGGATGGAGGTGGCACAAGATCGCTCGTCAGGGGCCTATGTTCAGCAGTGGACTTCTAAAAGCTGACATGATGATGACTAGAGACCGGCGGCCGAACGGGCTCCCGTTGCACCAATCAGATTTATGGTATTAGGCCGAAAAGTAAATATAGATCAGGTTGGTGATTCACATTTGTCCAATAAGAGCGCGCGGTCAAAGCATTGCTCGTTGTTTTAGTTATTTTCTTTTTTATGTTTACACATCTGCCAGGCGTCCCGCGACGGCTTGTTTTTTATTGTATCTATTTATTTCTTTATTTAACCATGTTTATACGTCTTTGTTTTTATATACTGTTCAATAACTTCAAAGCTATGAGCACGTTAACCACTGATCTCTACTACTAACACTGGATATGCTCTACCGTACTTTCGTTTGTGCCGATTCAAAGCGCCCCACCGAGCATCTATGGTACTAAATTTGACATTGTTTCATCTCCTAACGCTTGTCACCGTTAGTTCCGTGGACCGTCACTGCTGCCAAACTACTGCTATCAGCGCCAAAATGGCGATAGTGAAATGCGCTCACTGTGACTTTCGTCAACAGCCTGTCTGGAGTACGGAGTAATGTGCAGTGTTGACGGTTTTGAGCTGAAACTATAACAAATTAAAATGAAATGAATAATGATCTTTTTGAAAAACAAAAGATTACTTTAAAAAAAAAACGTATAAGTGTAGATTATATTCTATTCAAGCGGTCGACACTAATAATATAAGATTTCACCACAATTAAGGGGGTGGAAAGTGCTTTCCCCCAAAACACAAATTCTAACCAAAACGTTAGTACTAAAAGTCACGAGCAGCAACTCTCTATCGCTCGTATTGGGGATATACTAAACACCTAGTTTGCGCTTATTGCGTGTAATCTAGTGGCGGGTAGTCAAGCGATGATATAATTTCAGATTCATGTGCGACCACTGCAAGCGCCGGTTCGCGGACAAAACCAAGCTCCGTGATCATATTGAAGAGAAACACTTGCACAAGACTTATCAATGCAACATCTGCTCTAAGGTAATACGCTATGTGATTGTAGTGACAATATATCCCGGATTGCTGTCATCCTAAAAGTATCTATACTTATAATAAAGCAATAGGAACGAAAAAGTCTGTACAAAGAAGATAATTAAAAAAGAAATGGTCTAGGGTACATAAAATAAGCTACCGAACAAGAATATAACATCTAAAAAATTCGTGTCTGTCTTTTTGTTTGTCTGTATGTTTGTTCGCGCATCACGTAAAAACTACTGGACCGATTGCGATGCCGTTTTCAGTTGGATAGCTTATGTTTTGACTTAAAAACTGGGGTACTTTATATCTCAATCCGATGAGTAGAAGCCGAGCAATCGATAAAAATATTTAAGACGGCTGAAGGAATTTTGATCAAATATTGGTATATTGGTATTTTAGGTCCTGGAATAGCACAAAGAGTACTTTTAACCTACAGAAATGACCACGCGTGCGAAGCCGCGCGCATCAGCTAGTGTCTAATTAAATATCAGTTTAAAATAGTTATTAATTTTAATAAAAAGTTACTTTAAACTTGTTTAGTTTTGATTACATTGGCCACGTGATCGCAAACGCTCTATGATTGACAGTGGGCCCCGTGACGTATTTTTTGCGTCACTTCCTGAAAACAGGATCTATTTTACTGTAGTAACCCATAGCAACCCCTTGTTGTCTACTGGCATGTGACGTCATGTCAACAGAAATAATGTTGTGGCGGAAGTAGTTTTTAATCAGTATTTATGATTTATTATTACCGGAAATATGGCATTTTACAAGAAAACAACGAATTTATATACTGTACTAGTTTTCCCGTCCGCGACTTCGTTCTTGCGGACTACAGTTTATCGCGAAAAAAAGCAGCCTATCTTACCCCCTATGTTTTTCTAGGATATTAAAAACCAATGCAAAAGTATAGCACCATTACGTAGTATTAGGTATTCTGTGGCAACTCTTGTTGTTTTTTTGACATACTTGTTATTTCATTTCCATGGCAACCGTTACTTACAGCGAGTTATCTAAAGAACAATGGCGAACTCCCATACATACTTTTATGTCAGCCAAATTCGGGGCGTCTTTAGACAAAAAATATCGCTAGTAATTCAGCATCATTTCCTGAGATTGTTAGTCTAAGTTTTTTTTTAGGGGAGGCCAGGTATAATTGTTATTAGGCTTCAAAGTTTTGTAGGTTATGTTAATGTTAATGACCTTTGAAACAAGTCTTAGAGATTTTAATTATTTTATCCGCTTAAAAATATGCGTGATAAATATAATGTTTCAAGATATTGTAGGTGTAGGTATTACCTATTCATTTACCTTCCTAGTGTGACTAGGCTTTTGAATAAGTATTTTTTTCTTTCTGTTACTGCCTGGCGAGATTACAAAACAATAAGTTTACATATGTTGCTAATGTTTCACTGTGCAGGGAAACAGTTGTCCCATATTAGCACAAATATTTACCAACAATTCCTTACACTAAATATTTTATTTACACAAAACTTTGTTTCTGTCGTATTTATTTTTCAATACTTTAACCAACTCGCCCTATGTACTATTATTATTCCTTTACGATCTGGATGACTGGTAGATAATGCTGTTTAGCATTAAGTCCTTCCTTGTACCTACACTATTTTTGTGCAAGACAATTAAATAAATTAACTTACCCTATCTTCCTCCATAAACTATAATGCATTGTATTCTCTTTGCTACGAGTATAATGTTTTGTATAGAGGTTTTATATTGACGTACCATTTTGTCTATGGCACAGTCTATATTATTATTCTGTTTATCGCAAGGAGGTTGAATTACGCTTACTGTTAAAAGATTTACGCTTGGCATTATACTGAGGCACGACCCTTTCAACACCTAGATTTATATGTTTAATTTATATTTTAATTTGCTATAATCTTTTATTTATTTTTCTTTATTTAACGCCAGGAAGCTTAATACAACCTCCTTTGGTTTAAAAAACCGGGTCGGAAGAAAGCGTAATTCAACCTCCTTTGGTTTATAAAACTGGGTATACTTCCCATACTGTGTTGACAATGTTGACGTCCAAACCGGAAACGTCATTGTATTATATATATTTTTTCATCCGTTGGGCAGGCAACAAGACCGGTTAAACATTGTAGGAAGGAAATGAAGTTACAATATCATGTTTTTTTAAATTGATTTGGTAACTTGGGTTTTTCTAGCTTACAGGCTATGTTGAAAAAACGTAGAAAAATAATTACTTAAGTTCTGTAGAAATTATATGTCAAAACACTGCAATATTTATCGCATAAAATTCCGCCTATGTTCTTTGTCAAGATTTTCCTGTTTTCCTGTGGTCCTATGTTTTATTCCAAGGCATAAGCTATCTCCATTCCAAGTTTCATCAAAATCCGTCCAGCCGTTATCTCGTGAAAGCTCCACAAATAAACAAACAAACAAACGGACAACGTTTCACTTTTATATATTGGTAAGGATATAAATTCCTTGTGTTAGGTAACCGGAAACGTCATTGTATTACATATATTTTTTCATCCGTTGGGCAGGCAACAAGACCGGTTAAACATTGTAGGAAGGAAATTAAGTTACAATTTCATGTTTTTTTAAATTGATTTGGTAACTTGGGTTTTTCTAGCTTACAGGCTATGTTGAAAAAACGTAGAAAAATAATTACTTAAGTTCTGTAGAAATTATATGTCAAAACTTGTAATTACTAATCAATTGATTTTCTAGAATAAGTCAAATAGCCTATTGTACTTGACAGTATAGTAAACGAAAAAATACGTTTCATTGAATGATAGAGAACTAGCAGTGTCCGCGGCGTTGCCCGCGTGTATATTTTGGTTTTGTAATAACTCTTTATCCTATGAGTTATTACAAAACCAAAATAATCAATATACCAAAAAAAAAAAACGTTCAGACGTCATATCGTTTTTTATCGATTGATTGGCTTTTCTTATTGGATTTTTCACTTATATTTTTTTTAAATCAAACTCATTTTTTTAAAGCTATCCAACAGAGACAACCGCGTCGCGATCGGTCAAGTAGTTTTTTATGTAATGCGCGAACAAATAGAAAGACACGATTTAAAAAATGCTATGTTCTTGTTCTTGTAGCTTATTTTAAGTATACTCGAAAAAATTGAGTACTAGAGTAATAAGTATTATTCGTAGAGTACTCTAGACCAATTTTTTTAAATGTCTTCCTTTTACAGACTTTTTGGTACTTACTGCTTTATTATAAGTACAGATTATTATTATATTGTTTGTAGGTATCGAAAAACCGTGTCAACTTGGACCAGCACATTCGCAACGTTCACAAAGGCAGGCCCAACAACAAGATGTGTCACCACTGCGGGAAGGGATTTCCCGTGAGTAACATAACAAGCCTATCTTATAAATACTAATGAAAAACGTTGATTACCGACGGGATTCGAACCCGCATCTAGGCCTCTGCGCGGGTTATCAACGACTTCAGGAGATCCAAAGCTGAGCATGAGCCTCCCCTGTAGAACGTCACAACGAGCGGTAGTTCAGCCCAGCGACTCCCCAGGTCGTCGGTTCACCTCGTGGTGGGCCGAAAACTCCGTCTTCCGGTCCGTGTTCGCCATTCGAGAACCTTTCTTCTCCATCGGTTTTATGCTTGCCCAATGCCAATTTGCTAATTCTAAGAGCTGTCGGTAACTTTCGTTCTTTTACATCCACATATATGGATTTTATCTCCCACCCCAATTTTTTCCTTCAAGACTTCAGGACCGCCTTAGGGACGGCAAAGCCATACACTTTTTTTTATTCGTGTGTTTGAAACCTTCAGTGTTTCGGAATAAAAGTTGTCATAAATGTTATTCCAAGCGAGCTTCGTCAAGTCTTCTCGTCGTCCATACCACAGTGCCTGAAGACAAAAGTCCTCAATCAGTGCGTCGTACCAGTCATGACCTACGGAGCCGAGACGTGGACACTCACGGTCAAACTAGTCCACAAATTGAAGGTCGCTATGGATAGCTCTCTATGCTTGGAGTTTCTCTGAAATACAAGATTCGTAATAAATATATAATAACGGAGAACCAAGGTAACCGACATAGCTCTAAGGATAAGCAAGCTAAAGTGGAAGTGGGCTGCTCACATTTCCCGAAGAACCGATAACCGTTGGGGTAGACGAGTTCTCGAGTGGAGACCACGTTTAGGCAAACGTAGAGTAGGATTCCCTGTGGCCAGGTGAAGTGACGACCTGCGAAAATCGTCTGGAAGAAAATGGTTGAAGGGAGCTAAAGACCGAGCTCAGTGGCGTGCATTAGGAGAAGCCTACGTCTAGTAGTGGACAAATATATGATGATAATGATGATGAAATGTTATTCCAATTATCACTTCTCCAAGTTGCATTAAAATCCGTCCAGTAGTTTCTTGTTGAAGGATACCTTTCAAAAAATACCTATACAGTTCAATTTTTAATGAAAACTAGCAGTGCCCTAGGCTTTTCCCGCGTGGTCATTTCTTCCAGGACCAAACGTCGAGGTAAATAAAATTAAGTTTTCAGCGCGATTAAGTCCCGTTTAAATATATAACTATGTGTTCGAATCGCGAAAGTTTTAAAGTTACAAGTACCTATAAAATACAATATACTCCATTTCTTCAAAATTCGTTCAGCCGTCAAATAGTTTTTTATCGATTGCTCGGCATCTAATCATCGGATTAAAATACCAAGTACCCCAGTTTTTAAGCCCAACCCTAAACTATCCAACACTGAAACCGCATCGCAGTTGGTCCAATAGTTATTACGTGAAGCGCGAACAAACATACAGACAAAAAGACACCTTTTCTAAAAATGTGGTACTTTTGTTCAGTAACCTATTTTAAGTACACAAGACCTTTTTTTTAATTATTTTCTTGGTACAGATGTTTTGGTACTTTTTGCTTTATTATTATAAATAATTCTATAATTAATCGACTTCACAAAAGGGGGAGGTTCTATGTTCGACTCTTTGTTATTTATTTAAATTACTTATAGACGAGTTTTTTTTTTTAATAGTTTACCTCCAGGTTGGTCCCATATAAATTGTACTAGTGGCTCTGTGAGCTGTGGACCTCGCGCGTACAAACTTTTTTGCAAACAATCTAGCGGTGCACAGTAGCGCCATCTAGTGTAACGATATAAAATATTGTAACGATATAAAAGGGTGTAACGTGAATTTCCGAGAGTAAAGGTAATAAAAAATAAATTGGGGCAAGTCAGACCAAAAGTGGGGTGAGTCGGGATTCTTGCCCCATTCGGTCGCTCTGAACGCGAGGATAGCGTCCTTTTCTATCGTACCTTTCTTCGGAATCACTCAAAACTAAAAATACTCGTTACTATTTTGAAATTAATAAAATTACCTGGATAAACTTAGAACGGCACGAGCTTCAAGAACTATTGGATCAAGACCGTTCGGTAATGTACTAGCTAGTGGGTACTATAGTGGAAGATAAAACATACAACTCAAATTCACCAATACAATATTTATTATCCTTGGTTTAATTTTGCTTACTTACTTAAAATTTAAGGAACCGTGCCGTAGGTACGTTGGACGGCCATTCAAGCTAGCATGTAATAGTGGAAGACATAACATGCAATTTAAATTCACCAATACAATATTTATTATCCTTGGTTTAATTTTGTTTACTTACTTATAATCTAAAGAATCCTAGGCTGCAGATCCAACTCAGCAGCCAAGAAATACCAAGATCTAAGATTACCCTGTTATAACTAGGGTCGATATAGAACTGACAAAATTAAGTATTTACTCTAACAAAATATTGATGAAATTTGCCGGCCGGCAGTGTAGTCTACTTATTTACCTTTCTCTATAGGATTTAGCCGTTATGTTAGTGAAGGTAATTCTCCATCCGACGTTTCAGCAATGTCCAATTCGCGTGAGAGGTAGCCAGGCTAGACCCCTCAGGCGTTGCAGGTGTCCAGCAGGTCGGTGGGGAACCAAAGTTCAACACTCCGGTTAACGAAATATATGGATAAAATACGATACCGCATCCCAAGAACGTGGCAGGAATCGTTGGGTATAATGTCGGCGTGGCGTAACGTATCGCGACACGGCGCCTTTTCTACTTAAATCCGGGGGAAGAAGCCTCCTTCGTGGGGTGTTTCAGTCCGGGGGGGGAAATCTCCGTCGTGGGGTCTCAGTCCAGGGGGGAAAACCCGCTGTGAATGAATAGACACAAAGTTTTTTTAGAATTCGAGACTTTGAGAACGCAACCGCTCTCATTTCGCTAAAATGGCGTCTCGAAAAATGGATAAAAGTGATTTCACAATCGCAATCATTACTGCCGACAATACCAAAAATACCAACAAAATATCTCACCTTATTTTACGGGTTTTATAATATGCAGGGAAAAAACTTGTCAGTCCTGCTAGGCTCTCCAGTACGAAAAAAAGATTTACGCTTGTCGCCTCCATTGCCAGTTTCTTTCTGTCGCCGGATCTAGTATTTTATATTTAGCAAAATCTATCCGAATAACATTTCGTTTCACCAGGAAACCGATCAGCGCTTACACATGGGCTTTGGAAATGATAATATGGTTTTATTTTTATTTTTAAGATTTCTCACCCTAGAAATCACATTTGTTTATTTATCGTTTCTTTAACTATTTTTGACAGCTAAACAACTGCCAAGAGAAATAATTGTTATAAACTATAGTCCATAAAACGTTCCGTTCACTTCCAGACGGAAAGTACGGAACGCGGTTTTTTTGCTTCGCTACTGTTATATTATCATAAAACTATATACTGTAACTATTAAATTATGATATTGTATGGGTTTGCTTTGGAAACAATCTACGTTCCTAAATTTAACATTTGTTGCATTTAATTGGTTTGTTTAATTTTATTTTCTATTTGCTGACATTGCGGGACCGTGCCGAACAACGGAACGCGCCCTTTTGTTTTGACAGCTAATCGATGCAAAGATAAGTAAAATTTCGGTAGAGGTCACCACTTGTCTCCGTGTTTATCAATTGAACTTTATTAATTATTTATTTATTATTTGATTCCCAGTTATTCCTTGTTCCCTTACGTATTTATTTCAATCAATTGACCTAATGAGAGTTATAAAGACGTGATCAGTAGTGCACGGACGTATTGTATTCATCGAAGTGTTTATAACCTCCGAACATGACTATTGTTTTTGGAACTCTGATTTACAGGATTATATCATGTAAGTAAACAACGTACGATAATCTATTTTATGTACCCGATCGTCTGCTTTCGCTGGTATTCACAAAATACGAACGATAGTACTGTTTCAATCAACTATGCGCAACTTCAATGTCGTCATCTGTTAGATTCTAACAACAAACAATAGAATGGCTTGTCTGTTGTTTATTTACTCCAAAAACGAAGATACATTCTAATACGTGAGTATATTGAGCAATATGCAATTATAATTCTAGTTTTACTATTATAAAGATGCGTTTCTATTAGTTGTTTATGTGTTGTCTTGTTTATTCCTACTTGTACTTGTCGAATTGTTGTTTTGTATTGCTAGTTATAGGTTTATTGTTTTTTTATTTAAGTAGCGTTTTGTCAATGCTACACTAGTTATCTTATTGTAAAACTAACCAACAAGGTGCTCCATCAATCCCTACCTAGTGGGTAAAGGGCTGATTCCACTGGAAGAAACCGAAAAGCGAGAAATTTGCTGTATATTGAGGAGCTATTCTGCTCATCACGCCGAAGATCCTCATCAGATCTTCACCAAATTTTTATGAGACCAATTTAAAGTTACTATCTTTCAAATTAAAAAAAACCCATCTAAATCGGACCTTATAAGGCGGAGATATTCAGTAGCCCCCTGTTTGCCCCATTTTGGGGGAAGTACCTCCCACATCAAAATTCCCCGACGGCTAAAAAAAACTAAAAATTCGTTTAAATTGTATACCAAGTTTCGTCTAGATCTGTTGAGAAATGCGACCTGTAGATGAGAACAGAGATCCGGACATCCGGACATATGAAAGCATTTTTGCCAAAGCTGAAAAAGAGACGCTTCGCGCTCGCTCGGTCAATAAAAATTGGTTCAGAAGTATTTTTTAGTTATTAGCCAATCCATTTGAAGTATATATTTTGTACATGTTTTTTTGTAAAGTACTTGTATTGATTGTTCCAGACCAAAGTCCAGCTGGAGTCGCACATAAGAACGCACACCGGAGAGAGACCATTCATTTGCGAATACTGCCCCACTACGTTCTCGCAGCAATCCAACTTGTACAAGCATAATAGACAGGTTCGTATTATTTTACCGACATACTCGTAGCTCTAAAGATAAGCAAGCTGAAGTGGCAGTGGGCTGGTCACATTTCCCGAAGAATCGAAACCGTTGGGGTAGACGAGTTCTCGACTGGACGCCCTGTGGCCGGGAGGAGTGAGGACCTGCGAAAAGCGGCTGGAAGAAAATTGATGAGCGCTGAAGACCGAGCTCAGTGGCGTGCATTAGGAGAGGCCTACATCCAGCAGTGGACAGATATAGGCTGATGTTTGATCCTCGGCTTTAGTGCTGAAAGTGCTTCGGAAAGCAGTTCGGAAACTGTCGGTCCCTGCTGTTATTGATTGATAGCAGTCGTTCAGCATTATCACATAACTGACACCAGAGGTCAGCAGCCCAGCACCTCATACGACAAGCAAGCAAGGCGCCCTGCGGCTTTGCCCGCGTGGACATTGTGCCGGGGTAGTAAAAAAACCTAAGAAAGTCATCTCATGATGCATGCTAATTCATTGTCAAATTTCATCAAGATCGGTTCAGCCGAATAGGCCAATCAGTAGGTATTTTTACCCTACAAAAGGTGGAGTAGTTTTTTTTATTTGCTTTGTTTAGGTATGGGATCTATATGAAAAAAACCTAATTTTCAAGCTCGAGATTAGCCGCCATCTTGAATTGAATGTGTCAAAATTTGCTTTTCTTTTAATAAAGTCTCAACAGTCGGTTTTATGATATGTCTTAGAGGTAAAAAGTTACAAGAGGCGAAAAAAATAAAAAATATTTTGGTCCAAGAATACTCCTAAAAACTTATTTTCATGTATGACACCGTTTGGCTGTCGGTCTGTAATACCGGAGTTCAATTCCCAACTGGAGTATTAACATTTTGCACATTAAAAATGTATGTGATGGCTTATAACTTGAAAATGGCCGAGCTGAGGCGGAAAGACGAGCGGCGCGGCGACGCGTTTCCTCGCCTCTTGATCGCCACGCCAACAGTCGGCGTTACCGCCGTACTGCGCCATTAGATGTTTACACATCAATAATATATACAAAAACTGTTTCAACTACAGATTGAACTTTAATACGAGTATGACCGTGCTAATGGCTCATCCTTCGGTCACGTTAGATAGATAGATAGATAACTCTTTATTGCACTAAAAACTTAAATTATAGCTCAACAACAAATAACCTTGCCCAGCGTGGCGATTATGGGCAAAACCTATCATGAACGACAATAACAAAAAATGGCCCCTAGTTCTCAGTCGCTCTGCTAGTCCGAACCACGGTGACGGTCTCGGAAATGGCAGGGCAGGGGGTGCGAAGAATCTCTGGGCGACGGTAGGCCACCAAAAACAACTTGACTTGGCAACGTATAATGGACGAACGCTTAGGCTGGATGAACATTTGGCACAGTTGGAATCGGAATTGCATAGGATACTTTGGCAGATTCAGGGGCTAAGTGAAGTCCGAAGAGAGGGAGAGGACACCTTAACCCTGGAATCAGGCCACATAATGTATTTCCGAGAGGGGGATCAACAACCAGGGTGGCGTTGGATTCCTCGTCAATAAGGCCCTCGCTGACAATGTTGTAGAAATATCCAGTGTGTCGACCAGGGTAGCGTACCTAGTGCTGAAACTATCTGAGAGATATAGTCTCAAAATTGTACAGGTTTACGCAACGATCTCGGCACACTCGGACGACGAAGTGGAAGATATGTATGAAGACATATCTTCAGCGCTATATAACACACTAAAGCGCACTACAACGTTGTCATGGGGGACTTTAACGCTAAAGTGGGAGTACAGGCATGCGGTGAATCGAAGATACGTCCACACGGTTATGGAAGTGTAATCACAGGGGGCAAATGCTCGTCAATTTCTTGGAGAAAGAGGGGCTCTTCTTAATGGTGCGACGTGACCTTCGATGCTGCAACGCAGAGTCGAAAAGGCGATTGAGCAAAATCGGGGGTTAGAAGTGTTCGCCGAGCATTTGAAGCGCTCGCATCTGACAAAGCTTAAGAGCTCAAGTGGCCAAACTGTAACTTCAAGGCCTGAGATCTTAGCTGAGATAGAAAACTTCTATGTCCAATTGTACGAATCGCGTGCTTCACTAACCGCCACTATTACGGAGGATCCTAGAGCCACTCTTACTCGCCACTACACAGAAGACCTGCCAGAAGTCAGCCAAGATGAGATTGAGATGGCGCTCGGGCAGCTTAAAAATGGAAAAGCCCCAGGCGAGGACGGAGTCACTTCGGAGACCTTGAAAGCAGGTGGTAAACCTGTACTTCGAGAGCTTCAGAAGTTGTTCAACTCTGTTCTGAATACTGGGAGAACTCCAAAGGCGTGGAACAGGAGTATTATAGCATTATTTTTCAAAAAGGGTGATAAAAGCTTTCTGAGAAACTACCGCCCCATCTCAAATTCAAATTTCTCACTCCTGAGCCACGTCTATAAGTTGTTTTCGAGGGTCATCACAAATCGTCTCGCAAGAAGACTTGACGAGTTTCAGCCTTCGGAGGAGGCCGTTTTTCCCGGAGGATTTGGTACCATAGACACAGTGAGGCAGATTATACAAAAGTCCGAAGAGTATAATCAGCCTTGCTTTTGTGGATTATGAAAAAGCCTTTGATTCCGTTGAGATCTGGGCTCTTTTGGAGTCACTGCAGCAATGCCAAGTAGACTGGCGGTATATCGAGGTGCTGAGATGTCGTTATGACGCCGCAACTATGAGTGTTCAAGTACAGAACAATCAGTCTAAACATATCCATTTGGACAGAGGAGTGAGACAGGGGGATGTTATATCCCCGAAACTGTTCAACAACGCCTTGGAAGATATGTTTAAGACTCTGGACTGGAAAGGGAAGTAAGTATAAATATAAACGGCGAGTACATCTCACACTTACGATTTGCCGATGACATAGTCTTTAAGGCGGAAGCGGTGCAGGAACTTGAGCAAATGCTAAACGGCCTGGCTGATGCTTCTAGACAGGTCGGTCTCGTGATGAACTTAGATAAGACCGCCATGTTATACCGTCATGTATAACGATCTTATTACCCCAAGACCTGTAGCTGTCGATGGTGAGTCCCTCGAAGTTGTTAATGAATATGTCTATATCGGGAAAACTTTGCAGTTGGGTAGACGCAACTTCGAGAGGGAAGCCAACAGAAGGATTCAATTAAGCTGGGCATCGTTCGGGAAACTTCGTCAGGTCTTCTCGTCGGTTTCAATGCGTGCGTCCTACCAGTGCTGACATACGGAGCAGAGACGTGGACACTCATGGTGGGACTAGCCCACAAGTTTCAAGGTCGCTCAGCTACTGATGCTTGGAGTTTCTCTGAAGGATAAGATTCGGAACGAGGAAATCCAACGGAGGATCAATCACCGACATACTCGTAGCTCTGAGGATTAGCAGGCTGAAGTGGCAGTGGGCAGGTCACATATTTTGTCGAAGAATGGACAACCGCTGGGGTAAACGGGTTCTTGAGTGGAGACCACGGTTGGCAAACGTAGTATAGGGCCCCCATCGGCCAGGTAGAGTGACGACCTGCGAAAGGCGGCTGGCAAAAACTGGATGAGAAGACCTGAAGACCGGGCTTTGTGGCGTTCATTGGAGAGGCCTATGTCCAGCAGTGGATGGATACAGGCTGATGATGATGAACAATTAACATAAAAAAGTACAATCGGCGGCCTTATCACTACGTAGCGATCACTTCCAGGCAACCTTAGATTAGAAAGCGAGAACATGAACATTAATTTTGAAGGTTTTACATATATTGATAACTTATATGAATATAATAGTATGTATAAAGTTTTGAATTTGTATCCCCTGGAAGAGACTAGTTTCCCACAGCACAGGGAATCCTAGTGTGGGAACTAGTTTACCCACAATTAACATAATTAACCAAATATCGTTTACCGATAGCTGTTCGGTGTCCGATTGTTTTGTAAGGGTTTTGGCAACGAAATAAATCTATTATTATTATTATTATTAATGAACGATAGTATGCATGTGCAAGTATATATTTACTGGTATTTTTTTCTAACCTATACTGTCCCACTGCTGGGCAAAGTTCTCCCCCATATCCTGAAATTAATAATAAGTAAATAATAAAATAATAAAAATTAATACATTTATATTGTGGCGTGACAATGACTGAGTAAAGCGTCGTGTCCTTCAGGACAATGTGGAAAGCACCAGACCAGACCACGTGGAATTTCACCCGTGCGATGGACTGACCAGCTTCACCTTTGAGCGGCCCCTTGCTTGAGTGTACCAGGATGACCACGTATAGAGAGAGGTGGTAAAGCAACGTGTGCGAGTTACATCAGCCTCGGACAATAATACGAATGCATAATGACCACTACCGCTCTGTGAAGAGCGAAACAAATAATAAGAATATATGAATATCACGCGCTGGGAAGTAAGGCTTCCAAAACGACGATAAAAACGTGGTAAAATGTTAGCAGTTTTGTCATTTTTATACTGATAGACACTTTTGTCATAAAATCTATTAAAATAATAATTATTTAAAAATAATCCAATTTCGGCACTTTCATTTCAAGGTGGCGGCTAACGCTTCCAACCCTCGAGGTTTCGCTCGATTTTTCCCATCCACCCCTTGCATAAGCAATACAAATGAAAAACGTTTCTACTCTACGTCTATGTATGTGAGTTTCTTTGTTCCACCATGTCTTTTAAATGCCTGAACAGATTTAGACGTGTGGGGTAACGTTAGAATCCCATCACATCATGGTTACATCCCCCCCCGAGTAAAACAGAGCTTTTTTTTTAAATAAAAAAAATATGGCGGGTTTATGGCTCCATTTTCAAAAACGAAAAATTAAATTTTTTTTTTTTTTTGCTTCTTAGCTATGGATACTATTGAAAATAATTTTTTACTTATATATTACAGCAAACCGCAAACCGTAAAAAATGCATATTATCTTAAAATAATCTTTCAATATTGTGAGACAATGTATTGGTATATAAACTAACAAGAGCGTGACTCATTAATTATATAGATATGTCACGACTCACTCACGAGTTATTTCGTCGAACAATTCATCCATCGTGTAGGGGGTCTCCCTACACTTCGCTTGCTTGTTCGTGCAAGCCAGAGAGAACTTTTATTCCCCCGCGGTTGTCGTTGTCGATTCTGCGAACTATATGGCCTGCCCATTGCCACTTCAACATGCAAACTCGTCGGTTCCTATATAATTACTATTTCTTTATTCTCAGGTGCACCTAAACGTGAAAAGCAAGCGCTGCCCGCTCGCCAGGAAGAGGAAAGACAGACCGGAAGCGGAAGTTAGGTTAGAGCCCTCGGAAATGCCTATTGAGTACGCCGTCGATATACAGTTTCCCATGGTTTGAAAACACGATCACATTGTACTATTTGCGTTTTAGCAGTAACGTTGTTATTCAATAGATATGTCACCGTTAGATTGTAAAAACCGATAGATTACAATTTAATGGATCCTAATTCGTTAGATTGTAAACAAACTGTTGTAAATAATTATAATTTATATCCGTTTGCCCCCACGATCTGCCACCGCTTGGGGGCAGAAGGCAGCACTTATGGTTATCAGCCACCACTTATGAGAAATGATGGCAGATGGTACACCTTATGGCTATCTGCATATACTCGTATGATAAATGGGGGCCAACCGTCAAGTTTGAAAAATGAGGGCCGA
This sequence comes from Alsophila aescularia, assembly GCA_946251855.1. Taxonomy (NCBI): domain Eukaryota; kingdom Metazoa; phylum Arthropoda; class Insecta; order Lepidoptera; family Geometridae; genus Alsophila; species Alsophila aescularia. The sequence continues at coordinate 65,140,879 of OX276373.1, forward strand.
TGACTAATAGCCATAAAGTGAATTAACTCTTTTGGCTATTATTATATTATGGCCCCACACCCAATATCATTTCTTAGTAAAAAATAAATAAAAATATTAGTTCATTTTAGGATTAAATCAGTATTATTTTAAATATGTACTTATTTATAACATGAACTCATTTTTATGTTACGGAAAACTGCTCCCCTCGGTTTTACCCGCATGTTTTTTTCAGAACCTAAAGTACCTATAGGTACCAAATTTCAACAAAATCCGTTCAGCCATATCAGCGTTAAGAAATAACAAACATACACACTTACAAACTTTCTCCTGTATACTTATAATCAAACAGTAAGTAACAAAAAATAAATAGCATTAAATAATAAATAGCATTAAAGTATTGTATAGTTGTATCATTGAAAAAAAAACGCTACAATGAAGGTAATAAAAATAATGCTCTAGGGGCCACAAGAATATGACATTTATAAAAATAGTGTCTGTCATTTTGTTCGCGCATCACTTAAAAACTACTGAACCGATTGCGATGCAGTTCACTTACGGATAGCTTGGGCTTTGACATAAATACTGGTGTACTTGGTATCTCAATCCGATGAGTAGAAACAGTGCTATCGATAAAAAACTATATACTAAATTTAGTATATTGTATTATAGTTACTTTAACATGAAAAATGACTACGCGGGCAAAGCCGCGGGCCACAACTAGTTAAGGTATAATCTCATATGAAAACAATGTCGGTTTCATTAATGATGTATAATGAAGTTAATATTATATATATAAAAATCTGTATATAAACAGTTAATGTAAGTACATTTTGTATTGTTTAATTTATAAAGTTAATTATAATATTATAAAGTTTTATTTGTAGTTTAATTTTTACCCGACTACGGCGAAGCAAGGGAAGGGTAATTAAGTTAACAGTGTATCTATGTATGTGTATATGTGGATGTTCCACCATAGCATCGCCCCTTCTCGTGGTCTGATCAGTTAGGCCACGAGGATACGCCCGACGTTTTAAGGCAATTGGTCCGATCTTGACAAGCGAGGTGTCCATCGACTCGTCTTCAACGCGTCTTCAGGTATAGAGTGGCATAAGCTATATTATTTTACCCGACTACTGCGAAGTGAAGGTACGGTTATGTGTTCAAACTTAAAACTTGGTCCGATTTTGACAAGCGTGATTTCAATCGATTCGTCTTCATGTATAGTGTCATAGGCAATTTTTTTACCCGACTACGGCAAGGCAAAGGGAGGGTCATGTGTAAAAACTTGGTCCTACTTTGACAAGCGAGATTTCAATCGATTCGTGTGTCATAGCATAGGCTATTTTTACCCGACCGTAATCGGGTTTTAGTTATTGAACTGATATCTTGTTAATTGTGAAAAGAGGTTTTTGATGTTTTATGATTATAGCAGTAACTCTTGCTTAGCGGAACCATCCCTTTAGCTTATAATCTTCCTAAAGTATCCACACCAATATATAAAAGTGAAACGTGATCTGTTTGTTTGGGGAGCTTTCACGCGATAACGGCCGGACGGATTTTGGTGAAATTGTGAATCGAGATAGCTTATACCCAAGAAGAACACAAAGGATGCTTTTCATCATCATCATCATACTTCACTCTCAAACGGCTGAACGGATTTTGATGGAATTTCGAATAGAGATAGCTATAACCCTTGAATAACACATAGTGCACCAGTCGAAATAAATCCTCCAGGGGATCTTACAGAGATTCTTCTTGGCCAGGGAATCCGTGTGGACAAATAATCCAAATGAATCCCCCAGGGGATCAATGTTAGGGGAGCCAAGTGGACGGAGGCATCATTATCATCATCCCACACACGGTTGGAACCGAGGGGCGCAGCTACAGTATCTAATAGTGATGTAACGAATATTCGCATTCGCGAATACTCACATATTTTTGCATATTCGCATTCGCTTTCGCGAAATTATTGTGAATGTTTTTGCGTGTATAATTTTTTAAGTAGGTATTGGTTAATATAAGAAAATCCAATTCCTTTAATTTCTTATGTTTTTTAATGCAATAAAAAGTAACTTAACCTCGTAATCACATTATCAGTCTTCTCTTTATCATTTGGTATCATTTATTTATTTAAGTTTGGGCAATGAAGCTTAACAATCAAACTAAAATCAATCATCAAACTAAAGCTTAACATCATAACAATTTAAAAAACAAAACTATATACTAAATGGCCTAAATGCAATGTAAACAAACAAAAATAGTCTTCTATGAATTTTTACCAAAGTTTAATGATAACATTAAATAAATAATAATCTACACATACTTCTACAATAAATAAACTATAATTAAAATCAAATAAAAGTTTAACATGAGTTGCTGTCATCATAATCACAAAGTGTTTATAGTATATCTATATTATATAGTTTATAGTATTTATAGTATAAATATAATCATTTTACATAAGTGTTAACAGTTAACACTTTAAGCAAACAAAAATTAAATTAAATCTTTTACTTTATTAAAGCTAAAAAAATAAATTGTTATTAGAACTTGTGACACAAAATTTTAATGCAATTGAAACTAATAAAATTAAATTCTTCTATTAAACTTTTCTCAGTCTTTAGATACATTTTTAATATTAAGATATTCAAACAAAAATTATATTCTTCTACAGTAGACCATTAAATAGTCTAACTCTAAACAAACTAAAAAATAGATTCTTAAACAAAATTTCACTAGAATTTGATTTACTCATGTTTATAATCTCACACTGTAACCTCAAAATTCACTTGTTTTGTTTAAGAAAACACCGGCGCGAGCGGAATGACACTTCAATCGGATGCGTTCTTATTAACTCGGCTATTCTCGGAACGAAAAACAGACGGAACGCACTTCGTTCGAACGGGACTGCCGCTAAAGTCACCAAGCCATAGACAAATGGCGTCAAATTTAAACAAAAACTGAATATTCGCATTCGCATTCGCGAATGTTTGCAGCAGATATTCGCATTCGCGAATGTCCAAAATATTACATTCGTTACATCACTAGTATCTAATAAATTGTAAATAAACCTAATACCAAATGTTCTTCATCGTGTCGATGTTCCAATGTTTATTTTTAATTTCTAAGTTGACTGTTTAGACAGTTCTGGTCTAGTATTCAGCTACTTTTATCCCTAGGGGAGACGCCTCGTGGATTTCCTAAGGGCACGGCAACAAATGCTCCATTTTTTGTGTAGACACACCGCATTGTGCCCTACTTAGTTCGATGAAACCTCACTTGCTCATTTTGCTCCTGCAACGACCCTCGTGGGTCCGGAGTCTGTTACGCGACTTCCACGTGGGCCACGGGAGGTCATGCAGGAAGTCGGTGGATGGAGGTGATACAAGATCGCTCGCCATGGTGCTCTTTGGGGGAGGCCTATGTTCAGCAGTGGACTTCTAAAGGCTAACATGATGATGATGACCCTTAATTTATATCAAAAAAGGTAGCGCCAGTGACACAGTTTGTCAGCTAACGAAGGGAAGTTTCACTCCACACATCGCCGCGTCTCCCGTCGTTGTTACTTAATAATTAATCAGCGATGCCCACGGCTTTTCCCGCTTGGTAATTTTTCAGTACCAATATACCTATAGAGTTTGAGTTTGTTTCATCAAAAGTTGTTCATGCTTTCAATAGTTTTTTAATGATTGATTTGCTTATACTCATCGGATTGAGATACCAAGTACACCAGTTTTAAGTCAAACCCTAATCCGTCAGTGAAAACCGCATCGCAATCGGTCCAGTAATTTTACGTTATGCGCGAACAAACAGACACAAACACGATCTAAGTCAGTTTTTAAGTCAAATAAGCTATCCAACAGTGTAACAACATCGTAATCGATCCAGTAGTTTTTACGTTACGCTCGAACAAACATACAAACAGATTTTATTCACAAACAAATAGGGATTAGAATATATATACATTATTTCTTTCTTTAATATCAAAATTACTGATGCTCTTCACTACGCTACTTTCAAATAAGGTTGGGTTTATCATAATGTTCTGCTGTGAGGGTGTGAGCGAATGACTGAAGGAGAAGTAGGGATCTTCCTTGCACTAGATGTCACTGACTATTTGATATTGACTATTTGGTCCTCGGTTCTATAAAAAACTTCCCACGTAGCTCAAGGTAACAGTTTTCTTGTTTTTAATTGATGCCGAGCGGAGGATGGTGCGGCCGTTCTCTGCGCCACTCTGTCTCCACTCAGGTAGTCAGTAGTGGTGCGGGGAATGTGACGTGGAGGGAGGGCTCGGACAATTTGGCGCAGACTCGAGGAGGTGGTCCCCTCTCAGCACTACTATCCGCTTGAGCACGTGTTTCAAGGCTTCCCAAATCTGGCGTCAGTGTTCGGTGCAGCGCTGGACACTTAGCTAGCTTAGCTGTGGCTGTACTAGCGGTGGCAATGGATGTGGGAAGCCATGAGGAGCTCAACGCCGGGAGCCGGTGGAGGAATTTATTCCTCTCTGAACCCCAGAGGCCTAGGTGGTGGACACGGGGGTGTGTATCATCAGCATAATGTTTCGAGGTGGCGCGCACTGTTTTTCTGTGTGCCCCTCAATGCCTGCCATGGGATGGAGAATAACTCTGTCTCCACCCCAACCGAGAGGTAATAAACAATAATAGGTATTAGATTATATTGTTTTTGTATTATCTTGTCACAATAGGTAGATAAGTTACTGTCTGTAGCAGGTACTGTATATTTTCTTTACCTAAAGTCACGACACGACACGAGCAAGGTAGCATTAAATAGCAACGTAGCATTAAATATCAACGTAGCATTAAATAGCAACGTAGCATTAAATAGGTACTTAATACTTATATAGATAAACAAGCTTGATCTCTCTTTCACGTCACCTAAGAGGTAGAGCTTTAGGTGACGCAAGGCTAATATATACATACACTGTACAAAACTTAGTAGCACACTTTTAATGTCTGTCTGTTCGCGCATCACGTTAACTACTGGACCGATTGCGATGTGGATTGGGAGGGTTCTTATTCTAAGCCGAGACAGACACGGCGCAAAGAAGAAAATATTTTTTGCAAAGAAGAAATATTTGAAGAAGTGTTTGATGATTTTGTCCATCTCAAGTCTAGAAGGGTACCTCTTCAATCAACATAGATTTTTAAGCACTAACCTGTGATTGCTAAAAGAGTTACTTTTATGGAATATAATATATTATCTGTTCATTGAATGTGTCTGTAAAGAAATAAAAGTAAATCCAGAACTTTACTTATCTACTTTCTTTGTATATTCTAACAAAATAGTGCTTTGTCATGGTCACAGGGGCCCCATTAAATCCTAATGTGCCCAGGACCCCCAATAGATTAAAGACGGCCCTGATGACTTATTTGTATGAAAGTTGAAATAAAGCCAGCCCAACATTGCCCACTTCCCTAATGAACAAACTAATAATGACTTTTATTGTACGTTTATGTTCTGGATCACATCTTTGCTCCTTTTTCATACTTGATTCTTAAAACCAACCTCTTAAATCTTAAAATGGCTTCACAAATGAAGGGTGGCAAAATTGGACACAAATCCGCATAACTTTACACGCCTACTTTTCTTTTGTTTTTAGAGAAAATACGCAAAAATCAAGTTTTTTTTTGACTAGTTTAATCGATTCTAAAACGGTTAAATTATAAAACCTTAAATCACGTGCGGCTCAATACCCCGTATTTTTTAGACAGTGGCGTAAACAGTGTAAAAATTAGCAAAGTTTGAGGATTTCGAGGTACACATAAACTTGAGAACCACCTTTTATTGAAGTCGGTTAATAACAAATGGAAACGTGGTAGGTAGCTATTCTTTAAAAATAATAGGCATAGTGTGCACATGTCGCATTAAGTTTAAAACAAATTCATAAATAAATATAATATGTCTTCGCTCATGAGAAATAGGAATTATTATAGTTTGTTTAAAATGGTTGCTATTCACGCCAGCACTAGGTACTCTAAATTTCAGCGTTGGCAGAATGTTACTTTTGTAACATTTTACGTTACTTTTGTTACTTTCATGTTACACGACTAAAAATGTTACTTTTACGGAACTTTTACGACAAAAATAAGTATATATATATTCAAATTAAATCAGGAATAAATAAAAAAAGCGTAAAACGGAACGCACTAAAGGAAGTTTTCGTTCCTCGTGCTAGCGCACTTGATTTTGAGCCATCAACGTCTCGAATTGGACGAATCGCGAAATGGACCAATCGCGAATAAGCTGAATTGTTGCTATGAATTGTAGCTGTGAATGAAGACTTTTTGACTGAATGAGCGCGAAGCGCAAGCGTAGCGTCTCCGTTTCAGCTTGGGCAAAACTGCTTTCGTATGTGTTTCCGGCTCTCCTTCTCTACAGGTCGTATTTCTCAACCGATCTAGACGAAACTTAGTATTCAGTTTTTTTTGTGGGGGGGGGGGGCGGGGGAGGCATGTACTTCCTCCAGAAAAAGGCTAAAAGAGTGCTACTGAATATCTCCGCCTTATTAGATTCTATTTCAATGGTATTTTTTTATGTGAAAGGTAATAAGTAATTAATATTGAACATTAAGTTGGTCTCATAAAAATTTGGCGACCTGTAGAGGAGAACAGCTGGGCCTGGATTCTGTATGACCACTCACGCCAATTCCACGCGAATTCCACGTCGATGGAATCACGAACACGCAGGCGGCGTGGAATTGGCGTCTTCAAATTAGAGAATTAGGCCCCTAGACAGGTGGACGGCGCGCGGACATCTGGACTTACGAAAGCATTTTTGGCCAACTGTAACGGAGACGCTTCGCGCTAGCTCGGTCTTTAAAGTGCCATATTATAGTATTAGAGTAGTTTTCTACATAAAATAAGCTAATGTTAGTTTTCTCGTGAAAAAGATACTTTTTGAGCTGTCTCGTGTTACTTTTGACCGTCTTTTGACTATCAGTCACTGGCAACACTGCTAAATTTAGAAATAAGCCTTCGCTCGTGAGAAATAAGAATTATTATCGTTTGTTTAAAATGTTTGCTAGTCACGCCAGCACTAGGTACTCTAAATTTAGAAAAACGCCAGCACTATAGTTACTCTAAATTTAGAATTATGATAGCCTTCAGACAATCTCTTCAGATATTGTGTTCTAACAGTTTCCAAAAATGACTTCGCTCTCCCACATTCGCATTTTCCCACTCGATAAAATAGTTATGAGCTTTCAATATTTTTACCGGGACATAGTTGGTAGATTATAGATCATAGATTCTGTATCACATTTATTGTGTAGTTTCTTATATTTTCAGGTGTTAGTAATATAATACTTTCGCCACTTGAACTTGATGAACTCATTTTCGTGAAATTATTTAGTATTTGCACTATCAATATTCATTGTTTCCGTGACGATGATATCGTAAAGCGCGCGCTTTCCGTTTTTTCCTCTCCTCCGTACATTTACATGTTTTTTTTTTACATACAGACAGCGCGCTACGCGACCCAATTTGCACCGCGCACTCTCATTGGTCAACTGTGAGTCAACAACCCTTCATTTATTTCGTGATATACCTATACTAACTTTTCGGCCTAATAACATAAGTCTGAATAGCCTCGCCGAGACATAGTTCGACTTCGGATCTTTAGTACCGGAGTTCAAATCCCAAAAGGAGTGTTTACAAATTGCACGTTAAAAAAATGTGATGGCTTATTACTTGAAAATGGCCGAGCTGAGGCGGAAAGAGCCGACGAGCCACGGAAACTCATTACTACCCTTTCTGAAAGTCTTGAACAGAAAAGACCTACTTTGCTCCCACTTTTCGAGGAACCTATCAGCGTTTTTCGAATAGATGGGATGAAACAGATATTGAAAGTATTACAAAAGAATAATTGATATTGGACTTGTAGTTACCTAGAAAACGTGGATAAACATACATACCTAACATACATAAATTCTCAAAATGTTGTATATTTGTTCAGATACTCATATAGACTTAAGAATGGACCGATTTTGATGCGGTTTTTTATGTTTGAAAATTGATGTGATCGAGATCGTTCTTAGCTGGCGTGTTTATTTTCTGCTAAAAAGGGTCCTCTTAACCGATCTCTGTCTTTCCAAAGTGTAACAATACCAATAAGCGACCATCTGGAGCTTTTGGGTGTCGAACTTACATCAAACCTGAATTTTGGGTCTTATCTTGAATCCAAAGCCAAGGTAGCTGCAAAAAAACTTGGTATTTTGTTTAGGGTTAGGCGGTACTTCACACCGGGACAGCTTTTGAATCTTTATCAAGCACAGGTCCGATCTTGTATGGAGTACTGCTGCCACCTCTGGGACGGTTCTGCCAAGTATAAGCTCGAGTCTTTGGATTCAATTGAGAGACGTGCTCTCAGGCTCAGGCTCATTGGGGATGACACTCTAGTACCTAAAGCTTCAAAGTCTGGCGCATCGACGTGAGTTAGCAAGCCTGTCGGTATTCTACAGATTGCACTAATGGAGAGTGTGCACAAGAACTGTACAACTTACGACTAGACGATCAGCAAAGCGCCACCCTTTTATGGTTGAAATACCTCGCACGAGAACGAAGCGTTACGCTTCTTCATTTATTATAAGAACTGCAAAAGAGTGGAATGCACAGCCCTCGTCAGTGTTTCCGTTAAATTATACCCAGGTGTGTTCAAGTCAAGAGTGAATAGGTATCTACTAGGCAAGCGTGTACACCTTCGACCACATCATCGCTTTCCATCAGGTGAGATCGTGGTCAAACGATTGCCTAAACAGTATCAAAAAATAAAAGTTGGGTGGGAGGGAGTTGAGAAAAGGGGGGGTGAGAATCGTAGTTTCCAAACGAATGGACCGATTTAGCCCCCGAACAAAGAGACGGGTGTTATAAGTGTGGGGTATGTGTATAATGTATATCACTATGACAGTGTATGGAATCGTAGCTCCGAAACGAATGGACCGATTTTGAAACGGTTTTTCGATTTGAAAGCTGATGTGATCGGGAAGCTTCTTAGCTGTAATGGGTGGGTGGGGGTCGGGGGATACCCCCGACTCCCACCCACCAATAATAAAAAAAAGAAAAAAAAAAGATGTATATAAATACATCTTAATTTATGCTTGTTTACTAAGCAATGTATTAGCCTACCTGACTCGTTCGTAGTGCTACCTGACTCGTTCGTAGTGCTACCTGACTCGTTCGTAGTGCTACCTGACTCGTTCGTAGTGCTACCTGACTCGTTCGTAGTGCTATGAACAAGTGGAGTAGCATTAACTTCTTTTTTTGTTGGTAATTTCAATTTGCGTAATCGTGGGGATCGCTCTTGCTCACCATTTTCTTCGCGGAACTTCATTTTTTCTTTGAAAGTTTGTAGATACTGTTTCTGTGAAGGAGTTTTATCGGAGATCCATAGGTAGTTTACATTTGTTTACAAGTTTTGGCGTGTTTGTGTTATTAAAGAAGACATTTAGGGGGCGAACTTTATTAGGAGTGTACTTTCCCAACCTCAAGCACTTTATCGTTTCCGGGCATTCTTCACACAGGACTTTTAATATTTTTGTGACTTCACCATTGTCATGATTTCGTCTAGAAGTGAAGTCTTTATCAAACTTCCCCGAAATTCCTATTAAAACGATGTTCCTTTCTCGTTCACATCGGTCTTTAAAAAACGTGAATAACTTTGAGTACGTTCACCTTAGCATGACGTGAGCCAGCCTGCGTGCTAATGTCAAAAATATATTCGTGATCGCCGTTTTAGTACAAAATGTACTAGGCATGCGATACGCAGGCGACACGATAGTATTTCTGCTGCCTAATTTAGTTCTGTTTAACGTCCGGTAGAGGCGCTTATCAAATTTCATACAAAATGGTTACGCTAACGATACGAACACTTTCTCGCAAATATTCGTGATTGGCCTAAAGATAGCAGGAGCTCAGAATTTGGTACGGACAGGTGTGATAACGTCACATCGCTATTTTGTAGATTTTTGTGTCGTGAGCCTATAGCCTATTATTTAATCTGTGCTATAGCTGGCAGGCTCGGTCCTAGGGTCGTCGTTGCACTTTAGCGATATTGTTTTATGAACTACTAGCTGCGCCCCGCGGCTTTACCCGCGTGAGGGATGATGATGATGATGATGAAAAAGTATCTCCATTCTAAATTTTATCAAAATCCGTTCATCTGTTTGAGAGGGAAGTATAGATAGATAGATAGATATATCTACCACTTAAAAGTTAATCGTACATTGTACATCATAAAACATAAAAAATATATATAAATTGCGGTAACACAATCGGCGGTCTATCTCTTACGGCAATCTCTTAAATGCGGTAACACAATCGGCGGTCTATCTCTTACGTAACACAATCGGCGGTCTATCTCTTACGGCAATCTCTTAAATGCGGTAACACAATCGGCGGTCTATCTCTTACGGCGGTCTATCTCTTACGTAACACAATCGGCGGTCTATCTCTTACGGCAATCTCTTAAATGCGGTAACACAATCGGCGGTCTATCTCTTACGGCGGTCTATCTCTTACGTAACACAATCGGCGGTCTATCTCTTACGTAACACAATCGGCGGTCTATCTCTTACGTAACACAATCGGCGGTCTATCTCTTACGGCGGTCTATCTCTTACGTAACACAATCGGCGGTCTATCTCTTACGTAACACAATCGGCGGTCTATCTCTTACGTAACACAATCGGCGGTCTATCTCTTACGGCAATCTCTTAAATGATGATGATAAAAAGTATACTAGGTGTTATTCCAGGCTATAAGCTATCTCCATTCCAAATTTCATCACAAGCGATCCATTCGCTTGGGAGCTACGGTTCTCACCCCACCCCCCTTTTCTCAACCTCCCCCTCATATAGCTAAGAACCATGTACATCACATCAGTTTTCAAACATAAAAAACCGCATTAAAGTCGGTCCATTTGTTTGGGAAGCTACGATTATCAGCCTCATATCTCATATCAGGCAAATATTTATAAAATTTAATGATAGATTAGGAACTTAAACGCACGTTTGCTGTCTCAGACAGAGGCTGCAGAAGCCAGAAACAATCATTTTAGAATGTTTTTCGTCAGAGGTAGTGCTGGCCTCTGGTGTCAGAGTTTGTCAGGCCGCCCATTTTGGAATATATCGCTACAACTTAACGAGGAGGTTATCGAGGGAACAATGTAACCAAGAAGTCCTTACTCGGATATTTCTATCCTCAGATCCGTTGATCGCGAGTATCAGGCCAAAACCAGAATGAAAAACACCCTTTTAAGAAACGATAGAAATGTTGTTGATGCTGATCCTGAAGATTTTAGCTCCGAAGAATCAGAGGCGGAAGATACTGGACATGAAGAAGTACCCTGGCAATCGTCGACTTGTTAATGCAGAGTACAACCACGGTACATTCAGTAAAATTAATGAGATGTAAATCTAAATATTAGTAATTTTGGTAAAAAATAAAAAAAAAACACCAAAAAAACATGTTTTTTATACAAGCCACTATATAACCCCTAGTAGGTACATCATAACAAACAAACACAATTATAATTTTACCCGGCTAGAAAGGCCAAATACCCCTAAGTGTGGCATGGCGATCGAGCGCCTCCGAGACGTGAGCGCTTGTGGCTCTTCGGTTTCCGGCTCAGCTCGGCCAATATTCAAGTTATAAGACATAACATGAAAAATGAAGAAGAAGAAGAGTTGCGGATTGTTAATCAGCAACGGTGCAAAACCTTGCTCGTTGTTTTAGTTATTTTCTTTTTTTATGATTACACATCTGCCAGGCGTCCCACGACGCCTCATTATTATTTTTTACGTATTCCTAAGTAGACTTTTTGATATTGAATCGAAAGTTCTCAACGTGATCTTTACAATACCCAAATAACCCCTACCCTATCTAAATCGCGAGTTATACCGAAATAGATCACACAAAAAACTTTTATTTTGCTCTTTGCGTCCGCTCTAGGCGTGGGCGTTATATAGCATAGCTCGTTGTCCCAACGTTTTCAGTGAGCAACAACGCAAACGTTACGGGCGACTTTGACAACGATCTATTTCTTAAAACGTCTATTTCCTAGTTTGCTAAACAATTGGCGTTGCGAATAGCGGTCGCATGAGATGCAAGCAATCTGGCAACGCAGCCGACATAACGAACCAATCAAGTGAAATGGAATGAGTTGAATTTGACGTCTAGAAATGCAACCATCTCTTTTGTACACGTGCTAGACGCGCGGGTGCGAAAGAGACGGTTACGGCGTGATCGTAATTTCGATGTGCTTTTGCTTTGTGCATTTTCGTGACGTTTGACATGCTACCGATGATACTGTTTACTATGAAAAAAACAACAAAGTTGTAATAAAAAAAAAAACATTTTTTTTCAAACCAGCCTAAGTAAATGTATATAAAATTAACATTTAAATACGCCTACATAATAATACCTTTTAATTTGAACTGCTTCTAACTACTACTATCTAAGTATTACCTACTTTATTTATACAGCCAGTCTAAGCCTGGAAAAAGTATGACAAAAAATGTGCATGCAGTCGCCATGAACATAGCAATCGAAAAAGGTAACGTTATTGTGAATAGATGTTAGTTAAAAAACGTAAACCTCTATCATAAAAAAAACATTTATCGAAAAACGGACATTGTTTTGAGAATAAACCTCTATGAGAGTTAGACGGTTGTGAAATAGATCGTTATAAAATAGACGGTTTGGAAAACGTTATCGAGAATCAAAACGCGTTTCGTTTTGTTATTTAAAAATCACACAACGACATATGACTACCGCTCCCTCCGTCCGCCTCGGATCTTTTTTCGGTCGATCTGGTCTTTTGTCAAAAGCATCATTACATCAACGAGCTGACTTTATAAGCTAAAAAATTACACCAAAATTAGATCAGAAATAAGAATAGATTAGAAAGAGACGATATCGATATTTTCTTTATGGTACGGTTATGTTACCCATAATATGTTTCGGTGTGATATTCACCAGGGTAGCCGGTAGGCGTTGATGCTTGAGCGGTTAAAGACGTTTCAAGTTCCAAACCAAACAAAGGCACCATCGCTGATATTTGCGATAATTAAAAGCCTCTTTCAAAAACTTTATCGTCAATAGTCCAACACTCATCGAATTAAAACTAGAATTTATGTATTCTAAACGAACGAATGAAATGCCACCGCGAGCAAACTTGATACTTACGCCATCTAGTTCAGAACCTTGTAAATAAATCTAAATGGGAAACTTAGAGGATGGGAAACCAAAGAGTACACGTAGTAGTCAATGACGTAAGAAATGTCTATTTCCGCGTAATTCAACCTCTTTGCTATATTTGCCGTTTGAAGACAGTAGAGGCCATAGGTTGAGTAACTTAAGCGAGCGCTCGTGCAGAACCTTTTGTGTGCTATGCTAGAGTGCAGCGGAGCCGGCGTAGCGAATCAAAGGGCGCATTTCCTGGGCGCACCGGGAACCCTGCAGGTCTGCACCGAAATTCCAGAGTTGCTGGCCTTCCTGGAGGACATCGGGTGGCTGAATTAACAAGCAGCACCACCCATGTCACGCAAAAAGGACCGACATCTGGCCTAATTGCGAAAAAGAGCGCGCGCAATTTTTTTTAATATTTCCACCCCTAACACGGTATAGCTAATATTGTAATAAAGCAATCAGTCAGTAACACAATATCTGTAGAACGTCGATAATTAAAAAAAGAACTGGCATAAATGAACCAGAACCACTTAAAATCAGCTTGATCGATTGAAATGCGTTTTTCACTGATTGATGACTTCGGAATTTACATTCAACTTTCAACTGTCACGGGAGCCGAACACAAGATATTTAAATTAATAAAAATAATAAACAAACTTTCTTTTGTACATGCCTTTTATTATAATTATTCTCGACGTAACATACAAAAAAATGCTTACTTTATATTAGTTTAAGGCACAGTTTAAATTGCTTGTACATTGCTTGTTTCATTTTCGTTATTTACATAGATTATAAATTCTCATAAAGATAATGAATACCACAGAATTGTAATTATCATAAATATAAAATTAATATTTTCGTTTCTAATTAGACGCATTAACGACTATCTTGCTGCATCTATACTTAGAATAAAGCAAGTAACAAACAAAAAGGCTGTAAAAAGAAAACATAGTAACAAGTTAACAAAAAAGACTAGTAATATTTTTTTATATAAGTGGGGTTTTACTTTTGTTATCTATGTATATAAACATATAAGTGTTACGATAGTTGAATTTGGGTAGGGTTTGTTTAGCGTGGGTTTTTTTACTGTGTTTATATATATTATATGTATATAAATATATATGTGGTTTTTCTGGCCTCCAGGCCTTAGCTTTCAATTCATTTATATTTTACAATAGTTCAATTTGGGTAGTTGGGTTAGGTTAGGTTAGTTAAGTTGGGTTTGTTTAGCGTGGGGTTTTACTTTTGTTATAATTTAATTTTACCATTTATCATTTGTCTTCTTCAACTTACAGTTTTGGCGGAAGTAAGCTACATATTTTTATTTTGTTCATTTTAAGATCAAAATTAAAATGAACAAAAGAGCATTCTCCCCATCCTCACATACGGCACTCAGACTTGGTCTTTGACTGTTCAACAAAGGTCCACGCTCAAGATTTGCCAGCGAGCAATGGAGCGCAGTATCTTGGGAGTAAAACTGACAAACCGTATCAGAAATACAATACTGTGCTCTAAGACCCAGATCGCCGATGTTACCCAAAAAGCAGCCATGCTTAAATGTGACTGGGCTGGACACGACTGTCGTATGTCAGACGAGCGTGGGCTAAATCCATCAAGGAATGAATCCCGCAAGGCGTCAAGCGACAGCGTGGCCGGCCTAGATGACGGTAGCGAGACGAACTTGACGCGTACGAGAAAGAATGGCGAACTAAAGAAATAGACCGGAAAAATTGGAAGGAGGGAAGAGAGGCCTTTGCCCAGCAGTGGGACGATATGGGCTGATAATAATAAAGGAGACTTAAAATAAGCTACTGGACAAGAATATAACATTATTTAAATGGTGTCTGTTGTCTGTTCAAGCATCACATAGAAACTACTGGGCCGTTTGCTGAGCTGATTTCACTGATAGCTTAGGGTTTGAGTTGAAAATCTGGTATGATTTGCTGGTATACAAGTCCCATAGAAAATATAACGTTTAGTTTTTCCACAATTTTCCGGGCAACTTTTCCAATTTTTCTTTCCATACATTTCATTCCATTCTTTACAGCATTTAAAAAAAACGTTTTTATTTATATAAATAGATAAATAAATACTTATCTAATATTTTTCTAAAGAAAACATTTGGACCACGGATGCTGTTCGCGCTAAGCAGGTAAAAACTTTAGAGAAGTAGATAAATAAACAAAAGCTGCCGTCGGATTGAAAATTCATTATTTCTTAATAAAATCTAGACTACACAGACACGCTGGGGAAAAAATATACCAAGGGGGCAATTCTCCATAATTCGACATAATCTCTATACAAATATTTACAGTAGTCTCAGCGGAAGTGTGTCTCGGAAGTTGTCTACTAGTCGCTGCGTAAACTGATATTTTTAGGCGCAATCCCAATGTTGAAGGTGAAGACAGCATTGTATAACTGCTTCACAGAGCCTAACTTCACAAACATATAGATTGGCTGCGACCTCTGTTCATTACACAACTGCGATTTCTGTTCATTGTTTGTGATATTTCGAATTTATCGCAAGAATGATCACATTAATCTATTACACAAAATATGTTTATGTAACAAAGTTGAAAATATGTCTGGTATGGAAAATTTCCCCATCAGCAAGCAGAGTCGCAAAGTAAAACTAATAACAAAAATATATAGATATTAACAAACCACCATCTTATGATAAAATAACAGAACTTTTCTATATTAAACAAAACAATTGTATTTTGTTGATAATTCTCACTTATTTTTGTCATGAGTAGATATTAAACTAAATTAAAATTGAATAATAATAATAACACCACCTAAATGCTTATTTTTTATAATGATAATATAATAGTGACATTCTTAGCACCTTACTTTAAACTTGGTAGATACTGAAGAAATCTAATATATATCAAAAAGTGTTAATTTTCAGGTAACGGAACAACTTTTGTGGGAGTATCTACCGCGTCTATACAGGCTGTTCATGGCCAATTCTCGCTAGTAGACCATTTAGAAATTAATGTCGTAACAAAATGACAAAATGATGTCGATTGAACGCTAATTTCATATTATTATTTAGTAGCTGTGCCAGCGGCTTGTACCGCGTACAAAATTCATGTTTTTTTTTGCGCGTTATCCTAAATCTTTTTCGGAAATAAAAGTAGCCTCACTAAAAGTCACTACTTAGATATTGTATAATTATGCTTTCATGTGCATTTAGTAAAGAGCTGTTATTTTGACATACAAACAGACACTTCAATTTAATTTATTTGTATAGATACAGCCAATTCTATGTTTATCGTGTTCGACCACATCCTTACTTTTATTCTAGGCAGTGGTAAAACTCTCGCTGTAGTATTAATATAATACAATACAGCGACTTAATTTTGCAGATATTTATGAAAATCTTGAGTTCGTCTTAATGTCTACTTTGCATGATATGACGCGCAAAAACACAAAAGCAAAAAGACTACAAAAGTTGTTCATATATCATTAAACCTGACTGAACTCTTCTTCAGAATCCACTTGTGAACTAGCTACTAGATAAAATACATTTTTGGTCGAATAATATACACCGTAACATTGAATTGTTTTTTTTATGTATGTACTCGGTCCATGCAACAGAATTTATCTGTAGCACTAAACATGAAAGTAAATAACTTATAAAACATAAAACTAGGCATTATTAAATTAGTCAACATTCAAACTTGTTATGCCTGCGACATCGCGGGAGCAGATATGGGTAGGTACAAACTTGTCATCGCGCGCCTGGTGAAGCACCAGCGCTGCGGCCGTGTAGCGTGTTTAGTGAAATAGTCATTTCAGCTAAGGCTAATTATTTTTTGGTCAGTTATTTTTATTGAATGTTATAGAACGATCTAAATAATGGACTGAATACGTGCATTTTAGGAAAATATCGAATTCAATATCACGGTGTATATATTTAAAATAACTAGATTTTTTCTAGCATGAATACCTAAAAAAAATACTTAATAATAAAATTATTGCTGTTCGCTATAAGAGTAATTATTTGAATTAATGGTGACTACTTTAGAAAAGGAGTCTCATCAATAACAATAAAATTACAGCACACGTTAAGGAGGGCCACAAAATGTGTCAAAAAATGTGGAAAAGCTAGTAGAGATCAACACTATGCCTCCAAACAACTTGCGACATTTTGAAGATTGGTCCGATATGGAAAGCCGTTCGTCAACAAATAACATACTGCCTATTATTAATATTACACTTATAATTTTAGTAAGTTGTTATGTTTTCTCTTGTAACTATTGTTACCTATGTTCTAGCAATATAACAGTTACATTTAAAAAATATAATAATTCATATTTAATTATATTGAAATCTATATAAATGCGGAAGAGTGCGGCGGAAGATGAATCTTCCGTACAAACGTAATACCAAAATCATTTGTTATTGGAGCATATTTCCAGTGTTATAATATTATTCGGATTCGTATGATATCATTCGGATTCGGATAGTGTTCATATAGGTTCCCAACTTATTTTGTTTTCAAAATACTTAACTGAACCGAAATGTAAGCAAATAATGCAATTTCCTTATTTTCAGTAAAAAAACATACAATTCACTTAAATTTCGTTTCAAGTAAGAGTTTTGAAAACAAAATACAGTTGGGAACCTAGATAAACACTATCCGAATCCGAATGATATCATACGAATCCGAATGATATCATAACACTGTGGAAATATACTCCAATCACTAATGATTTTGGTATTACGTTTGTACAGAAATTCATCCTCCGCCGACCCCTTAAATAATATGTTTTGTACAATTCAGGTAGAAATCTATTTCAATTTATGTTGCCCAAGGCAGCACTGTATTCAAAAAAATCGAGCTGTCTCTAACAGTGTTATTAAACATATTATTTTCTACAAAAAAATATTAGGTTGGAAAATGTTTACATCCCTGTATAATACATTAATTTATAATTAATTTGTATAAGTTTCCTAAATTTTAATACTTCATAAGTTGTACAAATGTTTTATTTAACATTATTATCATAAGCCACGTGTACAATTTCGAAAACTGAACAACTTTTGATTAGAAATGATTTTACAAATGAGTTTTTTTGTAATAAATTTATTTTAAGACTGGGCTTCCTATTGCATGTTGATAATTATGTCTTATGGCGCATGCGATATTCAACCTTATGACTCCTTCTTTCTGCGTTTTATGGCTAAGTATCATAACTAAGTCTTTTAAACTAATTTCATTTATTACAAGAGTACTAATAAATATGTGTTAAGATTATATATTAAACTATATTTCCTTACTGTGAGTATTTATTTTTGTCATAATACCCAAGCTGTTTAAATGAAAAATGGAAAAATCTCTCAAAAAGCACCATTTAGGAAAAAAACGACCGAAAACTGTCTTGTCAACGAAAAAAAAGAGTCACATATAAGTTTTACAGCAGTGTAGTTGTACATTTGGTAGTTAATGTGTTAACTCATCAAATTTATGATTGAATACTTATGAAGCTTTTTTCTGCAGTTTTCTTAAATTTTATGTTCAAAAGATATTCAGTTATAGAATAACACGCTGGCTGAACAGTTTCACACATATTAGACTTCATACACTGACATCGCGCTACAGTAAAAAGTTTGAAATTCATAGAACACTTCGGACGGTAATATCAAATATATTTTCAAAAATATTGTCTCTTCTACGATAACAAGCCCCGCCCACCATAAAACAATTGCACCTAACCGCTCTGAATTATGCAACAAACTGAGGGCTCCGAGCCAAGCATAAGCGGACGTGTCGCTTGCCTGGAAACAATTTTGGAGATGGGAGCCATGTTATGTTACAAGACCTACAATTTATTCAATAAATATCACTTAAATTCACCTCAAGACCTACAATTTATTCAATAAATATCACTAATATTCATCTCGCACCAAACTTTATGACCGCTGCTCTGCACAGGCGAGCGAGCCAAAATATTCCTAATGTCCTTCGCCGTACGGCGCCCGCTTGCAACTTCAGACGTGTCATAAAGATTGGACCGTTCCGTACAGGCCTATTTACCAGTGGCGCTACAGTTAGGGCAACTTTTACTCTGGACCTCCAACTGAGCCAGCCTTTTCTGCAGATGCGATATCGTCGCGTCTTTCTGTTTCAGCTGCATCTTTAACGTCGTTATACTGTCTTCTAGGGCTCCGTAAACGGCCTGGACCTCCGGTTGGTAGCTAAACACCTGCGGGGGCTCATCTAAGCAAAAAAACTCTCTGACAACCGAATGGTTTGGGAGCTTCTTTAAGATGGCGTTCACGAATATCTGAAGGCCCCTTACTCGGTCTTCTAAGAACGCCGGTTCAAAGTTGTCGCGGAACCAACGCTTGCCTGAAATCAAATTTAACAAATGGACAACGTCTTTTTTAACAAATGGAAAAATATCTATCACTAAAGTCTCACTGTGTTGCCTCACTCAATAGTAGCAAATCCATATTAGTTTCTATGTTTGAAGGGCAATGAAGGGAAATTACTGGCAATACTTTACAACCAATATCCCAGGGCGCCGAGCGCAGTGCAGCGACGCGCAAGATTTTGCAACCAAAGTTCTAGTTGGCACTGCAACAGTTATGGCTCAAAGTTCTAGTTGGCACTGCAACAGTTATGGCTCAAAGTTCTAGTTGGCACTGCAACAGTTATGGCTCAAAGTTAAAATAAATAAGTACCTGGTAGTGGAAGCATTAGGTTTGGCTGTTCCGATTTGATCCTCGAGTAGAGACGCACGAAGTCTGTATACCGGCGGAAGACCAGCCAGGACTGGTCGCGCTTGTCATCTTCTACCTTTAGCTTGTATATTGTGAACCTGCAAACGGAACGAGTTAAGGCCAGGCTCCAAGGTTACATTTTCCCACTCCCCACTCCCCTGCCACCTCCCCTACACTCTGCCACCCGCTACCCGTCCTTCCGTTTTCGCGTGAAAGCTTCCCAAACAAACAAACAAACAGACAACGTTTCACTTTTATTTATTGGTATGGATAAAGTGTTACTGACTGTACGTACACCTAAATTCGGCAATTTTATTCGGACATTCATAGAAGACATTTAGAAAATAAGTCATTTTGGGAAAAGGTGATTTTAAGATTTGTTCATTAATTTCATTAAAATATCAGTACAATATAAAAATCAGTCCTAAGTTAGGACGAGTAAGAATAGGCTTCCGGTCTGTTAGGACTCATAACAGACCGGCCTATTCTTTCTTAACAAAAATCTAAATCGCATTGTATGTATGGATAGATTATTTAGATAGATCTAATGTATGTAAGAAAGATTTGAGGTTGAGCGGTTAGACGTTTCACTTTACACACACCCACATTCCGCTCTCACCAAACCAAACAAAGGCATCATAGCTGATATTTGCTACGAATAGCCATTATCAAAAACTTCTACTGGCTGCAGTGGACGGCGCTGATTTAAATCAACTATGAATGTATTCCAAACGCACGAATGAAATGCCACCGCGAGCTAACTTGATAAGTCTCCGAACGCGTCTGTCTGTCTGTCCACAAAATATCTCCCGATTTTGTTCCGGTGTTTACCTAGGCGTAGTAGCTAGATTAACGTATAATTCATGAGTATTTTGTTTATATTAAGTTGATGTCGGGAAATTACGCCATATCTTCTCGTCGCAGATACCGCAGAGCCTCAAGACGAAAGTTTATAATCAGTGCGTGTCGCCAGGGATGACATACGGCACTAAGACGTGGTCGCTAACTACTATTATTTACACGCTGCGCAACTCTAAGCTTGTGTATGACAATACACAAGCTTAGAGTTGCGCAGCGTGCAATGGAGAGAGCTATACTGGGTGTTTCACTACGTGATAGAATCCGAAATGAGGAAATCCGTACAAGAACGAAGGTTACCGACATAGCTCTCAGAGTTTGCAAGTTGAAGTGGCAATGGGCAGGCCATATAGTTCGCAGAACCGACAACCGCTGGGGAATAAAGGTTCTCGAATGGCGACCACGAACAAGCAAGCGAAGTGTAGGGAGACCACACGATGGACTGACGACATTGTAGCCATCGCAGGAAGTCGGCGGATGGAGGTGGCTCAAGATCGCTGGTCATGGCACCTATGTTCAGTAGTGGACTTCTAAAGGCTGACATGAAGTTGATGTAAGCCCGCGTGACTAAAATAATGGTAGACTTTTCTTTTTAATTTTCTACTATGTGTGGGCTTTTTTCTACTTACTGTTTTATTTTAGCCTGTCTGTATATATGCGAAATTAAATCTATATCTCTCTCTCACTGTTTGTTCCCTTTTCACGATTAAACGGCTGAACTGATCGTGATGAAGTTTGACACGGAAATAGTGTCACGAGTACATACACTTTTAGTTTTACTTTTTTCTCTGGAAAGTTAGCACGCGGGCGTAACCGCGGGGCGCAGCTAGACAATCATTTTTTGTCGTTACCAACCTCGCCCGTTCCTCCGTGGCCTCATAACCAACTATCGGGATCTGTAACGTCTCAATTTTTTTTGCTGTTACCAACCTCGCCCGTTCCTCCATTACCCCATAACCAACTATCGGGATCTGTAACGTCTCAAATTTATTTTTGTTACCAACCTCGCCCGTTCCTCCATGACCTCGTAACCAACTATTGGGATCTGCAAGGTCTCAAATTTCTTGAGCTCCTGTCTGTGTGGAGTTATGTCGACAGTGCTGATGCTGGTTTGCGTGCGGTTGTGTTTGTGCGTCTCGTTTATGTTGCCCATGCTTTTGTAGTGGCTGCGCGGTTGGATGGCGCGTTTGGGTTCGATTACCTGAAATAGGAGCGTTTGTGGGTTCGTTTGTTCCTCTAACACGTCTTTTGGCGCGGACTCAAGGGCTCGGAATATGAACCTATACTTACAAAAAATAAATAAAATTGAATACTGTTTGAATATCAAAATAAAAGTTTTTTTTAAATAGTTTGGCCACGATCTCACCTGATGGAAAGCGATGATGTGGTCGAAGGTGTATCACGCTTGCCTAATACACACCTGGGTTATAATTTAACGGAAACACTGACGAGGGCAGGACATTCTACTCTTTTGCAGTTCTTATAATAAATGAAGACATATTTTTTGTCTCTCTGTCTGTTTGTTCCGGCTCCGAAACGGCTGGACCGATTTTGACGGGACTTTCACTAGCAGATAGCTGATGTTATAAGGCTACTTTTATGTTGAGAAAAAAAATTGCAGCGCAAAATAAGAACACGAATTTTGAACACGCGGGCAAAGCCGCTGCTGGCACAGCTATTTGTACATAAACCTAAACGACGGATTGACGTGATCTTTTGCATAGATATAGGTACTTCAAGGGCCGGAAAGTAACGTAGGCTCATAAGCGTCATCGTGCGGGTGAAGCCGCGGCTCACAGTTAGTATTTTAAATGGCAGACCGAATAATTACTATCCTTATTCGCGCAATGTGTTTTAAAATTATTGTAAAGTTAGCTGTGCCTGGGTTGTAATTTTTTTTGGATAAATATCTTCTGTCTTTGTGTTATTTTAGAACCAAAACTACCTATAAAGTACAATAATACTACATTTCATCAAAATGTGTTCATCCGTCCAATAGCTTTTTATCGATTACTCGGCTTCTACCTTTCAGATTGTGATACACAGTACACCAGATTTCTATCCATCAGTGAAAACTGCATTACAATCGGTCCAGTAGTTTTTACGTAATGCGCGAACAGACATCCCGACAGACAGAAACCCTTTGAAAATACTTGTTCAGTATCTTATTTTAAGTTCCATAGACGTTTTTTTTCTTATCTTTTATGAACAGACTCTTTGTTACTTATAGCATTATTATAAGTATACTCGTAGGTCGATTGTGAAATATGTAAAGGAATATGTTATAGATAGATAGATAAATAATACTTTATTGCACCTAAAAAGGTATTATTACACACAAAATATTTCTTTAAAAAAGTACAATGGGCAGTCTTATCGCTAAGATACTTACTTTTAGATAGATACTTTTGTAAAATACAATAAATCAATAACTATTTATACGATAAACTAATACATGTTAATACAATAAACTAATACATATTTATATTACAAATTAGGTTTAAATACATACTTTTACGTAGCAGTGCTTAGATTGGAGAGATAGTGATTCTTTACAATATTTTTAAATATAGGTAATGTTTTAGCTCGTCTGATATCCAGCGGAAGTGCATTCCACAGTTATGTTATACACTAATCCATATTCACACTTACAAACGTCGTAAAAGCGAAAGTAACTCTCGTCTTTCGGTCTTTCAGTAACCTTTTCACGGCTGTACCGATTTTTATGAAATTATGCAAGGAAATAGTGTGCATCATGAGGAAGAACAGGCGATATTGACAACACCGTCAAAGTCGCGGGCGCAGCTAGTTGTGGTGTATGTTTTGTGTTATGTTATTTATTGAATTAAATAAAATCCTAATTTATAACAATGAAAACTGCATTTCAATTGGTCCAGAAGTTTTTGCGCAAACATAGATCCAGAAGGAAAGACAGAATAGAACCACCGAACAAAGACGGGTGTTATAAGTTTAGGCTGTGCATCACTGTGTGACTGTCTGTGGCATCATAGCTCCCAAACGAATGGACCAATTTTGATGCGAAATTTCTTTTTGAAAGCTGATGTGATGGAGTTTTTAGCTATGATGGGGAAGGGGAAAGGGGGGGGGAGGGTGAGAACCATAGCTTCCAAACGAATGGACCGATTTAGATGCCGGTTTTATGTTTGAAAACTGATGTGATCGAGATGTTTTTAGCTATAATTTTATGTAAATTTTTAATTTGTGCTTATTAAGTTTTTTCACTGTACAGACTTTGTTACTTAGTGCTTTATTATAGGTATAGATAAGTACCTCATTGTCAGAAGCGGCGTTCTCGGTATATCGTAACTTGTAGAAATTGTTGAACTTGCTCACGGCGTCGTTCATGTCTTCACTGGATGCGGATGACACTTCGTTGTTCAAGTCGTCCGCACATCTGTTGTTTTGTTGTTGTACTATCTCCATCTTTGTACTGTTGTTTATTGTTACTGCTGAAACAAAAACGAACGTGACAAAATGGAATCTAATAATAAATATGTGTAATCTATTCTTGTTACCACTCAGCGATGAAATAGGACGTTGAGAAGACCATATAATAATATCTGGTCTCCTCGTCGTCCACACTCCAATGCCTAACGACGTAAGTCTTCAACGCGAGCGTCCTACCGGTTATGACATACACAGCCAAAACGTGGACGCTCACAGAGAAGCTGGTTCACAAATTTAAAGAGCTGTGCTAGGAGTTTCTCTAAAGTACAGAATTCGAAAGAGAACCATAGTGACCACTATAGCTCAAAGAATTAGCAAACTGAAGTGGCTATGGGCCGGTCACATAACTCCAAGAACCGACAGCCGTTGGGGTAAACGAGTTTAAGACTAGAGACCGCAGATAGGTAAACGTAGTGTAGGGCGCCCGTCGGGCAGGTTGAGTGACGACTTGCGAAAGGCGGCTGGTAGCGACTGGATGAGGAGAGTCGAAGATCGGGCTCAGTGGCGTTCACAAGGAGATGCCTACGTCCGTATGAATAGGGCTGATGATGATTATGATGAAATAGCTGAATGGATTTTGATGAAGTTATACAAGTTGAATTTTTCAACAGGGTTCTCCAAGGCAACTATGATAATCGTTGAAGTTAGGAACAGTTGTTCTCGGAAATCCTTGTAGAGGATAAACATATTAAAATTGTATTGAAAGATTTTTGAATTATAGTTTTAGTTCTTCCTGAAATCGATTACAAGAGAAGCATTTTTGTATTTTAAACTGGATTCTGCTGCATACAACAAATATACAACAAATAGATAAACAAGCACAAATTAAACATGTACATAACCCCCAACCCCTATTATAGCTAAGAATCATTTCAATCACATCAGTTTTCAAACATAAAAACCGCATCAAAATTGGTCCATTCGTTTAGAAGCTACGATCTTTTACGCTACGAATTTGAATTGCAAGATTACAGATAAAATACATACATAGATACAAGTGAAGTTAAATAAAAGCTTCTTCAACTTGGAGAACATCAACATTTTGAACTTATGATTTTGTTGTTGGGATCACAATGGAGGAATAAAAAAAAACAGCTACAAATCCTGCAGCAACGAACATATACATACACAAAAACACTACAGACAAATTGAGAACCAATTTCTTTCAAAACTCAATGAAAAATAATTAATGCAGTAAACAGTGTATTAACTTTCAACAAAATCATACATATGGTCATATGAAGTAGTAGTGCTGGCCTCTGGTGTCAGAGTTTGTGTGGCCGCCCGAGGGCCTCGGACATGGCTTAACGACTAATAACAATCAATACCAGCCGCAACGCTTTCTTATTTACAATATATATTTACACAATTACATTCACATAGTTTGTTCGTTTGTTTGTTTGTTTGTTTGTCGTATGAGGTAGTGCTGCCCTCTGGTGTCAGAGTTTGTCGGGCCACCCAAGGGCCTCTGACTTTGTGTGGCCGCCCGAGGGCCTCGGACATGGCTTAACGACTAATCACAATCAATACCAGCCGCAACGCTTTCTTATTTACAATATATATTTACACAATTACATTCACATTGTTTGTTCGTTTGTTTGTTTGTCGTATGAGGTAGTGCTGCCCTCTGGTGTCAGAGTTTGTCGGGCCACCCAAGGGCCTCTGACTTGGCTTAACAACTACTATTTATCAATAACAGCCAGGACCGACAGCTTAACGTGCCCTCCGAAGCACTGAACGATGGAAAACCACACATAACTTAGAAATGTGTTTGGTGTGGAGTCTACAACCGAACCCGGTATCGTTGGATTCTAACTCGCACTAGTGTTCGCTAGGCTACCATCAATCTACTAAGTATAATGTTTAGGAAAACCGGAAGTATGCATAAAAACAGTTTCTATGTTTATAATGAAACTAGCTGTGCATGCGGCTCTGCCTGCCTGCATGGTCATTTTTCTGGGATAAAAGTATCCTAAGTCTATGTTATTCCAGGACCAAAAGCACCTAAGTATGAGGTACAATATAACAAATTTAGTTCAGCCGTCAAATAGTTTGTATCTCTTGCTTGGCTTCTACTCATCGGATTTCGAGATACAAATTTACACCAGTGTCAAATCCAAAGCTATCCATGAGTGAAATCGCATCGTAATTGGTCCAGTAGTTTTTACGTGATACGCATAATGTGCGATTTTACGTGAAGGTCGTCTGTATCGCATATACGCGCGTTTGAATCGCTTTGCACGCGCGTAAAGTGTGTTGCATTGTATTATCGGATAATTTAACCGGTTCTAGAATCAAAATAAGTTCTTGCAATGGTGAATATGACATCCGCGTCTGCATCACTGTGTTTGCGCGTTTGTATCAATACGAAAGCGCGTCTGCATCACTGTGTTTGCGCATTTGTATCAATATAAAAGCGCGTTTACGACGCCACTACATTTTGCCACGTGTGCAAAGGTTTATTATCTGCATCTGAATTTCGTTTAAAGGGCATTAACGTGAGTCATCTGCAAAAAAATGCAAAAAAAAAAGGGTAGACCATCATTGTGGTCCCATGTAAATTTGGGTGATACTTAGTTTAATTGAAAGGGTAGACCATCATTGTGGTCCCATGTAAATTTCAAAATTGGTTCAGAAGATTTTGTAGCGTATTTATTTGAAGATTTTGAAGTAGATATTTGATTCAACTAATAAAGTCTCAGGAAAAATAATGAAATAGATTACATTGATGTTCTGCAAGCATTGTTTGACAAAGCTTTTACCTTCAGGACTTGCTTGTAATGCACAATTTATCACAAAAGTAAATTAATTAATCTATTAGATACCTCTAAATATTATTTAAGTTGATATAAAATATATTCATGACAAACTAGGAAACCATGTACCTGCTAGACAATGGATAAAAAATATTATGAATGGGTCTCATCCATGCCTAGGAACATTGTTTGCACCTTGCGGGATTCAAACCTGCAACCATTGCACCATAAAAAATATTATAAATGGGTCTCATCCATGCCTAGGAACATTGTTTGCACCTTGCGGGATTCAAACCTGCAACCATTGCACCATAAAAATGGTCACCAGTAATATGACCAGCCGGTGTTGTCAAGTATGAATTTTTGTTGTTACAAACATATATTTTACTGTACAGATGGTTTAATCAAAATGTCTTCAATCAATTAATTAACTACCCATAATGGCAATGGTAGAAAATAATGTCAAATTACTGCACTGATCACTAGAACACAACCTATCCCATTATTCTAAATTATTGTATTATTATTGATTCTAATCTACAGTAAGAATCAACAAGCTGTTTCTCTCACAGATGTGTGTTTACTGATAGCAGTATAACATAATTGAAAGGACCTTCGAACCAATAAAACCAGCGCTAACTTACGGAATCACTGAGGTATTTACACAGGTGTATTCACGAACATGACACGAGACATATATCTGGATTTGGTCGCTACTTTGACAAGAAACCAATGGAACAAGGAACAATGATCAATGTTTTTGAACCTCGTCTGCAAAGCGTTGTTGTTTCTACCAAAATTAAACAAACAGCACTCGTAAGACTACAATCGCTTTTGCACGTCACTACTCACCCCAATGTCCGTAAGTCCGTAAAACATGAACTTTGAAGATGCAAATTAACTGGACTAATTCGTTTCGTTCTCGCGCGTTGTAAAAATCAATCATGTAAAAATAATAAGCGAAATTAATCAAATCGAAAACATTGTCTTGACGCTTGCTTGCTTGCTTGGGAGACGATAATACACGACCAAAATAATGTACGACCAGTATTGTACAGCCAATATTACACGGCCAGATATTACGTGTACATGGATTCGTAATAATATTACGGCCAGTATTAGCCATCCATATATTATATGGATGGCTAATACTGGCCGTGTATTCTTGCCCGTACAAAATCAGTCCGGGTTGATAATGCAAAGCCAGTATTACGCGACCAATATTACGTGTACAACTGGATACGTAATATCAGCCCGTGCCGATTTTGTACGACCAATATTACACGGCCAATAATACGAAGCCAACCATAGACAAAGTTAGAATCACTCCTTTGATGCCTCATTTGTGTAGGCGAGTGTCAATATGAAAAAAACTGTCACAGAACCGAATCGGCCAACCCCGACTCCACGTGGTCTTGTCTGCCCTACACTAGAGTGTTTTTAAAAAGCCGGAGGTGCGGAGGGAGTGCAGCTCGCCTCCGCAGCTTCGGCTTTTTGGTCGCCGAAGGCCTCCGCCGCTCCAGCTCACCCTGGTACCTGCACTTTGTTACGCAAGGGCGGAGGGGCAGCACTTCCCGCAGCGCCGGAGCAATTGCGATTCATAATCTGTGGTAAAAGGAAACTGGAACATGCAAACGAGGCTTTAACCATGTCATTTCTATATTTTAATCTGTGATGTACACGTAATATTGGCTGTACATTATCGCTCGTACAATAAGTGTACGGCCCGTATTACACAGCCAATAAAGCACACCCTGTTATAACATGTACATATTTTGGCTTCGTAATCCTGCCTGTACAAAATCAACACGGGGTGATATTACACAACCAATATTACGCAACCAAATAATGTACACCCTGATATTACGACGCCAATCCACGTATTATTGGTCGCGTATTATTGGCTGTACATTATTTGGTCGCGAAATACTGGCCGTGTAACGTGACTCGCTTGCTTTCCCCTGAGCATGTAAAAATACGGGGCGTTCTGATTGTTTTCGAACACCGTTCGTTTTGAATATTTTGATTAAATATTAAAATAGGAAAATTGGCTTTATTCCGTCAAGTATAGGGCCGTTTTTCATTCGGTTTGGAAAGTATCGGTATTGTCATTAGTTGCATAAAAGGGCAACAGTATTGAAAAAGTTCAAAGCTTGTTAAAAATTTACATTTCGAAACTACCAACAACACCATCTAATCATCTCGAAAGCAGGGTAAGATATTCTATTTATTTGACACTTGACACCCTGACACTCATGAAATTGAAACTGGATGAAATAACATTTCCTACGTCAATGATGGCTACGTACGTCAAAGAGAATACAATTATTACGTGTATACGATTACCAACCTCATAGATAGTTACATACCGATACGTTAAATAACGCCCACTCTTAGTGATCCATGCGTCCTCGAACGTAGTAAGTGAACGCGCCCCCAGAGTTAGTGAACGGCTTTGGACGTCCATGGGGCCGTTCGTGTTGATGCAAAATGATCAAAAATAACAGTTAAAAACGCTAAATATGTTGCGATCAGCGTTCGCTTTGGTATCAATCAGATTGTCACATTTTTCATAGACATTTCAACTCTATCGCAAGGCATTAGTGATAGCGATATTGACAATCCGATTGATATCAATTTATGTGGTCGGGGCACTGCAGCCCGATTACATAACTTGGCTTCAATCGAATTCTCAGTATCGCAACCACTAATGCCTTGCGATAGAGTCGAAATTGCTATGAAAAAAGTGATAATCCGATTGTAGCCAAGTTCTGTAATTGGGCCACTGGGCACATTTATTCACTCTACGGGGCACATAGAACAGTGGCCCAATTACAGAACTTGGCTACAATCGGATTGTTACTTTTTTCATAGCAAAATCGACTCTATCGCAAAGCATTATTGAATTTGACTGCTTGAAACTGTCATGATCAACATTACGTAATCGCACTGCTGGGGCCCGACCACAGAACTTGATCAGATTGTCACTTTTTTCATAGCAAAATCGACTCTATCGCAAAGCATTATTGAATTTGACGGCTTGAAACCGATATGATCAACACTACGTAATCGCACTGCTGACAACTGTCAAGTGTCAGTTTCATACGTAGACGCGAGCATGTAGGTACTGCAGTGCTATTTCGCAGTGTTGATCATATCGGTTTCAAGCCGTCAAATTCATTAGTGCATTGCGGTTGAGTCGAAATTGCTATGAGAAAAGTGACAGTCTGATTGAAGCCAAGTTCTGTGGTCGGTGGCCCTATCACAGAACTTGGCTCAATCAGATTGTCACTTTTTTCATAGGTATATCGACTCTATCGCAAAGCATTATTGAATTTGACGGCTTGAAACCGTCATGATCAACATTACGTAATCGCACTGCCGGCCCCTGTACTTTGACAGAGAAACCAATAGACAACAAGATAGTTTCCATCGCACTCATACCAAGACCCGTAGCCCGATTCCATAACTTGGCTTCAATCGAATTCTCAATATCGCAACCACTACTGCCTTGCGATAGAGTCGAAATTGCTATGAAAAAAGTGATAATCCGATTGTAACCAAGTTCTGTAATTGGGCCACGGATGAACGAGCGATATTCGCAAGGGTGATTCAAGCGCAGTAAGTGAACGCACCCCGGATGATCGAGCGATAATATATTAGCACGGGTGATTCGAGCGGAGGAAACACAACCCGCCCCTAAGCCGAAAGCCCGTAACCCGTAAGTCGGGACAACCCACAAAAAAAAGAACGTCTACGCGACACATCTGGCCGCGCTGACTTTGCGTAAACAAACAGTTTTTATGACCACTTCATTGAGCGCTTAGATAAACAAACTGGTGATTTATGGAGCTAAATAGGTACGGCACATATTTCAAGTGTTTATGTTGTGGGTTTCGAAGCAAAATAATTATATAAACACGCTTAGATTTGAATGATTATTGAGGTCAATAATGTTCAAAATCGAGTGGCAAAATTTACGTCGCTATCGAGTGATCCGATGATCGATGAAAACAAAAAATGTGACTAGCGTTAGTTGCGATGATCAATGAAAACAAAAAAAAGTGACTGTAGCGCATAGAATCAATCGAGCGGATAGTGCGAGTTTACTCTTCACCATGAACAATATTTGCAGTGTTCCGCATTGCAAAAGCAAACGGAACAGTGTTAAGTTACACCGTTTTCCAAAGACTGGGAAAGGAATCAAATGGGAAAATACCTGTAACTTGTGCTAAATTGAAGGAGCTCAGGTCAGAGAAGCTACAAAAGTTGTTTTTGTATTACAAGTTCTTATTCTAATCTATCATATTGGCCATTTGAATCATATTATCATTCATGTTAACCTAACGAACCTACCTAGGTAGGTACTATTTTTTATGCGTGCAATTCCATAGAACATGATTTTACGTCTTTTATTATAAACTAGTTGTGCCCGCGGCTTTGCCCGCGTGGTCATTTCATTTAAAAGTAGCCCACACGTTTTATTCCAGGACCAAAAGCCAAACCACCACTAGACCAGTTGTAGGTTTGGTCCAGAGGACCAGGAGGACCAGGGCCAAACCTACAAAGTACAATATTATACTACATTTCTTCAAAATTCGTTCAGCCGTCAAATAGTTTTTTATCGATTGCTCGGCATCTAATAATCGGAATAAGGCACTGCCTTGCCTTTTATAACGCATATTCTGTGAAGTACGGAGTGCCGTACTTCACAGAATATGCGTTATAACACACTTGCACTTCTATGACACTTCATAGAAGTGCACGTATTGCAATGAAATGAACGCATATAATAAAATATAAAATAAACGCAAATAATACAATGTGAAATAAACGCTAGAATAAACGCACCGCGTTCCACTGCAAGGCAGTGCGTGCAAGGCCTAAGATACCAAGTACCCCAGTTTTTAAATCAGTCGCAAGGGCTTGAGAGCAGGGCCTGGATTCTGTATGACCACTCACGCCAATTCCACGCCACCTGCGTGGAATTAGGGAAGATGGGTATTTACGCAACCAGGTTTTAAAACCAGGTTTTGGCTTGTAAGTACGCCGCCCTGGTGCGGACCCGCAATACTTGCAAGACTTTCAAAGTATTTTACGCTCTTTCGCCCCGTCCGCACCTACATGTACATACTCGGTGGCGGGTTCGGCATGGCCTCGGCTGAGTTCGGCTGCACTTGGCCAGCCGGGTCACAAAAAGCTAGGTGGCCGATACATCGCTCAAAAAACTTGCAAGGCTTCGAAGTTTTTTAAGCATTAATTGTGCTCTTTATTTACATAAGCGCACGGGTCAATTTCCTATTCAAGTATTTTTTACTTTCAATTCCACGCTTCCAAGTACTTTTTTCGCAAACACGATTGTGCTCCTTATTTATATGGACACGAAGATCAATTTCCTATGCAAGTATTTTCTACTTTCAAGGCTTCGGTTTACAAAGCACTTGAAAGTATTTTGAACCCTGGTTTTTATAATGAAAGATTCATGACATGAATGAGTTAAATTTACTTTTTTAATTAATAAATTGCTACTTTACTATTAATAATTCGCTTAATTTCGCTGCGCGTTTTACAACTGAAGTCGACTTATTCTATCAAAAAACACAAAAAAACATCTAAATACGTTTTAAGAGCCTTTAAGGACCATAAAGTAAAAAAAGAAGAAAACGTGTTGTTCGAGTTCATTCAACGTTCAAACCGCTTCGTATTAAACCGCTTGCGTGTTTTAAGGGTAGACAACGCCATCTAGTTTAAACGAAGTAACTTGTTATCATGAACGTCTTGTTAATGAGTAGAGAAAATTATCTGAAAAACACAAAATTTGGAAACCTAGCTATATAAAATTCCGAATCCGAATAATTTCATAATATTAAGGTGGAAATAGTTATAGTTCAATTACTTAAAAATGATTTTGGATATACGTTTTTTTGCACAATTCAGCCTGCCCCTAATGCTTCTGTTTAGTCCTGCTGAAGACCTGAAGGTGGAAACCATAAAATAAATTCCTATATACTTCCTACAGCTGGGTTTTCATCTATGGATAAAAACTAAACCAAGCATAGATAAAACTAGACTGCAAACAAGATTCAAAAAGAAAAAGCGCGGGAAACCTTGAATTAGGCGGGCTTGCAATTTTTTGAAAAATAATTTTTCATTGTAATAAAGTGGTCAGGAGAGTTTAAATCTGTAAATAATATTAATTTATTTTATTTTTTCTTATTTATTAGTGTACATATCTATTGGTAAGTCTCTTTGCTGTTTTTTGCCAGAATGGAGGAGGCCCCCGATCCGGGGGGTTCACAAGTTCCTCCGGCGTCATGTTTTGTAACTGTAATGTCTAATGAGTCGGGCATGGAGACTGACGGCTCCGTGGCCTCCGTGATCTCTGTACCAGATCGTCCAGTAAAACGTAGTCGTACAAGCAAGACATGCAGGAATTGCAATAAGTGTAGGTGTAGTAGGTGTAAACGCAACTCTTCAGAGCAGAGAGACACTGATTGCATATGTGATTCAATTGTTACTATTAGTGAGAAAAGTACTGCCTCTGTGGTTACCAATACTAACCCACTTCCTGAAATGGCCCCCACTATTATTAATGACACCACTCCATCACAACCTCTTCCCACTCCCACACCGGTAGGCAGAACATCTTATAAAGCTACGGATGTGGCTCCTTACATTGTACATGTACAGAAAGTGCTTACCAGTCCAGAGGACAATATAACCCTCCATCCTATTGCCTTCGGTAAATTCCTCCAAAAGCAAGGTTTTAGAAATATTGTAAATGGCAGTCTAAAAAGAATAGGACGAAACAGGATTTCCTTTGCATTTACTCATGCTGAAAATGCGAATGCATTTATAAGCCATAATAGTTTTAATGAACAAAAAATGAAAGCATTCATTCCACCTTTCCATGTAACCCGTATGGGCCTTGTACGTGGAATTCCAGCTGAATGGTCCCCTGAGGAAGTTACAGAAAACATTAATGTGCCCATAGGCTGTGGAAAGATCCTTAAAATCAGGCGGTTAAATTACAAAACAAATGAAGGAGGAACCCCTACTTGGAAGCCCTCACAAACAGTAGTTATCACTTTTGATGGACAGGGAAAAGAATCTATGTATGTTACAATGCACTATCAGTTGAGCTCTATAGTTATCCAACTATTCAGTGTTACAATTGTTGTCGGTTTGGTCACACCAAAGTCCAGTGCAGATCCAAACCTCGCTGCTATAAGTGTGGCCAAGCACACATTGCTGAAGTTGTAATATTGAAGGAGATTGTGCATCCTGTTGCCTTTGTTCTGGGTCTCATTTTGCAACTAGCAAATGTTGCCCGGAGCTTGATAGAAAAAAGCGAATTAAACAATCCATGGCTGAATGTTGTGTATCGTATTCTGAAGCAAGTAAACTCCATCCACCTGTTTCCAAATCATATGCCGATGTAACTGCAGCCAGCCAACCAACCCCTATAATAGGTAAAATGCCCCCTCCATCTTCATCCAATATGTCTTATAAAAAAACAATAATATTGAAACCACGTTCACTGCGTCAGTCCTCCAATGGATATGACCGAGTGGCCCACCAAGAACTTATAAAAGAATACGATATGCCACCTCCAGCCAATGGATGTGCGTTACAATCAAGTTCCTCTAACAATGAGGTCATAACATAACATTATGATTGTACATAATGTTGTTAATTAGTATTCTTTCTCAGTCCAACATCATAAAACCGAACCACGCTGCCCCTATGATTGAAATGTTGAACAAAATAATACAAATCCATAATGGATTTACACCATCAAATAGTAAATCACAATAATCACGCTTTGGCGGTTCCACTGCACCACCCTCACGTGGTGGTGCAGTGGAACTGCCGAAGTGTGGTTAGTAAAATATATGAAGTTAGTTACTTAGCCAATAAATATGAGCCATCCGTAATTTCTCTGACTGAGACCTGGCTTAAACCAGGATCCGTCTTTAAATTAGGTGGTTACACCTGTCTTCGTGAAGACAGAAGTGACGGGTATAGAGGAGCAGCTTTACTCGTCAAAAAAAACCTGTATATAAAACCTATTCTTCTTCCACAACATTCTGAATTTTGTATTGTAGCAGCTCTTATTGTAGATATTTGTTTTGTATCTATATATATTCCCTACCCATCTTCTCAAATATTTCAGCAGTTAAATCAGATACTTAACTTACTCCCAAAACCATTCCTTATATTAGGTGACTTCAATAGTCACCATAGCTGTTCTTTGATGCAGCTAGGCCAGTCAATATTTTCCTCAAGCCAGATTCCGTATTCCCTTCGGAACAACTCGATTTTCCGGCTTGCGGAACGCCAACGCTTCTCTACTGCTCTGGTAAATTTACGGCAAAATTCTCTAAAAGTCACTCGATCTTCTTCGGATAAACTACAGTTCAATCGAGAAAGCACAGTCTCAAATAAAAACTGATAATCATTCACATTGGTTAAATTTTTTAATATAACGAACAGATCCAATTTTGTTACGATGCTATCCATATTTATTATGATAATATTAATTTTTGTACTTGTCTTGTCAATGCTTAAAGCGAAATGAATTGATATTCTTTACGCATTCCTATTTATTGCGACTTAATTACATTTGTGTGAATAATAAACCAATTTACTAACTACCCTCATTACCCAATTGTCGCAATACATAATTATTAATTACAATATCAGTTAAACTCATAAAATTATGTCGACAAATAACATAAAGGGGTCGTTAGGTGATTAGTGTCTTAGAAATTGAACACAAATTAACCATCAATATTGTAACATTGATTTATTTATTAAAGTTTTTATAACGTGTAGTGTTCGGGTACGTGGTTTAGGTAGTGTGTGTAGATGTTAAGCTTAAATTAACCTAAATGTTAGTTGTTTTTAAGTTAGGTAATTTCTGTCTCTAATACCACAATTTATTTGGATAGGTTGAAGATCAACTGCATATTATTTACCTGTTTTTATGTACATCTAAAAGTATCTGAATAAAGAACCCGTTTTACTAAGACCTAAAACTATTATTCTAATAACCATGTACATAATGGTTTCAAACTAAAAACAGTCCTTTTAGTGCTAAAGCTATAATTTTAATAAATATGTACAAA
Organism: Alsophila aescularia; assembly: GCA_946251855.1. Classification (NCBI taxonomy): domain Eukaryota; kingdom Metazoa; phylum Arthropoda; class Insecta; order Lepidoptera; family Geometridae; genus Alsophila; species Alsophila aescularia. The sequence goes on from OX276373.1 coordinate 65,177,017, forward strand.
CATAATGATTTTCAATGACAAACATTTATTGTTTATGTTTTGACATTTCTAGAGACTATAGAATCTGTAATACTGAACAATGAACGGGGAAATTCATAAGACATCTGCGGCCTGTGGCCCAATTACAGAACTTGGCTACAATCGGATTATCACTTTTTTCATAGCAATTTCGACTCTATCACAAGGCATTAGTCGTTGCGATATTGAGAATTCGATTGAAGGCAAGTTATGTAATCGGGCTGCTGCAATCCACGTCCCAATAACAATACTTGACCGTCGCCTATCTATTTTGTCTAGAGATAGGCGGCGATCTTTTCCCTCTTGCCCATTCCGTTAACGCCAAACTTATGAACGCATAAAGATATTATTTAAGTATCTAAATGGTAAAAACTATCACGCAAATATTTTCAAAAGAAATATAAAATACTGTATGTTTATAAACTACTTAACTCAACCTCAGAACATGTGTATTCAAAATATTATAATTTCTACTTGTAGCACTAAATGTCCTAAGTACATTGGAACGTAAAATGACATTTGATAGCTGATTCTATGTGCTTCTGTGGTCAGCAGCCCGATTACAGAACTTGGCTTCAATCAGATTGTCACTTTTTTCATAGCAAAATCGACTCTATTGCAAGGCACTAATGAATTTGACGGCTCGAAACCGTCATGATCAACATTACGTAATCGCACTGCAGTGCTTTTCATCGCAAATAAATAAACATCACAATGCATATTGTCAGTTTGTATATCCTTTGTTATATGGGCCGTGTTCACTTACACGCTCGTATCATCCGTGCGATTATCGCTCGATCATCCGCATCCCGATTCCATAACTTGGCTACAATCAGATTATCACTTTTTTCATAGCAAATTCGACTCTATCGCAAGGCATTAGTGGTTGCGAGACTGAGAATTCGATTGAAGCCAAGTTATGGAATCGGGCTGCCGGAGATAGTGAACGACTTTGGTCGTCCACATACAACTGACAACTGTCAAGTGTCAGTTTCATACTATTCCTCCCCTCCACTACTATTTTTCGGATGACATTGACCCAGGCGATCGCCCGGACGACGCCGTGAATGATTTCGAGTTCACGATAAATACTTTGGAACGCGCGGGTGATCCCACAGGGTGATCCGTGCGTCCTCGAACGTTTATGTGAACGGGCCCCTTAATTTAATTACATTTATTTTAATGTTGATTGTTGCCATCGGGAACTAAAGATGTCTCGCTTTCTCCTACTGAATTTCGAAGATTTCGGCCTGAACCAAGATATAACAAAGACTATACAGCCGTTCAACCCGTTCTGTATTTGCTGTCTTGACAGAGAGGGCCCTATGTTTGATTTGGATAATTGCGAGCACAGTGATTATTTGGATGCATTTGATAAACCACAGGTTTGTAAGTCTATTTATATATTAATACTAAGTCCACAAGTCCCCTTCAGCTTATGTCGGCACAGAGGAAATGAGTAATACCACATCAGTCATTAGTTATACATATCATTTATTAACATCATAGGTCATAGGTTTTGCAATTTAGGTAACTATTTGCTTGTTGTAAAAAAAACAATATGTTATAATCAAAGTTTAAAAGCCCCCAGCCAGGTATAAAAATTTACAACCGTCTTGTAACTTCTTATTCCTATTGGAAGTGGGGGCGGTAAGGCCTGCACTGACATCCCGCTTGGGGTGTTTTGTGCTTTTCCCCCTGCCAGCCTCTACCCAAGCCATCCCAACTTCGGCAAACAGCCTAATGCTGAGTTAAGGCCTATTCATCACCACTTTAGTTATCTACTTTTACCTTTTCTTTGTTTTCCTTTTCTATTGTTCCTACTTAATTTTTCTAATTATTTGTATCATTTATTTTTGTGTGTGTTGAATAAATGTATTTTCTTCTTCTTCTTCTTCTTCTTAAAATAGCGGAGTGTGGCTTTGGGTCGCTGGCACAACTGCTCCAGTGACGATGGTGATTGTGGCAATGAAACCGGAGATGACGAAGATGAAGATGGAAATAGCAAGTTTGGGATAGGTTGTTGAGACAAATCATGTATTCCAGTTGTGATTCTGATTTGTTCCGTGGCTGGACAGTGCAGTAGCACATGCTCCACAGTCTCGTTCTCCTCCATGCAGCCACGACACAGATGACTATCCGTGGCTCCAATCTTGTGCATATGATAAGTTAAGTTGCAGTGACCTGTAACAAGCTCCACTAAAAGGTGAAGATCCTGCCGTTGCAACTTTAGTAAGCTGTTTGTGATATTTCTGCTAAGGGTCGGAAACGCGGTCTTGGCATGTTTGCAGTCTGTTTTCCGATCCCACAGTTATTGTTGCTACTCTCAGCGTGACGGCGCAGTATGTCTCGCACTTCCATCACCGATGGTTTGCATAGACCCACTGCATCGTCGTTTACCTGTTTCTTGGTTCCTTGGCGATGGTGTCCGCCACGGTTGTCACGAGGCGGTCCCAGGGTTTGGGCTTGTCCCACTGGCCCAGGACCCAAACCTCAGTGGACAACATAATTACAGGAACAGGAACAATAGGGAGCACTTAGAATTTCGTGGTGATACAATACGGATGAAAATAATCTCTTATGTAGGTATTATCATATATATATTTAAAAGAGTAATTTAAGTTGTTATAGACTTATTTATTTATTTTATAAAATTATTTCGGTTTTTCCAAAAATCAATATTCGAATGACAGGTTATTTGTATTTAGAATGAATCAATGATAACCAACTATCAAAAATGAAAAGAAATGGATTATGAAAGAATTAAGAGATCAAATGGGTATTATTATGAAAGAGGTTTGGACCTCGTCACACGGTATTACCTTTACAAGAGCTATGTCCTATTGTTCATTTAGCTATTGTTCTGTATTTCTCTGCCAGATTCTGTAGAGTCTCATGACACTCTGCTATTACCCTTGATCTAGTTGTAGGTCTTCGCAGCACATAAATGATGGCCGCACTGTCAGTGGTAAACATGAGGACTTTTTCCTCTCCCTCCACCTCAGAAAGAAGAGCAGGGAGTGAGTTTAATGATAATATTGCTCTTGCAGCTAGCAACAGGCCCATGCCTTCTGCCTGAAGCACTGTCGTAGTCTTGCTCAGAACTTTTGATTCGGAAAACTCAGTTTCCAGTGAATAAAAACCACAACCTACTCCCGTTTTATTTTTTGCACCGTCTGTGTAGATGTTACAACAATTTGAGAGACCCTCACCTCTATCGTAGTCAGCTCATGCCTCTTGCTATCAAGGTGTGTGCTGGCCATTCTGTCTGTAACCGGTCTTTTCCTCTGGGATGATTCTTGTTGCTCTATCCAAGAAATCGCAGGGGTTTGTAATGGGTGGCTCATTGACAAAACATTATATAACATAAAAGAGTATTTAAGTTATAAAACGTAATATTTTTTTAATAGATTATGCATTAAATATGATGTATATGTACATGCATACTCATAAAATAAATATCATTAGTTTGTAAGTTGAAATATTGCATGCCTGATATGGGTAAACTGTTACGAGATATGAATTACCTACTATGTTGCTCTCTATAGTTATTACTGGCAGTTGAGCAATAAATATTACTTTACTTTACCTTACTCCATTCTTTAGGTATGTACTTCCATGCGAGACATGCTCTAAAGATTGCAATAAGGTGTGTTTTTATTTTGCTTAGGCTCCACTGGAGTAGTCCCGGAAAAATACCATCTATTCCAGCAGCCTTGTAGGGTTGGAATATACTTACAGCCCATAGAAGGGCTTCTTCTGTAACTATAGATCCCGCAAAAATCCAGTCCTCATTGACCGGTTCATGTAGAGTTTCTGCTTCCCAACCCCCTCACTATCTAAACGACAGTCTGGAAAGTGGGTTTGCAGTAAGAGTTCAAATTGATCTTGCTCCGATCTTGTATAAGTACCGTCGGATTTTTTCAAAGTGCCCAGCCTTGCATGTGTATCATTTCATACAAGTTTTCTGAGTCTCGCAGTTACACTCTCCGATTGTATACTTCTTCCACGAGTTATTTCTACTCTTGTTTATTAAAACTGTGTCTAGTCTTCCTAGATTCCTGCCAATCCTCCGCCTTGTCAGTATTCATGGCTCTGATAAAATTGTGTCTCGTTTTCTTTCTCAATTTACTGAGTTCCTTATTCCGCCATCTATCTTTCTTGTGTTGTATTTTACTACTCTCAGTTTTTATAGGACAAGAACGTTTGTAACTTGCCATCATAGAGCTAACTCAGAAGTCAATAGTTTCTTCTATACTTTGTGGGGTCAACTGTTTGTTCACTCCCACTTGTGATATCCCTGTTAGTTCCTTCTCTAGAATCTCTCTAAAGAGTGAACAATCAGTCTTCTTAGGATTTCTGTAGGTTCGTGGTTCATGCGGTCCTACTCTCAAGCTAAATCTGATCCTTCTATGATCCGCGCATGAAATCTCTTCAGTTGCCACACGCCAATCATTAATCGTCTCTGCAATTACGTGGGTGGCTATTGTGATATCGACTATCGTTTTGGCCCAGGAAGTCACAAACGTAGCTTCCGAGCCTCTGTTTAATAAATTGAGATTGTGCCGTAGGATGAAATCAAGGATATCTTGCCTCTTTCGTTTGTGTCTGGACTTCCCCAAACAGTGCAGTGTGCATTAGCATCGCAGCCCACAACACATTCTAGTATGTTCTCAGCACAGAACCGCATCAACTCCTCTAGTGCTGCGGGTGGCGGAGGTTCCCCTGCAAGCCCGTCTCTATTTTAACTACTGTAAGATCTTCATTACACAAGTGTGTTAGTAAGGACGCTTTATATGTGTTAGGTACATAAACGAAAGTACGCGTTTTAAATTGTTCGGTGAGAGCGAAAACATTACCCCTCAGGGCGTTAAAGCCACTCACCTTTCCACGATTTAAGTATGGTTCCTGGACCAGTGCTATCGTGTTCGGTTGCTCTTCCAGGGTCCGTCGCAAAGCGACGAAACCAGTGACTTTGTGTTGGATATTGGCCTGTATTATGTTAGTACTATCAATACCGCCTAGGCTTTGTGTATTACCCACCTCCGTAGTGGTTCTGTTTTTAGAGTTGTTAGAGGTTTTCTTACTATGTGAATCCTATTTTAAAAATTTATTCTTTATAAACTACTGAAAATATTCGGGAAACTATAAAAGAATTCGCCCGCCCTAGTTAATTTGAGGGATCGGTGAGGGAAGGTCCGGCCCCATCCGCATCCATGGACGATGCCGGCGAAAAGAAGTTAAGGGACACTAAATTGCCCTTTAAATCCTCCTCACCATCATCGCCCACTTCTAGCAGTTGGTCCACCTCCTCCCTCGTCCTTCCCATGTCCTCGGTGACTGTGAGGTCGTCGCCGACCTCAGGAGTCGCCAGCAAAGCATCGCCGCTTGACGCAACGTTCCTAGTGTCAACTAGCCCCGGCGCCGACGCCAACGCCACAGCACCCCCGAGTCTCCTAACCTTGACGTAGATCCTCGCCGCGGATTAGTGCAGGCGAAAGTCTACGCGTCTTAGTAGTTCCACATCCTCGGGGGGTATGCCCATCACAAGGATGTGATTAAATGTCCCGCTTATGGGACTTACTACTTACGCGTACTTTGTGTGTTATAGCTGCCACCTCTCCACCCCTACGCCATGATTTTGAGCCGCAAGATAATTCTTGAGGAGGTCAGATCGACTGGCTATCTCCTGTCTTCCTCGTCCAAAGTCCGGGACGTATATTACCGCCGTGTGGTACCTAGGTACTTTACTCTCCGGGACGACCATGTACCCAACCTGACCCCTCCCACTAGCCTGGCATTTGCTCGAACGTGGTCGTAAGCCAGGCAAGCGCATAATCGCCCCAGGGGCGAAACTCCCTCGGCAGCGATGCGAACAGCGGTAGCCAGCGGTTCAGCGGCATCTTTCTGGATGGCAAGGCTGACATCATGTCAGCCTTGCCACCGCCATCCAGAAAGATGCCGAGGATCATTTCCTGAATGATCAGTCTCACTTGGACGGCTTGCAGATCTGTCATCCTAATGCGGTTCCGGTCCAAGACAACTACTTTGTAGTGTGCCTTGGCCGCATCGGCATAGGTTGACGGTCACGCCTCGCCCTCTACTTTCTTTACGCTAGGTCCGGGGGGCTTAGACACCCGTACCGCTATAGCAGCTGCGGCGCTCCCACAATCCAGGCGCACCTTTTTGTCCGCTGCTACGCAGCCAGTTGGTGACACCTAGTCCGAGCTCCTCTCCCGCTTCGCGCTTCGGGTCGCTTCCTCCCCCTTCCCCGCGTCCTTTTCGTCTTCGACAGACTCTGAGGTACCAGCTTTCGCCCCGCCTTTGGAAACTGCACACCCCTTCCCCCCCTTCTCTTTGCCTTTGCCTTTTGACGGGCCAGGTTTCGGGTTGGGTAAGATTGAGGGCAGCGCCGTACGCGGTGCCGCCGCATCCACAGTTCTCCCGTGTGTCTTCGTGGTGAAGTTTTGAGTCACATCGGCGCTAGTCGCCGGCACCGGCTGCCGCTTCCTTGAAGTGCCACCCTGCCCTCCGTACACCACCGTAGCAAGTCTGCACCCTTGCTCAGGGAGAGACACGCTGTTGGGGGCCTTCGGAGCCGGGTTTTCCCTCTCGTCGGTGAAAGTCGGGCCAAGGGGGTCGACACGAGTCATGCACGCCACGACAGGCGGCGCAAGCGCCGACATGCCGGGTAGACGAAACATGCCTTCCCGCTACTGTTGATAGAAGTTTTCTATCAGCGCGACGTCACGCCTAATGCGCTCTCTTTGTTCGACTCTACGGTTTTTTTATTTTTATTTCCGTGATTTGTGCTTTGGGCGGCGTGATTTGTACGCTGGCCACGGGCTGCCACGGGGCAGTGAAGAGGTCGGCATTACAACTTATGCATAGAAATACCGTGCTCCCCACCCCCCCGAGTGCTCTCCCTCTTTACCCGGGCTTGGGACCGGCTCCATAACTAGCTATTGCAAACAACGACTAATGATGGAGGCGAGGTTGAGGTTCTTGTAACTTCTAAACTCACATCTCAAAGTTTCCTTAAGCCACAAATCCCTTTGATTCAGGTCTTAATATGCTATTCTGCATATTCTCTGTGCCTTGTGGTGCATGCTATAATAATATGACCACACGCACCACACTTCTCATCCCCCTAACGAGAACCAGCTAAGGGGGTTCAGGAAATGGGCAGCAGCTTGCACATGTGTATTATCATTATCACCGTAGGTATCAGTATCACCGGTGATTGGTGATTGTATTCACCGAGATACCTGCGCCATTGTGGTGGTTATGGAAACCTCCTTTTCCCTTATGATAAGCGCAAATAGTGAGCAAACGTGTGTTTTGGCGTTCTATAGGGGAGGCTGATGTTCAGCAGTGGACCTTTATGATGATCAGTCCCTCAAATGATGCAGGTATGAAGAATGCCAATAGATAATAATCATATCATAACCTCAGTGGATGAGACTGTGCGGAAAGAGACATTCTGCGAGTAAACCTCGGACTCTAGCAGTTTTGAAAAACATGCTTTTTTGATATTTCAGCTAAAACAATTTAACCAGTTAGTGTGCGTCCAATGTCACAACACTTTGCTGAAAATTAAACGTTTCCAGAAGCAAATACTAGAGAGCTGTGACATTCTGCTGTCTGGAGTAAGTAACGGTTCCACGGCTTTGCAATACTTGTTACAAATACTAGAGAGCTGTGACATTCTGCTGTCTGGAGTAAGTAACGGTTCCACGGCTTTGCAATACTTGTTACAAATACTAGAGAGCTGTGACATTCTGCTGTCTGGAGTAAGTAACGGTTCCACGGCTTTGCAATACTTGTTACAAATACTAGAGAGCTGTGACATTCTGCTGTCTGGAGTAAGTAACGGTTCCACGGCTTTGCAATACTTGTTACTCGACACTGGGTAATCCGGCTCTTTTACAAATAACAACTGGTTGGGCTCACCTCGGGTTTCTGAAACGTTTGTTAACTCTGACAACAGATTAATTCTAATGCTGCCTTTGTCTGACACTAAACAAATGACAAAGACAGCAATAGACTTAATCTGTTGTCAGAGTTAACAAACGTTTCAGAAACCCGAGGTAAGAATAGCACACAAACAGTACACAAGTCAATCTATAAGTACCTGTAATAAAGTGATAAGTACGTTAAAGTCTGTACAAAGAAGAAAATTTTATAAAATGGTCTACTGAACATGTTTTTTTTTAAAATCTTTATTTATGTCTGTATGTTTGTTTGTTCGCACATCACGTATAAACTAATGGACCGATTGCGATGCGGTATTCACTGTTTGATAGCTTAGGGTTTGTCTTAAAAACTGGGGTATAGGTCGCGTCATGTAAAAAGAACGCTGGAAGAAAGTGCAAGAGGTGTGTTTGCGCATGAGTACACTCGCGCACAAAAGTACTAGGCCTATTGTTTTAATTAATTATTAATTAGCCTTTCCCTCGCAGCTTCGTATGCAGCCCGCCCCGCGCCGCACCTTATACCTCCAAATAGACCGTTAAATCGCCTAATGCGCAGCCTAACCGCCAGCGTTCTTTTTACATGATGCAACCTGTACTTGATATCTCAATCCGATGAGTAAAGCCTAGCAATTGATACAAATATTTTTGACGGTTGAAGGAATTTTGATCAAACAGAACCGTTTTCCTCCCGAAGGGTAAAAAACGGATATTTAGGTTTCAGCCGTAGCTTGAACCACTATTGAAATTAGCCTTTATTTATTTATTGTATCCAATTTACACTATTATTACAGGATTACTTAATGCAATAGAGTAAGTCAACATTAACATTATTAAATAAGAAGAAGTCCTTAACTAATCGTCTCCATAACATATTTGAAATAAAATTGATCTCCGAAACTCGGCAACTGAACAATTGAATATGTCAATTTTCTGGGCAACTAGATTTAGTATGTGCAACATGCGTGTCAATGGCGTTTTAGATAATAAATGAGTCCTCGCACGGGGCACCACAAACAACCGAGGCCGCCGGCGCCTGGCCACGTACCCATCCGGCACATTCAGCCTCATCCATAACAATATCTCCGGATTGGAGATGCTGCCTCTGAATACCCTCATCATGTAACATGCGAGCACCGAATCCCTTCTAGTTTACAATTTGTTGTATCTAACCATGACCAAAACGAACAGTTGGATACATCAACGGATAGAAAGGTAAACCCCATATAACCTACGGTACAGGTACCTCGTAAACTTATTTTGTATGCGCTCCAACATGAGAGTGTCTTTAGTTTCATGTGGAGCCCACACGGCGGCTTTGTATTCGAGCTGGCTTCGAATAAGAGCGTCGTACAGAGCCGATATTGCTCATATATTTGTAAAGCGTTCAGCTCGACGTAACACAAAGCCTTAACTCCTGTAAGCCATTTTACATACGTTTATTATGTGATCTCTGAACGTTAAATCGGTATTCATACTAACTCCAAGATACCTAACCGCAACTACACGTTTCAAAACCTCACCATCGACCTCATAGTCAAAGTGGAGTGGAACTCTTGACCTGCTAAACAATATAGCAGAGCATTTCGTGACATTAAACTGCAGTTTACTTTTATGACTCCACTCGACCACTCTGTCCACGTCCTCCTGCAAACGCTGGCAGTCTCCCCTGTCTTTAACCGCCAAGAGTAACTTAAGGTCGTCCGCGAAGAACAAACATCGGGCTTCCCGGACTACATCTGGAAGGTCGTTTATCATAATGATAAATTCTAATGGACCGAGATTTGATCCTTGGCTTACCCGTGTCCTTGTGAAATAAGGTTCAGATTTGCACCCAGCGTATTCCACGTACTGCTTTCTGTCCCTCATGTAACTCGCAAAGAAATTTAATAATTGGTTGGTGCATCCGACAGCCGCCAACTTCGATAGTAATATATCTAATATTCGTCCTCAACATCTGCTTTCTCGTTCCTTCATTAGGCGTATCAGCAGTGCTAGAACTATACCCGTCCTTATCTCGCTCAATAAAGGCAGCGCGCGGCAGCCATTTGCTTCAGTACCTTGAGCCGGCAAGGCCATTAAGCCGTGGTTCAAGCTACAGCTGAAACCTAAATATCAGTTTTCTACCCTTCGGGGGGAAAACGGTTCTATTTAGGTGTTCGAGCCTTCGCTTGAACCACTATTGAGACGTGTTTATTATCTGCCGGCGCTGCTTGAGCGTACTGTGAAAAAGACTAAATAAATTCTAACGATAAGATAATGCCTGCTAGTGTAGTAAAGAAACGTAATTATACCAATTTAACACAACGTAATACAACCAACATTAATTAAAAAGAAAACACAATTGACCACTGATATAACCAATCAGTTTAGTCTAACTAACTTTTAAATATCTCGTATTATACTGTCATGAATGCGCATCGAAATCACAAGTAAAAATAAAATGAGGTTCACAATAACTGAGATTAACAGTTTTCCACCGTGGTTAAGTATCTTCTTTATAAAGAAACAAATGATTCATTTAGAATGTTAAAGTTATGTGTCGGAGAACTACAAGTGAGGTGACTTGTAGAATGATTAAATAAAGTATTTTTAGTCTTCCATTTCCCTCATTTTAAGGTATCATCTATGTCAATCTATGGTATATTTATTGCTTGTCCCGTTACTTATAAGTTGCCACTGCCGCTTAAAAGCTCCCCGCGGAAGCGGAAGTTCCAGCTTCTTTAAACAGCGCTCGTACCCAGCCCCCGATCACGGTGCGGGAAACAGCTTTGACGATTCCTCATGTAGTAATGAAAAGATTACTAATGCTTCTCGAATCACGTAGCTGTTTGGAGAACGATATGTACTTCCTTATCCAATGAACTATGTCCAATCTTAAATCAATATTATCTCTCCTCTTGTTTAACAACCAACCAGATTGCCTTTAGGAGGCTGAATCGGTTTTCGATCCGAAGGTTGGCCAAAATAATACATCGTCCTCGTTTTCGAAAGCTCCGTTTTCAAGTGACAATAAAGTCAAATCGTGGACTCTCCTGCCAGTAGCCAAAAGTAGTAAGACACATACGTGCCTTGAAACTAAAAAAAGGTTGTTCTCGTCCAAATCATAACTTTTCAGAAAACTAAGCAGATCTTCCATTTTCCAAGAGAGGACTTGTCTGACAGGGGCGTTTTCTGCAAACGCTCCTTTTATAACTTGTTTCATTAAAGGATGTGAGCTAAGCTCGTTTGTCCGAAGGGGTCAAAGTTTGCAACTAACGACTTGTGCAAAGCCACTGTTATGGGTGCAAACTTTGCTTCTTTGCATAGGTAGCACAGGTACTTAGCGAGATTCTGTGGGGTAGAGTTGTTGATACGAAAATTTTTAGTTTTAGCCCAATTACACCACTTTGGCCAGACGGGCTTACAAGTTTTAAAGGTTGACTTCTTCCATGAAGATTCCAATACTTTAATTTCTGCTTTTGGCCATCTTTCTATACTTGTATGAACTAGCCCGAACCATCCAAACCCCCAACTTTAGACTTTCAACGCGTGGAGGTGCTCGGTTGGTTCGCAGATCGATCAAAATCACATGGAGGTCCGGAATCCGCAGAGACCCTTCTGCTCGTAGACGTAAGTCCGGTTCCCAAAATGATTTCTTCCAAATTGGGACAATCAGAATGGAACGTCCGTCGATGATGGAATGGAAAGTATCTCTGTAGCAGCTTTCAGCAATTTCATCGACTTCGTGGCTACACTCGTCTGGTTGTCTGATTGTAGCATTACAGTTTTGTCTCGTATATCTGAATCCAATCGATGAAGAACTTTGAGTACAGTCCAGAACTCCTTCATATTGCTGTGCCATTTCTTGTGAGCGGTGGACTATCGACCCCAGTAACTTGACTGTTGGCTATGGCTCCCCAACCCAGATCTGCAGCTTCCGTAGTTATGAAGATCGTGGTGTCGGCATAGTTTATTGGAGTATTTTTGGGAACTTATCTACCCACCAACCTAGTTCTTTCTGCACTGACCCGGGCATAGGGAATCTCCGATGAAGGGTTTTGAAAGGTAAACGCGTAGAGGCTTTCTGTAGCGTCCGACAATGGCGCCTGCCTAATGGTACTGGTAATGATGTAAACTTCAATTTGCCTAAGATCACCTTCGTCTCCCGCCAACTCCATCGGTTCTTTTTCAGAAGATCCAATATGCAATCCATCAGTTGAAGGACTTTGGTTTCTCACAATATCTCTATTGTATTCCAGACAGTCCCTAGGTATTCTAGCCTGGTTGCAGCTGTTACGGATGATTTCACTCAATTTACATGCCACCTCAAATTCTTTAGATATTCGGCTCTCCAGGGTTATGGGATTTTCGTGGACGATCAGAAATTCATCTAAATATACTAAAAGTCGCATATTCTGCTGCCTCAGTTGATGTGTGACCCAGTTTGTCACTTTAGCAAATGCCGAAGGGGCGCTCGCCAAACCGGAAGGAAGACACGTCATTACATATATAATTCCCAGAAATCCTAGGCAAAGGAAACAGCGATTGCTTTGCTGTATTGGAACGTGAAAATATGCCTGCGAAATGTCTATCTTCATCATATAATCCCCTTTTTGCAGGTGTAAAGGAATTTGTTGCTGATTTATGAAAACCTGGAGTTAAAACATAATCATTCAGCCTCTTGAGGTTGAATATGAGACAATATTCTCCATTTGATTAGTTCCTTAAGAAAAGGCTTGAGAGAAAGCCACTCTGATGAGTGCTCTCTTGTATGGCCTTGGACACTAAAAGCTTATTTATTTCTATGGTCGTTTCGAGAAAGTATATTGTTTGGAATCTCCGGGTGTTTTCCTTTGAAAACATTGTCAGCGGCGGTAATTTTTTGAATGGGATTCTGTATACGCTTATAGTTTTTAAAATGCTTTCAGGTGAATTCTTCCATTGAGTTGTGTGATGTACAAGGCAACCCGCTTCGAAACCGTCAATAATGTCCCTCCCCCATTTTTTCCCTGACTGGGAGTTAGAGTTAGAGAACTTCTGACTATGAGATCGTGCTGTTGCCTCTTTTTCTCTGGCATTGTGTAAGTTGGTTTGTTTTGCATTTCTTGACTCGCTATTACGAGTCTGCGGGTGCCACTGAAATTTAGGCTTAGCTTTTGTCGCATATGTGAAAGATCTCGTAGGAACATAAAAAAAAAAACAGGGGAAAAAACCTTATTTATGTCCCCTTTCTCTTTTACTAGTTCTACGAAAGCTTTCTCCTCAAAGATGGTAGTCTCAGAAGTTGGTATGTCGTGTAAAATGCTTTTGAGGGCTCTATTGTGTGGCTTATAAATTTCCCTTCGCTGTTTTAGGACCTATGCTCGACGTCCAAAAACGTATTGCAGTAATGTATCTGACGTTTTCTTAAATTTGGAATTTGTTGTGACAAAATCATTCCCAACTTTTTTCTTAATTTCCTTCGGTAGACTATCTAACAGATTCTGAAAGACCATCCTTTGCTGTATCCATATACAGCAAAGCAAGCACACATGTAACATTACATGTAGCATGCTGTATACATATTTGCTTTGTTGTATATACGTTAGACTTCCACCCTAGAGAGATACCGGCTGGTCGATTATCTGCTGTCAGGGCACTGAAAGTCGGAGTAGTCTGAAATTGTTTTTGATTTTGCGTACTTAATGTTTCACCATTCAATAACTCGAAATTTTAGAAAATTAATTGTAAATGTATTTTAAAGCTCCAGTTCAGCTTTAGCTATTTTGACTTCTGTCCTACAATAGCTGGTGCAAAATCAAACGTCGGTTCGTTTTCCGAGTCGTGAGCATCCTGCAATTCTCATCATTCATCCTAATTATCTTTGACCGTCAGAAATTTTAGTTCGCTACTAGTTTCTATTGAGGGTTTGTCACAATCTGTGCTATCCGGAAGGGATCCAAAAGATCTGTCCAAATCCTCTTCTACAGCCATAATATTGTAAATTTGCTCTGTTTTTAAATTAATCATTTTATTGAAAAGTGACATTTGTTTACTCAAAACAGTAGCCAAAAGATGTTTATTACTACCATGAACTGGCACTAGGTACTTTAGCATTGACTCGATGTTCGATTGTGGATCCGGAGCTATACGTTATGATCGGTTGAAATCTACTTCACTGGATCTTTTCGAATCTCTTGAATCTTTGCCAACCCCCATTTCGTAAGAAGCCTCACTACGCTTTAAAAATATGTGCTTTATTTTAACTACTGCATCCATAAATAAATTGTAGCACGCTGCGTGAATTTTCTCCATCAGGCTATGGGGGGCATAGAGGAGTGCTCCCCAAATACCACTTTATAATAGTGGCTCTAATCGATCTGTAGCTACTCTCCCACAGATATGTCGTTGAAGGGTCGAAGGCGCGAGCCAAATCCATTGTGGGAATAGCGAACCTCAACTTAATTTCCACTGTCGAGGAAACTTGATTACTTCCAAATAGTTCTTGAAAAGAGTAATCGTAGACTTGTCAATCACGCCACCAATTTGGGAAGTGAAACTCAACCGAAGCAACAATCGCTCCAAATGCCACTAATTTTTCTTCCGGGCATGTCTCGGATGCGAGATCTCTTAACGTCGTCAACTCTGGCATTCCTGTGATTAGACCAACAATCAATATTTTAAATCGGCATCTCGAATGTTCGAGTGATTTAATGTTAAATGAAACGACACATGGATCGTATCGAGACGACGTTTCATTGATTCAACGTGTCGCCTCGTTTGACACGAGACGTCGACTTGAACCGAGACGACAATGGCGATTGATTTCAGTCGTGTCGAAATAAAATGTTGTTTCGACTCGTCGCTGGGCCCACAGGCGCCGAGCGGTATAATATTAACGCTGAGCTTGAAAGCGTCGAGCGGATGGGTATAAATATCATAAACAATACTTCTTTAAACAAAAGTATAATCAAATTTTCCTATATTTTCTTAGTACACGTGTTGTCAAGACGAATATTAAAAGCGTACTGAAGCAATTGGCTGCCGCGCGCTGCCTTTATTGAGCGAGATAAGGACGGGTATAGTTCTAGCACTGCTGATACGCCTAATGAAGGAACGAGAAAGCAGATGTTGACGAATATTAGAAGGCTAATCTCAATAGTGGTTCAAGCGAAGTCTCGAACATCTAAATATTGGTATTTTAGGTCCTGGAATAGCACATAGAGTACTTTTAACCTAGAGAAATGGCCACGCGTGCGAAGCTGCGGGAATCAGCTAGTTGGTTAAAAGCAATATCATCTCTATCGCGGCATCTAAGTGCAATTTAGCATACACGCTTTTTTGTTTCTAATTGCTATTTAATGAGAACAAGACAGTGTTGCCAACAAATACAAAAATGCAATAACTACACTTTGCAGCATTTTTTTTAGGATTTGTTTTTGGGTTGAAACAAATCCTATGCAATGGTGTCTCTTAGCTTTGATTTTCAACAATAATTCATATTGTTTTGAAAAGATAAAATAAACACTTTTAAAATATTATGTTTGTGTTAATAAAACCAATTCCTTTCAGGCATTCACTAACACAACTGTAAACAACAAAAAACTGAACAGTCTGATTATCCAGAAAGTGGTAGACGACCTCCATCTCCCACCACACATGGAAATACCCGACAGCAATACTATTGACGACAATATCACAAAGTCTGAAGAAGATGACTATGATCTACGAATCCAAAACGATCTAGTTAAAGACGAAAATATGACAAGTTTAATACCAACAGAAGAAAACATTCATGAACATAACAGGCTGAATATAGAAGAAAATAAAAATATTAAAACTGCTCTAGAAATTCTCGAACGTAACAATCAGAGTTTTTTAACTCTCGGCAGCCAGTTACAATTTTTAAATGGAGAACACTTATCTTTTTTAGAACCGAGTTTGTTATGCAAAGAGATTTTAACCGACATCCCTCTTATTCCTGCCAAAAACTTGATTACAGACTTAGATAATGGATTGATAAACAATTCCAACTCATTAGATATTGAAATAGATGGACCAGACAAAATGTTCTACAACAGTTTGGATTTAAGTCCAGATTTGATTGGGAAAGAGTTGAATATGTCGGATGTTATCAAAATTGATATCAATCCTCCAGCAATGCATCATAAAATTGAACCAAACAAAAAAACAGAATTAAAAAAGAAAGGTAAATAAGTTATTGAATAATGTTTAGGTATTAGACAACCTAATAACCTATTATAACTCATGAGTCATAACATATCGTTAAAATATTAATCACGCTCACTTTAGTTTAGATAGCAATTAAGTTATTTATTTTTTCTTGACAGCAATTTACAGTGCAGTGCTTTATTTTGCCACTTCACAGATAAGTTGGTTAACTTATCTGTGAAGTGGCAAAATAAAGCGTTTAGTATCCGTGGTACCCCCAGTCGTACCACCAGTAGTACAACAGCTACTTTTTCTAAGCTTGGTACCTCTGGAACTACAGTTAGTTTTTTCTAATCCTGGCTCCATTGATCTTTGCATGTATGCGAGAAATAAAACAGCCGCCACAAATGAGATTCTTCCTCATTTTCTGTATTTGATTGGTCTACATAGCGATGACTGGAACAGTCATGCCACCATTCAGTTCAAAGATAATTTGGTGGCACTGTACTGGCCTATATGTTGCGATAATATTCGCCTTTTTCTGTCTTTTTACGAGTCCGAAACATACAAATACTGACACTAGATGGCGTTAATTCAAACTATAATATATTTTTTACAGAAAAAAGAGTGGTACAAAAAATCAACACGACTGTAAAAATTAAAACATTAAAACTAAGTCAAGAGGAACTAAACAGAGAGAGGGTTCTATTGGCTCAGTCGAAATGCTACCTCAAGTTTAAATTCAGGTATTGTAGGGAACATTAAGATTGTTGTTGATTGCCAAAACATTTTGGCTTAGGTTGCCACACATTTGTCATACAAAACATAATGCCAACAAATGAAAAAATGAATGTGACAGTGTTGCCAAACAAAAAAGGCAACTAAACACTGCAGTGGCCTCAATGCTAGGCTTGAAGTTTCTCTGAAGGACAAGATTCGTAATGAATATATCCGACGGAGAACCAAGGTGACCGACATAGCTCTAAGGATAAGCAAGCTAAAGTAGCAGTGGGTTGGTCACATTTCCCGAAGAACCGATAACCGTTGGGGTAGATGAGTTCTCGCGTGGAAACCACGTCTAGGCAGACGTAGTGTAGGACGCCCTGTGGCCAGGTGGAGTGACGACCTGCGAAAAGCGGCTTGAAGAGAATGAATGAGGAGAGCTGAAGACCGAGCTCAGTTGCGTCCATTAGGAGAGGTACACGTCGAGCAGTGAACGATGATGATGTGCCTAGTAAGGGGTATATGTCTTTATCTAAAATAAGGATGAAAAGGGTTATACAAAAAAAAAAACGAGTCCCATTTAACCAACTTCCTTTCAAAACTCAAACACATGTACGAAACATTAAAAATTATTTTAAAAAATAATGATGATATTATTGAGGGGTATTGATGAGGGGTATTATTAACAACCCTCTTTTTGGGTCACAAAACACTCCATGCAAGTTGGTTAAAAGGTCAAGGACCTATCCCATCCACAAATGATATAATAAAATCAATATATAAAAGTCAAACGTTGTATGTTTGTTTGTTTGGGGGAGTTTAAACGCCAAAACGGGTAATCCGATTTAGATGAAACTTTGTAAAAAGGTACTGTACAATATAGACACCAATATAGGATACTTTTATCCCGGAAAATGGTAAGTCTCCATGGGAAAACTGGAAAATGACGATTACTCGCTGTAAGGAACGGTTGCCATGAAAAGAAATAATAAAACGTGTTAAAAAGCATCAAGAACGTTGGTGGCTATACTGTTGCATTGGTTTTTAATATCCTTGAATAACATAAGAGGCCTTTTTCGGGATAAATGTAGTCCGCGCGGACGAAGTCGTGTGCGAAAGCATACTATGAAAATTCGTACACTTTGTTCGAAACATTTGAAATGAGAAAGAAAACCATGTTTATTTTTTCTCTTTTTTCACCCATGTTTATCTCTCAGGTGTGAGACGTGTATCATCGGATTTAACTTTTTTCACCCATGTTTATCTCTCAGGTGTGAGACGTGTATCATCGGATTTAACTTTTTTCACCCTTGTTTATCTCTCAGGTGTGAGACGTGTATCATCGGATTTAACTTTTTTCACCCATGTTTATCTCTCAGGTGTGAGACGTGTATCATCGGATTTAACTTTTTTCACCCATGTTTATCTCTCAGGTGTGTGACGTGTATCATCGGATTTAACTTTTTTCACCCATGTTTATCTCTCAGGTGTGAGACGTGTATCATCGGATTTAACTTTTTTCACCCATGTTTATCTCTCAGGTGTGAGACGTGTATCATCGGATTTAACTTTTTTCACCCATGTTTATTTTTCAGGTGTGAGACGTGTATCATCGGATTTAACTTTTTTCACCCATGTTTATCTCTCAGGTGTGAGACGTGTATCATCGGATTTAACTTTTTTCACCCATGTTTATCTCTCAGGTGTGAGACGTGTATCATCGGATTTAACTTTTTTCACCCATGTTTATCTCTCAGGTGTGAGACGTGTATCATCGGATTTAACCTTTTTCACCCATGTTTATCTCTCAGGTGTGAGACGTGTATCATCGGATTTAACTACGAGGAGAACTTAATAGATCACACCAAAAGGAAACATTTAACGGTAAGAAAAAGCACAAATTTAAAATTTATACAACCTCCGACCCGCAGAACTTTTCTGCGCGATGTCACAATCAAACTACTGGCTATTGTGCACTAGCTTTTGCCCGCGACTTCGTCCGCTCTACATTTCTCCGCTACATTTTATCACGATAAAAAGTATCGTATGTCGTCGTGTCCTTCTGCAGGGTTTAAATCTCCGTCCTGAAATTAATCGAGATCGGTTAAGCCGTTTAGTTGTAAAAAGGTAACAAACAGACAGACAAGGCGTTCGCTCTTATAATAATAGTATGGATGAAGGACGGCCATTTTCTATTTATAATTATAATAAAGCGATAAGTAACAAAAAGTCTGTATCTCAAAGAAATAAATTAAAAAAAACTAGGGGAAACTAGTGGATTTTAAATAAGATACTGAACAAGAATACAACATATTTATAAACTAGTGTCTGTATGGAGGTTTGTTCTCGCATCACGTAAAAACTACTGGATTGATAGTAATGCAGTTTTCGCTGTTGTATAGCTTAGGATTTGACTTAAAATCTGGTGAACTTTGCATCCGAATGGGATGAGTAGAAGCCGAGCAAATGTTAATAACTATTTGACAACTGAACGAATTGTGGTGTTGAGTATATTGTACTTATAGGTACTTTTGGTCCTGGAATAACAGGTTACTTTTAACCCAAACAAATGACCCCGCGGGCAAAGCCGAAGGCACAGCTAGCTTACAATAAAGTTGTTTGCAATTTGGCGTACATTATTTTTTGCATGTTTGTTCCCAAACAAGACATACATTCAAAAACTAAAACCCGACTCCGGTCAGGTAAAAAAAATAGCCTGACACACTTGCGATGAAGGCCAATTAAATGATACCTCGCTTGTCAAAATCGGCCCAAGTTTTTAGTTGAACACATAACCTTACTTTTGTTTCGTCGTAGTCTGGTAAATCCGCAGAGAGAGTATTATTGATACTCTCTCTATGGGTCGTAGACGCGAGTATGTACTTGGTATTCTCTTTCTACGCTATGGGTAAAAAAATAGCCTATGAACTTATTCGTAGTATGACACTATACCAGAAAACGAATCGATTGTATCTCGCTTGTCAAAATCGGACCAATAAGGGCGACACTATGATGGAGCATCTATATACATGGACTGTTAAACTCATTACCCTTCCCTTGCTTCGCCGTACTGTAAAAAACGAAACTACATTTGTATGGAAAATATAATTTCCCATAGCTTACACCCCTAATATCGATAAATGTTATTACAGAAAGAAGGAGGCGGCGTCGTGTGCAATATATGCTATCAGGTGATACCTACGGCCGGCGAAGTCACGGAACATAACTATAGGCATTATACCAGGTTAGCACAAATAATAATATGTCAAAGGTAGATAGATTAACTCTTAATTGAACACCAAAACGATAAATTATATCTAAAAAATACAGTTTTCACAAGAGTAGTAAAAGTAGTACATAGAACAATCAAAACAGCGCCATCTATGAAATCTACTACGAACTAAGATGGCCAATGATTTTATCGCTGGCCTGCGTAGTATGTTTAGTGGATGCATAGATAATTACTAAGACTACGGTTTAAGAAGCGTTGCAACTTAGTTTTATAGTATTTTATGGAACAAACGTTGAAACCGTCTGAAATCAACCAACGTTATGGTGAAAACCAGAACAAAATCCGTTCAGTAATATCTGAGATTAGTCTGAAGAGCCACGCAATATGACTGTCTCGTGTCGTACGTCTGTACTCTGACTGAATGTACTTCTTTGTGTATGTTACCTCATATTGCTGAGCCGATTTAAGTGATTCCTTTTTCATTTGATTTCCAATGTGATCCCGTTTAAATTCATCATAATAGGTGTCACGAGGCGGTCCGGGGTTTGGGTTAGTTCCACTAGCCCAGGGACTAAACCTCAGTGGACACAAAATTACAGGAGCAATAGGAGTACATGGAGATGTTGATAGACAGAGATCTTGCACTCGACTATTCTATTCAGTCTTCTCTCAATTTAACTTCAACGATACGGATGAAAACAACCATTAACGAAGGTATTCTCATATATATTTAAAAGACTCATATATATTTGTAATAAACTTAATTAGGTATTTTATATAATATTATTTTCTAAAATTGCAGTTTTTGCTAATCTAAAAGACAAAATCGGAATGACAGGTTATTTGAATTTAGAATTAATAATCAAACTATATAACCGGTCATTCCGATATTGATTTTGAGCAAAACCGAATTTCACAAAAGTAATATGTTATAAAATACCTAATTAAGTTCATTACAACTGGAGATTTTAAATATATATGATAATACCTTCGTAAGCCGCTGTTTATGATCATCTCCTCCTGTTCCTGTGCTCCTAATTGTTCCTGAACTTTTGTGTTGTCCACTGAGGCTTGGTCCCTGGGCTGGTGGAGTAAGCCCAAACCCTGGACCGCCTGGTGACATAGGTTCCGTAGCTTTTTTAGTAAATTTATATGAAGTAGATTATTTTATTAAAATAATTTATATTAAGTACGTAGGTAGGTACTGATACAGAATTAGAGATGAGATTATAATTGATTTTCTTTGGGTATTTTCAGATATGAATGTGTGGTATGTAGCAAGAGATTTAAAACGCAGAATGATGCAATCAGACATTCTGCTACTAAAGTATGCGTTAACTGCGCCAGTGCAGACAACAAGGACACACTGAACTTGGTAAAGATATTATTAATATACTAGCTGCGCACCGCAGCTTCGCCCGCGTGCAAAATTAGTCACCCCCGCCCCCATTTAGGAATGAACTTTAAAAAATACGCTCCTTATTGCACCTCTAGGGTTGACATCTGTAACTTTGAAACCTGTCACTTTGACATCGAAATGGCAAAAAATTACAAATTCGTTTTTTTTTCGGTATGTCATTTTCTGCACCACTGACAACGTGTGTGCAAAATATCATGATGATTGGTTTAGTAGTTTAGGCGTGAAAGCGAAACGAACAAACAAACAAACAAACAAACACTTTCTCATTCACGACTGCCCAAAAAAGCAGTCAGGTTTTTCAGGGTTCATGTATGTATGTGAGTTTCTTTATTCCATCATCAGTTTTAAACGCCTGAATAGATTTGGATGTATGGGGTATCGTTAAAATCTTTACATCATCCCGAGTGAAGTTTTTTTGTTGAAAATTCTTTATTTGTCTGTCAGTCATGTTTATTTTCTTGCTTTGATGATTGACTTGTAATATTAGTTGAATTTAATGATAATAATTTAATGTTATTAATTTCACAAATATACTTCTAAATGGCGAAACATTCAATACACACTTATTTATAAAAAAACTAATTTAAAAAAATGAAACCTTTTTCAAATCATCTATCTATCTATACTATAATAACACTGTAACTGGGCTAAATCTGTACATTAAATATTTTTTGAAAATTATAATTGAGATAAACTTCAAAATCGATATAGAGTGCAAAAAGGATATTTTTTTAATTTTTGTCTTCTACCTCTTTGAACACGCATCACGCTGAAACTACCGAACGGATTTTGATGCAACTTGGTACAATCACAGCTTATGTTATGGATTAACATTTAGAATACTTTTTATCCCGAAAAAAACATGAGTTCCCGCAGGATAGGGGTTGAAAGTTATTTAAAAGAACACATATTACGCTGAAACTACTGGACGGAGTTTGATGTAACTTGGCACAGTTAAAGTACATATTATGTATTAAAATTATTGATTCTTTTTATCCCCAAAAAATATAGGGTTCCTGCGGGATAGGTATTGAAAGTTATGGTAATTTAAATGTAATATAAATAATAATATATATAATATAATATAATACTATAATAAAACTGTAACTGGGCTAAATCTGTACATTAAATATTTTTTGATAATTATAATTGAGATAAACTTAAAAACGGTATAGAGTGCAAAAAGGATATTTTTTAAATTTTTGTCTGTCTGTCTGTCTCTTTGAACACGCATCACGCTGAAACTACCGAACGGATTTTGATGCAACTTGGCACAATCATAGCTTATGTTATGGATTAACATTTAGAATACTTTTTATCCCGAAAAAAAACATGAGTTCCCGCAGGATAGGGGTTGAAAGTTATTTAAAAGAACACATATTACGCTGAAACTACTGGACGGAGTTTGATGTGTTGTGTGTGTGACTTGGCACAGTTAAAGTACATATTATATATTAAAATTATTGATTCCTTTTATCCCCAAAAAATATAGGGTTTCTGCGGGATAGGTATTCAAAGTTATGGTAATTTAAATGTAATATAAATATAACATTAAAAGGGTATCATAATTTCGACCCTCTCGCCACTATACTGTCTGGTTTAGCGGGACCATTTATGCCTGCCAACCCAGACTTGCGTGGATCGAAATCACGCACTTCTTGGAATGTTTTGTTCCATATTTTTATGCATTTACATATTTTATGCGTTATTTTTACAATTTCTTTGATTTTTTAAATTGTTTTTTTTTTTCCTGAAGTAAACCGTTACAACAAAAATAGGTCACAATAATTCCAATTCGGATAATTTAGAAAAAACTCAAAAACAGAAAAGAATTCTGTCAATTTACTTTGTTTTTTTTTGTTTGGAAATTTGTTAGTTTTACTTGAAGTGCATGTTTAAATAAATAATAGTTAAAAAAAAACTAAAAAACACGCTTTTTTTTAAATAAAACATTTTTTTCTTATTTAATTCAAAATTATTAAAATTTATTTTCTATTTTTTAGTTTGGTTTTCTATATAAAGCGTGTTTTTTAGTTTTTTTAAACTATTATATATTTTCTACTTTTTAGTTTGGTTTATTTACATGAGCGTTTTTTTTCTTCGAATTATTGCATTGTCATCGGTCTTTGACAGGTGTGCAAAATTTGAATGAAATCTGACCGTTTAAAGTGGGTCAAAATAACGTCCAAAGGAGTCGGTTACAAACATACAAGTGAAGCTAATATAAAGCGTATAAAAAGAAATAAATTATCATTTATAATTTACATTCCCTCATAAAAAAGCGCCCTCTAGCGGCTGTTCTTATTGGTAACCAAACTGCTTACTGTTTTACATTTTTAACCCCCGAACAAAGAGACGGGTGTTATAAGTTTAGGGTGTGTATCACTGTATGTGTGTGAGTGTGTGTGTGTGTTTTCGTTATTTTTTTTGGTTGAAAGCTAATGTGATTGAGATGGTCAACAACTCCAGCGCATAAACCAAACAAATCAAAGTTCTGCCTCCAATTTAACTAGATGGCGCTGATTGACCTTAAAACACGCAAACATTTCATTCAATGCAACCAAGCGTACCGCTACATTCAAATTTGTTAACTTTTCGAATTCGGCTCACATTACTTTGTTTATTTTGTATGTGAGTGTGTGTGTGTGTGTGTGTATGTAGCATCCTCGTAAAAAAGCTCCCAAACGAATGGACGAATTTGATGCGGTTTTTTGTTTGAAAGCTAATGTGATTGAGATGGTTCTTAGCTATATGGGGGCGAGAAAAGGGGGTGAGAATCGTATCTTCCAAACAAATGGTCTGATTTAGCTGTGTGTGTTTTTATATTGGTGAGCTGAGGTAAACGAGATTGTTCTTAGCTATAATGGGAGGGAGGAGGGGGTATGGGGATGGGGGTTAGGATCGATGATCTCAAACAAATAGACCGATTTTGATGCGGTTATTTATGTTTGAAACTGATGTGATCGGGATGGTTCTTAGCTATATGGGGCGAGAAAAGGGGGGAGTATCGAGAAAAAGGGGGTGAGAATCGTAACCTTTCAAACGATTCGAACAATTTAGCTGCGGTTTTTTATGTTTCAAAGCTGAGGTAAACAAGATTTGTCTTAGCTATAATAGGGAGGGAGGGGGGGGGGGGATATGGTGAAGTTCGTAGCTCCCAAATGAATGGACCAAATTTGATGCAGTTTTTATTTTTTAAAACGGATGTGATCGAGATGGTTCATCATGTTTCTTTGCTATATGGGAGGGGGGAAGGAGTTGAAAAAAAAGGGGGGGGGGGTGAGAATTGTATCTTTCAAACCGAATGGACCAATTTAACTGCGGGTTTTTGTTTCAAAGCTGAGGTAAACAAGATGGTTCTTAGCTATAATGGGGCTTTATGCTCGCTACGCTTCGCTCGCGTCTTCGACTTCTAACCTATCACGACCATATGGGATCGCCACTGAAGGTTGTTAACACAGGTAGATAGGTACCTATATTGGTACTTTTGGTACTGGAATTACTCAAAGGATCATTATATCCCAGAAAAATTACCACGCGAGCAACGCTGCGGGCACAGATAATAACGTAAAAGTCTGTACAAAGAAGATAATTTTAAAAATTGGACTAATCTACTGAACAAGAATAAAACATTTTTTAAATTCGTGTCTGTCTGTTTGTTTGTCTGTATGTTTATTCGCGCATCACGTAAAAACTATTAGACCGATTGCGATGCAGTTTTCAGTGTTGGATAGCTTAGGGTTTGACCAAGACCTGGAGTACTTGGTATCGTAATCCAATGCTTAGATGCCAAGCAATCGATAAAAAACTTTTTAAGGCTGTAGGAATTTTGATCAAATGTTTATTTTAGGTCTTGGAATAGCACATAGAGTACTTTTAACCTAAAGAAATGACCACGCGAGCAAAGCCGCGGGCATAGCTAGTAGGAAATAAATCATAAATTTCATCAATAGGAAATAAATCATAATATTTTTTTGAGGTCTGTGCTACGCCAAAACCGATTGACCTGACGGATTGACGCGTAGGTCAATTAGTACATATGTGAATATTATGCATTTTCAAAAATATTACATGACATACACATCAACTTGAGAACCTCAATTTATTTGAAGACGGTTAAAAAATAGCCGTAGTTTCCGGCATAAAATAGAACCACACTTCCCATCCCGAGCATGCTGTGAGTGTTAAGATATAATAAGTATCCAGGACAGAAATACATACATAGATACATGCAAGTGAAGTTAAATAAAAGCTTTAAAAAAAAAAGGTTTAACTAGGGATTAACTGAACACAGCTAAATGAACGCACCCATAAGGTGCTGCTGCCAAGCGGACTCCCGCTGTACTAAAATAAAGAAAAATTGTGGAAGAGAATTTGTTCTTTAAATCAATGAATATAGTAATTCAATGGTGTTTTTACTAAGTTCTGATCTTTAGGAATAATAAAATCTCATCAGTGTGAACCAGCTAAGAGAATTCCGGAAATCGGCAGCAGTTGGTTATTGTTTTCTACTCATAAAATGATCGCTTGAGTTGCGAGGGTCTAAAATAAGCTACTGAACAAGAATTTAACTTGTTTTTAAATGGTTTCTGTCTATCTGTGTGTCTTGTAACAACTACTGGAAGGATTTAAATGCAATTTTCACCGTTGTATAGCTTGAGATTTGACTCCAAATCTGATTTAGGTACTTTGAATTTCATTCCGATGAGTGGAAGCCGAGTAATGGATAAAAAGCTATTTGACGACTGAACGAAATTTGATATTATTGTACTTTATAGGTAGGTTATTTCGGTCCTGTACCTCTATTATGAGTTCAATCAAACGCTCAAATCTGTACTCGCTATCGAGTATCGTAACATTTTTGTATGAAATCCAGCGCAGCGCAACTAGCGGAACTATTTGTCACTATAAATCTATAGCTCTATTAAGAGTTCGACTAACTCAACTTCAATAGAAATAGACAATACGTGAAGAACTGTAGATTTTACGCCGTCATGCTGGCGCCTTCTTAGCATTTGTCTTTTTCTAAATATATGAAAAAGACAGAGAAAAAACAGCGTCTAGCAAACGCATTTGTTTTTTTGTTTGTTTGAATGTTTCTCAAAAACTTAAAATCTAATTTGTTTAAATAAAGTAAAATACGATTATAGTGAAAAAAATATACTGGGTAAACTCAAATAATACTGAACCGATTTTAAACATTCTTTCACCTATATAAAGCTACATTATTAACTAGTTACTTGGGTGTCTATATTTTATTTTACAAAAAGTTATCAATCCCTACGAAAATTGTAATAATGTAACCCAGCTAAACTCACGATGATAAATGGCAGTGAGTGACATAACTACTGCAGCAGCGTTAACTGACGATAGCCATTGTAGAAATAGTGAACCATAATACCAAAACTAAAAATCAAACAAACTGAGAATCCGTCTCACGAAAGAAGTAGCGGCGATAAGAGGAACTAACGTTGAACGCTTAAAGATTTTTCGCTTTTACAAGGAAACTAGCGCCGCGTCTATGAGACTTTTTTCGTAAGTCGGACTCTACCCACTGTATTGCCTTACCGGTCAGTCACGTAGATACTTTTGCTAGAGTTGTAACGTCAAGAGCGTTTACTACTGCAGCTCGTAATAGTGGTACTGGAATAACACATAGATTACATAACCCAGAGAAATGGACGCGCGGACAAAGCCGCGGGCACAGCTTGTATAAACTAATAAGATTTCTTTTTTTTTTCAGAAACAAACACCAGCGCAAGTAAGAAGAACTAAGCTAAAGTAGAAGTAAGCCATAATTAACCTTATTGATTACAAATTTACAATATAATCTTACTTTTGTACGTAGTATTTGTAATGAAAAATAAACACAATTCCGAAATTTTAATTCTTTTATTTACAAAGAACTTTACGGCTTTAATTATTAATTTTTAAAAAAAACATTACATTTCATACATGACCTAACAATAAACTACAAATATAAGTTCAAAAACTAAAGCCCGACTATGGTCAAGTCACAATCACGAACAAGAATATTCAATCGTTTTAGAAATTTAAAACTTTAAAGCCGGGGAGTGCGCTTTACCTACTTGGTTAAATTATATCTTACTCGTCCGCAATTAATGGCGGTTGAATGAGCTGTACAGCTAAATTTGGTTCATTATTACAAATTATCAGGGCCCCTACCACAGAACTTGGTTTCAATCAGATTGTCACTTTCTTCATAGCAATTTCGACTCAATTCAATTCAACTCAATTTCGACTTCGCAAAGCATTAGTGATATTGACAATCCGAATGAA
Organism: Alsophila aescularia; assembly: GCA_946251855.1. Lineage (NCBI taxonomy): Eukaryota > Metazoa > Arthropoda > Insecta > Lepidoptera > Geometridae > Alsophila > Alsophila aescularia. The sequence continues at coordinate 65,204,816 of OX276373.1, forward strand.
ACCAACATACGTGGTACGACTGCAGGTATAAAAGGCGTTTAATTTGAATTATACCTACTGCCAGAAAGAAAGCCACATTGCAGAACATTCTGTTAATATTCGCCTGCTTATTCATATCCAGAAGCTATCAATATTTTACAGCCATGTAAAATAAATTTGTTAAAGTTATTGCTTGCACCACATATTAAATTTATACATATTGAGTACTAGCTGTGCGTGCGGCTTTGTCATATAATTAAAATGTAGCCCGTACGTGTTATTCCAGGACCAAAAGTACCTATAAAGTACAATATGCTACGTTTCTTCAAAATTTGTTCAGCCGTCAAATAGTTTTTTATCGATTGCTCGGCATCTAAACATCGGATTAAGATATCAAGTACTTTAGTTTTTAAGTCAAGCCCTAAGCTATCTAACAGTGAAAACCGAATCACAATCGGTCAGTAGTTTTTACGTAATGTGCCAGCCAACAAACAGACAGACACAATTTTATAAAATGTTATATTCTTATTCAGTAGCTTATTTCAAGCACACTAGACATATTTTTAAATTATCTTCTTTGTACAGACTTTTTTGTTATTATTGCTTTATTATAAGTATAGATTTAAAAAAGGAATAAAAAACTTTATTGGATTACTAGCTGTACCCGCGGCTTCGCACGCGTGGTCTTTTCTTTAAGTTCAGTGTACCATTATGTGCTATTCCAGGACCAGTATACCAACATTTGATCAAAATTTCTTCAGCCGTCAAAAATACTTTTATCATTTGCTCGGCTTCTAACTCACCGGATTGAGATACCAACTACACCAGATTTAAATCAAACCCACCCAACTATCTAACAATGAAAACCGCATTGCAATCGGTCCAGTAGATTTTACGTGATACGTGAACAAACAAACTTACAGACAAACAGACAGAAAGACACTATAAAAAAACTTCTTCCATACCTTTTGTAAGCACCCAAGAGCATTTTGTTATTTACCTTTTTTGTACAACCTTTTTCGTACCTATTGCTTTAATTATGTGTCAATTTGCATAAAAAAACCCGTCCAGTAGTTTCAGCTGGATACGTTCTTTTTCAACCCCTTTCTTGCGGAAACCCTTTCATTTTTCGGGATATAAAGTATCTAATGTCCTACCTGTGTATGATTTGAGTTCATACTAGAGTTGCCGCGAATACTGGCTATTATTCGGTATTCGGCATTACTCGACATTTTTTTGATATTCGTCGAATACTGAATAATAGCTAGTATTATTCGGCATTCGGCGAATAGTCTAAAATAAACTTTTAACGAACAAAAAAACGAATGAGTTAAAAATAATCACTTTTATTATTTTCCTTAATAAAACAATACACAGTATCAATTATTATCTGTAATAATATGTGCCTGTGCCTATCATATTAATGAAATTAAATTAGTTAGGCTTTTTAATTAATATTTAAAATCCAACAGAGGCAGATTGTGGTGCAAAAAAACTATTTTTTCTGCACGTTCGGGAGCAAGTCGGTTTCGCTTTTCCTCATAAACTAAACCTGCCTCGGAAAATAGTCTTTCTGAATAAACAGAGCTTGCTGGTGTGATTAAGTATTGTTTAGCAAGCTTACTTAAAGTAGGAAATCTATTCTTATTGGTACTCAAAGCCCACCATTCATATGGGTTTATTTTTCTGTCAGCCTTTGCTAATGCGATGTAGTGGGTGATTTCTTCAGCAGTGGCATTCTTGGGTTGCTCTTCAGTAGGCTGCTCTATAGATGATTCTTCAAAACATGCCCAAAATAGTTTATGAGTTTCTGAATCGACATGCTCACTTTCATTGTCTAAACGAGACCTTTTGGATGCCGTTTCTGGATCCGGATCATCATTTTCGTCATCTAAAGAAAGCCTAAGACCTTCTCTGAGTGCAGCTCTACGGATCCGTTGAGCTTGGGTAGCGTCAAAGTAAAAGTCCTTGTAGCGGGGGTCTAAAAATGTCGACAAGTAATATGTCTTCCTGAAGCATAGATCGTCCAAGTTAAAACGGGCTTGCATATTTTCTATTAACGCCTTTCTAAAATCATCAACGTGTGCAGTTTGTTGAATCAGCGCATCTTTCATTAGGTATCTGGTTAATGAAACAGTGCTAGGTATCACATCTGATATAGGTGCATATGTGGAACTCGTGATTTTTGTTATCTCTTCGAAAGGTTTTAAGAGCTTTAACAGATGTTCTATAACCTCCCACTGATCACTGGTCAAATTTTCAAAATTCACGCTCCTTTATTCTGAAATGTACACCGAAATTGCTCTTTTTTGCTCAAATAGACGCTCCAGTAGGTAATATGTTGAGTTCCAGCGAGTTTAAATATCTTGAATCAGTTTATGCTTAGGAAGTCCGAGCTCAGATTGAATACTTTCAAGTTTTGTATATCCTGAATGATTAAAATGTGTCACTATGCGGCGGGCACTAGTAAGAATTTATTTTATTGGAAAACTGTTATCTAATGCATTCTTTATCACCAGCTGGAGAGTATGTATGAAGCAACGCTCTGAAGGAAGTAGAGTTTCCTTAACTCTTTTAACCATATTCGCCCCATTATCGTGAACAATCGCTTGAATTTTAGAGATGGGTATGTCCCATTTCGTTACACACTGTAACACTGTTACTGTGACTTTTTGATATTTTCTGATGTGTGTGATTCAGGAAAATGAGCCATGTTTAGAACGGCATGATTCAGTTTAAAGTTTTCTGATATCCAGTGTCCTGTTAAACTCAGAAATACAGCATTATTTACAGAAGAAGTCCAAAGATCGGTAGTGAATGCTATAGCTTCAGCCCTTTCTAACTAGTTTTTTAGTTTGCTAACCACTCTCTCATACATGTCTGGAATTATTTTCTCGGTGAAATATGTCCTGCCAGGAATAGTGTATTGCGGCAAAGCATTATTAATAAGACGTTTAAAGCCCACATGATGATCGACGATGGAAAGTGGCTCGTTGTCATGATAGCGATCATTTCACCAATCAAGTAGTGATATTTTTTTGCTCGGCTATCGTTGATGTCCCAGAGCTTTTTTTTTCAAGTAGTTGTTGCAGTTACGGTTGTACCAAAGGCTGAATGGGCAACTGGATGGATGAGGAAGTACTTGGAGATGATTCTGCGGGAGCATTATGTTGAGCATGACTACTTGAGCTTCCATAAATTTTACCATACTCATCTGGGTGTTTGAATTTTAAATGATTCTGCTAAGCCGTCGTTCCTGCTTTTTTTGCTGCTCTACTTATTTTTACACGACATAAATAACATTTTGCACTGTTTTCTTCCTCTTCAAAATGTAGCCAAACATGAGTTTTTTTTCCTGGGTTTGGCATGATTGTTCTTCTTTTTAAGTAACACTTTAACTAATTAAGTATTCAAGTCTTTAATTCAATAGCAATTTTCAAATAAGTATAGAAAGAAAAAATCAAAAACGTCAACCGATGTCGAAAATTAAATTATAAATGCGTGCCGCCTACCCTAAACACAAGCGTATTGATTGAGCGGGAAATCCCCTACAATAGTAAACGCTGGGTAATACAAAACGGGGTATTCCCCGTAAAATATGTACTAGAAAAGGGTTGCCAGCATTATAATAATAAAAATACTACATATATATGTAGATATGTATAACATGAAACATATTTCTTTAACTTTATTGTTTTCTTTTCTCACAACCTTAGAAGAAATTAGAAATATTTTTAATGTGCCTTATTTATGTCGAATAGTAATGTCGAGTTATTCGACTATTCGCCAAAGTGAATGGCGATTAATCGGTATTCGACTATTCGCTATAACAACTATTCGCGGCAACTCTAGTTCATACTACAAGGTAGGACACCTTGTAGTATGAACTCAAATCACACCAAGTTTAATTTGAATTCATTCATTAGTTTGCGTGCGATGGGCGGTAAACATACAGACAAATAGACAGACAAAAATAAAAAGTAAAACAGTTTAGCTTCAGTATCAAATATAGAGAACCATCCAAAAATATTAATATAAATATAATATATTCGGGACAATTCCACACCAACTACCTAGCCCCAAACTAGGATACCCTGTAATATGGGCACTAGATAACGGATAAACATACATAAATACGAATATCACATCCATGACTCGGAAACAAACATTTCTGCTCAACACACAAATGATTGCACCTTGCAGGATTCGAACCTGCAACCGTTTGATTTCGTTCCTAGGTTCACTAGCCACTAGACCAACCGGCCGTCATTATTACTTACGTTATTTATTACTTCACTAATAACATAACTTTTTGGACTTATATCCCGCAGAAACCCTTTATTTTTTCGGGATAAAACGTTTCCTCAATTTTAACCCATCATATAACTTAAGATGGTGCCAAGTTGCATCAAAACCCATCCATTAGTTTCAGCGTGGTACGGGTTCTTTTAAATAAGTTTCAACCCCTATCCTGCGAGAACCCATTAATTTTTCGAGATGTAAAGTATCCTTTGTCCTACCTCCTAGTTCCGGCGGCGTGATGCGCGGCCAAGATACATACTGACAGACATACAGACAGAAATTAAAAAACATACAGTTTACGCTTCATTATCAAATATAGAGTAACTTTCAAAATAAATAATGCACAATATCTTTAATGTACAGAATTTGGACCCATATCGCGCAGGAACCCTTTATTTTTTTGGGACAAAAAGTATCCGTAATTTTCACTCATCTTATAGACTATGTCTGTGCCAAGTTGCAACAACATCCCTCCAATAGTTTCAGCGTGCTACGTGTTCTTTTAAATAAGTTTCAACACCTATCCTGCAGGAACCCTTTAATTTTTCGGGATGAAAAGTATCCAATGTCCTACCTCGAAGTATGAACTCAAATCATACCTAATTTCATTTGAATTCATTGAGTATTTTCAGTGTTTGATGCACGGCCAAGGTACAGACAGACAGACATACGGACAGACAGACAAAAATTAAAAAAATACAGTTTTGGCTTTAGTAATGAATATAGAACGGCCCCGAAAAAAGTCACAAAATATCTTTAATTTACAGAATTTGGGACATTATCCCGCAGGAGCTCTTTATTTTTTCGGGATAAACAGTGTTCTCACTTTTTACCCGTTATATAAACTATTACTGTGCCAAGTTGCAACAAAATCCGTCCAGTAGTTTCAGCGTGATATGTGTTCTTTTAAATAACTTTGAATGCCTATCCTGCGGGAACACTTTAATTTTTCGGGATTAAAAGTATCATATCGCACTCCTAGATCAAAACTGTAACAACTCAAAATTCGTTTATTTAGAGTTATTCTTGTATTCGAATGCCCGGTGGTCACACGCAACTATCCCGACATAACCGGAACAATATTGCTTCAAAAAAAAAAAACTGCATGGCGTTGACTTTCTATTGTTGAATCATAATGCCCGTGGTCCCCCCCACCTAAACAAGTTTATTGTTAGTTGACCTTCACTAGTCACCACGAGAGCACGTATTAAGATAATCGAAAACGCGGACAATTCGAATTGTTACAGTTTTGTTGAATTGAATAAGTCAATTAGAGTAAGTTAATTAGAATTGTTACGGTATTGGTGAATCGGTGTGCAATATTTTTTAAGGATATTTTGACTTGTTCCAGTTTTGTTTGAAAAGGTACGTAAATATTTAATTACTATTTAGATTTGACTTAGTTTTGATGGATCAACATGTAAATTTCTAGTTGTCTTAGTATTGTTGAAACTAATTTAAATTGATATTTTTTCGATTAATAAAATAAATATTCTTCATGCATCGAATTAAAATCGTGTACGTAATCATAAATATTGTCGATTTCTATTGAAGTTTTCTTGATAAAACTCTTAATTCCGTTGTATTAAAGGATTTTTTTGAGTTAACTCACTATTGCTGGATCGTTATAATTTACAATAATTTACTTTTCTCTATTTCAGATAAACATGAAGAGAGGCAGACTTCTCGTCAATATTGTCAATGAAAAATATAAAGAAAACCTGGTATCAGCTAATGATGAAGATTTAACTACAAATTTAGATACAGAAGCACAAATAAACAAAGAAAATATTCCATTAAACACTATATTATAATGACTAATCAAGCCTATAGTAGACAAATTGAAAACGATTTAGCTATATCTCCAAGTGAAGAAAGTTTTATTGAAGACTCTGACACAGATGCAACTTATATTCGTAAAAAGAAGAAGAATCTTCCCCGTAAAATAATCCCATCATCTTCTTCATCTTCAAGTGAGACTTCGTCATCAAACTCTTCCAATTCTAGCGACAGTTCTAGTAGCAGTAGTGATTCTGAAACTGAAACCACTGACACTCTAGCTCAGTCTAGAAGCCAAAACGTTGTTCCAATTGAATCTATGGCTGTAATTGATACTGTTGGACAGTTTCAGACTCAAAATGATGTTGATACTGAGTTCAGGGATGTTAATAATCCTACTGTACAATCACAGTGTCACGTTGTCAATGAATTGAGCAATGATCAGCCAAATGAAGAGGTAAAAAGAGGAAAGAAGAAGTTAAGAAGAGAATCGACATGGAAAGCAAATATTTCTAAAGTTCTGAGGAATTCTGGTAAGTCATACCAATCTCTATCAAAAAGCAAGAAAGTTTTTAATGAAAGGAAAGTTCGCCCGGCATGCGGTGAAGGTTGTAGATAACGTTGTAGTTTGAAAATCAATGAAGAAACAAGACAAACCATCTTTGATAGTTATTGGGGCCTAGCAGATCTACAGAGACAGAGGGAGTACATAATCAGACATACTCAAGAAATCAAACCAAAGTATAGATATTCTTGTACACAGGAGTTTAGAAATCTTAATAGAGCCTTTTATTTTGAAGTAGCTGGCAATAAGATCCGCGTTTGTAAGTCTTTTTTTAAAGCAACGCTCGACGTGAGTAATACGAGTATCACAACTGCACTGGCTAAAAAAAATGAAAATGGCATTGTCGCTACCGATTTTAGAGGCAAACACGGTAATCAAATTGATCAAGGAATTAAAGACAGTGTTACAGAGTTCATTAACAGTATCCCTAGGATTGAGTCCCATTACTTGAGGGCACAAACGTCAAGAGAATTTATTTGCAGTGACTAATCTCTTGCTGATTTATATCGCGACTACAAAGAAGCTCGTGAACTTAAACAATTATCTTTCGCCACGAAGTCAACTTTTAATAGAATTTTCAATACTGAATTTAATCTCGGTTTTTATATTCCAAAAAAAGATCTGTGTGACCTTTGTGAGGGCTTTAAAAATGCTAATGAAGAAGAAAAAAATAATTTACGAGAGCATTATGAACAACATCTACTAGAAAAAAAATTAGCAAGGGACCACAAAGAAAAAGACAAGAATAGAAATGATGGAGTTATCGTAGCAGTTATGCAAGTTCCAAAGGGTCAGGTTTCATTGTTTTTCTATAAATCTCGGATTAATTGTTTAAATTTCACTATAAGTGATTTAAGAGCACAAGACGTAATTTGTTTTTTTTTGGGATGAAATAGAAGGTAAAAGGGGTGCAGTGGAAATAGGCTCCTGTGTTTTGCGGTATATTGACACTTTATTACAAAAACATCCAGATAAAGACATTGAGATTATTTTCTATTCTGATAACTGTGGTGGACAGCAGAAAAATAAATACTTACTATCTGCCTATGCTTATGCTGTTGTTACTAAAAGAGTAAAATCAATAACACATAAATTTCTTATACGTGGTCATTCTCAAAATGAGGGTACAACGTTCACAGCGTTATAGAGAAACAGATCAAAAGACACATAAAATCTGGCCGGATATATACCCCGCAACAGTATTGTACTTTGATTCGGACAGCGAAAAAAACCGGAAGCCCTTACCAATTAGAAGAGATGACACATGAACAATTTTACGACACGAAAATGTTACAAGAAGAGTGGGGAACTAATTTCAATTTAGATGAAGATCGTAACCAAGTCAAATGGCAAGATATAAAAGTCTTAAGGGTAGAAAAGGAGAATCCAGGAGCATTTTTTTATAAAACCTTATTTTCAGATGAAAACTATAAAAAGGTGTCCGTGCGCAAACGCCGAACCAAAGACGATCAGATAGTTTTTACGGGTCTTAAACAAGCTTACACTCAAAAAATACCTCTCTCTGAAGCAAACGTAAAAGATATTAAGGAACTTATAACCAAAAACGCTATCCCACAACAGTATGTAGATTCTTATTTTAAAAATTTTATTGATATTAACTGATTAATTTTGAAAATATTCTGCTCTTTAAAATAATTCTGACGTGCCTTTTATGTAAGTTCCTATAGCCTAAGATTTACTATTCTTTGAGAATTTATTTTGGTTGGTTGAAATTATTATAGTTTAGCAATAATTTTAAATAATTTGTGTTTTGATTGCAAGGGGTAGAGGTTTTTAATAATTGTTGATCTCAAATATGCCATCTCAATTAGTTCTGTAAGTTTTGTAAAAATCTTATTCTTATAGGTACCAATTCGTAAAATAATGTTAACTATTTGTATTATTTGTTAATTCTATTATTTGCATTTGTAAGATGTGTCATTTTTTAATACTACGAGGCTTACATTAGATTTTAGCCTGATTTGTTTTTAGACTGATTTTTGTGATTTATAATAAGTTTTATTACATTGGAAGATTTATAATTAATGTTAGGATTAGATGTTTTTAATTATGAGAGGCTAATATCTCAATACTTGTTAACTTTTAATTTTGGATGTTTCTTTATTAATTAGTGGTAACTCCTAATTAATTTGAGAAATATTTCCACTCTTAGAACTCTTTTGTTTGAATAATTGTTTTTATTTTTCTTGTAGTAAATAAGTATAACTCAAAATGATTCAATAAAACTGATTCAAGTCAAATTGGTGTTTCTTTTTTTTACATAGTCATCACGCTAAAGTGTAACAATTCAAAAACAGCGATTTTTGATAAAAATCATTGTACTATAGCCCCTACTTTTCGAAAGTACGATTTCACAAGCTAATTAATATTTAGAATTCAATTAAATTGTATTACTTTTCGAACAAAAAACGCAGTTATAAGATTTTTTCGTCTCCTGAATAATGACCCTCTTTGAGTTGTTACAGTTTTGATCTAGGAGTGCGATATGTCCTACTTCATAGTAGGAACTCAAATCATACTAAGTTTCATTTAAAAAATTTCAGTAGTTACGGCGTGATGCCTGGCCAAGATACAGACAGACAGACAAAAATGAAAAAAAAAAACAGTTTTGGCTTCAGTATCGAATTAAGAGTACCCTCCAAAAAAACTAAAAAAAATACTTCAATGTATAGAATTGGACCTGTTACAGTTTTATTATAAGTATAGATAAAACAATTTACTTTTGAATTAAAAACAATATAATTTGAGGCCCTCCTAACAAGCCCTTTCATTTGATATGAAACATGGTACAGTTTGCAAATCTTTTATTTTCTAATTTTCCCCCAAGAGTGAGGAACCCTAAAAATCTGACATCCTGACCCTTCTTAAGAGACAGGTTAAAAATATACCTATGTAAACAAGTTATAAGTTAAAACATACTTAAAATAGCCATAAAAAATAAGTAATATAGTGAGGGATTTTTGAAGGATAAGTGCCATTGGTCTTACCGACATACCCACCTCTACATCTTCACCGGACTGGGGTGCGGGCGCAAAAGCGCTCTGCTGCAATGCATGATGCAGAAAGCTCTAGCCAAATTTGTAATTTTTGCAAGCAGTTGCACATACACACTACTTTATCACATTAATGATGAGGAGTTCCCATGTGTAGTCACTCCTGATTGTATTATCAGGTCATTCACCTCAAAGTATTGTAGGAAAAGTATTAATTTGCATAAGTAAGCAAATTTACCATTTTTAGCCAAAATTTAACCTTTGGGTGTAAATAAAAATAAAATTATTCTTCATCAGTCTTTATTCCCCACAACTTTATCTCATCTTCACATGCCGTTAACAATGTACCATCTGACGGATGGTGGCTTAAAGATACCACAGGCTTACTACTACTATGTGTCAACTTCTGAGTAACTGTACCACTTATTAAATCCCAGAAAAATACTTCACCAGTTGCAGAACCCGAAATTATGTGACTATCCTTTTCATTCACTGTATTTTCTAACATGTAATCATTACATTTGTGCCCGGAATATGTGTTAAGTAGCTCTCCCGAATCTTTATCAAATAACTTCACAGTATTATCATTACAGCTAAGAATGTAGCATTGGGCATCATGCGTCATACTGCCGTATGTGACTATATGACCGATATAGTCTGAAGTCATTTTTCCTACTCTTATATCGTACAATCTAATGTGACAGTCGACAGAACAGGTTAAAATTTCATGATCGGTTACTTGTACAGAAGTAATAGTGTCTTTAGCATCTTTTAACACTTGGACGGGCTCTTGTCTGCGACTGGCGATGTCCCAGAACGCAACAGTGTTGTCCACGGAGCCAGATACAGCCATAGTAGACTCTTCGTTGTATTTTATACATGTAACTGAACTAGCGTGACCGCGATACCGCCTTAAAGGCTGCCCTGTCGTTACATCCCAAAGGATCACCGATTTGTCACTGCTACACGACATTATGTGACTGCTGTCGCAAGACCCGGCTGCATCTAGCACTTCGTTTGCGTGTCCGCCGTAAGTTTTGAGCAAAAGTTGGCGATGAGGGTTCCAGAGTTTGATTTTCTTATCGGCGCCGCAGGTGACGCAGTAGGAGCCGTCGACGTTGAATCTGACGGCGCGTATGACTTGTTGCTTGCATTTTAGAGAGGCAATTGTAGATAATTCTGTCATGATTTCGGATTTTAACAGCAATGTTGTTACTTAATTGTTTTACGTTTGGCTTGGCTATCATCATTGTCTTGTCATTGTCATAATTGTCATTAATTGTCCTCACAAGCAAGCCTCAACGTCAAGTCAACTCGGCAGCTATCTAATATTTTGTTACAACGCGTATTATGGCGCCGTGTAATATTACCCCGTACAGATTTTGTACAAGTGATACTACGCAGCCAGGATTACAAAGCCAAATTATGTACACGTATTATTGGCTGGACATTATTGGTTGTGTAATACGTGTCGGACACTTTTTATACGGGTGATAATGTACAGCCAATAATACGTGTACATCACAGACTAACATACAGAAATGTCAAGTCAAAGCCTCGTTTGCACGTTCCAGTATCCTTTTACCACAGATTATGAATCCCGATTGCTCCGGCGCTGCGGGATGCCCCTCCGCCCTTGCGTAACACTCGCCTCCGCAGCTTCAGCTTTTTGGTCATCTTCGGCGACCAGCCTCCACCGCTCCAGCTCATCCTGGTACCTGCACTTTATTACAGCGGACGGGGGCTGCACTCCCTCCACGCCTCCGGCTTTTTAAAAACACTCTTGTGTAGGGCAGACAAGACCACGTGGAGTCGAGGGGGTTAGCCGATTCGGTTCTGTGACAGTTTTTTCCTTCTTGACACTCGCCTACACAAACAAGGCACCAAGAAGTGTTTCTATCTTTGTCTATGGTTGGCATCTTACTATTGGCTGTGTAATATTGGTCGTACAAAATCGCCACGGGCTTATATTACGCATCTAGTAATTGGAAGCCTGTACACATATTATGGGCTGCGTAATACTGGCCGTGCATTATCAACCCGGACCAATTTTGTACGCGCAATAATACACAGCCAGTAATAGCCATCCAAATATTTTGAATCCATGTACACATAATATCAGGCTGTGTAATATTGGTTGTACAATACTGGTCGTACATTATTTTGGTCGTGTAATATCAAATCAAAATGTCAATATTGATTGACGGAGGACGAAAAAACAAAAACCTCTCTCTATGGACCAGTGACTTGCAGCCCGATTCCATAACTTGGCTTCAATCGAATTCTCAGTATCGCAGCCACTAATGCCTTGCGATAGAGTCGAATTTGCTATGAAAAAAGTGATAATCCGATTGTAGCCAAGTTATGGAATTGGGCCACTGATCTCGTTTTGCTTTTTGTGGTAAAAATATAAAAAAACTCCCAATTAATTTGATTTGGCGTTTGGTTTGGAAATTTATGATCGAAATTAGCGTTCTGTGCCTCTATAAAATCATTAGAGAGTATGTAGCGATATTAGCGGCACTGTTTATTTCGATCATAGGAAATGCTACTTTATACCGTAGGTAACGATTAAATAAGGTCGTTACTAGTTTGTCGTTCGGTTTGAGAAGGATCAATAGGAAAAATATTGTTAGTTTTGAATTTGGTCTACCGAACAGCTTGGTAAATAAATTTATAAATATCGAAACAGTTCAAAACGCTCAAATGACAATCCGAACTGTGCATTGTTGCTGTGGTGTGGATTACAGTGGATTTAATTAAGTACAAATTAAAAAAAAAACTTTAAAACGGAAACCAACGGATGTTTTGAAATAAGCAAATTGATATTTCATGTTTTTAATATTAATGAAAACATTAATCGACCAAGAAACCAACTGCGTTTATTTGTTCGAAGGAAATATACCTACGAATAAGGCTCTAATAGAACATAAATATCAAAATGGAGTCTAATAAAAAAAGTAAGTAATTTAAGTATGAACTTCGACTGATCTCATGATCATCCCCTTATCGTGTTCTTGTATCCTAAATTCTTTAAGATGAGACCCAACCCAACAGAATTTTAGTACAATAAAATTGTATGTAAATTGAATTTTAGTACAATAAAACTACGTAGGTAGAAACAGTAGTAGCAGCGGAAGTTTGGGCTAAACTGTAGTTGCTATACCGTCGATTTTGGGGTTGGGGAGGGGTGGAGGGGGTAGGGGGAGGTAGGAACCCCCCCTTTGAAGGAAAAGTTGCGGAGCCCCCCCATTTCCGTTCATTTTTTTTCCATCCTTTCTTTCAAATTTATTTCTGATGACATTGATTTAAGGTGAGGGGTGGATGGGGAGGTGGAGGGCTACCCCTGCTACCCCTCCCCCCCGCGGAATCCTATAGTATATGAGATATTTCAGTTTTAAGTTTATTAAAAATCGGCCAAAGACTAGGGTAGGTTAGGTTAGAATATGACTACACATCGCGCGAGCCGAGCAAGCGAAGCGAGCGTGCAGCGGCGTGGCCCAAAGTTTAATAAACATAAAAGTGAAATATCTCTTAAACTAAGCATCTCAGCGTGGGCAGAGACGTACTAAGGGGTAGCCCTTCATCTCCCCCCTCTACCCCCACATTTAATCAATAGCATTAAAAGTAAATTTGAAAGTATCTAAGGATGGAAAAAGAAACTCGGTTTGGGGGGCAATGCACCTTTTCCTTGAAAGGGGGGGTTCTACATCCCCCTTACCCCTTCCACCCCTCCGCCCCCCTAAATCGACGGTATAGCAACTACATTCCTGCCGAAGTTTGTGTCTCGGAAGTTGTCAGCTAGTCGCTGCGCAAACTGCTATTTGTTAGGCGCAATCTCAATGTTGAAGGTGAAGACAGTATTGTATAACTGCCTCGCTCACTCGCTTACGTTTTTCGCATATTTATTTTGCTCTTACTTTATGCTGTTTTATCCTCACAGCAGTACCTACCTGTGCATTCGTTAACAGAGCCTAACTTCACAAACAAAGATTTGCAGTGATTACTATACTATGTACCTACATATTTAAAAGTTGAAATCTAACTCCCATTGTTGAAAAATGTAGATAAAGAGACAAAGACTATCTTAATATTTCAGAACTGTCTATCTCAATATTTCAGAACTGTTTATCTCAATATTTCAGAACTGTCGGAACTTAATGCAATCATCAGCAAGTTGCCTATGAGTGTATGCTGTGCCTTTGTGGTACCCGAGTTTGGGTTCAACTGGAAAGAGGTACTGTCTTCATTATGAACCTGCTTTCTTAAATAATTATCCATACTATAGATTAATGGCCAGTTCCTATATCTTAAAACAAACTGTTTATGCTTACTGTCTGTCAGCTTTTGACATAAACGCCATATATTATATGTTTCATTTTTATAGGAATCGGTGGTAAGTTTGGGCAGTGCCTTGACAGATTTTGCAACCAAAGTTCTGGGTGACACTGGAATAGCAAAACAGGCTTGCCGCTTACTATTAGGTGTATAAAGCAGTGGGTTAACAAGTGTTATGGTAAACATATTCAGTTTGTTAATTTCTACAGTTGAGTCTATTCTGCCATCTAGAAAAAATACAGCAATTTGTTTATTCTATGTAATTATACTGTTAATTACTGGAATGATATGTACCTACAACACTATTATCCAGTCGCTTACCTCCACGAGCAAGCGCAGTTTGCTGTGCGCAATGTTGGATATATCGCCACCTGATGATCTACTGCTTAAAGTACCTAAAAAGTAAAGGAATCCATAATTTACTTATCTTGCAATTGATTTTAAGCTAATATCTTGATGAGATAGAAGCCATGAAAAAATAAACGGATCAGGGCTGGACTATAATGAGAAAAATTTGATCCAATTTAAAATGCAATATGTACCTATATATATATAAAAAAAAAACTTAACCAGTATGATGTGATAAAAATGTGCATCCAAAGTCTGGGGGCTGGAGAGCCATCTCATTCCTTCCCCTTGGCACCACCAAAAAGACACCGCCAGGTGTGTCATGGGGAGATGATTGATTTTCATTTGAAATAGCACATCACTAGTGTGGTCCTATTTCAAGTTCAAAATTGGTTCAGTATTTTTCAGTAAATTAATTCATAGTTGTTTTTACAGAAGACTAGGTATCTAAAAACCTTTGTCCTTGTAGGTCTCTCAGTTAATCAGGAGGTCAAGGCTGCCGATGCAACCGAGCAGTGTTGCCCGAGTCCTGTGGAAGCATGCTGCCGTCAACCCAAGAGACGATTTAGACAATATTCTAGGACAATTGAGGCTTTATTGTAAGTTCTCAACACATTATATGAGCGACAAATCCATTGTACTATTAACTATATAAGAATGTTAATGTACTATAGGAAAGTTTGTGTGTATTACAACTCTTTGCTGAAATTCCTCACTGGATTTTGATGAAATTTAGTTTTGAATTAAAAGCTTTTTATAAGGTTAGAAGAATTATAAAATTTATTCCTTAAGGTTTTTTAAATTATGGTTGGCATTTAAACTCGCAGCCATCAATGTGTGGTAATCTAGATAGATTACCACACATAGATGGCTGCATATATGATGCAGTTGTGTTGTAGGTACACATAGATATACTTATAATAAAGTATTATGTTTCCAAATAAAACGAAGAAATTACTAAAACATTGTAATAAGCTGTGTAGCAGAATTCAAGCAGAGAAACAAGTGACAGGTGAAAATGCTTATAAAAGAAAGAAGCGTAAATTACTAAAGAGGTTGAACAAAACAATACTATAATAACCTTCTTGCACAATACCTATTAACTAATACATAACATAAAGAAATTACAATTACGAATTACAAACATTTTGATATCGGTGGAGTCACGCAGCTTTGCCTGCTTGCAAACTGCCACTCCCGTTCAGCCCCTTAGTGTCCGGTCACACAGACCGGCTCAGAGATGAGAGCAAGTTTCAATCACATTTAAAATAGAGTTTTGGATATTTTTTTCATTTCGTTTCTTTTGCTATATGGAAATGCTAGAGAGCGGTAAAAAACAAGTGAAATGTAAAAAGAAACCTTGTTTCAAAACTATTTTAAAAGCTCTCCTCTCCGAGCCGGTCTGTGTGGATGGACACTTAGGGATGGACTTAGAAAATGTCCCCCCTTTGTGCACCCCCGGAGTACTCAAAGCAGTATTCCCTCCAAATTTCAAATCTCTAGGTCCACCAGTTTAGGCTGTGCGTTGACTGTGAGTAGGTGTATCAGGGGCTGTTTTTTTTTATGTGTAAACATGTAATGGCTCGGTACGGGGGTAGTAACGCTGAATGTTGGCGCGGTGACGCGCCGCTCGTGGCTCGTTGGCTCTTTCCGCCTCAGCTCGGCCATATATGATGTTTCACATCTGCCAGGCGTCCTGCGACAGCTCATTCTTTTTAAATATAAATTTATAAGTAAAGATTTGCATTGAATTCCAGTGGCTGCCATCCAGCCTCGCACATGGCACGTGTTGCGTCTCCAAGAGCCGACTGGAGAGGAACCGGTGAGGTCGATGCTACAGCACCGTGTGCTGACTACACTGAAGAACAGCAAATTTAGAACTTCACCTCTGGTAGGTCTCCTAGATAGTCTACCTTAATGTATTAGATATCATAAGCGAAAACATCCCCTGATGAACTGGATGGATGGCTGGATGGCCTTCTCCATAATGGGAGGGGTTTTGCCAAATTATAATATAATGGGAGGGGTTATGCCAAACACACACAGTGATACACACCCTAAACTTATAACACCCGTCTCTTTGTTTGGGGGTTAAAAAACAAGCATTACATTGAAGCTAGATACTGAGGCATAAAAACGATCTAAAATACCTAGGTGTTGTCGGATTACTTTGGTCTGTAACTTCGTTAATACTGAACGAAATTAATGACCAAAGGTACTTACAGAATCAGAAAAATACGTTCTTTCCATTTATTACATCAATTCAACGTAAATCGATAATCTTATTTTCCAAATAAGACCACAGATAAAAACGACATACGAAAGAACACGTCAAACACGGTGGAATATATTTGTCTTATTTTTTTGCTTGTGGGGAAGAGAGATAGAAATATGTAGTGTGAAGTTTGTTCAATCCATTGAATCGACAGGCAAGTGAACAGCCATGGAAGCCACTAAAGTTTTAGCAGAATACCAAATTTGTTATACATGATCATGAACAGTCGCTGGAATGACATTTTTGATGGCATTTTATTTAAAATTAGCGGAATAGGCCCCCAGCCCATCTCCATTTAAACTTCGCTATCCGTATACCTACATCTGCGACTTTAGTACGACGAACTTCGACTAAATTTTCGTCGAATTTCGACGTTCGGTATACGGTCTAGCAGGCGGATGCCTAGCATGGCGCGCTCCATTGCTCTCTGAGAAACTCGTATTTTATACAACTGCTCTTTTGTGAGCGGCCATGTTTCGGCACCGTAGGTTAAAATGGGGAGGACACATTGGTTAAATGTCTTGGTCTTCAAGCATTGCGGGATGTTTGATTTGAGAACGTCATCAAGTTTTCCGAAGGCGGCCCACCAAGTTGCACGCGCCTAGAGATCTCCTGCATCTGAGAGCCCCCGTCAAAAGATAAACGTTGTCCTAGATAGATGTATTCATTGACTACCTCTATAGAGCAGTTATCAACGAATACATTAAATCTTTGTGACGGTTGGTTTGTCATGACTTTAGTCTTGGACTTATTCATCTTCAGACCGACGCTCTCAGATGCCTCATGCAGCTCACTAAGCATACGTTGGAGATCCAAAGCGGTCTTGGCTAGAAAGATGAGGTCATCGGCAAAACGCAGGTGCGACATGTATCGGCCGTTAATATTAACACCATTCTCATTGCAATTCAAGGTCTTTATGATGTCTTCCAAAACGCTTGTCAATAACTTGGGCGAGACGGTGTCACCTTGCCTTACGCCCCTACCAATTGGAATAGGTTCAGATAGTCTGTGCATGCGTACCTGCATTGTCGCGGTCCTGTACAGCTCCCGGAGGATTTCCACATATCGCTTGTCAGTGCCGCGGTCCTGTACAGCTCCCGGAGGATTTCCACATATCGCTTGTCAGTGCCGCGGTCCTGTACAGCTCCCGGAGGATTTCCACATATCGCTTGTCAGTGCCGCAACGATGGAGAGAGTGACACACGGCCCAGTGTTCGACACTGTCAAAAGCCTTTTCGTAGTCGACAAAGGCGAAACACAAGGGCCTGTTATATTCTCTGCAACTCTCCATGAGTTGCCTGACAGCGTGAATGTGGTCCATAGTAGAGAATCCACTCCGGAAGCCAGCTTGTTTTACAGGTTGGTATTCGTCAAGAGGGCGGGATAATTCTTTACACAGGACCTTAGCGAACAGTTTATAAACCTGCGAGAGGAGGCTAATCGGGCGGTAATTATTCAATTTGGTTTTGTCCCCTTTCTTGTGCAAAATCGAAACTGTGGCATTTTTCCACGTTTTAGGTGTGATACCTTGATAGAGTAGAGTTGAAGAGTTTTGCTAGCAGTTGTAATACCGAGAGCCCACCAGCCTGCAACATCTCCACGTATATACCATCTTCTCCAGATGCTTTACTTTTAGACTTAGAGCAAACTCAATCTCGTCTTTTTATATCAATCTCGTTTTTTTATACTAAAAGTAATTTATTACCAAAACTAGAACATATTATTAACATCGATTTTTCAAGCTTTTTTCGTATAAAAAACGAAAAAGAAAACGCTGTTGTTATTAGATATTATTTTTATATATCCTATTTCTAATTTTGACGGCTTTCTAGAACAGTAGTTACTCAAAACATTCTAATGGTAAGCCTTCAGCAATTAGAAAAAAAAACCTTAAAACAGCGGTATGTCGTGTCGCACGTACGGGACTTGCTCTAACCCGCGGTGTTTATGCATTTAGGGGGTCGAGGGCCCAGGAAACGCAACAGTTAAAATATCGTATTATTGTACAGTAGTCACAGCCAATGTATATGTTTGTGAAGTTAGGCTCTATGACGATTGCGCAGGTACTGCTGTGGGGATAAAATAGCATAAAGTTAAAACGAGATAGAATATGCGAAAAACGTAAGCGAGTGAGCGAGGCAGTTATACAATGTTGCATAACTGCCTCGCAGCGACTAGCAGACAACTTCCGAGACACATACTTTCGCTGCGCCTACTATAAAACTGTGCACTGATTGGTCCATGAGCTAGCGAATACCATGTCCGTTCACTGTTTGATTACAATCATAAGAATTATGATCCGTTAAATTATAATCTACCAATTTTTACAATTTCAGTGACTACATACACACAATTTTTGTTGTTTACTCCACAGGTGCGGGCAGTAATGATGGACGACCTAATGATTTTCAGCGTACAGTTCATATCTGCAACCAAGCAGGGTGCCGTTCTGTACGTCGCGACACCCCCCGGGCTGCCTGTAGCGCTGGTGTCATTCATCGCCGCCGACAAGGTCCTGAAGGCTTGCGCAGAGGGTAAATACTTGTAGTGATACTTCTTCCTAAATTATTATTTTATGTCTAATATCTTTCCGCTCGCTTTCTTGAAATCTATGGGAGTGATTTCGCAAGTGTTAGACATTGGTAACCGGAAGTGTAATAGGAAGCGCGCGCTATTTGATTTGACCAATGAGCGCGCGTGATTCCAACAAGCTAGAAGCCATCACATAAATTTTATTTTATGCAAAACAAACACTTCAGTCGGAAATAGAACTCAGGTACTTCAGACTCAGCCGAACGGTTCCCGGCTCAGCTATTAAGACATACGAATTTCTGACGAAAAGTAAGATCATATGTAGTTGCTGATTCACAGTTGACTAATGAGCGCGCGCGATGCTAGACTATGTTATACCAAGGTGAGATGTCAGATATATGCACATCATATGGGTCTACTGTAAGGCTCGCTCGTTTTTTTTTGTTTCATCTCGTCACACCTAGACACCTAGTCCCACTACTGCACAATGGTCTCCCCCATTATCTTCCACGCATCTATCCAGAGCTAGATCTAGCCAATTGGGTTGATAGGCGATTGGGCCACCTTTTACGGGCTCAGTCACGACGTCGCCGACCGTCTGGGCTCGCATTGTGTGACAACTTTGGCCTTCTTTCTGGTTGCATGCGGGCTATGTGTCCTGCCCAATCTCATTTCAATTTAGCTGTTTTCAATTAAGTACTGCATCTGCAATAACAATCTTTAAACGGGGGCGTGGTATTTCGAACTCAATCTGACCTTTTGACTCCTAAATAGTTATAGTGGTTAACTAGTGGTAACTTATGAACGTATGTATGCACAAATTTGAAGCCTCAATGTCTGATTCCATCTATTTCCTTACAGGTTTCGGCTACGCTTCCTACGAAAACTTAGGGCTCTATGGCAAGGACATACCATCGTTGCTTCGCATTGCAGACCCTGCTTGGGGTGCCAACGCTGACACGCTGACCAATATACCACCGTACCAGCCAACGCCAGTGATTCTGCCAAATGGAATTGACTACACTAATAAGACCTACGATGAGCAGTACATTGACACTATAATAGGTACGATTTTGGGGAAGAAAAGTTCTCGAGTGGCGACTACGAACCGGACAACGAAGTGGCCTAATCGTGGGGGGGAAGGGGAGGGCTACTGGATGCAACTAGTTCTACAATGATACAGATTATTTTTAACCCCTCACAACAAATTGGCCTCCGCATGAACATAGACAATTGAACAGATATACCTGGGACAAATTGTTTACTGGGTAGGAACAATTTTGAAAAGGTAACCAATAGGAGGATTCAGCTGGCCTGGGCAACTTTCGGAAAATTTCGTCGTCTTCTCATCGCCCATTCCACAATGCTTGAAGATAAAGAAAGTCTTCAACCAGTGCGTCTTACCCGTAATGACATTCGAAGCCGAAACATGGACAGTGACGGTGAGACTGGTCCACAGGCTCAAGGTCGCTCAGCGAGCTATGGAACGAGCTACTCGTATGCTCGGAGTTTCTGTGAGAGATCGAATCCGAAATGAGGTGATTCATTAGAGAACCAACCGACATAGCTCAGAGAATTAGCAAGCTGATTGTGGCAATGGTCTGGTCACATTTGTCGTAAAACTGATAACTGTTGAAGTAAACTAGTTCTAGAGTGGAGACCGCTTATCGGCAAACGTAGTGTAGGACGCCCGCCGGAGCGATGATCTGCGCAAAGTAGTTGGAGTCATTGGAAGAGAAGAGCCGAAGATCAGACTCAGTGGGTGAGGATCGTAGATCCCAAACCTTTTTGGATGCGTTTTTTTCTGTTTGAAATATATGGAGATGGTTTTTAGCTATAATGGGAGGAGGTTGGAGGGTATTGTAGCTCCCATACGTGTGGACCAATAATGAAGTTTTTTTTAAAGCTGGTGTAATCTAGATGCTTCTTAGCTATAATAGGGAGGTTGAAGGGGATCGTAACACCCTACGATTTTACCGATTTGGAAGATCGAGATGCTTCTTAGCTATAATGGAGGGAGGTTGTAGGGTATTGTAGCTCGCATACGTGTGGACCAATATTGAAGTTTTTTTTTAAAGCTGGTGTAATCTAGATGCTTCTTAGCTATAATAGGGGGGTTGAAGGGGATCGTAACGCCCTACGATTTTACCTATTTGGATGATCGAGATGCTTCTTAGCTATAATGGAGGGAGGTTGTAGGGTATTGTAGCTCCCATACGTGTGGACCAATTTTGAAGTATTTTTTTAAAGCTGGTGTGATCTAGATGCTTCTTAGCTATAATAGGGGGGTTGCAGGGGATCGTAACACCCTACGATTTTACCTATTTTGATGATCGAGATGCTTCTTAGCTATAATGGAGGGAGGTTGTAGGGTATTGTAGCTCCCATACTTGTGGACCAATTTTGAAGTATTTTTTTAAAGCTGGTGTAATCTAGATGCTTCTTAGCTATAATAGGGGGGTTGCAGGGGATCGTAACACCCTACGATTTTACCGATTTGGATGATTGAGATGCTTCTTAGCTATAATGGGTGGAAGGGAGATAGGTATATATTTTGTTAAATTGTGCTTATTACAAAAAGGAATTTTTAAAGTTCAAGGTTTTTGCAAATATCCCTTATATTAGGATGACTGAAGTGTCTGTCACAGCTCTTTTTCTGGAGATCTGCAAAGTTTAAATTTTGTTATTATATTATTGCCCACGTGATCATTTCACTGGGTTAAAAGTAACTTATGTGTTATTCCAGGACTTTATACTTTTGGTACTTGTGGTACCTATAAAGTACAATATTTTACCATGTTTCTTCAAAATTCGTTCAGCCTCCAAATAGCCTTTAATCTATTGATCGGCTTCTACTTATGGTATTGAGATACAAAGTACACCAGATTTTAAGTCTAACCCTAAGCTATACAACACTGAAAACCGAATTCAAATCTATCCAGTGATGCGTGAGCGTGAACATACAGACAGACAGGCAATCATTTTTTTTAATGTTGTTCAGTGTCTTATTACCCCTAGACATTTTTTTTACTCTTTTTGTTGCTTTCTACTTTATTATAAGTGTATAGATGATCCTCATATTTCTACTTTACTATACTCGTAAGTGTATAGATGATCCTCATATTTAATCGACTACACAAAAGGAGGAGTTTCTATGTATTATCACCGATTTCTCTGTCAATTGCAGACCGATTTGGAAAATTATTCTTTTGTTTAAAAGCTGATTGAAAAGGTATACTCTCGCGATGGTCCCATATAAATTGTGTCAAATTTGGTTCAGTAGTTTTTTTTAGTAAATATAATCTATTTGAAGTAGTTTTTTTTTGTACCATGGTGTTCTGTACAGCAGTTGTACTGAATGTGATTTTACTTGCACATCCAGAATGCATCAAGTGATAAGTTAGTAGTAGTTATATGGATGCTAAAGGATAAATAAATATGTCTACTTACAGGCCCGAACCCGCCTCTGCTCACGCACCTCAATGTAAAGACCACGGGGAACTTCTTCGACAGGACTCTGCTGAATAAGCCGATCACGATGAAAATGTCCGTCAGAACCGACGACTTGGCCAAGACCCTGCGCGGGTGGGCTTCAAAAGGGGCCATAGCACCAACCTCGGAGTTCTTCCACATATTCCACAAAGTCAAGTCTAATAACATTGAAAATGTCCAGGAGGATTCTGATTCTGACTAATTTACTCCAAAGATTCTGATTCTGACTAATTTACTCCAAAGATTCTGATTCTGACTAATTTACTCCAATGATTTTGATTCTGTCTTACTTAGTCCGGGAAGATTCTGATTCAGACTAATTTAGTCCAGGAAGAATCTGATTCTGACTAATTTAGACCGTGGTGATTCTAATTCTGTTTAATTTAGTCCGGGAAGATTTTGAATCTGACTTATTAAGACCAAACAGATTTTTAATTTTTTAATAGAAAGTTAGATGCGGCCCGTGGTTTTACCCGCATGATGATTAGAATGATGATGGTGATGAAAGTACCCTATGCTGTGTTACTCCAGGACCTAAAGAATCTAACAACAAAATCGACTCGGCCCTGCGCGAATGGGCAACGGGAGCCATAGCCTCATATTTAACAAAGTTCGGGAAGTTGTGTGTGATCCTGGCTAATTTTAGTCCATGCAAAATCCACGCACATACAAAAACCTAGCTGCGTCCCGTTGTTTTACCTGCATCAACAATGATGATGAAAGTATTCTCGCTTCAGGGTTGAATAATGCACAAATATTTCGCCATACGAAAATATACGAGCAATGACGAGCGTACGAATATATTCGCCAAATATACGAGCGATGGTAGCCTAACGGTTCAATAGTGCAACTTGGAATCCAACGATACCGGGTTCAGTCCTAGGCTCCGCACCAACTAAGTTATGTGCGGTTTTCCATCGCTCCGTGCTTCGGAGGGCACGTTAAGCTGTCGGTCCCGGATGTTAATGATTTAATAGCAGTCGTCAAGCCATGTCAGAGGCCCTCGGGCGACCTGACACACTCAGACACCAGAGGCCAGCACTACCTCATATGACAAACAAATTTCGCTAAACCGGTGTTTACAGTTACAATGCTTGTGCATTCCAGGACCTAAAGTATCTATTTAATATACCAAATTTCATCAAAATCTGTGCAGCCGTTAAAGATAATGTATTTGCCTTAACATGGTATACATAAGATTCAGCATGCAAGATTATTAGTTAGATTTTCACATTTTTCGTGAAAAATTAAACATAGTCACACACTCACTCGCTCACAAACTTCTGTATTTATAATATTAATGTAAAAACAAATATAACAAAAAAAAAAGAAAACAGGCTGCCGACAATGTTCCTGATGTTCTTGATCTTACATCTCTCCATATCTATGGGGGTATCAAATTTTAACCACAAATTCATTCACATAACAATGTTCTACACTATATTATTATTCTTATCACTAATTTATGTCTTCTCTTTCTTTTTGTGTTTCGTATCTGTTTCTAAATCACTGCTACAATAAAAATTACATGGACACTATCAAAACGTATGACAGTTCCTCGGCACGCGCGCGTCTACTCTCGGTTCACTCTCAATGTCTTCTATCCGTTTAGTTCCCTTACGCCGCCGCACTACCGAAGCGTCACAAAGCTATCCAATATGTGTCGCTTGCGTTTTGAAGCACCATGATGATGGACATTCCGACATAACAAAATCAATAACGTATCTATATTTATAACAAAAAAAAATGAAATTAAATAAGCATTTATGATGGATGATGTAGTCTAAATAGATTTTATGAATCTTCTGCTGTTTTTTTTGTTTAAATCTTGTGAAAGACATCGAAGATCTAGTTCCTCTATTTAAAAAATCTGTTCTAAATTTAATCATTAAATTTTTTGAAGCTAAAATAAGGTTATCCATGTATTGTTGTTTTTAATTACATGTTTTTTTTTAATGGAAGATTAAGTTTCTCTATAAAACCAGTTTGGACTATATCACTACAATGCCCATTATTTGACGATTTAATTGACATTAGTAACTAGGTCTATGTGTGCAGGTAAAGAGTAATGGCACAGAATAAATAATAGTACAAGGTAATGGGCAGTTGTCTATGATGTGTGCCCATTGTGTGACGTATTAGTAATAATTATTGTTATCCTAAATGACTGATTTTTCAATGTTTTTAATCTAAGAAATTATGTAATGAAATAAAATAAACAATTTATATGAAATGGACCTATGTATTTTATTCCTTGTTTTAGGAAGTAGTTTGGTCTATAATTTAAATTTAAATGTAAGCAAGGTAAATCAGCTAATAATAATATCTGGTAGTTACATAAACAAAACTGTAACAGGTCCAATTCTGTACATTGAAGATAATTCGTTTTTTTGGAGGGCTCTTTGTAATCTATACTATAAAACTGTAACTGGGCTAAATCTGTACATTAAATATATTTTGAAAATTATAATTGAGATAAACTTCAAAATCGATATGGAGTGCAACAAGGTTTATTTTTTATTTTTTGTCTATCTGTCTGTTTGTCTCTTTGAACACGCATCACGCTGAAACTACCAGACAGATTTTGATGCAGCTTTGCACAATCATAGCTTATGTTATAGATTAACATTTAGAATACTTTTTATCCCGAAAAAAACATGAGTTCCCGCAGGATAGGGGAACTCATGTTCATGTTGAAAGATTTTATTGAACATTTTGTAACCCTGGTTAGTTTTTACTGTCAAAGTAAAAACTTGACTAGGGTCACAAAATGTTAATCAAAATAGAAGAAATGGTGCAAATTTATTATTAAGGTCCTCTGTCAAGTTGTAAAGGGACCGTTATAATAAATCTGCACCATTTCTACTTTGATTTGATTAGGAATCGTCTGAGTCTATTATTTTTTTAAGGATTGTCCTTGGTAAAGAATTAATTTTTATTTTAAGTTACTATATAAACAATAAAAAGTTTTAGTTTATGTGATTTCATAAACTAAAACTTTTTATTCCATCCCATCGCAGGAAGTTATTGATTGGAGAGGATGTCCCTCCAGAAGTTGAGGTGCCAGCTGCGGACAATTTTGATTATTTATTTATTTATTTATTATTAAATTACTTACTGCGCTAACAGTATTCACCAAAGCGCGCAGCAAGTCAAACACAGAATTATTATGCATAACATACAAACTAGTAAGTACATATATTAATTAGATAAGAAAGTGATACAATGGTTCAAAAAGTGGTTAAATTTTGTACAAAAGATATCAATTTCTGGTTCCTGTGCAATCAGGTCATTGAGCAAATGTATGGCCTGGGCCGTGGGAACATATTTAGCAGTTTGCGTGCGCACCGCCGGTGCCTGAAGCAAGCGCCGCGCGCGCCTCCACTGCAGCCGGTCTGGCGCGAACAATGAGCAGCGAGCCAGAGCAGCAGGGTTATCAACTTTGTTGTTGAGTAGCAGGTAATAGTGCATCAACAATGCACACTTACGTCTCAACTACAACGTGTTGACACCTACCATTCCGGCGACGAACAGGGACGGATATAGAAAAGGGTAGTATCCATATAATTTTTTGTATAAAAATCGGGCGAATTTCCGCTGGACGCGTTCCAACATAATTTTATACTTCTGCTCATGCGGATCCCACACTAAGCAATTATATTCCAATCTACTGCGTACAAATGCGTAGTATAATGTGATTATGGCATTTCTGTCGCGGAATCTGTACGCCTGTCTCATGACGAAACCAAGAGACTTGAAAGATTTTTTAAAAATTTCTAAAATATGCTGATTAAAGGTTAGTTCTCCATCTAATGAATTGATGGCGAAAGCTCACAAAATATAGGAATGCAAGACGATAGTGGGAGGGCTGGTCATATAAATATTTTTTTTAGTACTTAGGGGGTTTTTAATTAAATAATTATATACCTACACATGAACAAATATTTTTTAAGTTTTACCAATAATCACAAACTTAGTATTATGATTTCTAACAAGGATTGCCTGGTTGGTCTAGGTTTTACAAGTATGTAAGTGTTATATTAATATTGTTTAGCTCAACAAAAGAACGGCTTTGGTACACTAGGTTTGATAGTAATAAATAGTGGGTAATGGGTATGCAAGTCAATGTAAGTATTAAAACAGTTTTGGTACACAGTGGTTTCACAAATGGAAGCACAATTTTAATACAAATTAACAAAACAAAGGCTTAGGTAATCTAGGATTCACAAATGACAGCACAATAATATTACTTAGCACTAAAATGAATATTCATTTGGTACACTAGATTTTATAAGCAAGGAAGTACAATATTAACATTTAAACAAAAAATAGCTTTGGTACACGATGTTTCATAAATGAAAGCACAATTTTAATACAAATTAAAACAATAAAGGCTTAGGTAATCTAGGATTCACAAATGACAGCACAATAATATTACTTAGCACTAAAATGAATATTCATTTGGTACACTAGATTTTATAAGCAAGGAAGTACAATATTAACATTTAAACAAAAAATAGCTTTGGTACACGATGTTTCATAAATGAAAGCACAATTTTAATACAAATTAAAACAATAAAGGCTTAGGTAATCTAGGATTCACAAATGATAGCACAATAATATTACTTAGAACTAAAATGAATATTAATTTGGTACACTAGATTTTATAAGCAAGGAAGTACAATATTAACATATAAACAAAAAATAGCTTTGGTACACTATGTTTCATAAATGAAAGCACAATTTTAATACAAATTAAAACAATAAAGGCTTAGGTAATCTAGGATTCACAAATGATAGCACAATAATATTACTAAGCACAAAAATGAATATTCATTTGGCGCACTAGGTTTTACAAGCAAGGAAGTACAATATTAACATTCAAACAAAAAATAGCTTTGGTACACTATGTTTCACAAATGGAAGCACAAAAATTGATACTAACTCAAAATAAAATACAGCTTTGGTACACTAGATTAATACTACTTAGCACAATAAAGCACCTACAGCTAATTAACCAATAATTAAATAAGATGCTGTCAGACATTCCGTTTGGTCAATTCAAATTTTAGTTTTACTATTTCTAAAAGTAATTTTTGATTTTCTAAAAGTAATTTTTGATTTTCTACTTTTAATTTTTGATTTTCTAATCTAATATCTTCGTTTGCTTCCATACACTTTTTTTCGCCAAAATCATCGTTTAGTCCTTTTCTTTGTACCTGGAAAACATGATAGTAAGTTTATAAGTTACTGCCACTTCTGTAGCTTCGCACAGATCTCACTTTCTTTGGAGAATTATTTTTATCTGAGAAAAATGTACCGACAGAAGAATACACTATTTATCAAAATGAAAACCTGATTTTTCTTTAAACCAAGAAACCAAGTCTGATGACAAAAGCACAAAATGACTAAATAACATGTTTTTACTGTGCCTCACTCCATGATATTGTTTCTACTTGACGTTAGCACACAAATTCCTCTCATATTATTAATAAACTAGCTGTGTCTGCGCCTTCGCATGTGTGGTCAATTCTCTAGGTTCAAAATACTCGTATGTGCTATTCGAAGACCTAAAATACCAATATTTGAACAAAATTCCTTAAGCCGTCAAAAAGTTTTTTTTCAATTGCTCAGTAGCATATATTATGTATCCTAGAGCATTTATTTTATTTTTGTACCAGACTTTTTCATACTTATTGTATTATTGTAAGTATAGACAATCCTTACGTATATAATAAAATGAAAATGACTTACCAGCTCTTGGTGTGTTAAATGTGAGCTTCTTTGGTTTATCTGGAGTTTTAGTTAATGCCTGACTGTCCTCAATCAGCTCCAAATCGGCCACCACTTCATAGTCTGAATATAATACTGGGATTGTGCCTCCCTCCAAATCCAGTGTTATTCACAGGCAGGACTCTAGCATCTACATAAAGGCCATCACTTTCTTCAGCATCAACACCAACAAACTCCTCTGGTGCTCTGTCCCCACCAAATGGCACTGTGAATCCAGTAACAGTGCTTCCCAATAAGCTGGCTACTTGATCCAGTATGTCATCTGGGGGTATATATTCCCCAGCACCACCACCAGTCTGAAAAAATGAAATTTAGAATAAAATTATATAATCATAGAAAGTTCATGGTGAAAACCATATAATTACTTATTATTTCTTGTCATGCTTATCTATACTTATAATAAAGCAATGAGTTGAAAAAAGTATTTACAAAGATAAAAAAATATGGTCTAAGGTACGGTAAATGAGCAACAAGAATAAGAATGAGCGGTAAGAATATAACATTATAAAAAATTGTGTTTGTCTGTATGCTTGTTTGCGGTTTTCATGTTAGATAGCTTGGGGTTTGACTTAAAACTGGGGTAATTGGTATCTTAATCTGATGATGATAAAAAACTATTTGATGGCTGAACGAATTTTGAAGAAATGTAGTATATTGTACTTTATAGATATTTTTGGTCCTGGAATAACACTACTTTTAAATGACATGAACATGCGAGCACAGACGTGGGCACACCTAGTCCTAACATAAATATGTATCAACAACAAGCTCTTCACTAGGCATTGCCTGTATATTTTTTTATCTTATCCCACTAATATTATTTATAGAGATAATGGAGGTTTGTCTAGTAATAATCTAAGAATCAAAGATCGGGTCGGGGATCGAAAGAGTCAAAACACTGTTTGTGGAACCGTGTCTAAACTGATATAATAAAATTAACCTGAATGTGGTTCATCCTTATTTTGGTGCTGCGTTTGCGAGAATTCTTTTTCAGATTCTCCCATTTCAACCGAAGCTGCTGTGGTGTTCGACGACATGAGGAGGAAGTAGCGTTGAATAACTCTGTTGCGAACCCATGCTACAGTTTGTTGTTTGTGGCATTGGTTGTTATTATTTTGCTGGTTTCTATCAGCTCCACTAAAGCCTTCGTTTCCTCTTTTGATAGGGGTCTGCCTTTTACCTAAAATTAAAAGATATTTGTAAATGTCAGTGTACTACAAGCATTTTCATGACCGTAATGCATTTGACTAAGAAAATTGCAGCAGAAGTATGGTGTAAAAATAATAACCACCTCATTGAAGATTTAAAGTGATTACTTACCCTACCAGAGTCCACAGTTTTACCTTGTGGCGCTTTTGGCTCCACTTTGGCAGGTCTCGTGCTCGTCAGTGTGTTTAACAGGTGTTGTTAGTACCTGCTAGGTTATTTGGGTCTTTAGTCT
Source organism: Alsophila aescularia (assembly GCA_946251855.1). NCBI lineage: Eukaryota > Metazoa > Arthropoda > Insecta > Lepidoptera > Geometridae > Alsophila > Alsophila aescularia. The sequence continues at coordinate 65,234,674 of OX276373.1, forward strand.
TAGCCGGGTCCCAAAGAGAATATAAATACGGGGGGTCCAATAGTTTTCGCCAATGTCTAGTGATAGTAGAAAGTCCGCCAGAGCTTGCCTATGAACGTACGAAGTATTGAGTAAAAGACGAAGGTAGTAACTGTGAGAGAGTTGAATGTATAATTGTCAATTTTTTTTTTTAGGAATGACTAATGCTGTTGGCTTTATTGGCCTCTACAGCTTGAACCGGACTTGGGGGCGGGCGCTTACAAGCACTCCGCCGCAATGCGTGACGCAGAAGGCGCACGCCAAAGTTAAAATTTAGACGACCCGCACGAGGGTACCCAGGTACCAGGGGTACGGCCCTCGGCTTGGACGGCCGTCTGATTACGGGGGTAACGAACTAAACACCCCTGGATCGCTACCGTTAAGTAGTGATCGAGGGGGCCCTGAACAATGGCTAGGTGCCCTTTGATTGACTTTTATAACTGACCGCCGATTCGTTATACACCTTCGAGAAGAATCGGCAAGAAACTCGAAGGCGAATAATATCTGACTATGTGTTATGGGACCTTCAACCTCGCCGGCGAGGTCGGTGTCTGTGTCTAAGTGTGTTGATACCCCCTGGCGGGTTGCCAGAGGTGGTCGGAATGGTGCCAGAGGTGGTCGGATTGGGTATAATTGTCAAAGTAAGGGTTGCTTTTAAATACAAAACAGTGTTGGAGCTTGGCCAATAGAATCAGTTTACAACTTACTGTTAATACATGACAAGAATTTTCGAATCAGCTATCAAATGTCATTTTACGTTCCAGTGTACTCAGGACAATATCTTTATGCGTTCATACGTTTGACATTAACGGAATGGGCAAGAGGGAAAAGATCGCCGCCTATCTCTAGACAAAATAGATAGGCGACGGTTAAGTATTGTTATTGGGATCGTTCTATCGATAGACATCGATCTAAGATAGATTTCAATCTCGGATAGAAGATACATTATTAAGCCAGACGATCCAACTGGGTACAAGGGCGGATCCAGCCTTCGAGTTAGGGGGGGGGGTCACACACTTATATCCAGCCTGGATGGGTTCCAAAATTATACAATACAAGTTGTTCCCCGCGGTTTCACTCGCGTAGCCTATGACCAAGGGCAGTTCCAGAACTTATCAAGGAGGGGCAAATTACCTATGTATGTTTATGTATATTTGACATCACTCTGTGCTTCGGATGGCATATTAAGAAGTGTCGATCCCGATTGCTATAACATTAATTGATAGTCGTCATGCGGCGCCAGGGAGAAAAAAACCATCCAGCTCCCCCAAGTGCAAGAGGCCCACCAGAGAAAGAAAAACATCAAAGAACAGACGCGCAAAAATATGGAGCTATTTATATCAGAAAATTTCAGAATATTATAAGCGTGAGAGCAGCGAGCGCGAAAAGTTTGTGTTATTTCTATCAGTGTGGGTATTAAAATGAAACTCCAAATCATATCAAATAAGCATACAGCTTACACCGTAATACACCAAAAGCGAGAGCGTAGCGAGCTTGAAATTTTTGAACTATCTGAGTTAATACACTATTAAATTAAACATATTATCTTATCATTCCAAAACATGTAAAAATATGCATTGACATGATTAAAAGTAACCAAAGTAGAGATTGTGAAAATAATAAAAATATTAAATTTGTGAAATTTAACCTATCAATAAAAAAGGTAAAAAAAACAAATCATCCAAAATATGAAAAAAAAACAAAAATAAGTGCGAACAGAGCAAATGCAAAAATTTTCAGCTATTTCGATCGGTGTAGAAGTAAAATAATATTTTCCAAATCATATAAAAAGAAACATTGCAAGAACTAAAAAGCGCGAGCGGAGCGAGCGTAAAATTTTTGACCCGTTTCTTTAACTCAATACTAACAACACGATTCAAACATAATTCTTAATCAATATTAACTTATGCTTTGAAATGATCAAAATACAACGAGAGTAAACTCGAAAGTTTATATAAATAGTTTTATGTTAATAAAGAATTTTATGTTTGCAATCCATATTTTCGCTATTTTGAAAAGTTTCGAAAAACTTAATAGACAAAAAAAAACATATAATTATCGAACCTGCTCACAAAAACATCACTGCAAATTATTCAAAGAAGCGCGAGCGAAGCGGGGCAAAATTTTTAAGGTTTTCTATACAAGATAATTTTACATAATTCCAGGATGATTATTTGCAGTATGTGCGCATATGGACATTGTGCGAGTAGATATGATATTAAATTGCAAATCAAGAAGCGCAAAAGAAGCGAGTGCGTTTTTTTTTCTATATAGTTAGGTATTCCGTATCACATAAAAATGTTGCACTATAAAAAAGCGTAAAAATTTTGACGTAATAGACATTTCTATCAATGTTAAAAGGAAACATAATTCCAAATTATATTAAAATAATTAATATCTTGCATTATCCCATAACGAGCGCGACCGTAGCGAGCGCAAACATTCTTGGCTTTTTAATCAATAAAAGTCGGGACCGATAGCTTAACGTGCCTTACAAAGCATATCCACAGGGCAAAGCAAAACTAAAAAAAATAATTGAACAAAACTAAAATAGACGGAAATTTTGAGTTTTTTTTCAGTATACAATGTAAATATGACAACAAAACATAAATGAAAATAACAAATGGACATTAAAAAAAACTGATTGACATAGGCCCAGGGGAGGGTCATGACCCCCATGACCCCCCCCTGGATCCGCGCTTGACTGGGTATATTCATCTTCGACAAAGAGGTCAACTGACAAATCCAACTCGGATGGGCAGCGTTCGGGAAATGACGCCATAAACATACAGTTTAGGCTACATAATCGAATATAGAGTAACTTCCAAAAAAAACACTGTATCTTTAATGTACAGAATTTGGACCCATTTCCCACAGGAACCGTTTGTTTTTTCGGTACAAATGTATCCATAATTTTCACCTATCTTATAAACTATGTCTGTGCCAAGTTGCATCAACATCCGTCCAATAGTTTTAGCATGCTATGAGTTCTTTTAAATAATTCTACCCCTATCCTGCAGGAACACTTAATTTTTTCGGGATGAAAAGTATCCAATGTCCTATCTCGAAGTGTGAACTCAAATCCTACCAAATTTCACTTGAATTCATTAAGTATTTTCGGCGTGGTGCGCTGCCAAGGTACAGACAGACAGACGGACAGACAGACAGATAGTCAAAAATTAAAAAAAAACTGTTTTGGCTTTAGTATAGAACGGCCCCCAAAAAAAATACAAAATATCTTTAATTTACAGAATTTGGGAATTTGTTCCCGCGGGAACGCTTTGTTTTTTCGGGATAAAAAGTATCCTCAATTTTAACCCATCATATAAACTATGACTGTGCCAAGTTGCATCAAAATCCGTCTAGTAGTTTCAGAGTGGTAAGTGTTTTTTGAAATAACTTTCATCCCCAATCCTGCGGGAACCCTTTCATTTTACAGACAAACAAAAATGAAAAAAAAAGTACAGTTTTGGCTTCAGTGTCGAATCTAGAGTAACGTCCTAAAAAAACTAAACATCTTTAATGTACAGAATTGAACTCGTTACAGTTTTACTATAAGTATAGATTTGTGTGTATATTTACAGATTTTATTGACTTTGTTACAGATACTGATTTATCTTTAATAAAGATTTATTCAAAGGAACAGCGGGGCAAGTGCGTATCTTGTTACAACCAGATTTTCATTATCACTTGCACTTAATTCGTCGCGTTAGAGTCGATATTACTTTATTTATTATTATTTATTTATTATTAAATTACTTATTGCGCTAACAGCATTCACCAAAGCGCGCAGCAAGTCAAACACAGAATTATTATGCATAACATAAAAACTAGTAAGTATATATATATTAATTAGATAAGAAAGCGATACAATGGTTCAAAAAGTGGTTAAATTTTGTACAAAAGATATCAATTTCTGGTTCCTGCGCAATCAGGTCATTGAGCAAATGTATGGCCTGGGCCGTGGGAGCATATTTAGCAGTTTGTGTGCGCACCGCCGGTGCCTGAAGCAAGCTTAGCTTAGCTTTGAAAATCTGTTTACAACAAATCGCTATGGCATAAGGAATTCCACTGCTGCGTTTATGTAAGACAGCGAAATTTTTACCGGATAAAAATTAAAGAGGGTTCGCTGATCGGAGTCATAGGTTTAGCTGTCAAATTCAATTTTCAACTTATTAGAGGTCCCATAGTTTTTTTAATAAATTCGTTCTACAGACATTATGTTACTGCTCTAGATAGTATTTACGATTAAAACTCACTTAAGTTTAAAGACACTTAAGTTAAGATCACATATATATATTTTAAATTTTGTTATTTCATCATTATAAATTAGATCAGTAATGTTTATTGCCAGGAAGGGATGCCTCCATTAAATTAAATTGTGTTATGGAATTCAGACCAGGCTTCCACGACACGGGCCTAGAGCCTAGTGTGGGGCCGCTGCCTATCATTGTATATCCACTTTATTTGGTTAATAAACTTATTATTATTATTAAAACAACCAACATATTGAATCTAACCGCGAATCAAATGTACTCATACAGCTATCAATCTGACAGCAGACTAAAATTATGCTACCTCAAAAGCTCGCTAAAATTTATCCTAGCCAGGCGAAAAATTATACCAGCGGACGCCCGTGAACGGGGCAGATTAAATTTTTGTCGGGTTAATTTTTCTCCTCGCGGTGTGCTTGGGTGTTTGACGTTTAGTCAGTTTACATTTTATACTGGTTAATTGACTTAAACGCACCCCTGGGGTGCCTTCACTTACTACGCTTGAATCATCCGTACGAACATCGCTCGATCATCCGGAGTTAGTGAACGACTTTGGACGTCCACATAAAACTGACAGCTGTCAGTTTCATACTATTCCTCCCCTCCCCTACTATTTTTTGGATCCGGTGAAAATTAATTAGCGAGGGTTCGCTGAACGGAGTCATAGGTTTATCTTGGGTTTATCTGTCAAATTCAACTGTCGACTTGTCAAAATTATGTTCAGTAGCCTATTTTATGCCCCCTAAATCATTTTTATATTATATTCGTTGCACAGAATTTATGTGACTGCATTATTATAAATATATAAAGTATTTACGAATAAAACAATCAACCAATTGAATCTAACCACGAATCGAATGACACACAGCTGTCATTCTGACAGCAGACTAAAATTTAGCGACCTCAAAAGCTCGCTAAAATTTATCCTAGCCAGGCGAAAACTTATACCAGCGGGCGCCCGTGAACGGGGCAGATTAAATTTTAGTCGGGTTAATTTTTCGCCTCGCGGTGTGCTTGAACGGGGTGTTTGACGTTTAGTCAGTTTAAATTTTATACTGGATAATTGACTTAAACGCACTCCAGGCGAACGCCCGACGACGCCGTGAACGATTTCGAGTGATCGCGCGGGTGATCCGTGCGTCCTCGAACGTAGTAAGTGAACGCGACCCTTAATTAATTCCTAAGTTTTGAAGTGCCAAGTGTAGTTTGTGTAAAAATGTCTGCAAAAAACCCGCGGAAAACATGTCATTTTATCAGTAGCTGGCTTGAAAAATCTCAAAACTTTCAAATATTGGCTGTTACCTACAAGTAAAAAGGAGAAGAATTTTCTTCTTATTATATATAATTTCACTACCTACCCATATTCCATTCAAATATATTCCACAAAATACTAGTATACTTTGAAAGGTACATGATACCTATTTGATTTTTGCAAATGATAATATGGATTTTTTCTGCAATAAATGATTAAATAATAATATACCTATCTATTTTTAAAAATACAGATATTCAAAAATTTAGATGATATAGTTTTTTTACAGATTTATTGAGTTGGTAACACAGATTTCCTCGCGTCAAGGTTGGCAGCAATGGCAGCACTGGCCTATTGCTTCGTTGCCGGAAGAAAACAGATTTCAATTTTTAATTCAAACAACAATCAACATTCTATTTACTTACCCCATCAATACCCATTGTTCTAGCTTGCCTTGGTTAGAAAGTATTTTTTTTGGAAACCAACATTTGAGCGCATTGAAAAACAGGTAAGATGCTAGCTTTTATTTCGCTCTGCGGCTCCTTTTGAACTTAAGAAATTCTTGCATAAAATAATTATTTAACAGGACGTAGGTACCTACGCTTTTCCTCAAAGTAGGTACAACTCTTTTAGCGGAGTTATAATTCAGCGGTACCATACTCGTAGTTATTACGCTTTTTACGTAATTTTTCAGTTATGTTTATCTACCTACCTACCTACTACATTATGGTCGATATTCAAAATTTAACTGTCTTCATATGCACACTTTGTTAAAATTTATCATTCTTGGCTCCTCCCCGTATCTCTAAGACTCCTCCCCTACAATAATTCAAACATAAGCTGTTAGATAAGAATAACAAGTATTCTTTATAAACCGCATCAAAATCACGAATCTTAAGTAGGAATACTTTTGTATTCCACAGAATAAATAATAGTACAAGTACCTACAACAGAAAAGTGTGGTACATATGGCTGTTCAAAATGCCTACATACATAACTCTCTCATTCTGCCTAGAAATTACACTGGCTCTTAAGAAAGTTTATTAACAGCTTTAGTTCATAAACTTAAGCTACAATTTTATATCACTGAAGAAATATTAATTATTGTCGATAGGAAATTAGGTATGCTAATAGAATAATGATTATGCCCTACTCTCGTGTATTTATTAATGTTTTGTGATTGTAGTTAAGGGCACTGTTGTGTGGAAGAGATAGCTCTCAGAAATAAGACCACCCATTTCTTTTTACTTTGGTGTTCAACAAAAAGAGTTTATCTATATCTTATCAAAGTGGCATGCGTTGCTTTGTTGTTATAAAATACTGAAACTATCTCCAGAAATCAACCTACACTTAAAGGATAATGGATTAAAATATAAATGAGTTCAGTATGTAGTTTCTGAGATTAATCTGCATAGATCGGGAAATGTCCAAACTAATATATTTCGGGGAAGACCCTAAATATTGACATTATCACATTACACTGAATATTATGTAGTGATCTGTTGCATCTGCAGCATTGCTTTTCAAACACCATAAATTTTAATAAAATACAAAAAAGTTTTTTTTTGGAGTTGTGTCCAAGGCCCATGAATAGTCTTCATTAAATAGTATAAGAGTTGGGATAGCATACATACAGGTTGTGTAGGGGAAATGCTCAATACATTTTATACAACACAAATGGTCAATCAGTTTCCATTACCCTACATTAAGAAAAATGCACTCCCTTTCCTATTTCTTTGATTTTCAGTTCCATTTTAGAGGATTTGTATGCTATTTTGAAATTACTTCAACATTTTCAGTAAATCATTCCCATTTTGGTGTGTAACATTGTTCAAAATGCTGTCTCCGTTCGATCTCACTCCAGATGTACCTCCAGCTATATTTAAATCTCATCTTAACATATTAACAAGCAGCAATGGTACAGCACCATTCTGGAGAACAAGTAATGAATCAAACCAAGAGTATTTTGAAGTTGAAATACTTGCTGATAGAAATGAGGATTCAGAATTGCCATTGGAGATGAACATGGGTCTCTGTCATGGTTTATTCTTGGGTCTAGCTTGCTTACTTGTCCTTTGAGGTAGTGCTGGCCTCTGGTGTCAGAGTTTGCACTCGAGGAAGAGACTGGCATAGCATAACAACTGCTATCAAAAAATAACAGCCGGGACTGTCATGCATGATAACATGCCCTATGAAGCACAGAACGATGGAAAATCCACAGAACCCAGTATCCTTGTACTCTAATGCGCATTAAAGTATACTAATAGGCTGCAATCACTCTTTTTTCTCATATCAGGGTCTAAAGGTTAAAAACCATGAATTTGAAAATTTTAAAGTTTCATTTAGTTATATAAGTGATTAATGGGAATCGTTATAATTATTTTTTTAAATTACAGGTGATATCCTCAATCTGAACAAGTATCTGTGCCACCTTTGCAACATTGAGGTGCCAAAAAATTACATAACAGAACACAACAACAGCGCCAAACATAAAACTTGCAACAAAATTGGTACCATAGCTCTAAAACGGGCGGAACTTCAAATGCAGCTACAGGTTACCATACCTCGCAAACTAGAAATCGTTGATACATATTTCTGTAAACCTTGTGCCTCTGTTGTTCTTAACTCCGACAAGGAAAAACATGGAAAAAGCAAAACACATAAAGTTTCATCAAAGCATGATGTACTCTTGAATGAACTACTCCAGATTTACTCTTATATTGAAAATGTTGAAGTTCAATCTTAGAGATACTACAACAACAAATAGAATCAGAATCTCTTCTTGATGAAACAGTAACACAGAACACAGTCTTAAAAGAAATGGAGGATTTGGTCTCTGATTTAAAATGTATGCAAGACGAAGACAAAAATGTTCTGAAATCTGCAGCAGACAGTGAAAACAAAGTCACTTCTGATCCACATGAAATGATGACGAAAATGGAAGGACTTCACAATGACTGTAAAGTTTTATTAGACAGTGTAAAAGAATACGACGCGATAAGTGTTTCGAAATTTATGCCTACTAAAAGGGGAACAAAAAACAAATCTTTCAAAAAATGTCAGCTACTGAAAAAGAAGGAACGGTTTCATAACAAAATCCATGCATGTATCCATGCAGTAAACAAGGAAACTAATAGTTCTGAGAATGAACCTGACTCCTTTTCATCTGTGGTTGCAAATGCAAATGCTCAACGCTCTGAAAATTACAATGATCCTCTAAAAAATGAATCTTATGCATCAGAGGTTACAAGTGAAGTTACAAGCTCTGAAAACAAACATGGGCCTCTTATAAGCATAAGCAAGAAAATCGACGAAATAATGCCAAAATACTTTGATAACGCTCGCAAAGTTGACGCGCTTAATAAAAACACTGATAAAAAACATAACAAGAAGATTAGCAGAGAAACTAAGAAGAACAAGGATACAGTCAAACAAAAACATGAAAATTTGAAGAGCAAAGTTATTGAAGATCTTGTTAAATACAAGGAAAGTAAAGCACAGAGCCAGGATAATAAACAACAAGCCTTGGATAAAGAAAACGATAACAGAGCACAAAAAGAAGATAACTCAGAACATAACAATAATATGAGCACAAAACTGAACATGAACAATCAAGAACCAACTAAAGAAATCATGGCCCAGAATGAGGATAAAATAGTCAACAACAATAAGTATGTAGAACAAAACAAGAATAATGAGAACAAAAAACATAAGAACATGAAAACCAATGATCAGAAGAAAAAGAAATCCAAGGAGCAGCAGATTAACAAAGATAATGATCAGAAGAATAAGAAATCCATGGAGCAGCACACAAACAAAGACAAAGCTCAGAGCAACAAAGACCCTAAACAGGGGACATCTCACACTCCAAGTATCAATTTAATATTGTACCTAAAAGACTTTGCTCGCAAGTGTCAAACAAAACCAATACACTCTCTTGAAGCAATAACAGATACAATAGTGCAAATAACAGCAATCAACAAGTATAAAATCAAAGTTGTCATCAACAACTTTCACAGTTTCCACATGAAAGCTAATGATATTTATTGCAAAGTCTGCAATACTACTAACGTGAGGTGTACAGCGTGGCATGTCGCTGAGAGCGAGCACAGGGCCAAAGTAATGACGCCTATCAACGATCGGAATGGGGTTAGACAGGTAAATATAATGTGAGCAATAAACCTAGGTCTTTAGGGGAAAAAAACAAAAGTGAGAGAATATTATTACTGTAAGTGCACTTAGAAATAATAATTTGAGATTAAAAGTTGTACACTGCAGCAGCTTATACGAGTTCGGGACATTTAATATTTAAATTTCTGTATCTCAAAGCAATCTTTGTGAACATTGTTCCGATTAGTCACAATATCTATGTGACTTAATAAATGATATTCCGAGTGGCACACAAAACAATGTTAGCTCAAGTATTTCATTTTATCGTTCTCACAAAGTTTGTTTTCTTCAAATTTCAGCTCGATGATATATGGAGCCACTGTATTATCTGCAATGACATGACTAATAATGTAGACTTCCATCTGCAGTCGCTCTTACACAAAAAAAAACTAAAGCAATGCCTTGTAGAACTCGGACCAGTGGCCTCAGTGAGTGTTGTGGACTCTAATAACATTAAAGAAGAAAGTGACAAACACGGAGCAATTATCAGAGCCTTGATACTAAAAAAAAAAACCTAGCCCTGACCAACAAGAACTACTTAAACTGTGTCATTTGCAATGTGATCGTAAACTATGATGTCACTAGCATACAACAACATATCAGCTCATTTGATCATTTAAAAAACTTTGAACGAGAAAAGAATGAGAACAAATGCATTGAAATGGATGATGATAGATTTTACTTCGCATGTGATGTTAACATCTCTAAATGTGATATAGTCCAACACTGGAAGGGTAAAACACATAAGAAGCTGCTGCTAGATCTTAAGATCAAACAAGGTGAAGACACAGACGATGCAAATGATACAGATGAAACTGAAATTGCTCTATTATAAATATTGCAAAACGTTATAAAACAATCAAAAGAACCAAGGGTGAGGGTTCAGAGTTGATTTGCCTTGTCTGCAATGTGATTCTGTACTGTATTGACGAGCACATGAATACAATGGACCATAAGAAGAGCTACTTTTCATACTTGGAAGCAAATAAGATAAATTAAATAGAAGCGGAGACATTTTATTGCATACCATGCAACATTGTTGTTACGATTGACTACCTGATGAGCCACTGCAAAAGCCGGAAACACAGAATAAGGCTGACGAATTTTGCTGGCGTCGGCAACGATGATAAAGTGCAAGCTGAAGAGCCGTCGGTGCCGTCGACATCTCAATGCCCTCACTTGATGGCACCTCCAGACGTTAACAACAAAACAATACCTCTTAAAGTCTTATACCAATTCCGTAAGATCAAGATCGACCCAACTAAACTGCTGTGTATTGTCTGTGACGAAGAAGTTCAATACAACCGGGATCATGCTAAATACCATGTCAGCACATTAGACCACGTCGTAGCCTTCAACTTGATGATGCTGTGGAACAAAATCAAGAAACGGGACGATAAATACTACTGTGATATCTGTCGATCAGATTTGACCTATTTCAGTGAGATTACTCATGTATTTGGTCAGCATCATGTGATTAGTCTGGCTCAAGAGCCTAGGGGAACAGTGTACGAGTATGATAGGACCTTAGTAACTCACGCGTATGCTATGGCGCATAAAGTGGGGGACAGAATTATGCCCAGCTCTGTTATATCTGTTGTTAAGCCGAATGAAAAGTAAGTAATAGATGTAGATAGACTAGCCCGGGGCCAAGATATCTGCTTGGCCTTGACTAATGGCTATCCTGGGACTAAGATAGCTGCGCAGCCCAGGCTAGTCACTAGCCCGCTGCTAAGATAGCTGCGCCGCCCCAGCTAGTCACTAGCCCGGAACTAAGATAGCTGCGCCGCCCAGGCTAGTCACTAGCCCGCAGCAAAGATAGTGCGCAAGTGGGCTTTAACCATATTAAGTTCTATTGAATAGTATGTTATTAAAACTTCGTGAACATGTGAAAAATTATCACTAAATCAAAACAAGGCTTTGATACTGTCTCACTATTATAATTATAGGAAGTTAAATCTTTGATTGATATTCTAAAAGAAAGCATCTTAAAATTTGATAATTATGTGATTTTGTAATAATGTTGGATAGTTGGTTAGTTTTGAGCATAACATTAATAAACCTAGGTGCTGTAACTGTCCCAACACAGTCGGATACTACAGAATTTGTATGGACAAATCTTTCTTGGCCTTGTATTGCCAAACAAAGCTTTACAACATTTTTATATTATTTACTTTTAGAATAACGTTATTCTTTTTCGTGGGAATTGATTTAATTCTGTTTTTAGGAACCTATTGTGTTGTTTGCTAATAATGCCAGGTTACTCCATTTTCTCTTTCCTTTTGTAAATATTTTGAAGAGATATTTAGTCAGCCATAAAAGTTATATAAGTATCATAGATATATCTTTCGTTAGTCATTTTTATAGTCAATATATTTCGTTTTATATGAGTACTTATTGCCACAATTTCTATAAAAATAGCTCTGGTTATTTTAAATTATAATAGCTCATTCCAATTTTCGGTTCTGAAGTTTGAAAACGTCGTAAACGCCACGTACGGCGCACGCCGATATGAACTTTAATAAAACAACGTTACGCTCGATATTTGTATTGACAATATGGAGAAACGTTGATATGCTATAATAATCTCAAAAGCAAAACATACACATTATACACATTTATGTATTATACAAATGTCCTTAACCCTAATGAGAATAAGATTCATTTTCGAATAAAGTCTTTGCGTAAAAATATAGTAACTTTATACTAGTTGTAATAAAAATTGAGCTGCGCGTTAAAGTTGCTAATGGCATAAATATTATTTTTCTGTCTGTTTTCTTTATTTGTATTTTTGCATGTTGATTTTGGTTGTGATATTGTTTAGTTTTGTAAGTTGATGTAATATTGTTGTCGTTTCATTCCTATTTTCTGCATTTATTCTTAGTGTTAGTTATGGATAAGTTGGCGCGGTTTAGTTCCTTTATTTGTATTTTGCATGTTGATTTTGGTTGTGACATTGTTTAGTTTTGTAAGTTGATGTAATATTGTGGTCGTTTCATTCCTATTTTCTGCATTTATTCTTAGGGTCGTATTAATAAACCGACCTCAACACTGAGAGCGCTATTGAGAGCGATCTCAAGGTGCTAATCTTATTAATAAACATATCTTAAGCTGTTGATTGAGATGCCGTAATCAGCTGAGTAAGTGTTTAATAATAAATCAATCTCGACTCTCAAGAGCGCACTTGCGATGTGCTTTGAGATGCAGAATGTTGAGTGCAGTCGATCCGTGACTTGAGAGTGTGATTGCCAGTTGCTAGAATCAAGGATTTCGAAAATATTATGACAGAAGTTGATAATTATATAACCATCATTATAAGAATATTTTTATATTCCTCTGGAATTAACCAATTTATTTGGAAAAAGATTGATGCGAAAAGATCCGAAGATTTGGTAGATATCAGAACCTGGCGAGGACTCGCTGAAGTCTAAAAAGATCCGAAATCGTAACCAAAGGATACGCGCTGGAAATACTGCATGGCTATTAATATTATTTTAATATAATTTATAAAAATAAAAATTCGTTACTAAGTTATTCGATTGATGATTTGCTTTCAGTTCTTTAATAGATAGTGTTTAGTTAGTTAGTTTGAAAATATAGACAAATATTAGGTATGGCTTACATCCTTTCTACAAAAAAACTAAAGTAAGGTTATGATAATTATGTAGAAAATAAACATTACGTTTAATATAATCGCATTTAATTTAATTCAACTACATCGAAGTAATAAATTTTAACCTTACGCTACATCTTATTTGAGCATAAACCAAACTTTCACTAAAGAAAATAAACCGTTCATTCATAGTTCATTCAATCTTGCTCTCAAGTTTTGGTTCTTGACGTAGCATCTTGAGATGCGGCTCTTGAAAGCGCGACATGATCTGAGATGCTCTTGAAATGTCTTTATTAATCAGCGACGATCCTAGGATGCTGATCACAACTTGAGAGCGTATCAGTTGATATCGCACTTGAGAGCTCAACCAAGAGCGATTTATTAATACGGGCCTTAGTGTTAGTTATGGATAAGTTGGCGCGGTTAGTTTACTATTAGACCGCGCACAATTCGCTGATATTAATTAGGCTTTGTTTTTTCTCTATACTTCCTATAATAAGGATTTTCGAACTGGATTTCAGTATTATCTTTATTTTTTGTAATGATTTTGTGAACTAATAAAAGGTTTTTCAAATTAATTATAGTTTTATTATTAACAGTCGGCGAGCTGTCTAAAGGCGGAACCAAGGAAGCTCTGTTTCTAAGCCCAATACAATATACATTTAAAAATAAATAGTAAACTATGTTAAATTCAAGAGAAAAACACATTCTGAAATTAGTTAATAATTTAATTTATTTCAATATTCACAAAACAAAAATTCATAACAAAATGATAGGCGGAAAAATTAGGCGGTTTCACAAACGTGAGAATGTATATCAATTGTAGGCAAAATAACCTCAAAAAAGGGATAAAGTCCATCACCCAACAGCGGCGCACGATTTACAAATATAAAAGATGTCAGACGCTAGACGTTATTCAAGAAATTATATTGTTCATAGATAAATATAAAGTAGGATACATTTATCTATGGCTTGTTCTTGCGCCGCAGTTGGTAGGCCGCCAGGCTTTGTTATTAAGAGGATATGATCGGTATAATACACGGGCACAAATGAGTTCCAGCTGTTGTTATTTGGGAAAGAAAAAAAAATAGAACCACGGGCACAGATAAGATCTCTAGACAGCGCTTACAAAATTTCGTTGAGTTTGATTAGTTAATGTTTGAAATAGGATCAAACTGCGTATGTGTGGGGCGTGCTCGCGGACTTAGTAAATAAATATTATCTATGTACGCCGATAATATCCTCCTAAGACCGATAATAGTTCATTCATAATCAAGGTAATCCCCGGTGAGGATAAAGACAATTTAAAAGAAGTTCTCCGTTTTCCCTACCAACATTTTAAATATTGGTTGGTGATGATTAGCACAACATACAGAAGTCAAAACGGATCTTTGTGGTTGTGAAGTTAGGCTCCGTGAGCGCTTGAGGTACAGATGTGAGGATAAAACGAGATATATGATGCGAGAAAACGTAAGCGAGTGAGCAGGCAGTTGTACAATGCTGTCTTCACCTTCAACTTTGGTATTGCGCCTGAAAAATAGCAGCTTGCGCAGTGACTAGTAGACAACTCCCGAGATACAAAGATTCTTTGTGACTACTGTACCTTAACATTTTTATCCTCATTTTGCCCACTCGGTGCTTTAAAACATAAAACATTTTTTTAAAAGGTAAAAATTAAGCAATAACAAAATACATGACATTTTGATTACGGATCTGGAGCCCAATTCTCGCGCAAATAGACATATGTCGAATTCGAGATATGTCGAAAAAAAAATGGCGTATGTCGATACAAAACAAATTACCGTATTCTCGGAGAGTCACGATAGAGATATGTCTACGCCCAGCGCTCGACATGCAACGAGTGGTCCGGAGCAGTAGACTTTTGTAAGTCGAATGAGAAGTTAAACCGTTTCTTATCTGTAGTCAAAATAAACTTGAACTCTCTTCTTTTAAAATAATAAAATATATCCGAAATCTTAAAAATGTCAGATGCTTTTGCTGAGGAGTTTTTTTTGACGATTTTACCACGTTATTTGTGAAATGACTGAGGATTTCACAAATAACGTGGTTGAGGCAAAATTATTTTTAATTTGTTTTCTTCATCTACTCTAAGTACTATAAAATAATAAAACCAGTATTATTATTATTTTTATTTATGACTTAGTTTTTGATCTTTGTTTTATATACATTTCTAAGTAGGTAATACTAATCATCTTACATACGAACAATAATATGTGACCGCTCATTAACCAGCGGGTCAATTTCCTATCTTGTTGCAATCAGATTTTTCATTATCACGTGCACTTATTATGGTGCGTTAGAGTTGATATTGCATGGAAAATCTGATTGCAGCAAATCGCATTGGTTTAGGTAATTCCATATAATCGGATAGCTAATTGGGAAGTGAGTGAGGAAATTTGAGTTGCAAGACACTCAAATACCTGGAACGACAGACAGACATACAAACAAGAAAGTGACTTAATAAAAACATGGTAAAAAACATCATCATAGCCTCAAGAAGAAGATTAACACAGTATTTTAATTTAACCAGGTATACTGTGGGCTCTTGGACTATGAAACTCCACCTTGCCTCGGCTATTGTTTTACTAAAGGTCGAGAACTTTCCTTGACGCAGCTCCTCGTTAGCCTCTATTAAATTTAATAATCTTAGCTTCTGCGCCGAAGAGGGATAACTTTTCCTTATTTTCGTCTAAAACAATAAATATCTCACAACAAACAAACCACAACAAACAAACAAGCAAGATCCCATGTCATGTATTAAAAATATTGAAATTCGACATTGTAGAAAACACATTTCGTTTCACGCGAGTACTTTTAGAGTTTTTTCCGAGTTCAAGGATAGAATTTGAAGAATAAATTCTTGGTCTGAAAACTGTCTACTTTACACAAATTAATGTAATTATGTATAAAATGTATCTAGTATTAATTAATATTATCATCTGCTATTATTTTTTCCGCATTGTTGATATTTCTCGATTTTAGGTCAACACATTCGAGAAAACGGAACGTATTTACAGATGTCTACGAATAAGTCTATGACAAAAATCTCTATAATCACTGAGAATGCGATTTTTGATCCTATCGACATTTTGGTGACATTTTTCGTAGAGATTTAAAATTAGAGATAATCTCGAATCCGACATATGTCTATTTGCGCGAGAATTGGGCTCCTGATCGGTTTTTGATATTATATTATTTACAATTGTTTTAATTAGGTTATTTTTGTTTATTAAGATTAAGTTTAACTCTGGTATGCTGCTTAATTTTGCCATGAAATAAATCATATCCATCATAGAATTTTATTTTATTACCAGAGGAGGCATCATGCATTTCATTTCTCCTTTGACGAGATCAGCTAGATCCTGGCGAGCTACTCTTCACGCTTCCGACTGCATCGTATATTACAAAATCAAAAATCTAAAGCTTGTTTGCTTCTTTTTAGTTTTGTTCGCAGTCGGGTTTTTTGTTTTTTATAAAAAAAATAAAAAATTATTTCAATACACCGAGTGGGGAAAATGATAAAAAAATGTTTAGAGTTGTCATAATCCCCAACGACCAATATTTTAAAAGTTGTGGTAAAAAACTTTATTGAAAATTGACATAATCCCCACCACTAGGGATAACGTGGTGGGGATTATTTTGATGATCTCCGCTTAGGTGTATTGTTGCCTATGCATTAGGCTATGCTGAGTACGGCAGAGAATGAATCACCTGTTCCTGCCATACTGCTAACGCTGTGAATGTGTGGGGTTTTTGTGGCCCAGTCGGTAGAATTCACTTCATGTCCTTGTGTTGCGTGCGGCAGTGAGACTGCATCGCCTGTTTCTGAGTGAAGGCGGCAGTACAGAAGGGACACTGGTAGGGCCGCTCGCCGGTGTGAGTGCGGCGGTGGTTTAACAGAATTCGGTTTGTCTGTGGAATGAGAATGTCTTTGTTATGAATTTACGAAGAATTTTGACTATAATTATAGATTTCAAGCCAATAGAAGAATTCAGAAGTGTTGGGCGGTATTCGGTAAGATTCGTCAAGTTTTCTCGTCGTCCATACTACAGTGCCTGAAGACAAAAGTCTTCAATCAGTGCGTCCTACCAGTGATGACCTACGGAGCCGAAACGTGGACACTCACGGTCAAACTAGTCCACAAAATTTAAGATCGCACAGCGAGCTATGGAGAGAGCTATGCTTTGAGTTTCTCTGAAGGACAAGATTCGTCATGAAGATATCCGACGGAGAACCAAAGTAAGTGAGATAGCTCTAAGGATAAACCAGCTCGAGTAGCAGTGGTCACATTTCCCAAAGAACTTATAACCGTAGACGAGAGACCTCGTTGGGCAAACGTAGTGTAGGACGCCCTGTGGCCAGGTGGAAAGTGGATGACCGAGCCAGTGGCGTGCATTAATAGAGGCCTATGTCCAGCAGTGGACAAATATAGGCTGATGACTTAATTAAAACGTTGTAATAGGTAATCTGGAGTTCAGAATTTGACAAACCAAGTACTTGACCATTTTAGGTTTAGACCAGTCTCTAATTTGACAAATTAATATTTTGACTTTTGTAGGATTTGACTTGTCAAGTTTCTGCGAAATTCTTGAAGGGGGGCTAGCCAATTATAAGTTAAGTAACTAGAATAACAATACTTACAGCAAAGCCTCTCCCGCACAGGTCACACATTTTATCTTTGACTCTTGTCACTTTCAGATGGACGTGAGTTTTGTGCTTCCTTAGACCGTAGCCGTTTGCAAAATACTGAAAAGAAAACAAAAAACTTAGTACAGGCAACACCGTCAATATACAGGATGGATTTTTGAGACGGGACACTAAGGTCAGGTAGGTAGGGCCTTAACCGTTGTAGTTACTGGAAAACTTATACAAAAACAAAAAACTTAGTACAGGCAACACCGTCAATATACAGGATGGATTTTTGAGACGGGACAGTAAGGTCAGGTAGGTAGGGCCTTAACCGTTGTAGTTACTGGAAAACTTATACAAAAACAAAAAAACTTAGTACAGGCAACACCGTCAATATACAGGATGGATTTTTGAGACGGGACAGTATGGTCAGGTAGGTAGGGCCTTAACCGTTGTAGTTACTGGAAAACTTATACAAAAACAAAAAACTTAGTACAGGCAACACCGTCAATATACAGGATGGATTTTTGAGACGAGACAGTAAGGTCAGGTAGGTAGGGCCTTAACCGTTGTAGTTACTGGAAAACTTATACAAAAACAAAAAAACTTAGTACAGGCAACACCGTCAATATACAGGATGGATTTTTGAGACGGGACAGTAAGGTCAGGTAGGTAGGGCCTTAACCGTTGTAGTTACTGGAAAACTTATACAAAAACAAAAAACTTAGTACAGGCAACACCGTCAATATACAGGATGGATTTTTGAGACGGGACAGTAAGGTCAGGTAGGTAGGCCCTTAACCGTTGTAGTTACTGGAAAACTTATACAAAAACAAAAAACTTAGTACAGGCAACACCGTCAATATACAGGGTGGATTTTTGAGACGGGACAGTAAGGTCAGGTAGGTAGGGCCTTAACCGTTGTAGTTACTGGAAAACTTATACAAAAACAAAAAAACTTAGTACAGGCAACACCGTCAATATACAGGATGGATTTTTGAGACGGGACAGTATGGTCAGGTAGGTAGGGCCTTAACCGTTGTAGTTACTGGAAAACTTATACAAAAACAAAAAAACTTAGTACAGGCAACACCGTCAATATACAGGATGGATTTTTGAGACGAGACAGTAAGGTCAGGTAGGTAGGGCCTTAACCGTTGTAGTTACTGGAAAACTTATACAAAAACAAAAAAACTTAGTACAGGCAACACCGTCAATATACAGGATGGATTTTTGAGACGGGACAGTAAGGTCAGGTAGGTAGGGCCTTAACCGTTGTAGTTACTGGAAAACTTATACAAAAACAAAAAAACTTAGTACAGGCAACACCGTCAATATACAGGATGGATTTTTGAGACGGGACAGTAAGGTCAGGTAGGTAGGGCCTTAACCGTTGTAGTTACTGGAAAACTTATACAAAAACAAAAAAAGGACACCATTCCTAAATTTTTGAAATTTTCTGAGCTACATACACAGATTTGGAAAAAAATGTACAATCAGCAAGAAATAGGTCACTTGATAAAAAACTTTTTTTGATGTGAATCAATCCTGTGTCTTGTAAGGATAAAAAGTATCTATTGGACCGACTGAGGTTTGATAGCTAGAAATGTCAGAAATCGTGGAAAACTTTTTCCATACATTATGTAGGAAATTACCTTAACTGTTGTAGCTATAGGAAAACGTTATAAGGACACTGGTCTTAACTTTTGAAGATATTTTGACCTACATTCACGGATTTCCTGTAACTATAACGGTTAAGGTAACTGTCCTTACTGTCCTCTCTCAAAAATCCAACCTGTATAGGAGTCCACCAAAACATGTTTTTTTTTTTCTATATTTTTGTATACCATTTTAGTATACAAAAAGTAGTAGTAGTTGAAAATGTGTCAAATTTCAACCTTGTAGTGCCTGAATAAAATATTAGTTATTTACTAAGAGACGGACAGACGGACATGACTAAATTATAAGGGTTCCTGGTTTGACTATGGAACCCTAAAAAGGATCATCCAATACATAAAAAGCGCATCAACTTGAGAATCTCCTCCGTTTTGGTCTGAAAATGATCACCTAGACATTTTTCTTTCAATTATCTTCAATGTATAGACTTTTGTTACTAAAGCACGGCTGCGATAGACAGATAAATCCGTACAATGACCGTCACTACTTATCTCTATCGCTCGCGCACAAATGTGTATTGCCGTCGCGCTCGCACATAACGTGCGAGATTTGTGCGACCGCGACGGTACGGTACTTAAGTACTTGATTATCATAATCAAATACAGTAGTCGCAGCCAATCTATATGTTTGTGAAGTTAGGCTCTGTGAACGATTGCGCAGGTACTGCTGTGGGGGTAAACCAGCATAAAGTAAGAGCGAGATAGAATATGCAAAAAACGTAAGCGAATGAGCGAGGCAGTTATACAATGGTGTCTTCACCTTCAACATTGGGATTGCGCCTGAAAAATAGCAGTTTGTAGCGACTAGTAGATTACTGTAGTAGTACTGGCTTTGCCCGCTTGCAAACTTGCCATCCCTATTACTATATATATATACACAGAAGGGGGTCCCCAGTAATAGTAATATTATCAAGCATGACAAATAATAGTAATATTTCACCTTATCACATAATTCACAGTAGTGTTTCGATTTCTTGGCGTGATATAAATTATAATGATTGTTGAGATAGTTCTTCCTTTTGAATATTTTACCGCAATCTGGACAGGGCAGCCTGAAAATAACAAAATATAAAAATATGCAGTAATTTCAGTTTTTTTATGCTATTAAGTGCTATTTATCTATACTTTTAAGCAGTAAGTAACAAAAAGTCTGTACAATGAAGATGATTAAAAAATGGTATAGCGGACTGAAAATGAGCTACCAAACCAGAATACAATATTTTTAATAATGGTGTTTATTTGTCTGTTTGTTTGTTCGCGCATCACGTGAAAATTACTAACTGATGGCGATGCGGTTTTCACTTTTGGATTGATTAGGGGTAGACCTAAAACCTGGTGTACTTGGTATCTCAATCCAATGAGTAGAAGTCGAGCAATTTATGAAAAAAAACTGACCTCTGAACATAAATTTAGATTATTGAACTTTATAAGTACCTTTGGTCCTGGAAAATAGGTTAACTTATTAAAAAGCAGTGAGTAACAAAATGTATGTTGAAAGAAGATAGCTAAAACCTAGCTTAAAAGCAGTGAGTAACAAAATGTATGTTGAAAGAAGATAGCTAAAAACTAGCATAAAAGCAGTGAGTAACAAAATGTATGTTGAAAGAAGATAGCTAAAACCTAGCTTAAAAGCAGTGAGTAACAAAATGTATGTTGAAAGAAGATAGCTAAAAACTAGCATAAAAGCAGTGAGTAACAAAATGTATGTTGAAAGAAGATAGCTAAAACCTAGCTTAAAAGCAGTGAGTAACAAAATGTATGTTGAAAGAAGATAGCTAAAAACTAGCATAAAAGCAGTGAGTAACAAAATGTATGTTGAAAGAAGATAGCTAAAACCTAGCTTAAAAGCAGTGAGTAACAAAATGTATGTTGAAAGAAGATAGCTAAAACCTAGCTTAAAAGCAGTGAGTAACAAAATGTATGTTGAAAGAAGATAGCTAAAAACTAGCATAAAAGCAGTGAGTAACAAAATGTATGTTGAAAGAAGATAGCTAAAACCTAGCTTAAAAGCAGTGAGTAACAAAATGTATGTTGAAAGAAGATAGCTAAAAACTAGCATAAAAGCAGTGAGTAACAAAATGTATGTTGAAAGAAGATAGCTAAAACCTAGCTTAAAAGCAGTGAGTAACAAAATGTATGTTGAAAGAAGATAGCTAAAAACTAGCATAAAAGCAGTGAGTAACAAAATGTATGTTGAAAGAAGATAGCTAAAACCTAGCTTAAAAGCAGTGAGTAACAAAATGTATGTTGAAAGAAGATAGCTAAAAACTAGCATAAAAGCAGTGAGTAACAAAATGTATGTTGAAAGAAGATAGCTAAAACCTAGCTTAAAAGCAGTGAGTAACAAAATGTATGTTGAAAGAAGATAGCTAAAAACTAGCTTAAAAGCAGTGAGTAACAAAATGTATGTTGAAAGAAGATAGCTAAAAACTAGCTTAAAAGCTAAAAACACACGCCTGCCTTGTCAAAAAAGAGGTTTTGCCTATAAATTATATACTGTTGGAATGTGATTATCAAGACCTTCAATTTAATACCCATATTGAAAATTTCGAAGTTTTTTTGCCATACTGCTGCCATATTAAATGTTTCACAAAGAAAATATAGCCTATGTTACTTAGGGGATGCAAGGATTCTAATGATACCCCATACGTCTAAATCTGTTCAGGCATTTAAAAGCTATGGTGGTAAAAAGAAACTCACATTTTTTGGACAATCGTGTAATAAGAAAATGATCCGGGGGACTAAAAAGAAAAACAACTGTTTTTTTTTTTAATTCTATGATTAACATAAAGTAAGTTCCATGTAAGTTCCAATCAAATGAGAAAACCTTGAATTTGCTTGGTTCTTTGAGGTATGGCAACATTCAACTTTAATGAATTTATGTCTCTAAACAATATGATAAAATTTTTGTTCTCAATATTGTCATAAGGACTATTCACAATTCATAGGAACGATTCCGTAACGCGACGAGTTACGTGTCTGAATGGCCATCTATACTTATAATAAAGCAATAAGAACGAAAAAGCCTGTACAAAGATAATTACAAAAAAATGGTTTAGGGTACTTATAAGCTACTGAACAAGAATATAACATTTTTTTTAATTGTGTCTGTCTGTTTGTTTGTTGTTCGCGCACACGAAAATACTACTGGACAGATTGCGATGCGGTTTTCAATGTTGGATAGCCTAGGAGTTGACGTAAAAACTGGGGTACTTGGTATCTCAATCCGATGAGTAGAAGCCGAGCAATTGATAAAAATATTTTTGACGGCAGAAGGAATTTTGATCAAATGTTGGTATATTGGTATTTTAGGTCGTGGAATAGTACATAGAGTACTTATAACCTAGAGAAATGAGCACGCGTGCGAAGCTGCGGGCATCAGCTAGTACTTACAATATAACAGTAAATAACAAAAGGTCTGAAAATAGAAGAAAATTTAAATAAATGGTTTTAGAGACTTAAATCTGTCCAGTACCGGGCATTTTTATAACAATAGAATAACAATGTAACTCTACTCCATATAGAGAAGGTACTGGAAGGATAAAAAAAGCTACGGAAAATGTTTTTTTTTTAAATTTGTCTTGTTTATCGCGCTTCAGGTAAAAACTATTAGATCGATTGCGATGAGGTTTTGTACAGTCTACCTATTACTGTTCAAAAGATAACGGTAGGACAGACAGACGGACGGCGTAGGCTTAGTCATAGGGCTCCATTTGGACCCATTGGGTATGGAACCCCAAAAAAGACAAATTAAATACTTACATGATGCGCTTAACCTCAGTATGCTTCGGAGATATCTTCAAATGCTTCTTGTATTTGCTAATGCTTGCGTATTGCTTATCGCACTCGACGCAGTACGCCATCTCCGGTCGCTCCTTGTACTTGTTCGGGTGTAGTTCATTGTTGTGCCGTTTGTACTGGCGGTAGTTTGGGTACAGGCGGTCACACTCCTTGCATGTGAACTTTGTGTGATGTGTTCTGGAATTAAAAAGATTTTTTGGAAATAATTTCTACTTACTAATTTCATATTTTTTGTAAATTCATGTAAAATAAAGCAACCATAATACAGTAGTCGCAGCAGATCTTTGTGGTTGTGAAGTTAGGCTCTGTGATGAGTGACGATTGCGCAGGTACTGCTGGGAGGATAAAACAGAATAAAGTAAGAGCGAGATAGTATATTGGATGGATGGGAGCGAATATAATCTCAATGCTCCAAGCCAACCTCACCTGCACGCGGTCATCCTGCTGGATAACGAACGAGGCTCTGGCGACCGACAGATGGCGGTATAACCATCCCAAAAACAAGCGTAGCCAAATGACGCATGCCGGTGACGGGCAGCAGCGTCACCGGTGCGAGAAGCTATGCCTTGCGATCGCCAACCCGCATGCCCAGCATGGCGATTATGGGCAAACCCTCCTTATGAACGGCACAAACAATAAATGGCCCCCAGTTCCCGGTCGCCCTGCTACCCTGCCAAAGGTGGCGGTCATTAAAATGGCAGGACAGGGGGTGCGAAGATTCCCCGGGCTACCGTAGGCCACCCGAAACAAAAACAACTGACCCTGGCTACGTCCAACGGACGAATGATTAGGCTTGACGTCACATGGCGCAACTCGAGACGGAGCTTACCAAGATAAGGTGGCACAAAACCAACCGGTGGTGGGTGGTGGTTGAATTCCGAAGAGAGGGGGAGGATACAGTAACCCTGGAATCGGGCCACCTATTCTACTTCCGAGAGGGTGATCAGCAGTCTCAGGGTGGCGTGGGGTTCCTCGTCAACAAAGTCCTCATTGATAATATTGTAGAAATATCCAGTGTGTCGACCAGGGTAGCGTACCTGGTTCTTAAGCTGACCGAAAGGTATAGCCTTAAGATCGTACAGGTTTACGCACCGACCTCGGCACACTCGGATGATGAGGTAGAAGATATGTTTGATGATATATCTTCGGCCCTACATAACACCAGAAGGGCCCACTACAACGTTATCATGGGAGACTTTAACGCCAAAGTGGGAGTACAGACTTGCAGTGAATCGAAAATAGGTCCACACGGCTATGGAGACAGAAATTACAGGGGGAAAAAAGAGGGGTTCTTTTTGATGACAGAAAGAGTTCTTCAAAAAGCAACCCCAGAGGAAGTGGACTTGGCAAAGTCCCGATGGTGTGACTAAAAATGAGATTGACTTCATCATGACGGACAATAAGCACATATTCAGGGATGTCTCAGTGATCGCAAGGTTTAATACCGGTAGAGATCACCGACTTGTCCGAGGCTCCTTGAATATCAACCACAAGCTTGAAAGATGGCGTTTGGTGAAGTCTACGCTCCGACCCAACCTGCTCCAGGCCACTGTTGGATCAGAACAGTTTCAACTCAAGTTGGAACATCGATTCGCTGGCTTGGAATCCACAAATGACGTAGACGAGGAATTCCAAAAAGTTGTGGGAATCCTTAGGGAGGAAGGCACTGGATTTTGTCAGCTGCAGCGTACGGGCACGAAGTCTAAAATCTCGGATGAGGCTCTTCGGCTTATGGACGAGAGACGGGAGCAACAGCAAGCCATACTGTCAGAGAAAAGGGAGCTAAATAAAAAGATCAGCAAGCTGGTGCGACGTGACCTCCGATGCTCAAATACACGCCGAATAGAAAAGGCAATTGAGCAAAATCGAGGGGTCAAAAGTCTTCGCCCAGCAATAGAGTAGATCCCATCTGACGAAGCTAAAGACCAATAATGGCACAACTGTCGTCTCTAAGCCGGAGATCTTTTTTGAAATTGAAGACTTCTATGGCCGATTAACCGACTCGCATGCTTCTAGACCCGAATCCAGCACGGAGGATTCCCGCGCAATACTGACCCGCCACTATACTGATGAACTGCCCGACGTCAGCCTAGACGAGATTGAGATGGCGCTCAAACAACTTAAGAATGGAAAGGCCCCCGGTGAGGATGGTATAACTTCGGAGCTCTTGAAAACAGGGGGGAAACCTGTACTTCGGGAGCTTCAAGGGTTATTTAACACCGTCCTTAACATGGGAGAACTCTAGAGGCGTGGAGCAGGAGTTTGGTAGTACTCTTCTTTAAAAAAAGGGGATAAAACCCTTTTAAAGAACTACCGACCTATTTCACTCTTGAGACACGTCTATAAGTTGTTTTCGAGGGTCATCTCAAATCGTCCACCAAGAAGATT
This sequence comes from Alsophila aescularia, assembly GCA_946251855.1. Classification (NCBI taxonomy): domain Eukaryota; kingdom Metazoa; phylum Arthropoda; class Insecta; order Lepidoptera; family Geometridae; genus Alsophila; species Alsophila aescularia. Next base: position 65,260,516 of record OX276373.1, read on the forward strand.
TGACAAATTCCAGCCTCTTGAACAGGCCGGGTTTCGCGGAGGATTTAGCACCATAGACCACATACACGCAGTGAGGCAGACTATAAAGAGTAACCAGCCCCTGTGTCTTGCTTTTGTGGACTATGAGAAGGCCTTTGACTCCGTTGAAACCTAATAATAATAATATTCGGGACAATTCCACGCCAATTACATAGCCCCAAACTAGGATACCCTGTAATATGGGCACTAGATAACGGATAAACATACATAAATACGAATATCACATCCATGACTCGGAAACAAACATTTCTGCTCATCACACAAATGATTGCACCTTGCAGGATTCAAACCCGCGACCGTTTGATTTCGTTCCTATGGTTACTAGCCAATAGACCAACCGCCCGTTCGCCTGGGCCTGGGCGGTTCTGGAGTCTTTGCAGCGCTGTCAAGTGGACTGGCGATACATCGAAGCGGTTTCTGTATGATGCCGCGACTATCAGTGTCCAAGTACAAAACCAGCAGTCTAAACATATCCAACTGCGCAGGGGAGTGAGACAGGGGGATGTTATATCCCCGAAACTGTTCACTAATGCCCTGGAAAATATGTTTAAGACGCTGGATTGGAAAGAAATGGGCATCAATATCAATGGCGAGAACATCTCACACTTATACGATTTGCCGATGATATCGTCCTAATGACGGAGTCGCTGCAAGACTTGCAAAGTATGCTGACCAACCTAGATGATGCTTCTCGACGGATCGGTCTCGGAATGATGATAAATAAGACCAAGATCATATTCAACGATGTGGACACATACGGTCAAACTAGTCCACAACTTTAAGGTCGCTCAGCGAGCTATGGAGAGAGCTATGCTTAAAGTTTCTCCGAAAGACAAGATTCGTAATGAAGATATCCGACGGAGAACCAAGGTAACCGACATAGCTCATAGGATAAGCAAACTGAAGTGGCAGTGGGCTGGTACATTTCCCGAAGAACCGATAACTGTTGGGGTAGACGAGTTCACGAGTGGAGACCACGTTGAGGCAAACGCAGTGTAGGACGCCCTGTGGCTAGGTGGACTCACGACCTGCGAAAAGCGGCTGGAAGACAATGGATGAGGAGAGTTGAAGACCGAACTCAGTGGCGTGCATTAGGAGAGGCCTACGTACAGCAGTGGACAGATATAGGCTGATGATGATGAGATAGTATATGCGAAAAACGTAAACGAGTGAGCGGGGCAGTTATACAATGCTGTATTCACATTCAACATGCGCCTAAAAAATAGTAGTATGCGCAGCGACTAGCAGATAACTTCCGAGACACAAAGTTCCGCTGCGACTACTATACGTCTATGCTTTTAATAAAGCAGTAAGCAGTTCATTTACTTTGTTTGTATATATATATATATATATATATATATACACAAACAATACAAACAAAGGAATATATTTATAAAAGGAAAAAAAAAAGAAAAAAGGTTTTTTTTTAAATATATATTTTAGATATATATTATATTATATTATATTATATTAAGTCTATGTAAATGTGTGTATGTATTGTATTTTAATATAATTCTATATGTGTAGTTGTTGTTTAAGTTCATGTACCTTTTAGATTTATTTATTTTTGTTTATTATTGAGCACCACCGTCCATGACAATTAAATGTACTCCTCTCCATTCAACCGTTGTCTGGAAGAAATCGCTTTAAGCGATAAGACCGCCCATTGTACTCTATTTAAGTTAAATGGTTATTCTTGTGTATGATTTATTTGGTGTGCAATAAAGCGTTTATCTATCTATCTATCTATCTATGTAACAAAAAGTCCGCCAATGAAGATAACTTAAAATATAATGGTCTAGGGACTTTAAATAAGCTACGAGACAACAACGAGAGTTTTTATGGTGTCTGTCGATCTGTTCAGAAAGAAGAAAGAAAGAAATCAAATACCTACATTTATTTATGACAAGACAACGTTAAACAAACAAAGAGATAAACAAAAATTAATGCTGTGTGCGTTTGCTTAAAAGATGGTGTACTTGATGAGTAGAAGCAGAGAAATCGATAAAAACTATTTCAATGAACGAAATTTGGTATATTGTACTGTATAGGTTTTTTGGTATTCCAGGACCAAAAGTACCAGTACATATAGGATACTTTTATCCGAGAAAAATTACCACGCGAGCGAACACGCGGTCACAGCTAATACTTAATATTATAAAAGCGATACTTTCGCTTTTATAATTATAACTCTGTCTCACAGTCTGTCTGTTTGTTACCTTTACACAATCAAACGGCAGAACCGACTTTGATGAAATTTGGTATGGAGATAGTTTGAACCCAGGCGAAGGACATCACATAATTTTTATCGTAATAAAGTGTAGTTCGCGCGGAAGAAGCAGCGGGTAAAATATAGTTTTCCATATATTTATGAATTTGTAAAGGAGGAGGGGCAGAAATGTAAGACTACATGCGCATGCGGCCAGACCGCGGCAGCCAGGGAGTACCAGCTCGTTTCAACCAATGACTGCCAGCTGTTTTTTTTTAGTAATTTTATCTACTTTTGGCCTCTACCGGCCTCTACAGCTTCACAAGGCAGGGGGCAGCCGCAAGAAACTCGGCAAGAAACTCGAAGGCGAATAATAACTGATTAGTTACGGGCCACCAATACTTTGGCTGCGATGGCTTTGTCCGTCCGGATCGTCCAAGACATTGCGAGGGCGTCTACGGAGGGCTGTCGTGTCTGTCGTGTAGTTCGCGGATTCAACTACAAGCGGGTTAGGGTGATGGGGCGCCGCGTCAAAGTAGCGGCGAGAGGCATCTTTCACAGCTACCTGGCACAGATCGTTGCTCCATCTAGCCGGAGGGCGTCCTACACTACAATTACCGATTCACGGTCTCCACTACAGAACTCGTCTACCTCAACGGTTATCGGTTCTACGCTATTAGTTTGACAGTCCCATAGTGGCCACCGCTCTATTATATTCACCTGATATGTTTCTGGACCAGTATTTTACTCTTACAGGACGCGTTGCAATAGTCGCAGATGTAGTTCTGATGCATTTCTTTGTAGTGGATGCTGAAGTGTAATATTTTACTGAAATAAAGAAAAACGTGTCTCTCTGTGTCAAAACGTAATAACAGTTTTTTTTAACTGGTAGGCCTCTTACGCTAGAGACTGCCTCCAGAAGTACCGCACTATTATCTGATATTCAACCGCCAAGCAGATTGTACGCCGTGGCGATATCGTAGAATTGATCGACGATATGGTCAGTTTTAGCTGGCCATTTCATGAAATGGCCAGCTAAAACTGACCATATCGTTGAAACATCAACGTTTAATGACATTTCAATCCATGTTTTGCCTTAAATATTATTAATGTAGGGTTTTTATGATAGCTAGCAAAGGTATTCAAACAGATAGGTTTACAAGGCTAAAAAAAAACAGCTTCGCCTTCTAACCTATCACGGCCAAGTTGGGCTTCTATTTTACGATATGATCATTCTTGTTTGACCAAATCATGAAGTAGCTTTGCGTTTATCTGTCATATCGTCAAACGCTGACCATTCATCCATCTGCCCAACCATTTCATGATGTCAATGATAATTTCATGATCTATAAGTTTTTCATGATGTAGCCAACCATTTCATGAAATGATCAATTCTACGATATCGCCACGACATGTACACTTCTTGTTTTGGTTGGAAGGGCAATGTTTACGGCAAATTATCTGGGCAATGAGACTTAAAAACCCAAGTCTCAGGGCGACGCGCGCAGTGCAGTGACGCGCAACCATTCGTAACTAAAGTTCTGGGTTGCACCGCAACTGTCATTTATTTATTATTAAATTACTTACTGCGCTAACAGCATTCACCAAAGCGCGCAGCAAGTCAAACACAGAATTATTTGCATAACATAAAAACTAGTAAGTACATATATTAATTAGATAAGAAAGTGATACAATGGTTCAAAAAGTGGTTAAATTTTGTACAAAAGATATCAATTTCTGGTTCCTGCGCAATCAGGTCATTGAGCAAATGTATGGCCTGGGCCGTGGGAGCATATTTAGCCGTTTGCGTGCGCACCGCCGGTGCCTGAAGCAAGCGCCGCGCGCGCCTCCACTGCAGCCGGTCTGGCGCGAACAATGAGCAGCGAGCCAGAGCAGCAGGGTTATCAACTTTGTTGTTGAGTAGCAGGTAATAGTGCATCAACAATGCACACTTACGTCTCAACTGTTATGGGCAGGCGGACGCTTACCATCAGGGAGCGAACTGCTCGACTCGTCATTCAACACAAAAACATACACGATTGACTGTAGATTGTGAAGTACAATACAAACATACACACAAATACTCATATTCAAAACTACAATTCATTCAGATTATTTTTTACTACATGGGCTGTGCCTTAACAATGATTAAAATTAATTTTCGAGATTTCGTAACTTAATATCCACATCAATATATAAAAGTGAAACGTTGTCTGTTTGGGGAGCTTTCACGCCAAAACGGCTGATCCGATATTGATGAATCTTTCTAAATAGGTACAGTACAATATAGAGACCAACATAGGGCACTTTTTAATACCGGTGAACTGGAAAATGACGATTACTCGCTGTAAGGAACGGAATTATATGTTGCCGTGGAAACTAAATAATAGCAAGTCTGTCAGAAAGCATCAAGAGCGTTGGTGCTATACTTTAGTATTGGTTTTATTATTCTAGATGAACATAGGATGCTTTTTTTCGCGATAAACTGTAGCCCGCGCGAACGCAGTCGCGGGCGAAAGCTAGCACTAGCTTAATAAATTTGAGCAAGTTTTAGTATTCAGTACTACACTAAAAAAGCAGCTGTAACTTCTTTTGACTGATAAAAATAAACTGTTTGGTAACTGTTTGACGCATTGAAAGGTAAAAGACTAAAACATCACATATAACTTTTATGTCTGATAATAATAAACTAACTGTTTGACGCATTGAAAGGTAAAAGACAAAAAAATCGCATATAACTTTTATGTCTGATAATAATAAACTAACTGTTTGACGCATTGAAAGGTAAAAGACAAAAAAATCACATATAACTTTTATGTCTGATAATATTAAACTAACTGTTTGACGCATTGAAAGGTAAAAGACAAAAAAAACACATATAACTTTTATGTCTGATAATAATAAACTAACTGTTTGACGCATTGAAAGGTAAAAGACAAAAAAAACACATATAACTTTTATGTCTGATAATAGTAAACTAACTGTTTGACGCATTGAAAGGTAAAAGACAAAAAAATCACATATAACTTTTATGTCTCATAATAATAAACTAACTGTTTGACGCATTGAAAGGTAAAAGACAAAAAAATCACATATAACTTTTATGACTGATAATAATAGACTGTTTGGTAACTGTTTGACGAATTGAAAGGTAAAAGACTAAAAAAATCACATATAACTTTTATGACTGATAATAATAAACTGTTTGGTAACTGTTTGACGAATTGAAAGGTAAAAGACTAAAAAATCACATATAACTTTTATGACTGATAAAAATAAACTGTTCTATCTCATATCGATAGACAAACAAACAACTATACATATTCTGTAATAATGCAGAAATTACTCACCCAAACATGAGATTGCAGAACTGACAAGCGTATTTCTTTGTGTGGGCGTAGTTTAAATGGTTCTTCATGCCTCTAGGGCGGCATACGTCGCCGCATACGTTACACCGGGCGATGGGTGTGTGGTCGCGCCAGTGGGCCTCCAGGGCTTCCTGGGAAGGCTGGGGCTTCAGGCAGAGGGAGCACTTGTACGGGCCTTTCTGGAACGAATGTTGACATCCCTATGTTCTAAGATCTGGCGTAGAAACAAAACTTGGTAAATAGATGACTATCAGACATCTTTTTAAGGACCTTTTCTGGTACGTGCATGAGCAGCGCGTTTAACTTGCGTTAGCAACGCGTAAGAAAAACGTCCGTGCATAGTAGCTAAAGACTACATAAGAGGGAATTTCATGGGTGGTTCTAGCATAATAAATGTAGTGATTCAATTGGTTTAAAAAAGGTATTAAACCAATTTTGACGCATTTACACAGTATCAAAACGGAGGTCTACTCTTTCAAGTAAAAATAATCATCCAATTTGTTTCAGAAATCCAATAGATATGAGAGAAATTAAACATTAAAACAAATAGATTTTCTAATAAAATACTACAGAAACAGTTTTGATGAAGTTTATATGGGATAGCATTGAAAGTTTACGTTTTGAGTAAAACACGAATCATCCAAATCTTAGAGATATGAGGCAATATAAACACCAAAAAAAAAAACTACTGAACCAATTTTGACTAAAACTACGCGAACTAATAGGGTCCTACCCATTCAAATCGTTTCAGAAGTTTACGAGACATGAGGCAACAAACAAAAAAAAACTGACCACCTGAGAACTTCCTCCTTTTAGAACTCGATTAAAAATAGCTAAAAAGAATCCTATAAGCTTAATATTAAGACTGAAGTGAAACTTACCTTATGGTGATTCAAATTGTTATGTCTCTTTAGATCAAAACTCTTCATAAATCCTAGTTCGCACGGCACACACTTGTACTTAAACTTTGTATATTCGCTAAATTTTCTCTCTTTACTCAAAAAATGCTCCTCCATCTCTGCCTCACTAAAAGTTATCATCGTGAAGTAGTTCTGTACATTTCCCCAGTCTATCTTTTCCCGCTCAATCATTCTTGCATATTGTTTGTAGTAACTAACGCTGTTGTCTCTGGATTTTACTAGCTTTCGTCTTTTAGCTCGGACTCTTTTTGTTTCCGCTTCCGATTTGTAATCGTTGATATCGTTGTAATCATTGGCTAAGACTTTCAAGTCATTTTTGTAGTCAGATATGTCCTTATAATCTGATACGTAGTCTTTGTTATCAGATACATCTTCGTCAACGAACGAGTCATATTCGTTGCAGTAATTTTCTTCTTTTATGGAGATATCAACATGATTTTCAACGTCAACTACAGTTTTGTTTAGAATTGGTACATCAGTGAACACTTCATCAGAAGTTTCTTTATGTTTCTTGTTCTTAGTTTGCATACTTTCTAAATGTTGGTAGTCTTGATCATAGTAATATTTTTTTATGGTTGTCAGTTTCGAAAGTGTTACTGGGTTGTAATCCTGAAATTTGAGAAAAATTTAATTCAGTATAGCTTTTTAAGAGTTTTAAGTAATCTATCTATCTTTACTTATAAAAAGCAGTAAGTACCATAAAGTCTGCACAATGAAGATAATAAAAAAGGGTACTTAAAATATGAATAAAACTTGTTTTAAATCAAAGTCAAAGTATTTTATTGTAAATAGGCAAAAATAATAGCACTTTTACAAGTCAAAATTAACATCTCCTGAAGAAAGAGATATACATAAAATATTATAAAAAGATCAAATCAATCCAAATTTAGATAAACTAAGTATTCTTTGAGTTTGAAAAGGAAATTTCTCTTTCATGTGCCAACAGAGTTAAATCTCACACTGGAAAAGGAAATACCCCTGACTCTACCGGTGCTCCGGAAATGCGCCCGTTAGAGAAGAGAGCACCAAGAAACTCTACGGGGATGTATTTTTTCCATATTTGTTCTATCTTGTTAATCTTGTCTTGTCTGTTTGTTCGCTCATCACGTAATATTACTGGACCGCTTGCAATGCAGTTTTCACTGTTGGATAGCTTAGGGCTTGACTTAAAAACTGGTGTACTTGGTATCTCAATCTCGTGAGTGGAAGCCGAGCAATTGTTAAAAAACTATATTACGACTGATCGAAGTTTGATGATTTTTGGTATATTGGCACATTTAGTTCTGGATTAACTCATAAGATCCTTAGAAAAATTACCAGGCATGCAACGCCACAGGCACAGCTAGTTCAATGCAATATAAGTGATTTTTAATAAGTTCTTCTAGCAGTCTATCTTGGGGGCCGTTCGTTTTGATGCTAAATGATCGAAAATAACAGTTAATAACGCTAAATATTATGTTTCAATCAGCGTTCCCTTTGGACATGACAGTTAAATTTGAAATCGGAAAAGCGACTTTATGGACTAAGCTAAGGTCGTTTTTCATTAGGTTTGTAAAGGATCATTATTAATAATAATAATTTCATTTATTGACAGCATTATATTTTTTACAAAAAATTAGAACACAATATAATAGGTACTACTACATTTTCACAATAAATATTATTGAGCCGCAGATGCCTAAGCTAGGCTTATAACTTGTAATATAGGTATCTGCACTTCCCCAGATTAAAATACATAGGTATTAGCATCCATTAAGTCATATATAAAATAATTACATAGTGATAAAAAATACTAATGATAAAATTATTTACATAATTGACATTATACAAAACAAGAATAGAATCATTTTATACACTTATAGAGAAATGAAAAAAAAAAAACGTACATTTAACAAATAAAAAAAAAGAAGTTTTATAGATGTTAATTAATTTGATTTTAGTAAGCTTGGCAGAAAGGCATTATTGCACAAGTGCATGGTGGGAGGGAATGTTTTAATATGAATTTGAATATGTGTTGGTTGGTTGGGCATGAAAGAGAGTGTAGGAAAAGTGTACCTATACGTATATGTAGTGTAAAATCCATCACTTGCATTAAGTCATAAAGTACAAGTGTAAATTTTTATTTTTATTATTTAATAACTTTAAAAAGGTTTCCTGTTTTAGTATAATTATAAGAGAGCAAAAAGTTTGTATCTGTTTTTTTTTTGGTTATAAGAGTTAAGATCTTGCAAGGGAAGAGTTAAGATCTTTTTTTCTTCTTTTGCCAACTTATTTTACATAAAACCAGCTAAAAAGCAAGGATTTTTTTGCTAAAGCAAGTTTTAAATTTTGGTATATATTGTCCAAAATGGCAATCGAAACAGCCCAAAACGCTGATGCATCATCTCAAATGCAGGGTTAATAATTATTTTGCTTTGCCAGACATTTCAAATCAAATAGTACTTGTCAAGCTATTTGTTTTCGTTTGAAGAGTGCTGTAGTCATTGTTTAGTTTCAAGTTGATGTTGCAAAGCAATCTGAGATAAGCTACTTTGGTTGAAGTGTCTAGTGAAATACCAGGCATCTAAGACTTAACCCAACAGTTGTTACTAGTTTAGTAGTCTATATTTATAATAAAGTAATAGGAACGAAAAAGTCTGTACAAGGAAGATAACTCAAAAAGTCTGTACAAGGAAGATAACTCAAAACGTCTGTACAAGCAAAGATAATCGAAAGGAAAGATAGCTATCTCCTTACTCCACTCACAGTAGTTTAAAAAATGTTACTAGATGGAGATACTTGGCTCGCTAGAACTAAAATTTACCTGAAATCGACAAAATATCGCATTTTACTGTTCTGGTTTATCATATTTATTTATTTTGAGGATAAAATACAAAAATTTCATAACATTAGTAACGAAATTTGCAAATTCATAAGCAGGTATTTTTAACAGTTGATTTATTGAACCAATATCACGATTTAGCTGAAGGAGCATGCAGTTATACAAAAAAAACGGAAGATGGCGCACATTTGAGTGTTAAGATTTTCGCGCGTTTGTCATTGTTTGTGTCATAGGAGTCGAGCGTTTTATGTACATACAGTAGTTTAGTATAAAACATACAGATAGACAAACTCACTTCCATATTTATTAGAGATAAAAGAACGCCTATATTCATTCGCCTATAGTCATTGGAGTGAACCTCACTCACTATTCACTCCAATGAAAGATGGTCCCTAGAAATACGTATGGTCCCTAATAAAGCCGACCTACCTAGTAAGTACCTGTTTTGGAACGCTTCATAAATACCTAGGAAGTTATAGTACCTACCTACAGTTTATTAAAGTTCAAGCTTTGGAGTGAATTTATTTATGCTTTAGTTACATAGTTACCTATCAAAAAGAAATTGTAAACAATCCCATGCCTGTATATACACACCAATATATAAAAGTGAAACGTTGTCTGTTTGTCTTTTTGACTCAGAGGACAAAGGAACTGTCAATAATTAAATTAATCAAATTGCTATTTCAAACGGGTATAATAAAGAAGTGGTAGATAATTTAATAAAAAGGAAACTACAAGATAGGGTTCGTTCATTACTTTTTGCAGGTCCACGGGATAAAATCAACAAATATGTAGGTAGTTTGTCATACATGGGCCCAGTTTCGGATAAAATCGCAAACTTGCTTAGGAAAAACAACGTTCATGTAGCGTTTCGAACTAATAACAATCTGCGTCATCTTTGTAATGGTAAAGACCGGATGGAGAACCACAAAAAGTCCGGTGTTTACAAGTTGGTTTGTGATGAGTGTAACGGGGTGTATGTGGGTCAGACTGGCCGCAAATTTGAAACTAGGTTTAAAGAACATAAGGCCGCGTATAGGAATAGTCATCCAGAGCAGTCTCATTTCGCTAAACATTTAATTGAATCCGGTCACTCTCTGCGGAGTGATAATACGTATAATGTTTTACACGTTTGTGATAAGGGTTTCCGTTTGTGTGTATTGGAACAATTAGAAATTTTAAGACATAACAATATTGTTGAACGACCAAACCAACTTAGTTTCATCATCTTTGTTGCGTATTTTCACTGGAAATGCGTCACAAGTAACAAGCGGCGATGACGTAATCGTAAATGTGGTGCAATAGTGGCGCGACCTTGTGAGATCATTCCGGCTCAGACTGATTCACGTCGATGCAGTAGTGCAGACGCACTGGCTCAGGCGTGTTGCCTATATAAGGGAATTTTTCACCATTGCTTAGTCACTCTCAGCCCAGCACTCGACGAGTCAACATCACCTGAAGATGCCTCGTGCAGAGGCGAAACACGTGTCGTATTGATGTCAGACGTTTGGTATTTGGATTGAGGTATATGTTTTTTGTTGTGTATTTATAATATATGTATATAAATATATAAGTGTTACGATACTTGTATTTCAGTAGGGTTTGTTTAGCGTGGGGTTTTATATTGTGTATTATATAGTTTTTTTTTTTTTGCCTTCAGGCCTTAGCTTTCATTTCATTTATATTTTACATTAGTTCAATTTGGGTAGGATTTGTTTAGCGTGGGGTTTTACTTTTGTTTATTTTTACCATTTGTCATTTGTCTGACTAACAATTTTGGCGGAAGTAAGCTACATCTTTTTTATTTTGTTCATTTTAAATAAAAGCTTTTAAACAGTGTTGGCTCCAGTATCGAATATAGAGTAGAGGGTTCTTGCGGGATAGGGGTCCAAAGTATTGTTAATTTGAAGTAATTAATATCTAAGTAGACTTACTCGTATAATAAAGCAACAAGTACGAAAAAGTCTGTACAAAGAAGTAAATTATAAAAATCTAGGGTACTTAAAATAAGCAATTGAGCAAGTTTTTTTTATATGTTGTCTATATGTTTGTTTGTTTTTATATCACGTAAAAACTACTGATACTGATGGTGATGCAGTTTCTACTGTTAGCTTAGGATTTAATTAAATCTGGTAGAATTGGTATCTCAATCCAATGACTAGCCGACCAATAGATAAAAATATTTCTGACGGCTGAAGAAATTTTGATCAAATGTTGCTATATGGTATTTTTCCTTCGGACTCATTCGAAACCAGTTTCAAGAACAGTTAGGTCTTGGAATAGCACATAGAGTACTTTTAACCTGAAGAAATGACCACGCGTGCGAAGCCGCGGGCACATCTAGTCTATTATTTAGTGCACCGCACGCACGCGCGGGTAAGAACATACAGAATAGAAAACTAAAGTTAAATACGTACAGTTAGCACAGATTAACTAATAGTAACTTTGTAAGAGGTAGCTCAGCCGGCAGATGTGCCGAGCTTCTAACTGAAGTCTGGCAACGTCGCGCACAGGTCGAGGCGCGGTCCACGCGCCATGCCGCGGGCATGCAACGTCGCTATCTCATGCGCATACAATAAATACTACTAATTCCTGATCATATTTTACGAGCAAAATACATTCGTGAAAAGTTGTGTTTTAGTAGGCGCAAATAGTTTTTACGTTAAAATCCTTGCGTTTAATTATATATTTGAAAAAATAGGACCTACAGACAAAACGTACAAACTATAAGAATAACTAGGCCGAGTTTACGTCCTATAAGAATAACTAGGCCGAGTTTGGTACTTAACGAATTTGACACACCGATAAAAAATTACTTCTAAGATTTTAGGATCTTGGTACTTCAAAATATTTCTGACTGTTAACTATAACTACTAGCAAGTATCTGAAACCTACAGACATAACTTCAAGATATGTGTAATACGATATCTTAATTTCAAAGCTCCACATGCTATATTTTCGCCAGGAAATGGCACGAAAAACGACTCGTTTTTGCGTTTTCACCTTAATTCGTCAATTTTACTTAGGCAAATTGTAATTATCTAGAATATTCTAAAAAACCCAAAAAGTTTTAACAGAATCGAATCTAGGGTAGATGTCCTAATCATTGAGCCATGGCATCATTGGATAAAAAGTGATATTTTGATTCACTCGCTAGTTGACTTACGCTCCATCACACCCAACTCATACGTCACGCTATACATACCTTTACACACACTTACAACGACGTTTTAGTTTCCAATTGTTCGATAGATGGCACTAGGTGAATCACACTTCAGCTAGTATAGTAACGCCATCTAACATATTAAGGCAAACTACTAGGTACCGGCGACGATAATAAGTTTTACGTGAGCTTTGTTCTAATGTGTGACGTTAGCTGTCTTTCCTTTCGATTATCTTTGGTAAAAGGAAGATAGCTCAAAAAGTCTGTACAAGGAAGATAACTCAAAAATCTGTACAAGAAAGATAACTCAAAAAGTCTGTACAAGGAAGATAACTCAAAAAGTCTGTATAAGGAAGATAACTTTAAAAGTCTGTACAAGGAAGAAAGTCTGTACAAGGAAGATAACTCAAAAAGTCTGTACAAGGAAGATAACTCAAAAAGTCTGTACAAAGAAGATAACTCAAAAAGAAATGGTCTAGGGTACATAAAATACGCTACTGAACACAAATACAGCATTTAAAAATTCTGTGTCTGTCTGTATGTTTGTTCACGCATCACGTAAAAACTTCTGGACCGTTTGCGATTCGGTTTTCACTGTTGGATAGCTTATGTTTTGACTTAAAAACTGGGTAATTTATATATCAATCCGATGAGTATTAGCCGAGCAATCGATAAAAATATTTTAGACGGCTGAAGAAATTTTGATCAAATATTGGTATTTTAGGGCCTGGAATAGCACATAGAGTATTTTTAACCTACAGAAATGACCACGTGTGCGAAGCCGCGGGCATCCGCTAGTAGTACATTAATATTTGATCATAATTTAGCGAAACTAATATATAAATAAAAAAACTATGGATGAAGTGATGTTAACATGATTCGGGCTAAAATCAGAAGCTTCATATCACAAAAAATGTATAATAATCATTACCAGTTCATATAACATTTGCATCAACACATTCTGTGCTTTTTTGAGTTGATTTTGGAATGCTTTGAATTTCTTGAGCACAGCCATACACTCCCAACACAGTTTTATTTCTTCAACACCCTGAAATAATTAGATAAAAATTCATTAATTCAAAATTAAAAACAAAATAATGAACTAAATAAATTAAATCATTCGTTTTAATGATCGCTAAGCGGTATAATAGCACATTAGAATCTAACGGAATGAGTTTCTCTCTGCCGCACCAATGACTATACATAGTTTTATGAGGATTTACATCACCCCATGCTTCAGAGGGCACATTAAGCTGATGGTTAATAGCTGTTGTAATTGGAAGTGCCTATGGAGAAGTAAGTTGTAAATTACATCTAGGTAAATAAGTTTTGACTTTTTATTGACTTGATGATGGCATCGAAATTCGTGAGATTTCACATATGCAAAAGTCATGTTTGTCCCCTAGCAAGAAAATCACCAACAATCTGCTAAGGTTGATTAGGTAGGACCTTTGACTCATGGTAGGCCTCATCACAAGTAACTGATACCTAAACTATCACCTGCATAAAACTGGAGTCACACACAGTCCTCTGAGCGGAGGAGGTATGCAGTATCAGGAGACTGTAGAGCATGTGCTTTTGCATTGTGCAGCTACGGAAGAGATAAGAATAATGAATAGACTACATCAGGGAAAAGTGGATTCTCAGACTCAACTAAACACAAACTTCAACACATTAACACCATCTACGGCGACATCACTTGAACAGCGGTGTAAGTCCGTGACCTGCTAATTAAAAGAGCTTGCGTGGCTTGGGTAGATACTGGCAGAGGGAAATGCACAATACACCCCAATAGGGACGTTAGTGCCGTCCCCTCATAGATTAAGAATAAGTAGGTAAATAGTTTAATAAATTCTACTTACATAAATCATGGTTTGCTTCTGACTGCCAATAAGATTTAGGAACATTTCTGAGTATTCCCCTAGGACTGAAACTTGACGGTCATTGCTCAAGCACCCGTGGCACTTCACATTCAAACTGCTTTCTGTCTTTATATCATCCATTTTTATAAGTGATCTAAATTTTCACAAAAGACAGAAGGGTGGCCGTCCACGCGCGCCGTACTACAGCCACCGCAATTTATTGCTCAACTATAGACGTCTTTAGTCTTCAAAGCCCTTTTATACGAAAAATGCATTGAGCTGTTTGAGCTAAATGTAGCATAAAACACGATTTATAAATAAAATAGGTATATTAGATAAGTATGTACACCACCACTTTTTTTTTCGTGACATCTGACCACAGATTACAGAATACAGTCAGCGCAGCTGACAGCACAGCACAGAATATTACACAGTAATATATTATTACAACAGCACTGCGATTACGTAATGTTGATCATGACGGTTTCAAGCCGTCAAATTCAATAATGCTTTGCGATAGAGTCGATTTTGGCTATGAAAAAAGTGACAATCTGATTGAAGCCAAGTTCTGTAATTGGGCCACAGTAATATATTCATTTTAGTACTCACACGAGACAGCCACAGACATTGGTCTGTAACATAGAGTAATGGAAAAATGGTCAGTAATTTCCCAAGCAGTGGCGTAGCTATCGGAGGGCTAGTCGGTGCCGTGCACCGGGGCCCTCAAGCTTAGGGAGCCCTCGGAACCTGACCAGCAACACCTCAAACATTCTAAAATTTCTCCCATCCTAAGAATATAAATATAACAGATAGCAACACGAGTTTAATTGTGGCAACTCAGTTCAAAGAAATTCATAACTTGTAGGGAATTCCCCTGAATTCTTTCTGTTGTTTGTGTAGTTTTGCCAACTTGAAGGATTCCCCGTCAGATTTAGCGTAGAATAAATGGAAGAAGCTATTATAATGGCTAACAGATTTCGGTATAATTAGATATTTACCCAATCTAGACTTTGCCGATTTATTAAAAAGGGGTTAGGTAAATCCAAAAAGCGGCCAAGCGCGAGTCAGACTTGCATACAGAAGGTACCGTAAAAAAACCGTGAAAGAAAAAATGTTTGTTTATTTTGGTCACAGCTTACAAACTACATTATTATTAGGCGTTTTCATTATATGTTGCTAAGGTGGAACATCTCGCTTGTGGCGGGAAATTTAAATTTAGAACAGTTTTTTCGTTTTTGGAGCTAAACCAACTATTATAAATGAGAGTAGAATTCGATAATCTATACATAAAATAAAACTGTAACGGGTCCAATTCCGTACATTGAAGATATTTAGAAATATTTTTTTTGACCTTACTCTAGATTCGATACTGAAGCCAAAACTGTATTTTTTTCATTATTGTCTGTCTGTCTGTATCTTGGCTAGGCATCACGCCGAAACTACAGAATAAATTTAAATGAAACTTGGTATGATTTGAGTTCTTACTACGAGCTACGACATAGGCTACTTTTCATGCTACTTAACATATCACAGAATAATTAGTAGTACAAGTACCTAGTCATATCTTAATACAACCCTACCGAGCGAAAAAGGGACAGAGCGATTCTGAAACGGTTAGAGCAATGGAAATTCTCGCGCGTTGTGATACGGTGCATTCTAGCCTGCACGCGGTGGGCGAGCGCCTTCTAGGTAAATATAATTGAAAGCTCGCAGCGCCGTGCGAGTTAAATTGCACTTTATAGCGTTGTAGCGAGAGTCGCTATTTATTTAAATGACTTTACTCAGTTAGCCTTCTGTACTTGTACTATTATTTATTCTGTGACTGAACGTAGTAATCGAAAGCAGGTAAAAACAGTGTTTGACGGTAAAATACACAAACCACGAGCCAATCAAACGAACGACAAGTTGTTTGTGTAGTGAAATTTGTTATTTGTTTTTTTTTATTATGTCATTGGCAGTTTTGACATATTCAGATTATAATTACCCCTCTATTAAAGCAGATAAATTAAATCTAAATATAACGTAAGTCTATTTTCTTTGTATTATTAGCTGTAATTTATAATATAGAATATCAAGAAGGTAGAAAATACAACCAATAAATACTATAGGTACTGAATGTGTTACAAAACTGACGCACAACTTGCCATAAACAACGCAGAATGTCATACCCACCAGTAAGCGTAATTCAAAATCTTTGGAGATACCCAAGGAAGTTCTATGTATTTAAAGAACTTCCTTGGTCATACCAAAAGACAGTACTGTTACCAAAACTGTCGCCAACGCCATCTAGCGAGAGATAAATAATGCTAAAATGACACTTGGAAAACCACTCATTATTTTTCTACGTTTTGTCAACATAGCATGTAAGCTAGTAAAACCCATGTTAACAAATCAATTAGAAGAAACATTAAATTGAAACTTCATTTCCTTCCTACAAAGTTTTACCGGCCTTGCTGGCTGCCCAACGGGTGAAAAAAAAAGATAACACTATGACGTTTCCCGTGCAAACGTCTAAATCATCAAAACAATATACTTCCCACCCGGGTTTTTAAATTATAGGAGGTTGAATTACGCTTACTTTCCACCCGTTCTTTTAGGCAAAGGAGGTTGAATTACGCTTACTGGTTTTAAACCTTTTATTAGTAAGCGTAATTCAACCTACTTGCATTAAACAGAATAATAATAGAGACAAAATGGTACGTCAATATAAAACCTATCGACACGCTATCGACAAAACATTATAGCAAAGAGAATACAATGCATTATAGTTTATGGCGGAATTAAGTAAGGAGTTGTTGTTAGGTAATGGTCATTTGGTTATGGTTGTTATTATTTAGTATAAGGAATTGTTGCAAAATATTTGTGCTAATACTGGACGACTGTTTCCCTACACAGTGAATCAGCAGCAACTTAGATAAACATATGTTTTTGTAATTTTGCTAGGCAGTAACAGATTGAAAATAATTATTATTCAAAAGCCCAGTCTGATAGACTACAATATCTTTAAACATTATATTTATCACGTATAGGTAAGTACTTAATTGCATACCTAATTGAGTAGATAAAATGATTAAATTCTCTAAGACTTGTTTCAAAAGTTGTTAACAGTAACATAACCTACAAAACTTTGAAGCCTAATAAAAATTATTCTTGGCCTCCCCAATAAAAAAATCTTAGACAATCTCAGGAAATGATGCTGAATTACTAGCGATATTTTTGATCTGAAGACGCCGTTAATTTTACTGACATAAAAATATGTATGGGAGTTCGCCACTGTTCTTTGGCATAGGAAAAGCGACTTTATTCTGTTTTAGTATATGGTCGTTTTTCATTCGGTTTGGAAAGGATCGTTAGTGGCAAAAGTTGCAAAAAGGGAAAAAGAGTTGAATATGTTCAAAGCGAACGGCTTGTTAAAAATGTACATTTCGAAACTGCCCACAACGCCATCTCATCATCACGAACGCAGGGCATAAAGACTAGACGACGTGGATTCGAAATACTTGGTCGGCTATTTCATATAATAGTCGAACTAGGATAATTAGGTACCTAGTTAGTGTTATTAGTCAACTAATTTGATAAAGTTTATGTGACACCCTGGTATTCGAAATACTTGGTCGGCTATTTCATATAATAGTCGAACTAGGATAATTAGGTACCTAGTTAGTGTTATTAGTCAACTAATTTGATAAAGTTTATGTGACACCCTGGTATTCGAAATACTTGGTCGGCTATTTCATATAATAGTCGAACTAGGATAATTAGGTACCTAGTTAGTGTTATTAGTCAACTAATTTGATAAAGTTTATGTGACACCCTGGTATTCGAAATACTTGGTCGGCTATTTCATATAATAGTCGAACTAGGATAATTAGGTAGTTAGTGTTATTAGTCAAATAATTTGATAAAGTTTATGTGACACCCTGGTTGAGAAAACAATCATAATAGGCTAAGGAATTTAGGAGATTGGACACTTAACTTATTAATATCTTCAGTGCTAGTTTGATCAAACGTCCCTAGTTAGATGAATGTTTCCTTTGAATCTTTGGCAGTATTATTTGGTATTCTGTGTCTTTGCTCACCGAAAAGTCACCCAAATTGAGAGGGAAATTGTAGGAAAGAAACTTATCATAACTTGAACAATATTAAAACACTTTATAACAATATAATATAATACTCACAACACATAGGTAGTTATAAAAAAATGTAATTACTAGTAAGTACCTACCCTCTCTTTTCAGTTAGGGTGTGGCACGCGTGGTGTACTACAACTTTTTTTTATACAGTAGGGGTGGCCGATTGCTTACTTTACGCAAAAGTAGACCCTTGCATGTCAAGCGGTCTTGGGGTGTTACTTCCCATTTCTAAAAGTCTTAGAAGGTACAAAATGTAGCACGCTTGTCTTCATACGATCATACTTGCACTATCCAATCGCTGTAAAAAGCATCGCATGAAAAGTGTGATGGGCGCAGACCGCATAAATTAGATGCACAATTGGCCTTCTTTGGGCTTAGTCACAATCAGAGTGCGTTTGTGTAGCACGTGTTAGCAGTGACTCTCATTCGCGCTACAGTCTGCGTATGTCTCTCTATATTTGATGTTAATGCACATGAAGCACGAACGTGGGAATATAGCTATGTGAGTGTGTTTGCATGTAGTTGAATCTCAGTGCCGTAACTAGGGCGGTGCCAGCGGTGCCCAGGCATAGGGCGCAGAATCCATTTTCCATTTTATTGTCAGAACCGGTTATGAAAATATTTATAGCAGCTCGCACCGGGCGCATAAAAGGCTAATTACGGCTGCGGTTGTATGTAGTCCTCCTTTAATTACACTCGCGAGCAATGAAATCGACTCAGTTCCTAAGCGCGCAATCGGAGACGCTGTTTTTTTCTATTTTATTATTATTATTATTATTATTAAATGGTTTATATGAAAGCTTCAATCATTAGGTCTTCATGAAAAAATAGTCATATAAATCCGTTACAGTTAGAATTAATGCATGCAAATATTGATCTCCTCTTTACGGCAAGTTTCGCGCCACGAATGCCAATAAATCATTTTTCTTTACTTAATTTTAATCATTTAAATTCTTTAACCATTATACTTTATACGACAATAAAAAAAAACTTTAACGGTTTGTCCTATAGCTTGTATTTGTAAAAAAAACTCGTATAATTTCATTTATCATATCTCAATAAATACTCAACTGATTTTCATTAAAATTATGTAAAGGTGAGAAGGTAACCTTCCAGTGTCTATAGCTTAGCTTTTGTTGTATGCTACGTTATAACAGAATTAAAAAAAAAAACGATTGTGCGCTTGAGGTCTTGAGTCGATTTTATTACTCGGTAGTGTATATTATATCTGTGGTTTTAAGTTATCGTTTTTTTGTGTAGTAGATTCATTGCTGGTTTGCTCGTGTTTGTGTTGAGTTCGTATATGCGTCAGCATAGCGTATTTCTGTATGAAACTGGCCGCGCAGTAAGGGCATTTGTGAGGGCGTTCGCCTGTGTGAGTGCTTCGGTGATGGAACATTGTTTTTTTACTCTGAAACAGAAATGAGACATCATTATTTTCATTTGTATGTTTACCCGTTGTCTAGTACCCATAGCACAAGGTATCCTAGTTTGGGGCTATATAGGTAATTGGAGTAAATTGTTCTGAATATATTTATTTTATTTATTACTAGCTTTCCCGGCAGCGAGGACTTCTGTTTATCGCGAAAAAAAACATCCTGTGTTCTTCTAGGATATTAAAAACCAATGCAAAAGTAGGTATTATAGCACCAATGCTCTTGATGTTTTTTGACAGACTTGTCATTTCGTTTCCATGGCAACCGTTCCTTACAGCGAGTAATCAACTTTTTCCACTTTACCCATGGATACTTATAATTTTCCGAGATAAAAAGTATTCTATGTTTTATTCCAGGGTAAAAGCTATCTACATTACGAATTTCATCGAAATCCGGCCAGCTGTTATCGCGTGAAAGCTCCCAAAACAAACAAACAGACAACGTTTCACTTTTATATATTGGTATGAATCATCATCCGGAGACGTCCACAGCTCCCCACAGAACGCCTTTCTCTCTCTGTTAGCCCATCATAAGCTACTAAACCTGAATATTATGTTTTTTAAGTGGTCTGGTTGTTTGTTCACGCATCACGTAAATACTTCTGGACCAGTTGCGATGCCGTTTTCACGTTAGATAGCTTAGGCGTTGTCTTAAAAACTGGTGTACTTGGTATCTCAACTCAATCCGATGTGTAGAAGTCGAGAAAACGATAAAAACATGATTAGACGTCTGACAGACTGTCCTACCAATAGATAGGTACTTTTGTTTCTGGAATAACACATAGAATCCCAATTACCACGCGGGCACAGCTACTACTAGTTAAGACCAGGCTCTGCTTTTTAAGGGTTTTTTTGCAGAAATATGCTGGGCCAACCACAAACCCTGATAAATGTGAAACTTACTCGTAACATATACGTTATTGAGATCTTTATCTCTCTATGACTTAGACAAAAACATGATTAACAGAATATTACCAAAAATTACGTTATTTTTGGTAATATTTACATTTTTCAACTCAACGGTTTCAGTTTTATCTCTAAAATTAATTTCACAGCAAGAAAATATAGTTTATTATCTAAATTTTAGACAAAATATACTAAATTATTAGCCTGCCAATAAAATAAATAACTTTTGAGCCATACGTCATTTAGTTCCGAGCTAAATTGTGTGTTCAAACAGCGCTCGCTATATTCAACCTTGTTACGCAGGCACTTCAGTGCTTATTGCGGACGTAGTGATTATATTCTCTTTGTTGCGGGTAGCGGGTGGCAGAGTGTAGGGGAGGTAGCAGAGTGTAGGGGAGGTGGCAGGGGAGTGGGGAGTGGGAAAATGTAGCCTGGCTTTAAAATAAGCTACTGAAGAAGTTTTTCTTTTTTCAAATCTTGTCTGTCTGTCTGTTTTTTTGTCTATCTGTTTATTAAAAGTACAAGACCGATTGCGTTGCGGTTTTCACCGTTAGATAGGTTTGGGTTTGTCTTAAAAACTGATGTAACTGTGTATCTCTTTCCGATGAGTAGAAGTCGAACAATCGATAAAAAACCACTAGACGTCTGAACAAAGTTTGATGATATTAGTACCTACATTTGATTCGGGAATAACCAAGGAAGTCCTATGTACTTGCGTACAACTGGAACGACTTAATCAAAGTAAAAACGGGATATCGATTATTTGACCTTGAAAACGAATTAAAAGAAAAAGAGACAAGGTAGTTAACGGAAGCCGTTATTGTCTCTTTCTTATTTATGGTGTCAATCTCAAGTGACAGCAAGTTTATTTTATAGTCTGTGCGAAAAATGTGAAACGTTGTACGTGAGAGAAAGAGACTTCCCGCTTTCGTGAACGTTTCGGTACGACCACTTTTGTACTATAGAGATATCATTCCAGTTGTACGTAAGTACCTACATATAACTTCCTTGGGAATAATACATAGGTTTCCTTATATCACAGAAAAATGACCGCGCGTCACGTAAATAATATGTAAGTAAACTAAAAAAATAAACGTAAAGTATTTCGGATTGTGTCATAGCCTATGATTCCACTAGATAAAAGGCTCACGTGTAACATATATGAGTATTTTAACATTAACACGTTTTTATTGTCACTTTCTTGTTTGTCTGTCTATCTGTAGTTCCGGGTGGAATCTTGCATCTCAAATTTCGAGCACTTCCCGATTAGCTATCCGGCTGAAACTTTCAGGGTAGCTCACAACTCGAAGACAAAGCATCCTAAAAAAGCCTGTAACTTGTTTTTAGCAATCGTTTGACCTCGATCTCACCTGATGGAAAGCGATGATGTGGTCGAAGGTGTAGCACGCTTGCCTAGTAGATACCTATTCACTCTTTGACTTGAACACACCTGGGTTATATTGTATCGGAAACACTGACGAGGGCAGGGCATTCTACTCTTTTGTAGTTCTTATAATAAATGAAGAAGCTAACGCTTCGTTCTTGTGCGAGGTATTTCAACCATAAAAGGATGGCGCTTTGCTGATCGTCTAGTCGTACAGTGTTGGAAAGGTGATGGGGGAATCAGATTGTGCAGTTCTTATGCACACTCTCCATAGTGCAATCTGTAGAATACCGACAGGCTTGCTACCTCACTTCGATGCGCCAGACATTAAAACTTAGTTTTTTAATCTGCATTTACCTACTGTATTGTTTTCTATTCGGTGACTTCTGGAACTCATTTGCAAAACTTATAGAAATTCATACTCTTTATAGGATTACGTGAGCGGGTCGCGCCCTAAGATTTAGTTACTTACGAAAAAGGCTTGCCCACACAAGTCGCATATCTTATCTTTCACTTTAGGCAGTTTGTCGTGCACATAATCGGTGTGGTATTTAAGGCCAGCTCCATTATAGAAATACTGAAACATAACATTATTATCTATTTAGTTTTGATATATGTATATAACTCCATGCTTCGAAGGGCACGATGATGGCCTAACGGTTCTATAGTGCAATTTAGAATCCAACGATACCGGGTTCAAAACCTAGGCTCCGCACCAATGACTTTTCTGAGTTATGTGCGGTTTTCCATCGCTCCGTGCTTCGGAGGGCACGTTAAGCTGTCGGTCCCGGCTGTTATTGATTAATAGCAGTCGTTAAGCCATGTCAGAGGCCCTCAGGCGGCTTGACTAACTCTGACATCAGAGGCCAGCACTACTTCATATGACAAACAAACAACGAAGGGCACGTTCAACTAAATCAGAGGACCTCGGGCGGCCTGACAAACTCTGACACCAGAGGCCAGCACTATCTCACACAACAAGCAACTGTTGGTGTACTGGTTAACTGATAGCTGGTACAAAAGTCATACTCGTGGCTGCTTATGGGCACTGGTCCAGCCTAGTTTCTTGTTGGTCATTTGTTTTTTATTGTATCTGTCCCAGTTTGATGGTTCGATGATTGTGGGACATCTGATTGTCATTTATGTTTTATATTTGTCATTTAAATGTGTATTATTATAATTACAGAAATTTGAAAAAAGAAAACTGGCAAACATAGAAAAAAATGACATCCTCTTAGAGTTTCTTGGTGCTATTTTCTCTAACGGGCGTATTTCCGAAGCACCAGTAGAGTCAGAAGAGTATTTCCTTTTCCTGTGTGAGATGAACACTTTTCCCTTTCATGTCTCTGTCGACACATGAAAGGGGAATATTCATTTAAAACTCAAAGCATACGTACTTAGTTTAATTAACTTTATTGTTTTAAAAAAAAAAATTATATGTTTTTCCCCTTGTTCATGAAATGTTAATTTTGATTTGTAAAAAGTGGTATTATTTTGCCTATTTACACTAAAATACTTTGACTTTACAACTGGAGTACTTGGTATTACAATCTGATAAGTAGGAGTCGTGCAATCGGTAAAAAAAACATTTGACGCCTGAACGAAGTTTGATGATACGGGTACTTTTGGTTCTGGAGTAACTCATAGAATCCTTATATCCCAGAAAAATGGCCGCGCGGGCAAAGCCGCGGGCACAGCACAGACTTAAAAACCAATATCTCAGGGAGACGAGCACATAGCAGTGTCGCGTAAGTTTTTTTTTATATCTTTGTGTGACGAGACTGGCAGGTCGCTCGCCTGATGGCAAGCGTCACGCCTATCCATAACAGTTGCAGTGCCACCCAGAAATGCGAGTTGCAAAATGTTGCGCGTCACTGCACTGAGCTTATCACCCTGAGACATTAGTTGTTAAGTCTCATTGCAAAGTAATTTTTCTGGAAACTTTGCCCTTCAAATCGAAACAGAAATGTTTACACACTACTGGCGGTTGAATATCTGACAAATGTGTGGTACTTCCTCAGGCGGCCTCTTGCGTAAGAAGCCTCCCACTACAAAAACAACTAAGATTTGCACCCAAAGTTCTGGGTGGCACTGTTTTAGGCGAGCGTGACGCTTACAACCAGGCGAGCGACCTGCTCCACTCGTCACTCAACGGAATAATAAAGTGTATAGTTACTTTATCGCACTGTAGGCAGTAGAACTTGGACTTCCTCAGGTGCTTCAGGTTGTAGTGAGTTCGCATGTAGCACTCGCGGAGGAATACCTTACCGCACTCGGGGCATGATGCCGCACTGAAATATTTTAAGTTGTATAATACACAAGATGTATAATAATTTTCTAATGGAAAAATTTGGATCACGGACGAGATTCGAACTCGCATACTGTGCCTCAGCGCAGCACATGCCTTAACCAATTCGGCCACCGAGACCTAAGCATCGCCTTCCAAATTTTTCCACTAGCTTCTAAGAACCCGTCTTATGGGGGACGGTAACGCCATCTATTGGTAGTATTTCGAACTAATTAACCAAACACGGCTAATATTGATTAATATTGAAGATCGGGTTCATGCTGATGATGCTGATGAACAAGCTCGAGATCTTGCTGCGATGTGGCGGCCGATAACATGGTGTATGCGTGACGCTTGTGCGTACGAGCGGATCGGCACATCTTGGGTGCTCCACTTTCGAATTTGCGGTGTAGTATTTTTTAAACATTCTTAAGGAAATTGAAGTATCAAATTTCCTGGACCGATTGAAATGTTGATCGGATAGTTTAGGATTTGACTTCAAATTTGGTGCACTTTGTATCTCAATCCGATGAGCAGAAGCCGAGCAATCAATAAAATAACTATTTGACGACTGAGAGATATTTGTTACCACATAGCTACAAGGTAGCACATTCATAGTTTATATAAAATTAAGAATACTTTTGATACCGAAAAAATAAAGGGTTCGTGCAGGATATACGTCCAAATTCTGTACATTTAAGATACCCAAGTATCTTAAATGTACAGAATATATATAAATTATTTTTTGGAGGCTGTTCTATTATTCGTACTTGACAAAACTTTTTTTTTAAATTTTTGTATGTCTGTCTGTCTGTCTAATTCTTGGACTCTCATCATGCCGAAACTACTGAATGAATTCAAATGAAACTTGGCATGATTTGAGTTCATACTACGAGGTAAGACATAGGATATTTTTCATACCGGTAAATTAAAGGGTCCCCGCAGGATAGGGGGTATTTTATTTGGAGTTGGTATTCATGTTTTATGGTTTATAGTTACTTTCGTACGTTTTGTACTTATAAACTCATAAGATACAGCAATGAACACGCGGGCAAAGTCGCGGGCACGGCTATTACATAAATAATTACAATAATTACTTACTGGGTAGTAGTTTTACTTTGCGACGTTATTGTACTGTTTTTTGGTTTAGACGCAGAAGCACGTTTCTTGTACCTGCGGAACAAAAACGTCAATTCAGCATTGGAATTGGAAATGACACAGACACAATTCGGTAGTTGACTTACAGTAGTCGCAGCCAATCTATATGTTTGTGAAGTTAGGCTCTGTAAAAGATTGTGCAGGTACTGCTGTGGGGATAAAACAACATAAAGTAAGAGCGAGATAGAATATAAGAAAAACGTAAGCGAGTGAGCGAGGCAGTTATACAATGCTGTCTTCAACTTCAACATTGGGATTGCGCCTGAATAATAGCAGCTTGCGCAGCGACTAGCAGATAACTTCCGACACACATACTTCCGCTGCGACTACTGTATTTTCGTTTACTCATCGATAGATGCTCCATTTTGTAAATTGAAAGTAGATCATGTTGCTATTTCTAAAAAAACGATATTCCTTTATAAATGGGGTTTAAATCCATTACGTATAATCTTCAAAAGCAACAATTAAAATAAAAGTGTCGCGGACGGCTCTCGAACCCGCATCATTCAGTGTCTGCGTGGAACATGCCTTTAGCCAATTCGGCTACCGTGACTACTGCATCATCATCCAAAGGGGATAGAACCTTTGTGGCATATCGATCCGCCCGCCATTTTGTCTTATTATCAAAGTTTCCGTGCACGATTTAAGTAGTATATACACGGGTAGAGGACACTTATACAACCAAAAAATGTTGAGTAATATGGTACCCTAAAGTGTCACGTTCCCGATATATTAGATGAGAATTATTATTTTTAATAAATAGTAAAATCAACCTATAGAAACTATTATTTAAAAACAAATGAATGCGTATACACACGTAATTACTGCATTTTTACTACTGTATTGTAATTTATCTCATAATTATGGTAATTTTTACCCCTACCATACCCTTACCATAATACTTGACATTTTTGGTTGTTTAATTGTCCTCTACCCATATATACTACTACAATAGTGCGCGGAAACTTGGAAATAATACAAAATGGCGGGCGGGTGGATATGCCAGCTTCCATACAAAAATGTTCGAACCCCTTTTGCCCTTAGTTTCTAAATCCTTCATACGGAGACGGTAACGCCATCTATTGGTAGTTTGGTGAACTGACCATCCAATCCCCAATTATTAGACATTTTCTCGCTAAGCAGGCGTTAATGCTATATCACAATTGAGGAGCGCCGGAACAAAAACCGAAAAATTACATGTTTATATTTTTAACATTTTTATGCAATACCACAGAATAAATAATAGTACAAAGCAATACATTAATTTTCATTGGTACCTAGACTATATTCAATCTGGACAGAAACCGCTAAATCTGTTTGAAAAATGAGCTTCAAATGCATGATCTGTGCATAAACCGATAAATCCATTGAATGACATTGAAAAATTGAAAACATATAAAATAAGAAAAATGAAATTTTCAAATTTCATTTTTCTTATTTTATATGTTTTTCGAAGACCATTGATCATCTATAGCAATAATAGTACCTAAAAACGGCTATTTCGCAGGTCAAAAGTCAATAAAACTTAAATGTTTTTTCAAATACCAATATATCTGTTCAGTCGTGGTTTAGTCAGATCAAAAACCGATATATCCTTTATCTATCCTTATATAACCGATATAACCGAAATTACTTGTGTGTCCTCGCACTAATACATTGCTTAGGGCATTCAAATAATGTTGCCCTTAACAATAAGTTGGCATACTCCAATCATTTTAACTTTAAAAGACCATAGATTAAAAAGTTTTGTCGAAAATTTATCTAAGTTGACATATCGGTTTTTGTTCCTAAGCCCTCAATTGTACTTATTGTGTAACTTACGTCATTTTAACTCTAGTCCCTTTATGCTTGCGAGTTCGTAAATGCTTCTTATGTTTGCGTATGTTTGCATACTGTTTGTTGCACTCAACGCAGTAAGCCAACTCGGGTTTGTGTTTGGGGTGTTTCTCGTCGTTGTGACGTTTGAAATGGCGGTAGCTTGGGTACTGGGAGTAGCACAGCACACAAGTGAATTTTGTGTGTTTTGATCTGAAATATAATAAAATATATTTAGATTCAAGAAAATATATTGTCTTTGAGCTAGGACTGTTACAATGTTTCTTATAATAATTATAGATCTCTACATATAAGTATTAGTATGTAGTTTATTATTGAGTATATTTATGTATTTCATTACAACCGAACCGAAGAACCGATAACCGTTGGGTAGGCGAGTTCTCGAGTGGAGACCATGTTTAGGCAAACATAGTGTAGGACGCCCTGTGGCTAGGTGGTGTGATGACCTGTGAAAAGCGGCTGGAAGAAACTGGATGAGGCGAGCTGAAGACTGAGCTCAGTGGCGTGCATTAGGAGAGGCCTACGTCCAGCAGTGGACAGATATAGGCTGATGATGATGATGATGATGATGATGATGATGATGATGTATTTCAGTAAAATATATCAATACAATTATAATAAATCGGTAAGTAACAAAAAGTCTGCACAATGAAGATAATTAAAAAATATGTCTAAGTAACTTAAAATATGTCTAGGTAAATTAAAATATGTCTAGGTAAATTAAAATAAGCTACTCAAGAAGTTTTTTTTTAATTATTTTCTTTGTACTGATTTTAGTTACTGCTTTATTATAAATACTAGCTGTCCCCGCGGCTTTGACCGCTTGGTCATTTCTCTGGGTTAAGTTTACCATGTGTGCTATTTGTGCATACAGCCGCCAATTTTTTTTTTCAATTATATTTATAGCCTATGTTACTCGAGGGGATGTAAGGATTCTAACGATACCGATACGTCTAAATCTGTTCAGGCATTTAAAAGTTATGGTGGAATAAAGAAACTCACATACATACAAACATACATGAATCCTAAAAACATTACACTCCTTTTTTCGGGCAGTCGTATAAAAATAATATTTTCTTGTTCAGTTACATATTTTAAGTCTCCTAGACCACTCTTTTTTATTTATCTTTTTTGTACAGACGTTTTGTTACTAACTGCTTTAATACAAGAACTAGCAGTGCCCGCGGCTTTGCCCGCGTGGTAATTTTACTGGGATATAAGGATCTTGTGTGTTATTCCAGAAATACAAGTACCAATATTATCAAACGCCGTTCAGATGTCAAATAATGTTTTCACTTCTACTCATCGGTTTTTAAGTCAAACCCTAAGTTATCCAACAGTGAAAACCGTATCCCCATAGGTCCAGTGGGTTGTACGTGATGCGCGAATAAACAAACAAACAAACAAACAAATAGACATTTTATTATATATAATTTCTTGTTATTTAGCTTATTTTAAGTCCCTTCAACTTTTTTTTTATTATTTTAATTGTACAGACTTTTTGTTACTTACTGCTTTATTATAAGTATAGATAGAAGTAATAAGTTAATTTAAAAACATTAAAATTAAAACAAAATATATGGCGTAGCCATGTTGGATTTAGAATGACGTCACTTATTTTTTTTCGCTCATCAAGCCCTTCATTTAATATTCATATCATAGGGGTTCCTATGGAAACTATAAATCTCCATTTTGTGACGTCCGCCATATTGGATTAAAATGGCGGCATTTAAGTAATCGTGCATTGTCACGAGAACCAAACGTGTGCCAAATTTCAGCCCGACAGCAACCAGTGGAAGTGGGTGAAATATTGATTGTAAAAATTCCAGGACATGCATACATACAAGTGAAGTTAAATAAAAGCTTTTAACAAGCACAAATAAAAATAAAAGCACCCCCCTACCCCTCACTTATAGCTAAGAACCATCTTGTTTACCCATTTTGTCAAATATGTAAAATGAATGTATATATGGCGCCCACGTAACAGGCCCCACAGGATGTTATCCACACTAGTCACTACTAGCATAGATAAATTATAGAATGATTTATCTATGCTACTAGTGTGCATATAGTATCTCACACTAGTGTGAGTTTGTATTAGGTTATTTTTACCACCACAATGTGTTTTCTATTTTTGTATGTATTGTATTGTATGAAAAGTATATACTTTACATTATGAAATAAATAATTTTGTATAATGTGTTGGAAGAAATAATGTTTAAAAAATGACTGATGCCACACCGCCAAATCGAAAGCGATGCACCCAAGATATGCCGATCCGCTCAAAATATGCACACGCATACACCATGTTACAGTAGTCGCAGCGGAAGTATATGTCTCGGAAGTTGTCTGCGCAAACTGCTATTTTTCAGGCCCAATTCCAATGTTGAAAGTGAAGTCAGCATTGTATCTCTGCCTCGCTCACTCGCTTACGTTTTTCGCATATTCTATCTCGCTCTTACTTTATGTTTTATCCCCACAGCAGTACCTGCGCAATCATTCACAGAGCCTAACTTCACAAACGTAAAGATTGGCTACGACTACTGTACGTCGATCGGCAGATCACGACCTTGTTAGTCTTTTAATTCTGACAAGTTTACACGGAAACACAAAAACAATGTTGTCTATTGTGATGAAATTGTGTATCAACCACAAATTATCCACTCACGCCATGAGCATCCACCATTTGCTATGCTTCACTCGTTTGCTTGGCGGCATAGACTCCAGTCTTTTTTTAAACTTCTTGGCTAGTAAAGAACGCGGATATTAATATCCGCGATATTAAAAAGGGAAAGGCTCAAAAAAAAAATGTAGGAAAGCAAAACCCGTGTTCTTTTTAAAAGATTTTATTTAACTTCACGTCTTTTTAAAATATTTTATTTAACTCGACGAAAAGGCAAGAAAAATAAATAAATTTAAAAAATAAAAAGTTCCTTAAGATTTCTAAAGTTTTTTTTTTTAAATTTTGCTTGTTAGTTAGAACTTATGTGAATCACCTGATATGTTTTTCAATCAGTATTTTGCTCCTACGGGTTTGGTTGCAATAGTCGCAGATGTAGTTCTGATGCATTTCCTTGTAGTGGATGCTGAAGTGTAATATTTTACTGAAACAACGAAACCGAATCTTACCACAGAATAAATAAAAAAGTCAAAGTATTTATTGTCAACTAGCTGATGCCACGCGTGGTCGTTTCTTTAGATTAAAAGTACCTACTCTATTCCAGGACTAAAATTACCAACATTTGATCAAAATTCCTTCAGCCGTCAAACATATTTTTATTGATTGCTCGGCTTCTACTCATCGGATTGAGATACCAAGTTTTTAAGCCAAACCCTAAGCTATTCAACAGTGAAAACCTCATCGCAATCGGTCCAGTAGATTTTACGTGATGCACGAACAAACATACAGACAAACAGACATACACTATTTAAAAAAAATTATATTCTTGTTCAGTAGCCTATTTTAAGACCTTTTTTTACTGTCTTCTTTGTACAGTTTTTGTTACTTTATTATAAGTAGGTATGCATATATTAAACATTCTAAAAAACACAAGTACGGACAAAAAAATAAAAATTAACAACATGACAGTTGAATACTTTCAAAAAACTCTATTCCCACAATCATCAAACCTTAGACAGAGAAGCTAACATCGAAGTAAGTTTGACTTAACTCACCCAAAAGTGAGATTGCAGAATTTGCAGGCGTACTTATTAGTATGCGCGTAGTAGAGATGATTCTTCATACCGCGCACGCGGCAAAAGTCCCCGCATTTAATACACTTTGCGACGGGAGTGTGGCTGCGCCAGTGGCCCTCTAGGGCTTCCTGGGACGGCTGGCGTTTCAGACAGTGCGAGCATTTGTATGGACGGGTCTGAAAAACTTGTTATATTAAAAGCTTTTATTTAACTTCACTCGTATGTATGTATGTATGTATGTATGAATTTTGCAATCAATATTTCATTCACTTCCACTGAAGCTGAAATTTGGCACACATTTGGTTTTCGTGACAATGTACGATTACTTAAAGGCCGCCTTTTTAAATCCAATATGGCGGACGTTAAAAAATGGCGATTTATCATTTCCATAGTAACCCCTATGCTAAGGGTATCAAATGAAAGGGCTTGAATAAGTGACGTTATTCTAAATCCAATATGGTGGACATCACAAAATGGCGATTTATAAAGGGTTATGTGCTCAAACTCTGAATCGACTGACACCTCAATTGTCATAATCGAACCAATAGAGGCGACGCTATAGTGGAACACCCAAATAACCACGTTCATAGTTAGATACCTACATTCATACATAGACTGTTAAACTAATTACCCTTCCCTTGCTTTACTGTAGTCGGGTAAAAAACAAAGCAATACGGTTTTCACAGCGGGGTGGCTTCGATTCCTCGCTACGGAATCCTAAGTCTATGCGTGACCGACACGCACTTGGCCGTTTTTTATACACTACAAATTAATAAAATTGAAGTGTCTCTTTGTAAAGTCAAAACAGCTTTTTACTAAATGCAAATGAAAGTATATACGATATTAACAACAAAAAAAACTATTTAAAAAAAGTGTGTCTGTTTGTTCGAAACGACAGAGTTTGACGGGACTTTCAGTGGTAGATGGTAGTAACATATACTACTTTTATTTATGAAAAAGAATTAGAGCTACGCCACAGAATAATTAATAGTACAAGGCTACGAGAAAAAAAATAAAAAAAATTGACAACGCGGGCAAAGCCGCGGGCACAGTTAATTATGAACTGAATATATTTGCAATACAGTATTAACTTTTATAATACTAGCTTTTGCATGTGAATTCTTCTGCGCGGAAGTCAGTCTATCTCTATTTAAAGTATCGTATGTCCTTCCCGACAAGGGTTCAAATTATCTCCATACCCAAATTTCATCCAAATCTGTTCAGCCGTTTAGTTGTGACAAGGTAACACACAGACATACAGAGTTACTTTAGTTTTTATAATATTAGTATGATATGGATACTATTACGAAAGCTATTAACTCTAAAAATTGTCAATGGAGATGTATGTATGTATTTCGAATGAGGTACTGCAGACCTCTGGTGTCAGGGTTAGTCAGGTCGCCCGAGGGCCTCTTGATGTGGCTTAGCGACTTCTATAAATTGTTACCAAATGGAACCAAAGAAGTGGGAATAGGAACGAATATCTGCGAACCAAATTTTGTATGAAACGCAGTGTCGCCTGTTGTATGCAAGCACAAATTAAAAAAAATATAACCTCCGACCCCCTACCCTCATTATAGTTAAAAAGCATTTCCATCTCGATTACCTCAGTTTTCAAAAATAAAAACCGCATCAAAATCGGTCCATCCGTTTGGAAGCTACGATCCTCACCCCTATGGGAATATAGCTAAGCTAAGAACAATCTTGTTTTACTCAGCTTTGAAACATAAAAAAACCGCAGCTAAATTGGTCCATTCGTTTGGGAGCTACGATGCCACAGACAGACACACACAAACACACACAGTGATACACACACTAAACTTATAAAACCCGTCTCTTTGTTCAGGGGTTAAAAATGGTATATACTATATACACACACAAACACACAGTGATACACACCACAACTGGCGCACAAATTACACAACAAATATAATTCTCCTATTCATCATTTAAGTAAATTTTTCAATAACTTCAATGAGATAAGCACCTTAAATGGCGGTTTTTTGCGCTGAAACTATGAAAAAAAGATAAAGGTACTTTTCAAAAATCAAACACTTTTCTTTATAAAAAAGAAACGTTTAAGCGTTGATTATATTCTGTTTAAGCGATTGACACTAATAACAAAAGATTTCACCACAATTTAGAAGGCGGAAAGTGCTTTCCCCGAAACACCAATTCTATAAAAAAACACGATCAGCCACTCTCTCTACTAGCCCAGGGACCAAGCCTCAGTGGACAACACAAAAGGTCAGGATTCAGGAACAGGAGGAGATGATCATAAACAGCGGCTTACGAAGGTATTATTATATATTTAAAATCTCCAGTTGTAATAACCTTATTATTGGTATTTTATAACAGTTTCGGTTTTGCTAAAAATCAATATCGGAATGACAGGTTATTTGAATTTTGAATTAATAATGACAAACTATCAAATGGAATGAAATGGATTATGAAAGAATTAAGACATCAAATAAGTATTATTACGAAAGAGGTTTGACCTCGTTACAGGGGATCGGGGGAAGGAAGTAGAAACAGAAAATATTGTTATTATTTTCAGACATGAACTGCAGGGAAAAGGCCTCCCTTCCTTCTTTACATTTCGCGCGATCTTGTGCTCTTGAATGCCTGTCAGCCAGGACGAACTGGATACAAAAGTCATCCAGTTCGTCCCAATAGTCATCTTCTTCTGGGCCTGCCGCGAAGCCTTTTGCGATTTTGTGGCGTACACTCTGTGGTCATTCTAGCCCACAGCTCGTCCGACATGCGGCAGATATGTCCTGCCCACTTCAAGCTGGCAGCTTTATCACCAGCGTCCATGATTCGCGTTTTGGAACGCAGTATCGTATTTCTAGCGTGATCTGTAAGTCTAATTCCCAAGATACTGCGTTCCATAGATCGTTTGGCAAACTCGGCATCCGTAGGTGAGGATGGGAAGAATGCACATATCCATGAGTTTATTTTTGAGAGAGATTGGTAATTCACCTTTCATGAGCTCTTTCATCGACCAATACCTACAACAATACATTTATGGCCGGTTCCTATATCTTAAAACGAACCATTTTAGCTTACTGTCCGTCATCTTTTGACATAAACGCCATACAAAAAACGTCAAAATGTAACGAGACGTTGGAAAAACGACTCGGTTCTTAGTAAATACCTGCTAAGCGAAGACCGCGTCGAGCGACTATCCTCTAAAAATCGTTCATTTAAGGATAACACGTCATAGAGCTATGACAGTAACTTAAGAAAGGAGCGACACTCAATGAAATTCTATCCCATACTACTCACACCATATCTGCTCATAGTTCAGAGTCAGATCGCAGAAAATCTACAAAAAAATAATAGTGCGGTCATTGGAGACCGAGGATCAAACCTAGAGCCCTTTTTACGCGACTGCCCAAAAAAAGGAGTGTAATCTTTTTAGCATTCATGTACGAGTATGTTTATATGTATGTGAGTTTCTTTATTCCACCATAACTTTTAAATGCCTAAACAGATTTAGACGTGTGGGGTATCGTTAGAATCCTTACATCCCCCCAAGTAACAGAGGCTATATATTTTTTTGAAAACATTCAATATGGTGGCGGCGGTATGGCTCCATTTTCAAATTCGAATAAAATATTTTTTCTTCGAATTTTACAATATGGGTATCAAATTGAAGGCCTTGATAAGCACATTCCAACGGTATATAATTTATTGGCAACAGATCTTTTTTGGCACGCCAGGCGTGTGTTTTATCTTTTAAGCTGGTTTCACGTTGTGAATATGCCGCCACGGTGGCATTATCGAAGTGTGTACAAACCTATAAAATTAATAACTAGTTTGTACAGCAGCCTCTCTGAGACTCAGACAAAATGCTGTTACAACCGTGTGTGTTGTCTTCAAAAAATTACTAAACAAAACTCACATAGTAGTTATAATACTCACATTTTGATGATTCAAATCATTATGCCTCTTCAGATCAAAACTCGTCATAAACCCCAGTTCGCACGGCACACACTTAAGTTCAAACTTAGAAACTTCGCTGAACTTTCTCTCCTTGCTCAAAAAATGCTCCTCCATTTCCGCTTCACCAAAAGTCATCATTGTAAAATAATCGTCTATCGCTCCCCATTCTATCGTCTCTCGCTCTAACAACCTTGCATACTTTTTGTAACTAGTCAAGCTGTTGTATCTGGATTTTATGAGCTTCCTCCTTTTAGCTCGGACTCTTTTAGTTTCCGCTCCTAATTTATCTTTGGTATTATTTTCATTCGTAGATGTTGATCCTGTATCGAAATTCTTTTTGGCTTTTACATTATTGTCTGATGTTTCTTTAAAATAGGATATATTATCTTTGGTATCGGATAATTCTTCATCAACGAACGAGTCATATCCGTAGATACATTTTTCTTCTTTTGTGGATGTATCAAATAAGTTGTCAATTACGGTTTTGTTATCGTCTTCTACCGGTATTATATCAATGAAAATGTTCTCATCTATTTTAATGCTTTCTTCTTTAGCAGTGAGGGTGCTTCCTAAATATTGGTAGTCTTGGTTGTAGTAATTCAATTTTACGATTGTCAGGTTAGATAATTTTTCTAGATTGCAGTCCTGAAATTTAAAAAATAGTAGTAGGATTATCATATAGTAGAGGTACCCGCGGCTTCGCAATCTTTGTCATTTCTCTAGGTTATAAGTACTCATATGTACTATTCCAGGACATAAAATACCAATATCAAAACATTCGATCAAAATTCCTTTTACCGATTGCTCGGCTTCTACACATCGGATTCAGATACCAAGTACACCAGTTTTTAAGTCGAACCCTAAGCTATCCAACCGCATCGCAATCGGTCTAGTATTTTTACGTGATGCGCGAACAAACAGATAAAGAGACAAACAAACAGACAGACACGAATTTAAAAAAATGATATATTTTTGATCAGTAGCCTATGTCACTCGGGATGATAACGATACGCCAATCAATGTACGCCATACATCCAAATCTGTTCAGGCATTTAAAAGTTATGGTGGAATGGAATAAAAAAACCTCACATACATACATACATACATGAACTCTACAAGCATTACACTCCTGTTTTGGGCAGTCGTGTAATTTGTACGTTTTTCAACCCTTTTCAATTTGTCGGCGTCGGGTATGTTGCTGAAATTATCTCCCGCCCTCGCCCAACGCCACGTTTAGGGGAATCCCATGCCTCCTCCGTTTCCTCGCGAGTATGAAATAAACACGATCACCAAAAAAGTTATAAATTATGCAAAAAATATCAAGTTTTATGGATTTGCTTATGCAAACATGCATATGCATATAATCCTATGTCTTAACTAGAACAATTTTAATAATTTTCTAAAGGAAAAATTTGTATCACGGAAGGAATTTGAACCCTCATACATCGATGCCTCTGCTCGGCACA
This sequence comes from Alsophila aescularia, assembly GCA_946251855.1. Lineage (NCBI taxonomy): Eukaryota > Metazoa > Arthropoda > Insecta > Lepidoptera > Geometridae > Alsophila > Alsophila aescularia. The sequence goes on from OX276373.1 coordinate 65,297,147, forward strand.
AGCCTCTAACCAATTCGGCTACCGTGACCACTGCATCATCATCCAAATTTCTCTCTCAGTTTCTTAACCGATCTTACGTCTGTGATCCGAATTTTTCCTTTAGAAAATTATTGGATATCACAATAGATGTTGATACTTACACAGGCCTTCCTGAATACCCTATGCTGATCCTCACATCACCCGCGGGATGAAGAGTGGACTTATTATTACAGCGTGGGTCAAACCGGATGCGTGTGCGTTGCAGCGCAACGCGTTGCGTAGGAGGTCAACACCAGGCAGTTTGTCGTGATGTGCTGTGCTGCAACGCTCTGCGCTACAACGTTCAGGAAATCTGCCATTTTTGTTTTAAATGGAATACAGTGAGCACAACGTTAGCATTTCTGAGTTTACTGATGGAGGATGGTTGGGCAGTATCTCATCTGATTAAGAATTTTGATTTTTTCTTTAAATTCCGCATCTATTTTTGTATTTGAATACAAATCACCGTTTTCGTGCAGCAAGGCGTCGCACAGTGTTGCATCTCCACGCGCGTAGTCGTCCGCGTTCGCGGTGTGACATTAACTACAGAAAGTCATATATAACAACGTCATCAGGGCACAAAGCGCGCGCGACGTTGCCAGACCGCCTGCTGCGTTCACGCATTCGGTTTGTCTCTGCGTGGCTTGTTATGCGGTGACGCGCGTAGTTGCGCATCGTGATTCGTGCGTTTGGTGTCATTTCCCATAATATTCCCTACATTACAAAGTAATAAGCTGCGCTGCGCTGTGCTGCGCTGCGCTGCATGCTGTTTGACCCACGCTCTTGCTGCACACAGCACAATTCTGAACACTAATCTCAATATTAAAAATAATGTAATGTCTTGTATAATCCTTACCAGTCCATATATCATTTGCTTTAACACTTTCTGCGCGTTTTTGACCTGACTTTGGAATGATTTGAATTTCTTGAGTAATGCTATACACTCCCAACAGAGTTTTATATCTTCTACATCCTGAAAAAATAATTATTGTTTTTCTATATTATTAACGTAGTGTAGGGCGCCCGCCGGCCAGGTAGAGTGACGACTTGCGAAAGGCGGCTGGTTGCGACTGGATAAGGAGAGCCGAAAATCAGGCTCAATGGCGTTCACAAGGAGATGCCAACGTCCAGCAGTGGACGAATAGGGCTGATGATGGTATATTATATTACATAATATATATACGTAGGGACTTATAGCCCTACAGACTTACCCATGAGGATGATGATGATGAAAGTAACCTGTGTCATGTTATTCTAGGTCCTAAAATTTCAAGAAAGAATCTTCCTTTTCTGAGTAGAAAGAACAAACAAACTTTTGATTTTATTTATACTTATACTTAACCTGTCGGCTGTCGGTATCCTGTACGGGATATATGAGGTTATTTTTGCAAATAATAAAATATGTAAAATAATATATATTTTTTGGTTTATTTACCTTCCTCAAATACAGATTTTGTGTATGGCAATTTTTTTTATCATTCTTTATAAAAAAAATAGCCCAAGAACTCCAAAAACTCACTCATCCACAGGTTAAGCAGTAAGTAACAAAAAGTCTGTAAAAAAAAGATAATAAAAAAAATGGTCTACGGGATTTAAAATAAGCTACCGAACAAGAATACAACATAGTTAAAAAAAAGAAGTTTGTCGGCTTGTTTGTTCGCGAATCACGTAACAACTACTGGGCCGATTGCGACGAGGTTTTAACTGTTGGGTTTGACTTAAAAATTGGAGTACTTGGTATCTCAATCCGATGAGTAAAAGTCGAGAAATTGATAAAAAATCATTTGACGTCTGAACGGCGTTTGATGATATTGGTACTTTTGGTTCCAGAATAACACATAGGATCCTTATATTGCAGAGAAATTACCACGCGGGCAAACCTGCAGGCACAGCTAGCCTATATACATCATTTTTCAAAATCACCAGCACATTCCAACATTTTAGTTTTATCACAAAAGCATACTGAATATTGTAAAGCATGGACACATCTTTCGCATAGTGAGCATATCAGTAAAATCAAAGTAAACACATGGAAAAACTAGCTTAAAAGCTAAAAAAACACACCTGCCCTGCCAAAAATGAACATAGGATAATAAATCATATACTGTTGGAATGTGCTTATCAAGGCTCTCAATTTGATACCCATATTGTAAAATTAGAAGCTTCTTTTTTTTTGCGTTTGATATTGGAGCCACATTGGATTAAAAAAAAAGTTGTGTTGTACGGATTCTAACAATAACTAACTATACATCTAAATCTGTTCAGGCATTTAAAAGTTATGGTGGAATAAATAAACTCACTTAGATACATACAAACATACATGAATCCTAAAAATATTACACTCCTTTTTTTGGGCAATCGTGTAATAAAATTAATAGTATTATGGCACATTTAATAATGTTGGCTCTGTTTGAAACTTTCACTGCTTCATATGGTTTAATAACACTTAGTAAGTATACCAAAACAATGTGAATGCACAGTCGCGAGAATTATAACATTGCAGCAGCTGAAAGACAATACGAGAAATACTTTAGGGTTGCTGTCAGCCAGAGAACTATACATGCAGCTACACAACATTTAAGAGACCACAGTTTGGTATTTTGTGCCACTGACATTACAACATGCCATGTTTAATTTAATATAATAACAATCAATTAACTTTATTCACAGATAAAATAAACCAAAATAAACTGACACCAAAATAAACAAACAAACATCCTATAAATCAAGGAGATTGGAAGTAAAGATTGTGTTTCAAAATAGTTGGTATAAACCATTTTTTGTCACAAAAATAAACAAATAAACGTCCTATAAATCAAGGATGTTGAAAGTAAAGATTGTTTCAAAATAGTTGGTATAAACCATTTTTTGTCACAAAAATAAACAAACAAACGTCCTATAAATCAAGGAGATTGAAAGTAAAGATTGTGTTGCAAAATAGTTGGTATAAACCATTTTTTGTCACAAAAATAAACAAACGTCCTATAAATCAAGGAGATTGAAAATAAAGATTGTGTTTCAAAATAGTTGGTATAAACCATTTTTTGTCACAAAAATAAACAAACGTCCTATAAATCAAGGAGATTGAAAATAAAGATTGTGTTTCAAAATAGTTGGTATAAACCATATTTTGTCACAAAAATAAACAAACAAACATCCTATAAATCAAGGAGATTGAAAGTAAAGATTGTGTTTCAAAATAGTTGGCATAAACCATTTTTGTCACAAAAATAAACAAACAAACGTCCTATAAATCAAGGAGATTGAAAGTAAAGATTTTGTTTCAAAATAGTTGGTATAAACCATTTTTTGTCACAAAAATAAACAAACAAACGTCCTATAAATCAAGGAGATTGAAAGTAAAGATTGTGTTTCAAAATAGTTGGTATAAACCATTTTTTGTCACAAAAATAAACAAACAAACGTCCTATAAATCAAGGAGATTGAAAGTAAAGATAGTGTTTCAAAATAGTTGGTATAAACCATTTTTTGTCACAAACATAAACAAACGTCATATAAATCAAGGAGATTGAAAGTAAAGATTGTGTTTCAAAATAGTTGGTATAAACCATTTTTTGTCACAAAAATAAACAAACAAACATCCTATAAATCAAGGAGATTGAAAGTAAAGATTGTTTCAAAATAGTTGGTATAAACCATTTTTTGTCACAAAAATAAACAAACAAACGTCCTATAAATCAAGGAGATTGAAAGTAAAGATTGTGTTTCAAAATAGTTGGTATAAACCATTTATTGTCACAAAAATAAACAAACGAATGTCTCTTGACGATGTTATGTTCATTTATCATGCCATTCAAATCCCTGACCACTTTGCAAAGCGTATTAACAAATGCACCACTACACCCTGCACCGGTGACACACATCTTTACTGATAAGTGTGTTCGGTCATATTTTAATCATTAGCTAGAATTAAAAAAACATTATGTATCTTTGAGTTTATTAACTTTAGGTATAATTTGCAACTTGGATTTAGTTTACAATCTTTGTTTTGTCAATAAATAATGTTGTTATACCTACTAGGTTCTCTGCCATGGGCCTCTATTTTCCTGAGGAAATAGTTTAAAAAAACTAAAAAACACACTTTATATAAAAAACCAAACTAAAAAATAGAAAATAAATTTTAATAGTGTAAATAAGAAAAAAATGATTTATTTCAAAAAAATCGTGGGGTGCATGGGTCAATAGTTATAAATATTTCATTGACAGATATGAGAAGCACCCCAAGCTTTTTTAAACTATTATTTTCTAGTTTTTTTTTCGAATTATTGCAATGTCATCCGTCTTTGACAGGTGTGCAAAATTTGAATGAAATCTGACCATTTAAAGTGGGTCAAAATAGTGTCCAAAGGAGTCGGTTACAAACATACAAGTGAAGCTAATATAAAGCATATAATAAAAAGTAGCCTACTTCAATCTGGAATAAGTAGTGTAGCTTTCTATCATTGAAATAATTTCAGAATCAGATCATCCAAGGGATTATCTCCTACAAACGTACTTTTACTTTGGCTTTTGTAGAAAGCAAGATTTCATTGATGATGCTAGTTATAGAATCTTGTTTTTATGTATTATTTCTTGGGGCTAAAACCTTGCTTTATCCGAGTTACACTTACATATGTCATAGTTTGCTCGTGATTTGCAACAAGGTACAGAAACATGTCGGAATATTCCCCTAAACCCAAAACTCGACGATCGTTGCTCAAACACCCGTGGCACACCACATTTAGGCTGCTTTCTATTTCTATCTTTATTTCATCCATAATATTGTTTTTTCATAGAAGTATACCTGGAGACTAACGAGGTGAGTTTTGTGTTCTACTACTATGCCGGTAATAGTATATTACATATCAGGCCGTGAAAAATTGGTTAGAAATAGGTTAAAAACAATGTTTTCATTCAAATTCAAATGTATAATTTTAGAATTTCAAACGCGAATAATCTTGAATCTTGATCGAATTCGAATTGGAAAGCTGTGCCTGTCATGGGCCGTTCCTATTGTAACAATTGGCGAAAATAACTGTTAAAAACGCTAGATATCAAAGAGTATACAATGTGTCTGGTCACCGGTGTCGGAGACTTAAGGGGGGTTAAATATGGGGATTTTTATCGACAAATCACTATCTCGATTTTCTCTTGGCCTCTCCATACTAAAATGGCAGCCATTTTGTTTTTTTTACTTCGCAGCTCAGACGCCTACACTGATTTAATCATTGCTATCGATGTAGACGTCTTAGGAAGACGAAAGAGGTATCATTTGAAAGCTAACAATGAAGACAATCAATTTATGATACATTTTATCCAATATCTTTTTCACAAAATAACATAACAATATTAACAAAATAAAAATCGTATTTATTTATTGCATTTTTTTTAGTTTTTTAATTTTTTTATGAAAACTAACCTGTCAAGCTATTTTTTTTTAATTGTATTATCATAGTACAAGATATTTCCATTAAAATAAATCTTACATCAAGGTCCTAAGTTAAATATTTTCGAAGCTATGATGGTTTAAATATGACCCTTAAAAACTCTATTAATAGCACACGTCAAACAATAGACTCAAGACCCCACATTCAATTGGCGTGTCGTAAGACAGGCAGCTGTTCTTTGACAACATGTTAGAAAGAGACATGTATAGGGTGTGAATGAGACAAAATTGCGGCTCTACTCAGGTCAGGATACAATTACAGGTAGTCGTCCCTCGCCTAGCGTTGTGATTACACTCTTATCTGCCGAAGTACTGTGCGTTGCTATTTTCTAACCTCTGCTTTGTGTTTTGGACTCGTTTTGTTATTTTAGTTAACTTTCGTTAACTGAAATGGAAGAGCGTCGTTTTTCAAGCCGCGACGTGGCCAACATCCATTTTGTGTATGGATTTTGCGACGGGAACGCGAATGCTGCTGAATGTAAGAGAGTATGCGAGAAGATTACCTGATAGACCTACGCCGAATGCTCGCACGTTCATCAGATTGCACTCGAATCTCTCCGAATATGCAATAAGAAGACCCGCTAATGAACGTACTCGTTTGGTGTCTCCGCGAGAGGAAGAAGAGGTGTTGGATTTAATAACGCAAGACCCACAACTGAGTGTCCGTCGCATTGCGATTAGACTCGGTCTATCGAAATGGACAGTTTGGCAGATTTTAAAACGGCAAGGATTGCATCCATTCCATTTTAGAAGAGTCCAGGATTTAATTGGACCTGACGTCGCCCGAAGGACAGTTTTTTCTTCGTGGATATTACGAGAAGCGCGATCCAATCCCAATTTTTTAAAGAGGATTATGTGGACCGATGAAGCAACTTTTACAAGATCTGGATACACAAATCATCGGAACGAGCACCTGTGGCTCCAAGAAAACCCGCATGCAGTGAGACCCAGTAGCTTTCAGCACAAGTTTTCGGTAAATGTTTGGGCTGGATTGATAGACGATATCCTTTTTGGGCCTCTTATTTTGCCCGCTACATTAAATGGCCCAAGATTTTTGGAATTCCTGCAGAATGACTATCAAGACGCATTAAGCGAATTGCCATTGACGTATAGGGCAAGAATGATACTCCAATTAGATGGAGCTCCGGCACACTTTGCGGTAAATGTGAGAAATTACTTGAACAACACATATCCAACATGGATTGGACGAGGTGGGACGATTGCTTGGCCGCCGCGTTCCCCGGATTTGATACCCCTAGATTATTTTTTATGGGGCACAATAAAGCAGAAAGTGTACGTTAACGTGCCCAACACAAGAGAAGAACTAATTGAAAAAATATTACAAGTCGGGGATGTAATGGGGGCGGACAAAGCCATGATAAAAAGAGCTACACAACATGTGTCAATTAGGGCAACTGCTTGTCTACAACAAAACGGAGGACATTTTGAATCGTGGCTGTAGTACCTAGTTTAGATGGTATTAAATTAATAAATGATAATTAATGGTTTTACTTTGTTCTTTTCTTGCCTTTTCCCATCCCAATCATCATAGCTTTGACGTGTGCTATTAATAGAGTTTTTAAGGGTCATATTTAAACCATCATAGCTTCGAAAATATTTAACTTAGGACCTTGATGTAAGATTTATTTTAATGGAAATATTTTGTACTATGATAATACAATTAAAAAAAAATAGCTTGACAGGTTAGTTTTCATAAAAAAATTAAAAAACTAAAAAAAATGCAATAAATAAATACGATTTTTATTTTGTTAATATTGTTATGTTATTTTGTGAAAAAGATATTGAATAAAATGTATCATAAATTGATTGTCTTCATTGTTAGCTTTCAAATGATACCTCTTTCGTCTTCCTAAGACGTCTACATCGATAGCAATGATTAAATCAGTGTAGGCATCTGAGCTGCGAAGTAAAAAAAAACAAAATGGCTGCCATTTTAGTATGGAGAGGCCAAGAGAAAATCGAGATAGTGATTTGTCGATAAAAATCCTCATATTTAACCCCCCTTAAGTCTCCGACACCGGTGACCAGACACATTGTATAAATACTTGCTAAATATGATCACAATTGGCGTTCCCTTTGGCCATTTGTGGGCGAAATTAGCGTTCTGAAAATTTTCAAAGAAAATGGCTTGTTAAAAATGTACATTTCGAAATTTCCCACAGAGCTAACTCATCATCTCGAACGCAGGGTAAGAAGATGATACGGGTTTATACCGTAGACGCGAGTATTTCTTTCTACGGTCTAAACCATAGACCTAGAATCAGTTCTACATCCATGGTCTAAACCCTCCCTCTACGCCTTCTCTCTACGGGTTTAAAGCTGTTTTTCTTACGTAGTATATAAATACTCTTTGGCTGTTTTTTAGTTTGACATACAAAAAACAAACAATGACGAAAAAAGCACGGGAAACGTCGAATTAGGCGGTCGTGGTTTTTTCAGTGAAAATTTATTTTCTTGTTTTATTAATATAGGGATCAGTAGAGTATTTTAGTGTAAATAATATTAAAATTTAGTGTATATATTTGGTTTATAAGTTTATAGTTACCCGGACTCGGTAAGTTTTTTGAACGAGCCACCCGACTTGCACTTAATAAAGGTTACGCAGTACGTTTAACGTATGGAATACACCAATAACTCCAAAATAAAATAAGATTATAATTGTGTGAATTTATTTGGATGAATAAAATACAAAGTGACAACTAGGAGTAAAAAACAAAAGGGTAGTACGGCCTATCTATCAAAGAGTTCAAAAGTATCTATGGAGAAGTAAAACTGTTTGGTTCATTTTAAATAGTTCCAACACTTCCCCTACTTCTAGATAGACAATAGGCCAATATAATGTTAAACTAAACATATATCTTTTATTAAACACAGATGTATTTGCTTTGATAAAAACTTGGTAAAGATATCTGCCTTCATTTCTTTGTGGGAACATAATTAATACAAATTGTACCACTATCCCCAAGCTCTCTTAAAAAGTGATGTCTCATATCAATGTGTTTTGTACGTGAATGGTGAACGTTGTTTTTAGTAAGCATTTGAGCTCCCTGATTATCACTGTAGATACAAACACCATTGGTTAAACTAAATACTTCTTTTAATAAGTTTTTTAAATATATAGACTCTTTTGAAGCATCGCTGAGAGCCATATATTCAGCTTCGGTTGTTGATAAAGCCACTGTCCACTGCTTTCGAGACTCCCAGGAAACGGGTCCATTTAGAACACGAACACGTAGCCAATACACGCAGCTAAAACACGTAGCACGTAAATTCGCGGTGTTATCTGTTGCTTCTATTAAATTCGCATTGGCAATAGGTAAATCAAGTTTGTACATACCGTTGACATTTGAAGCTGTACTTAAAACTTTTCCAAAAACCTTACAAGTTTGAGCATCCAAAATTATTCCTCCAGACGGTGAGAATAATACAATGTTTCCTTCCTTTACCAACGAGTTCACTGAGAGCAGGTTCGTTGACAGGTCTGGAACATGTAGAACATTGGTAATTTTAGAACTATTTGAAGAAGTATTTATATTTATATTACCAATGGCATCTGAAAGAATTATTTCATCATTAGCTACTCTTACTTGTTTTTTTATAGGTTAAGAATTTTCTAGCCAATCACGTCTATTTTTCATATGATTTGTAGCACCAGAATCGATATACCAGTCATTACTCTTAGCAAGAAGCGAATTATCAACATTTGGTTTACAAATAGAAGAGTTGCAATCAGGTTTACAATTCACCAAACTATCTACTACAGACTTTGTTTTACTACTTACAGGTTGAGGGTTGACCATCAGTGTCACCTCACAGATATCAGCTTTTTCCTTATTGGTTTTAGCTTTAAGAATCATGCAGTTAGTTAAAGTGTGACCTGACTTACGACAATAATTGCAAAATATGTTCTTAGAGTATCCACTAAAACTTTTATTCGACGACACTAAAGCAGAAACTTCAGATGTGCTGCTGCTGCTGACTATGTCATGGTTATTTTCCTTCAGTAGTGCAGTTACCTCATTATCAGAAGTAAGGTCTGAGCCGGAATGTTCCAATGCCATAACAAGAGGCTTGAATTTTTCAGGTAGACCACAAAGTAGTATGATTCCAAGAAAATTATCATCTATTTCCTGATTAATTTCCTCTAGTTGTTGATAGGTTGACATAATCTCATTGACATAACTTTCCATGTTGTCAGTGTAACGAGTAGTCAGTAACTTTTTCATTAATGTAAGCTTTCTGACAAGACCACCACCGGCGTATGCCTTTTTTAAATTATTCCATGCTTCAAAGGCAGTTTTAGAACCCATTATCTTGGAGAATACTCTTTCATGACAGCACAACCCTATTTTAGAGCGAGCCCTGTCATCGCGGCGTAGAACTTCTTGAGAACTATTATCTAAGGGTTGCTTTTGTACGCAATCCCATAAGCCACAGTCTATAAGCATCATTTCCATTGAAAATGCCCAAGTTTCGTAGTTACAGCGTCCTTCTAATTTACGAAAAGATGGTGCACTGTTACTTGGACTTGAAAGAGCAGGAGAAATTGTACAAGAATCTCCTTCCATTTTTGACTTCGATTGTAAACGGACAAAACACAATAATTATAGGTAAAATTTTGGAGGTTTTGGGCACTGTGCCCGTACCCAAAAGTTACGCAGTACGTTTAACGTATGGAATACACCAATAACTCCAAAATAAATCAGATTATAATTGTGTGAATTATTTGGATAAATAAAATACAAAGTGACAACAAGAAGTAAAAAACAAAAGAGTAGTACGGCCTATCAAAGAGTTCAAAAGTATCTATGGAGCAAATCAAGGTTACTATGGCAGAAAATAGCATCTCATATGGCGAAGCATCCAAATTGGTCCCATCAGTATCGAAATCTTATGGCGATGTTGTTAACTCTGTCCCTCAGCTCAGCTATCAGTTTCATTCTAACCCACCAACTACATTTACTCAACGTCCATCACAAATTTCATAAAAAAAACAGTTTATAATAACCGCCGTCAAACCTCCAACCCATCAAAAGGATACGTCCGAGCAGCTCACCAAAATATTATCAATGAGTATAATATTCCCACTCCACAAGACTGTTGCGCTGTTAGAATCAACCATCTAAGATGTCGACATCAGAGATCATTCAAATCCTCATCGAGACATTGAACCAGTCAAACATTGCAGTACCGTCCATCGTTGCCCCTATAATTGACATGTTTAGAACACCTAAAGCCATTAAAAATGGCGGTCTTACAACAGATAATACAATGGAACTGCAGAAGTGCAGTTCATAAAAAAGTGAAATTATTCACTTAATAAACAAGTGCAACACTTGTTTATTCTCACTTTCGGAGACCTGACTTGAACCAGGCTCCATTTTCAATATCCACGGATTCTCTTGTTTAAGAGATGATAGATCTGATGGGTATGGCGGTGCCGCCTAGCTCATCAGAAATACCATATCTTTCTGTCCTTTAACTCTTCCGAACACACACACAATACAATCATTTTTCCGTGGCAGCAGCACAAGTGAATAACATTTGTGTTGTTTCTATATACGAGTATATATATTCCATACCCTTCTTCCTTAGCTTTCCACTACTTAAATGATCTATTCTCTCGTCTCCCCAGACCTTTCTTAGTCTTAGGAGAATTTAATTCCCATCATACTTCTTGGGGATGTTCTATTTCTACTTACTGTGGTGTACTGCTAATAGACTTTCTAAATCCATACAATCTTTGCATCATAAATACTGGCTCCTCTACCAGACGCACACCTCCTGATAAAAATAAAAGTGCAGTAGATCTATCAATCTGTACACCAAACTTAGCTTTATCGTTAACATGGCATACAATATCATCTACTTTTGGAAGTGACCATTTTCCTATTGTTATTACTCTTCCTTTTAACGGTCCTCGAGATACTCCTCGAAAACCACGATTAAACTATAACCTTAATAATAACAAATTATGGAACAAATTCAAGACATCTGTAGAGCATAAAATATCAAATTTAACACACGAACTTCTTAATGACACTGACACTTTCACAAAAATACTTACTCAAGCTGCGGACGAAACGTTTCCCCTTAAAAATTCAGCTACTGGCTTCCTTCTTTCTCCACCTTGGTGGGACAGAGAATGCACTGAAGCAGTAAAAAAAAAGATAAGATGTTGAACTTCAGTACAACAGCGAGATGACAATGGAAAATTTTGAAACCTTGACTAAATTATTGACAGAGACACGTAAACTACTCCGTAACGAAATTTCATACGTAAGAAATGAAATTCCAAGGATGGAGAAACTTTTGCCTCTCTATCTCTCCTTATATAAGCCCTTCTATCGTATGGCGTAATATCAGAAGATTTAGAAGCCGCATTAGTGATTCCCCTTTTTCATCCTTACCTGCAAATCTGAATGCCCAATTTCTCAATCGACTGGCACCACTGACAGTACCACAGCATGATCATTTTTACAATTCTACTCCCCCTACAGTATTCTACAGCCAATCAAGTTTAAATTCTCCCTTCACCATACAAGAATTAAAAGGGGTTCTATCGGCTGTTAAAGATTCTGCCCCTGGTGAAGATGGCATACCGTATTCATTTTTAGCCAACCTCACTGAATCATCGCTTGTATATTATCTGGCCATAATTAACACAGTAATGTTATCCGGAAATATCCCTCCATCCTGGAAATCCCAAATTGTTCTTCTAATAAAAAAAAAATGTAGCTTACTTCCGCCAAAATTGTAAGTCAGACAAATGATAAATGGTAAAATTAACAATCCTATTGTAAAATATAAATGAAATGAAAGCTAAGGCCTGGAGGCCAGAAAATTAAAACCCCACGCTAAACAAACCCTACTTAAATACAAGTATCGTAACACGTATATATTTATATACATATATTATAAATACACAATAAAAAACATATACCTCAATCCAAATACCAAACGTCTGACATCAATACGACACGTTTTCGCCTCTGCACGAGGCATCTTAGGGTGATGTTGACTCATCGAGTGCTGGACTGAGAGTGACTAAGCAATGGTGAAAAATTCCCTTATACAGGCAACGCGGCTGAGCCAGTGCGTCTGCACTACTGCATGGACGCGAACCAGTCTGAGCCGGAATGATCACTACGATTTCACAAGGTCGCGCCACTATTGGACCACATTTACGATTATTTCATCGCCGCCTGTTACTTGTGACGCATTTCCAGTGAAAATACGCAACAAAGGTGATGAAACTAAGTTGGTTTGGTTGTTCAATAATGTAAACCTATTATTGTTATGTCTTAAAATTTCTAATTGTTTCAATACACACAAACGGAAACCTTTATCACAAACGTGTAAAACATTATACGTATTATCACTCCGCAGAGAGTGACCGGACTCAATTAAATGTTTCGCTAAATATTTATATTTTACAATAGTTCAATTTGGGTAGGGTTTGTTTAGCTTGGGATTTTACTTGTGTTAATTTTACCATTTATCATTTGTCTGACTTACAATTTTTCCGGAAGTAAGCAATTTTAGTAAGAAATTAGATTCTATCCAATCTAGATTTATATCCAAAAAGACCATTGAGAGTAATCTCCGGGGCTATGAAATCTAGCCTTATAAATGCATTGCAAATTGAATGTGATGAGCCCCCTCTTAATTTAAGACGTCAATTTTTATCTGACCGTATGTTTTTCCGTGTCTTGCAATTTTCAAATAGCCTTTTAATTTCAAAACTTAATGTTCGTACCGATCTTATTGAGTCTCCAAATTATTGGAAACTCAAATCCCTTCCTTGCTTAGTTAAAAGTTATATCAGATATAAAACTTTTCACGCACCAACACATCGATCTTCAAATCTAGATATGTTTAATTGTAAATATGAAGCTTTAATGGATACGCCAACAGTTAATTATTGCTCAGATATTGATAAACACAATGCCAATGCTAACGCTTATTTTAATTACATCGTAGATGAAAAGTGGCACGGGTGGCATCATATTTACACGGATACGTCAAAACAATCAACATCTGACAATTTTGTAGGAGTGGGTGTTTTTCATGCCCAATATAAAGTAGTCCAAAAAATAAAATGTCCACCGGAAACGTCAGTATTTACAGGTGAATGCCTTGGCATCGTTAAAGCAGTTGAATACGTTCTTCTCTGTAAACTTAAAAATAGTATTATTATAAGCGATTCTATAAGTGCTTTACAAGCTCTATTTAGATTTCCTTTTAAGTCCAAACCACTTTTTCCTCATATAGCAGAAGCTAGAACAAAATTACATTTGTGTGCTTTGAAAGTTTTCTGTCACATTTGTCTGGATACCCAGCCACTGTGGTATCAAGGGCAATGAAAAAGCCGATAGACTTGCAAATGAGGCTGTGATGTGTGGGGACCTATTTCCTTTCAAAAACTATGTACACGATTTGGCTACTCTTCCCAGATTTTATCTTCGGAACTCCTGGGATAAAGTCTGGGCAGAAAGTGGCTAATTTAAAGGAAAGTCTTACTTCAGTATACAAACGCGAATTCGTCATAAGGCATGGTTTTCTGTAGCAAAACTTGGCAAGATCGCCTCTTCAATTTTGATACAAATGCGCCTTGGACATACCACCTGCCCAGCCCACCTTGCCAGAAGATAGCCCACAATGTGAATGTGGATATGACTTTGGAGACCTGGTCCTTCTTCCGTTTTTTGATGACTTGATATCCCTCCATGTCCCTTTTCCTACATGTATAAAAATCTCTTCTGTATATTGACAAACCTTACATTTACTAAACTTTAACTAAAGTATATATGTAGTAATAATATTAAATTGTAAATAATTTATGTACCTAATTATTTTATAAGTTTTGTAAATATTTAATAGTTCTTTCCTTCCTAAATTACCCCTTCTGATCCGTTTCTTTTTCCAAATTTTTCGAATGCTTACAAATTTGGGTAATGTTTCCCCACTTATGTAACAAAACCACAGACAGTACAAAACATCAATCTGCACCATTTTTATTGTTTACCTACTTCTTCTTCTTCTTTTTTTATTAGATGGCTTCAGCGGAGGCACTGGCCTACTAGCAATTTCGCCAATGTCAAGTTTAATAGTTTATAGTAATGTCACGTCACAGTAAATAATTGACAATTCAAAGTCACGAATCAGTAAAATGGTGGACATTTACTAAAACTTCTGAGGGAGATTTGGAAAAATCACAATATGCCATTTATATCTGCGGTTGATTCTTTTGCCTACACTCGTGCACGTGAACGAAAACCTAATGGCACAGAGTAAATTATAGTACAAGTAATGTTCCACCAATATATAATATGCTAATGGTTAATATTCCACTAATATTACACATAAATACTCGATGAAACACAAGATTGAGAATAAAATCAAACTCTACAACACAACATTTTTAATTTTTGCAAAAAACCCCTATTGTTTACCTATTCAAGACACGAAGTTAATAATAGAAGCAATGCATATTACAAAGTTGAATTAGACAGAAGCCATTTGAAATTTGCAGATGCACAAGACGTGCGAGTCAAACTAAAAAACAAACAATGACTTTGACAAGACAAATAAATCTTCTAGCACATTCGAGATGACGAACAGCAGCCCGCACTGCGCTTACGTAATGTTGATCATGACGGTTTCAAGCCGTGAAATTCAATAATGCTTTGCGATAGTCGATTTTGCTATGAAAAAAGTGACAATCTGATTGAAGCCAAGTTTTGTAATTGGGCCACCGATCACAGAACTTGGTTACAATCGGATTATCACTTTTTTTCATTGCAATTTCGACTCTATCGCAAGGCATTAGTGATATCGATACTGACAATACGATTGAAGCTTAGTTATGTGGTCGGGCCCCTGGCGTTTTGGGCTGTTTCGATTGCCATTTTTGACACTAATGATCTTTCCAAACCGAATGAAAAACCACCCTAAAGCCAACTAAATAAAGTCGCTTTTCTGATGTCAAATTTAACTGTAATGCCCAAAGCGAACGCTGATCGAAACATATTTAGCGTTTTTAACTGTTATTTTCGATCATTTAGCATCAAAACGAACGGCCCCTAGGATGATTTCGATTGGATTTGACCTCCCCGCATGGGCCGTTCGTTTTGTAGCAAATGGCGAAAATAACTGTTAAAAACGCTAAATATGGTCACATTTGGCGTTTTCTTTGAACATATGTTGTGGGCGAAATTAGCGTTCGTAACGTTTTCGATAACCGTTCGTTTTGCATGTTTAGATGACATGTTGACAAAGGAAAATCGACTTTAAACCGTATTATATCGGGTCGTTTTTCATTTGCCCTGCATTCGAGATGGCGTTGTGGGCAGTTTCGAATTTGTATACATAGAGGTATGATTATTTTAACAATTCGTGCTCTTTTCATTTCAACACTTTTGCCCTTTTTGACACCACCGAAATATTTGGTATAAACTTTGGTTTTGACGGTAGCTAAAATCAAGCTGCACGTAAATCATCCTGCGAGCTATTCTGGCATGAAATATGCGTTACTTACCCGAGGCACAACTGCTTTGGGTTACCCGAAGAGGGTCTAAGATTAAACCATACTGCTTTATTAGGTCACCTACAAATCCCTAAATATCTCTTGATGAGCCAATGGTCCGCAGACTGAGAGGTTAGGAGCTTTTGTTTGGCTTAGCTCAAAGAGATATCTAGCTAACGAAAATATCACAGTGTACCTTCTTACTCTGTATATTCAGGTAGTTAATGAACCTACATTATGACCAAGAAAGTAATAAACGTTTATACATTCTTGGATAAGACGTAGACTATACCTAGTCTCCTATCTCCTATACCTCTGTACCTAGCCGCAAAATTTTGAATAATATGTTTTGGTACACATTTCGACTACTTATATTCATAGATCTAGATAAAGAATCAAAAGTGGAGAATATACGGCGCGCTTTAATATCACGTAAACAAAAACTGCACAAGATACAACACAAGCTATATATATATATATATATATATATGTTAACCAACTACCCACCATCATAATTATTTCCTTATTAATATTAAGCGCAAACTTCAGTTTTTATAATTATAAATATATTCTAAAGTGTACTCAAATAAGTAAGTTACTCAAATATTATAATATTAAATTTGTTTTAGTTTTCTACTTTTTGTTCGAAAGAGACTATCTCCCACAACACAGGTCCGCCTAGGGTGGGAGGTAGAATCACTTTTTTTTTTTTTTGTAATTATTTTTTGTTAAATAAAAAAAATATGCTTTCTAAGCAAAAACACTCACACGGGTCACGACTCGTGCATCCACCGGCTTCACCCACTTGTCGTGTCCACGTGTCGTGTGTGGGTGTTTTTGCTATATAATTATATTTGAACCCACCGCGTTAGTTGGTAATTAAAAACAAAAAACTACATTTCCTAGGTATAAAGTTGCGGCCTTGGCGGCGGGGCATGCCCTGTGCACCCACTGGCTTCACCCACTGGTGGGTGCACGGGTAATTCGCATTTACCCCTCCACCCTCTGCACTAGAGTTGGAAACTAATGAAGAAATAATCGTACCTAATCTTCTCGCTTTTTATTAGATCTATGCTTCTATAATCTAAAGTGTGTTTATTTTAGCAATCATTCTTTCAAATGTAGTTATACTTACCTATAGCAATTAAACAACACATAATATATTAACATTACAATACATTTTATTTGATAACCACAATGCCATCAAAACAAATTATTTTATACTTACATTGATACGCATAATTTAACTCTCCATATTATACACAATTTCCTTATCGATACGCATAGAAACGTATGTCCAAATGATCTACATACCTAATTCCTTGGCTTGTTTATTGTATTCTAATAAAATTCTTATTTGTTCTAGAAACTTTTTGCACTTATACGCTCCGTTCAAAGACTGGAATTGTTGATGCAGGTTTCAAAAGTGCTAAACTGAAGTGGGATTGGGCAGGGCATGTAGCCCGCACGCACCCAGAGAGATGGGCAAAAGTTGTCACACAATGGAAGCTCAAAGACGGTCAGCGACGTCGTGGCCGGCCCCGCAAAAGGTGGCGTGACGACAAATCACCTATCAACTCAACTGGCTGGATTTCGGTTTGGATAGAGACGCGTGGAAGACAATTGGGGAGACCTTTGCCCAGCAGTGGGACAATAAAAAAGAAAAGAAAAACGTTTGGCCACAACTAATGTGACACGACCACAGCACATGTTATCATCTGCCCAAAGAGAATACAACATCTCAAAGAGTAAAGTAATATATCAACATCTGCCTCAGTTTGATCCAATATGAGCGTAGACGGGAGTACCAAACCACTGCACTAGAGTTGGTAAAGCTGCCATTAATTATAAATACAATATGATAGATAAATACATCAACTAAGATTGCCTACCTGAATCCGGATCTACGAGGACCGTAATCAAGGAAGTTTTTTTTGTACTTACGTAAAATGTGTTGTACATATTTATATATGTAAAAAGTTCAAGTTTTTATTATGTCCAAGTTCTATGACTTATGTCATAGAACTTGCTTGGGCCATACAGAACTAATACTTTTTTTCCCGTTGTCCACCAGTGGTGGACAAAAAGTGGGGGACAACGGGAATAGACGATTTTTCGTCATCATTATCTTTCACTGTTCACTATTTCCTTGTATTATTTATTCTCAAACCAGATGTCGACTGTCGACTGAAACTTTTTGAAAAAGCACATTTCTTATTTCTTATATCTCCAGGATTTCCAACTAATTTGGAAGATTATTTACTAGCTGTGCCCGCGGCTTCGCACGCGTTGACATTTCTTTGGGTTAGAGTACTCTATGTGCTATTCCAGGATCTAAAATACCCATAAACCAACATTTGATCAAAATTCTTTCAGCCGACAAAAATATTTTGATTGATTGCTCGGCTTCTGCTCATCGGATTGAGATACAAAGTACCCGTTTTTAAGTCAAACCCGAAATTATCTAATAGTGAAAACCACATGGTGATCGGTCTAGTAGTTTTTTCGTGATACGCGAACAAACATACAGACAAACAAACAGAGAGACACGAATTTTAAAAATGTTATATTCTTGTTCAGTAGCTTACTTTAAGTACCTTAGACCTTTTTTTTTAATTATCTTTGTACAGACTATTTCGTTCTTATAGTTTTATTATAAGTATAGATCAGAGAGACCTGGAGAATGATAACCATATAAAATGAAAATTGGTTCAGTAGTTTTTTAGTCCGTCACTGATCTCAATGTGCAGTTGTCTATGGCCTTATTGAGAAGCTTGAAGTCGATTTTTGAATCCATTCCCACCAGATGCGGCCTGTTTTACAGAATCATATTCACATTTTGCTAGTGATTGTTTATATAAATTATGTGCAGTAAGCTATTTCTTGTGGAAAAAAAACACGTTTTAGTCACTTTTTTTCTACTACTTAGAAATGTTTATGTTGAGTGCGCATATGCGTTTGCATAGCGTATTTCTGTATGAATTCGGCGCTGCAGTAAGGGCATTTGTGAGGGCGTTCGCCTGTGTGCGTGCGCCGGTGATTCAACATTGTTCTATTGCTCTGAAAAATAAAACATAAATGATCTATTATTTTATTTTTATCATTGACGCCTGCTTCGGGAAAACAATCTAATTTTGAAAAAGACCATGTTACCTTATTGGCATACATAAACACCCGCAAATTGTGAAAAAATTTCGTTTTCTCAGAAAGTATACATACTTTCGTGAAAGTATAGGTATATCACGCGTTTTCTTTAATGAGCACTTTTTGTTTCTTTTATTTTTTCCTATCGATTGACACTAGTTTCATTTTTTTAAATGAATTGAATTTTCGGTTATACAAAGATGTTAGATCTTTGATATCAGACGGGACTCGAACCCGCACCATCCATGCCTCTGAGTGGCACATGCTCTTGCCAATTAAGCCATATCAACTACATCGCAAATAATAAACATTAATTAAGGCGAACACTCACAAAACTCACGTGACTTTCTATTGGTAAAAGAATTTTCAAAATCGGTTCAGTTGATCCAGAGATTACCTACAACCCTACAACCTCACAAACTTAATTTGTGCTTGTGAACTCTGTTAAACACTTACATTAAAGGCTCTCCCACACAGGTCGCATATCTTGTCTCTCACTTTCGGCATTTTTTGATGCACGTACGTGTTGTGGACTCTGAGCCCGAACCCTCGAGCAAAATACTGAAAACAAGTTATGTACATATATATGTCAACATTGATCGCTGTTGGCACCCAGCAGCACCTCACGACGGTCCATCTTGTCGGGAAGGGGGGGGGGGGGGGGGGGGGGGGGAAGAGGTAGTCTCTAATTAATTTATCTATCTTATTTTTATCCGCCGAGTACGGCGAAGCAAGGGAAAGGTAATGAGTTTAACAGTACCATAGCGTAGCCCCTATTGGTCCGATTTTGACAAAAGCGAGGCGAGGTATCAATCGATTCATCTTTATCGCAAGTGTCTTAGGCAATTTTTTTGGGATTTAGTTTTTTTTCGTAGTCGGGTAAAAAAACGTCACTCTATGCCTGAAGCACAGAATAAATAATAGCAAAAGTTGCACTTCGCGCAACCATTAATAGAAATAGCGACTCTTGCTACTAAGCAACAAAGTGCAATTCAGCTCGCATAAGCGCTCAGTGCCTAACGCGATATTCACCTAAACGTTGCCGCTCTCTTCTAACGCGTAACTCTGTCGCTGTCTGGCGCGGAGTGACGCGCTAGCTGTGGCGCTAGGGTTGTCGACTTGCCGCTGCTACTATAATATTACTACTATAATACTATAATATTATTGCTACTATATATTCGAATTCATCGTCTATCTACCTACTTGACTACGTAATCTATCTTATGTTTGATGCGTTTGATGACACGGTCAATTAGGTAGATAGAAAATGAATATTAAAGTCCGTCTTTTGTAATTCATCATCGTCATCATGTCAGCCTTTAGAAGTCCACTGCTGAACATAGGCCTCCCCCAAAGAGCGCCATGACGAGCGATCTTGTGCCACCTCCATCCACCGACTTCCTGCGATGGCTACAATGTCGTCGGTCCATCGTGTGGGGGGTCTCCCCACACTTCGCTTGCTTGTTCGTGGTCGCCATTCGAGAACCTTTATTCCCCAGCGGTTGTCAGTTCTGCGAACTATATGGCCTGCCCATTGCCACTTCAACTTACAAACTCTGAGAGCTATGTCGGTAACCTTCGTTCTTCTACGGATTTCCTCATTTCTGATTCTATCACGTAGTGAAACACCGAGCATAGCTCTCTCCATTGCACAATCCACTCCATTTGTTTTTGTAATTAACAAATGAAAATAAACCTTCAATCTTTATGCTACCTAGATACCTCTTTGTTTAACATTCCTCATTAACTTTTTCCCTCATAAACAATTATATTTTTTAAACATTTTGCACTAATTAAAAAGTTCGTAGAACAAAAACATAAAAAAAACTGGTTGTTTACATTTTTACTATGCTAATGCATATTAAATATTTATATTTATATTATAAATATATTAAGAATTATCTTAATTATCTCCTAAACACGTGGAGCGATTTACATGATTCTAACGGATGAAATGGTTTTAGACCTACCTTTCATTTGACACCAAAATCGTTAAGATATCTCAACAAACATAAAATCACATTTTCAAGTTGTTCTCGTAATTATCCAACATGTATCAAACGCGTAAGAATTCTTTTAAAAACTATCTTATCAAACGTTAAATGTTAAATTTATTTTAAACGTGTCTAATTCAATAAATTTTATTTGTGAACAACACGATAACCTAAAATACTTAAGTAGGTAGGTAGTTCTAAAATACAACGCAAAAAGTGTGTGTGACATGACTCTTTGAAAAAAAATAAAAACATACATACATACAGCCGAACATATAACCGTCTCTTTCTGTGAAGTCGATCTTTTTTTATTTAATTTACAAGTTTTGATTAATGTCTGCTATTAGAAGCACTCGCAATTGCAGCGAATTTTAAGTCTTTCGGGTAGTACAGTTAGCAAAAAAATATGCATGTAAGTAGGTAATTTATTGTTAGCACGCACATAGTCTGTTGATGGTGAAAATATAAATCGTGTATATGGAACAAGTTCCACTACTTCATATCTACATTCTAGTCAAACGCCAAACAAAAAAATACAATGTAGGTACCTATCTAGGTAGGTACAAATTAACGGACTCCGCTTGCAAAGTCGCGGGCAAAACATAACACACCTATAAATATGTACTTACTATAGTTTTTTTTATCCGTTCAGTCATTCAGTAGACACATCTGTGATAACTTTATTGTGATAAAGACTCAAAAAACTTCAGTCTTTCTTCCTACTAAAGCATCCCTTCACACAACAATTTGTTATTCTTGTTACGTTTCGCCATTACTAGCAAAAGTTCAAACAAGCGACACGGTAAGCGTCTGAATGCAAGCGCGCGGCGGCCGGCCTCGCCCGATATGTAGCGCCGGGGCTCAGCAATCTGTAGGTTATTAGCTCGAGTAAGTAGGTAGAGTGACAGATGTCTGCCTGAAGACGAATCTTTTAATACCTTGCTTGTCATAATATATCGGTCCAATCGGACTGTTAAACTCATTACCCTTCCCTTGCTTCGCCGTAGTCAGTTGAGAAAATAACAGTATTTACCTTATCGCATAATTCGCAGTAGAACTTAGTTTTCTTCAAATGGTACAAGTTGTAGTGATTGTTCATGTACTGCTTGCGGGCAAACATCTTGCCGCACTCGGGGCACGGCGTGCTGGAACATAACCACTTGTTGTTAAACACAGGCAGCAATTTGGTCATTTTGCTCTTTAAACTAAACTAGACTAAATTTCTTCAAATGTATTTTAAACCTTGTCGACTTTGTAACAAGGTCTTTTTGCCCCTGGCATCTATTTTAAACTTATGTCAATTTAAGCTGCACCGCTTAAAATAACGTAATTAAAACAAAGTTTTAACACGCTGTCTAACAGCGTTTGGATAAATTCGGACACGTTCTGAGACAGCGTTTAGACAAATCGGGACTCTCGCCGAGTGGAAAGTTGATTTGATTTTATTTTACGTTGAGTTGATTTACGCTGACAGGCTTTAGTGATAGTTTAGTGAGTGAGATATTAGATGCCAGGGAAAAAATACCTTGTTACGAAGCTAACAAGGTTTATATTACATTTGACGAAATTAAGTTTAGTTTAGGGGATGTCTGAATCGCTACCATTAGCTGTGCCCGCGGCTTTGCTCGCGTGGTCATTTCACTTAAAAGTAGCCCATACATGTTATTCCAGGACCAGAAGTACCTATAAAGTACAATATACTATTTCTTCAAAATTCTTTTAGCCGTCAAATAGTTTCTTGTCGATTTCTCGACATGTAATCATCGGATTAAGATACCAATTACCCCAGTTTTTAAGTCAAACCCTAAGCTATCCATAACTTTAAATTGCATCGTAATCGGTCCAGTACTTTTTAGGTGATGCGAAAACAAACATACTGACATACGGATAGACATGATTTAAAAAATGTTATATTCCTGTTCAGTACCCTAGACCATTTCCTTTTAATTATCTTCATTGTACACATTTTTTGGTTTGCTTTATTATAAGTATAGATTATCCAATTGTATTATTGTATAAATTCAGACATGATGTAATAATCATTATTGAATAAATGAATTGAATTATTCACTAACTAACCCCCCAAAATAGAGGTACCCCCCAATATAATATTTTTATAGGTATGGGGGGTAAATGACTAACCCCCCATACCTATAAAAATTAAATGAGTTGTTTTTCCAACGTCTCGTTACTTTTTGTCGTTTTTTGTATGGCGTTTATATCGAAAGCTGACGGGACAGTAAGCGAAAACAGTTCGTTTTAAGATATAGGAACCGGCCATTAATGTACTACGTCTGGACAAAGTTACGGGCAACGGCTAGTAAATTCATATGTTTTAGCTCAGTATTCGAGGTGAGGAGGGGCGGCTGGTGCTAAACGGCCTAGGGCAGCCGAGACTGCTAGTCTGCCTCTGGTTATTTAATACTAGCTTTCCCGCCCGCGAGTTCGTCCGCGCGGACTACTGTTTATCACGAAAAAAAGCATCCTATGTTTCTTATTAAAAACCAATGCAAATGGTATAGCACTAATGCTCATGAAGTTTTTTGACAGACTTGTTATTTCGTTTCCGTAGCAACCGTTACTTGCAGCGAGTAATCAACATTTTCCAGTTTTCCCGTGAAAATTTTCAATTTTCCGGGATAAAAACTATCCTATGTTTTATTCTAGGGTATAAGCTATCTCCATTCCAAATTTCATCAAATCCGTCCAGCCGTTATCGCGTGAAAGCTCCCCAAACAAACAGACGTTTCACTTTTATATATTGGTATGGATTTAGTGTAGTTTTTTGTCGCGCCCTCTAATTAATAAATCAAAAGAGAATTTCTATGACACAAGACTTTAAAAACTGGGTTAAACCCCTGTTTTTAAGTAGTACTATGTATGGTTTCTTAATCCGATGATTAGTAGCCGAGCAATCGATAAAAAACTGTCTGCTGGTTGAACTAAATTTGGTATTTTGTACTTTATAAGTAGTTTTGGTCCTGGAATAACACAAAGGGCACTTTTAATCCAAGGAAATGACCACGCGGGCAAAGCTGCGAGTGTGGAGGTACATGTGTGGGAGTGGATAGGTCAGTGATCTCTACATCAATGGATTGGCTTTGCCGTATTTTCGTATGTGCCGATTCAAACGCCCCCCCCCCCCCCCCCTAGCGTCTATGGAACTAAAATTGACATTGTTTCATCTCCTAACGTTAGTCACAAATAATAGTATAAAAACGTTAGTCCGTGGACGCTCAACTCCTGCTGTCAGCGCCAAAATGGCGATAATCAAATGCTCTCATTGCGACGTTTGTAAAAAGCCTGTCTAGAGTACGGAGTAAATGCAGTTGTCTATGGGATAGGTATGTAGGATAGGAGTTATAGGTTATCCACTGTTGAAGCTCCTCCATCATTACGGGTAGTAGTTCCAACCAAGCTAGGTGTTATTGGCACGGGAACAGCGGTTAGAGTGTTCTTCATTGAAAATTCTATACATTCTAATTCGCGGCGAGAATTTCTTCTGCACGATGCAAGCTTTGTAGTATACTCTTGCACCATCTGTGATCGGTGTGATTTAGTTCGCTAGATATTGGACTAAATGGCGCTGATTTCAATATGGCGGTTGAAGTCTCCACAGCGGGCACAGATCCTATAGATTCTAAAATAACCGATGTTGTAATTGGTAACTTACTCCTGCCGCTTGACTTCTATGTGTTTGGGTGAGATCTTGAGATGCTTGCGGTACTGCTGTACACTTTTGTACTGCTTGTTGCACTCGACGCAGAAGGCCGCTTCTTGCTCCTGCGCACACGATTGTAACATTAATCCCAGCATCACAAACCTATATTTTTGTACCATGGTGTATACAGATTAGCCGATGTAGTTACAGGAAAACGATGGTATAAGATGTCACTTTTGGAGATATTTTGACATCCATCTACAGATTTTGGAGAAAAAAAAACAGTTGTCGAGAAAATGGGCAGTTTACACATATACTAATTTTGATGCCAATCGATCCTGTTTCTTATCAGGATCAAAAGTCTCTACCGGGTTAAAGTACTAGAAAAAAATACTGTGTTACTGTATGTTTTCTTTTCTCTGTCCGCCTGTATTTTTTCCTTAGTGAAAGTAAGCTATGAAAAGTTTATTTTTACCGCCCGATGAAAGAGAGGGGTGTTACAAGTTTAGAGTGTATATGTATCCGTGTCTGACTGTTAGATCGTAGTTTCCAAACGAATAGACCTATTTAATTGGAGCTTATTTTTTATTTGAAAGCTGATGTGATCGAGATTCTTAGCTATAATGAATGGGGCGAGGTTGGGGGTTATATATTTTTTTAATTTGTGCTTTTTGGATCCACGTTCATTATGTACAAAATGTATGGAAATAGTTTTTAGCGATATCTGACTTTTTAATGATAATGCGGTCCCAGTATAGCTTAAAATTGTTGTTATCCAGTACTGTATGTGGTGTGTATTTATAGTAGGGAACTTTCTCGGCAGTCACATACACTAATATTATAAATCTAAGAAGTGTAGCCACTGTCCTAAACAGACCAATCAGAGCTTAGAGTTTTAAAAATGAACTACTCTCTTATCGAGCGGAAAACTTCGTGTGCGCGATGTAGAACTCCATACATTAGAACTGACAGTTCATACAAAACGTCATTAAATGTATAAAACCGATTAGCGCCATCTATCTTTTATCTTTAGAAGGGTGTGTTTGTTACTTCGTCACATTCAAACGGTTGAACGGATTTGGATTAAATTTGGTACCAAGATAGCTTATATCCTGGGTTAACACATTGGCTACTTTTCATCATCTTCCATCAAACAACTTATATACAACCTGTAACATAATTATCTATTAAATACCAGGGTGGGGTATGTGGTGCGGCGAAAAACGTTAGAATTACGAATTTTGAGATTTCAAAGTTTTTCATTCATGAATTTACTTTTAAAGATTCCTCAAACAACACTGTACATCAAACCCTATAGAATAAATAATAATACTGCCTAGTATTCAGCTGGAGAAAAAAAAAACAATAATCTTGACCTTGAAAGTGCGTGTCATCAGACCTTGCGACCTTGAATGCGAGTTGCGCAGTGGTCAGTCGCATCTTAGTAGAATGTCAGTGAAATCTGTCGGAATCGAATTGTGGTCAGATGAACGTCAAAATGAAAATGAGTAAAAATGAGTAACGTCTTATTATCTTGTAAAAGGTAAAATATTATGTTTTCAAGTGTAAGATAACATTTTCCTTTTGTTGTTATTTTTTTGTTCGGTGTTTGGTGCTATTATGTGCGTGTAACAATAGACTGGCTCGCTCAGTCTTTCTCGCTGGTGAACCGTCTCCACTCAACCGGGTCTTAACACCAGTGCCTGGCGAGAAGAGGCGAAAGAAGGCCTTGCAACCCGAACCCGCACATGAAGCAGTAAGTACATACCTTCTTTTTGGTGCGCCGTGATAGGAAGGTAAACAAACATATTATGTGGTTGTCGCTAATTTCTAAATTATGACTTTTGTATGTGAATTTTATATACGATGTAGGTATTCAACCATTGCACACGTAACGGAATTCACATGCTTGATCGAACCAAACCAGCTGCGTATTTATAAAGCTATTCAGTATACCTCGGTACGGTTAACTCTATGCGGATGCATCAGTAGGCAGTGTTTGATGTATTTGTTCTGGTTCGGGAATGGACGGTTGCAGTCCGCGCAGAAAGTCGGCACGTGCATGTTACTGTAACAAATCATCGGAGGTTATAAAAACAACTAGCTATTGCCCGCGACTTCGTCCGCTAGGACTACAGTTAATCGCGATAAAAAGTATCCTATGTCCTTCCCAAGGGATCAAACTATCACCATACCAAATTTCATCAAGATCGGTTCAGCTGTTTTCTCGTGAACAGGTAACAAAGACCAAAAGAGACGTTATAAAAGCAACTCTTTACTCTCGCTTTCATAATATTAGTACGAATGAATATTATGTATATTAGTATTTATTACAAAAGTCACCAAATGCCTGTCTGTTCACTTACATCTCTGAAAATACAAAACCGATTTTGTAACAGTTTTCACCTAGAAGTAGGTTGATTTCCAAGGAAGGTTTTAAAGTAATATTAATAAACTTCTATACTAATATTATAAACAAAATATTTCTCAAAAAATACTTTACCGATTTAAATAAATCTGAAACTACGGGCGAAGCCGTAGGACACAGAGCTTTTGAGAGTTTACAAAACTCTCAGGGGGTCCAAATATTTTACTATGGAAATCGCGACCATTGATATAACCTTAATAAATCATTAGAGTAACGGTTTACGAATTTATTTTCTCAAATGAATTTACAAATTCACATAAAGAGAAAATACAGGTTATTCATGTATAAATGTTATGCGCCATTAAGCGTAGTAAATGCGAAAAATTTGTCCTAGTGTCAAAATACAACATCCAACTCATTCAATGGAATTAATCGGTACAAGTGGGTAATCTTAAAAAGAAAGAGCAAGTGAACACAAGAGGGTCAAAAGAAAAACAGTAAAAATGTGTCACGTTTCTAAGATATTGGAGCTCAAATATAGCAGATCTGGGTTGATGTACGGTCATATGTACGTTACTCCGTTTGGGAGCAATGTTGCCAACATATAGACAAACATACTACTCCGTACTCTAGACAGGCTTTTGACGAGCGTCGCAATGAGAGCATTTGATTATCGCCATTTTGGCGCTGACAGCAGTAGGTTGGCAGCAGTGAGCGTCCACGGAACTAACGTACTTGTACTATTATTTATTCTGTGACTAACGTCAGGAGATGAAACAATGACAATTTTAGTTCCATGGACCCTCGCTTTGAATCAGCACAAACGAAAATACGGCACAGCAAATTCATATAGATCAGTGGTTGCCACAATTGTTGGTTTCAAATTGGGCGCTAAAACAAGTCAGCCACAAGCTGTTAGCCTGGTGTATCCACGCTCTTACGGCGTTAACAGACGTTCTGATTTGGCTGACCTGACTATGTACCTTCGGATACCGACCAATCAGATGTTCTAACCCTAATCACAGAATAAACTATAGTACTACGTACCCCTAATGTCCAGTGGTCTGATTGGTCGGTATACGAAGTGGGTATTTAGTCAGTTCAGCCAAATCAGAACGTCTGTGAAAAAAGAAAAATAAAGTAAAAGAAATGGTGGTTTTTATTAATATACCTACCCAATGTGATACGTGATCCTGGATTTGGTTTTGAACACTTTAAGGCAATAGTCACAAGTGTACGTCGTATGCGCGTTTTTGAAGTGTTCGGCGTACTTTTTTATCGTTCTGTAAAAAGGAGAGAGAGATTATTTTAAACTAGCCTAGTACACAGTTAAATATCTATATGTCGGAATCGAGTCATCACCCGAGTTGATTAGTCGATTAATCGGAACGCCAGTGTCATCTAGTGGCACTCGGCGGAGTCTATGGTGTGACGTATCGGTCGACTGGAATAACCTCACTTTGCCTACAGCGGTCGGCCAGAAAACGGGCCTAGAACTGTCTTGCTTTCCATATAGTCGTGCATGGCTCTAGACATTGTGATTTGGTTCTACTAAAGATAGGGCGGCCACAGACCTACCGATTGTTCTGTACTACTAGAACAGAACGGAAAAGAATTGAAATCGGGGAGACTAGAATACAATACAAAACGTACCACTCGTCACGTACCTACTGACCCGACCCGAATCCCAGATCAGCAAGCAACCAGCCTGCATTGCCGATCAGAACGTTCTGGCCTTCTCGAGGCGAGAAAGAGGCGTGGCTTACGTACTAGCTCCGTATATCGTCACACACAGCCCGGTAAAAAAACGGCAGCGCCGGCGATTTTAGCTCAGTGCGCGTGCAACTGTGCACTTTGCGAGTGATCGTTGCAGAGTTGCCAAATATGGCGGAATCGACAAACCCCTTATTTTGCTTATTGAAAAAATCCCTTGTTATCTGGGTATAATTTATATATTTGCTCTATTCGTGACGAATTGGCATTGTTGAGTCTGTGTAAGTTTACGATTTTTTTTTACGATTTATCACGCAGTAGTTATCCCCTGTCTGTCTACGTCTCTTGGTAAGCGCTAGATAGACGACTGAGCGCGAATTAAGAAAGCCCGGCACCCGGCGTGTGTCGGGCGATCTATTCTGTTCTAGTAAAAACAGAACAGAACTGAATCGGTAGGTCTGTGGCCGCTCTTAATAATCAAGAATAACTTTCAGCTTTTTTGTTGCAGAAACATACACAAATCATCACCTGCTTAGTTTTAGACCCCTGATTCAAAAACTTTTGCAGATTATTCTTATTTTATTATACACAATTCTTTGTTACTGTTTTTGCAATCTAAAAACAATGAAAAAGTTTGATTTCTTGCAATGGTTTTTTTATTATTAATTTTTATGGTTGACTTTTGCCTGATGCATTACTGGGTTATTTAATAGTGGACAGCATGTCCTAACACCCTGCCACGGGATCGTGACCAATAACCAATTATCCTGCATATATGTATAACGTATGTATTATTATGTATGTATAATGTGTGTGTATATATATATATATATATTATATATTTGTATGGTTGTTATGTTTTGGTATTTAGTTGTCACTTCTATTTAAGTAGATATAGTTATGTTGTACATCATTATTGTAAGAAAAACCTCCATCCGTAATTTGTTTGCGTTAATCCTGTCCATGAGCGGTGAAGGGGTGCCGGCGGGAGGGCGGAGGGTATAATATCTGTACTCACTCGAACGTCAGCCTGCATTTGCCACACGCATACCGCTTCGTATGCGCTAAGTTTAGATGCTGTCTCATCCCGCGCGGCCTCAGCACTTGGCAGCACAGGTTACACTTGGCAATAGGGGTGTGCTGGCGCCAGTGTGATTCTAAGTCTGATTTTGATGGTAGCACTGTATGGCAAAATGTGCATTTGTGTGGAGCGCTTGGCTGTGAAACAACTAGACAAGATTAAACGAAGACAAGAAGCAGTAGTGTGCAGAGTTACAGTGTATCCGGAGAAATTACTGGGCATCAGATAATGTCTCAGAGTGACAAGCGCAGTGTAGATCATTATACCTGCATTCGGGTTGAAGCAGTGGCATTTTGGAATGCTATTTTTGCCACTAATGGTCCTACTCAAACCGAACGAATAACGAACCTATACAGTTCGGAATAAAGTCGCTTTTCCGATGTCAAATTTAACTGTCATATTTAAGGTGATCGAAACATGTAGCGTTTTTAAATATTATTTTTGATAATTTTGCTTCAACACGAACGGCCCATATGTCGTATTCTATAACTGTTCAATTGATTGAACTACTGAGATTTTTTAGTCACTTGTTCAATGAAAAAAATTCATTGAACTACTGATACTCAAAAGTCTCAGTAGTTCAATTTAATTCATCTAAAATCTATACTTTTAATAAGGCAATAGGAACAAAAAAGACTGTACAAAGAAGATAATTAAAAAAGAAATGGTCTAGGCTAAATAAGCTACTGAACAAGAATATAACATTTAAAAAAATCGTGTCTGTCTGTTTGTCTGTCTGTATGTTTATTCGCGCCTCACGTAAAAACTACTGGACCGTTGCGATGCGGTTTTCACTGTTGGATAGCTTATGGTTTGACTTAAAAACTTGTACTAGGTATCTCATTCCGATGAGTAGAAGCCAAACAATCAATTAAAAATATTTTTGAAGAAATTTTGATCAAATGTTCGTATATTGGTATTTTAGGTCCTGGAATAGCACAAAGAGTACAGAAATACACAGAAATGACCACGCGTGCGAAGCCGCGGGCATCAGCTAGTATATAATAACCGTAAAGATGGTAAATCAAATGAAGTATCAGTATTGATTGAGTATCAGTAGTTCCAATAAAAAGTTTCATTGTACTATAGTGAGCCTAACAAGGCTCAGTAGTTGAATCAATTGAACTGTTAACTGAACTGCTGAGACTTTTGAGTATCAGTTGTTCAATCAAATTATTTCATTGAACTGCTATCAATCAATAACAGCCGGGACCGACAGCTTAACGTGCCCGAAGCACGGAGCGGCGGAAATCTGCACATAATAATTTAGTCAATATCCTATATCTGTAGTTATACCAGTCAGCTACTATCGTTCTTTACTTACAATTAGGTATAATCTATCTATCTATACTTACAATAAAGCAATAGGAACGAACTAGTCTGTACGAAGAAGATAATAAAAAAAATTGGTCTAGGGTACTTAAAATAAGCTGTTGAACAAGACTATAAAAATTTAAAAAATCGTGTCTGTCTGCTTGTTCACGCATCACGTAAAAACTATTGGACCGATTGCGATGCGGTTTTCACTGTTGGCTTAGGTTTTGACTTCAAAATTGGGGTACTTGGTATCTCAATACGATGAGTAAAAGCCGAACAATCGATACAAATATATTTTTTGAATTTTGATCAAATGTTGGTATATTGTTGTTATGTTGTTTTTTCATTGTTATGTGTTCAATAAAGAGTTATTGTATTGTATTGTATTGGTGTTGTAGGGCCTGGAATAGCACAAAGAGTTACTTAGAGAGAACTTTTAACTTTTAAGAGTACTTTTAACCTAGAGTTATTTTTTTTGTGTAAATTGCCTGTTTTCGCGATGACTAAACATTTTTAACAAAATCTGTGAATGCAGGTCAAAATATCTCCAAAAGTTGAAGACAGCCTCTAGAACGTTTTCGTCTAGCTAATACGGTTAAGGTAATTTCCTACGAAATGTATGAAAAAGTTATTTGCAATTTCTGACATTTCTAGTACTCAAACCTCAGTCGGAGACTCCTATAGTGACTTTTAATTCTTATAGGAAACAAGATCGATTGGCATCAAATAAAGTTTTGTGTAAAATTACCATTATTTTGCTGACTGTACATTTTTCTGTGAATGCAGTTCAGAATATATCAAAAAGTTAGGAATGGTGTCCTAGGAACGTTTTCCTTTAACTATAACCTGCCCTTACTGTCCCGTCTCAAAAATCCACCCGTATATTGATATTTAAGGTCATGGAAGAGTTATTTTAACCTAGAGAAATGACCACGCGTGCTAAGCCCCGGGTACAGCTAGTGTTTAATAAAGGTGTCTTACTTTTCGATGATTCAAATTATTATGCCTCTTCCAGTCAACCTGGCTCTTGTACCCAAGCTTGCACTCGGCGCAACTGAAATGGTATCGTTGTAGGTCAGTATAGTGCCTCTCTCTCGTGAATATATGCTGTTCCATGTCTTTCTCTCCAAAATACACCATTGTGAAGTATGTTGCGTAGTCGCCCCAGTCAACCTCCTTTGTTTCCACTAAGGTAGCAAACTCCTTGCAGATTTTTCTCCAGTTATCTCTGTTTTTCTTTACCTATTGAAAATAATTCTTTAGCACAAAAAAACTGACTTCTATTGCAATTAGTTCATAAGCAGCATAAACTTAAAAAAAAGGTAAAAACCGACTTGAAAATGAATAAAATAATCTTATGTGGGAAACAGTTAAGGAAGTCTGTGCCGTTGATTTGGTTAGATTTAAGAAATTCGGGCACCGACTTCTTTGACTGTTGTTAACATAAGATTATTTTATTCATTTTGAAGTTGGTTTTTACTTGTTTTTAAGTTTAGTTTACTTCCCTATTTTGAGTGGCGTGAACAATACATGAACATGCGTTCATGTTCCTTTGTTCCTTTGTATCTCCGAAGGTCTTCATCAGATCTTCACCAAATACCAATATATGGGATCATACCTAAAGCATATCCTATTCTTTAAAAACTTCAAAATCGACCCACATTTTACGGAGGTGTCGCGTCATGAAGTGGGTGAAAGTTAATAAAATTAAGACATCCCCTAATTTTCCACCCTTAGAGGTGGAATATTTTCGTGAAATTTAAATGGGACTACCCCATTGGCACAACGGCGGAACCAGCGTTCGAGCCAGGGGGGGGGGGGGGGGGGGGTGTCACAATTAGGTACATATATCAGACCTGCCGTGCGAGCATGGATCTTATCGATCGATAAATTTACCGATATTTTTTAATCAAGTTTGACGTTAATATTCGATAATACGAGTTCGGTAGCACGGAACGTACTTTATCGACAACGACACAAATTCGATAAATCATATTTAATATATAGATTTATATCGACAAAAGGAAGCATGAATCTTATTTTTGAGAATTGTTGTCGATATAATGTCGGTAATTTTACCGAATTTATCGAACTTTCTCGGCTTTCCAAAGTTACACGACAAACTTTTTTTTTTGTAAGTTCCTTTTCGAATTAAAAGCCAAAACGTGGAGGTGTCAGAACATCTTGAGGCAAGTTTCAGGGATGCCAATGATCCTTTCGATCTGGAAGAACAGTATTTTAAGATTCTTTTTAGAATTTATAAGGAAATTGCCCTCGCCCTCATTCAAGATGTTGAGGGCGTTTGAGAAGGAGTCGATCTTAATGGACTGCCTGCGCATGTTGTAGAATCTACTTTACATAATAATACCAAAAAACTTAGTTACGTTTTTCCTATTTCCAGAAATTATCTTTTGTTGTGATTGTGTCTAATGCTCTAATTATTATGGTACCTAGTAGGTACTCAGTCTAAAAAACTACCTGTATAATCATTGTTGTAGGTTCAATCAGCTGTACGCTTTTTCACCGAGGGCAGTTGCACCAACGATGCATCGGCCAGGAATATAATATAGCACTAGGACAGCGCACTGTCAGACTTGTCAGGGAGGTGTCTCAAGCAATTGTGCAACGAGTTATGGCTAGTTATACTTTAGGTTAGATTCAAGGAATATACTACTTTATGGTAGTTAGGTTGAATTCCAAATGACAGAAGTTTCAACGTAACAACTCAAAATAATAAAAATCTGCCAAATTGTGTCAAAACATATTTTTTTGACTATTAGTCATCTATCTGATATATGGTATAGTCCACGAGTTGCCATTTTTTAAATCGATAATTTCACGACATGTTATCGAATCAATAAAATTTACCGAGAGGCTAGATCAATGCTACCGCATTTTGATAAAATTGAAAAAAAAATAACTGTTTACCGATCGTTAAATTTATCGAATTTTATCGATCGATAAGATCCATGCTCGCACTGCAGGAACGGAGACCGAAATTATAAAATACTAGCTGTTCCTCGCAGTATTAATCGAATAGTTTGTGCCACTTGGGAACAGTGTATATTAGAATAGTGAATCAATTTTTTCAAAATCAGGCTAGTTATAATAATCACATACAACATATTCAAATTTTACCTAAAATTTTGAGTCACATAGGGAGATACACGTTTATTGATTAATTATGTGAAAAATAACGTTTATGATCAACCTACTATGAGTGCAAAACATGGCAAATCATAAAAAAAGCGCGAGTAAGCGAGCGCGAAAATTTTGAGCTTTTTATTCGTTTATTGGTGTAGCTACGTGGAAAAGAAAAGAAGTTTATGATCGATCTCTGTGTGCAAAACTTGTAAAATTACGAGTGCGAGCGCAGCGAGCGCGAAAATTTTAAGCTTCTCCGATATATTATACACATGAGGAAATAGAATTTAGTATTTAAAAGACGCGAGCGTAGCGAACACGAAATTGTTTGGTAAAAATTAGATATTAATGAAATTCCTCAGCGTGCTAAAATAGGTAATATCACAAAGGCGTGAGCAAAGCCGGGTATTCTGGTGTAGGGAAAGAGGGTTTCGGGGCTCTGCCCCCTTCCCTTGGCTTGTCTCCGCCTGTTACTACAGGCGCGTCCTTAGGTTTATGTGGAAATCCCAATTGTTTTGGCTGTCACTGAAGGGGTCTCCGAGGGTCACCCTGAGTCTGGGCGATCAGGCACTGCCAGTTGAGACACTTGATTGCCCAAGGGAGGCCCAGCGAGCCGATCAGCGACCAAGACTCGCCCCAGTGAGCAAAGCTGGCACAAAAATGACGAACTATTTGTGGCCGTATGTATGACAAAAGAAGTAAAAGTAATATGGATCCATTGAGTAGATAGATATACGAAGCAGCCAATAATAAAAAGGCGCGAGCGTAGCTAGCGTGATAATTTCAAGTTATTTCTTGAAATGTTTGTTATTTACTCATAGAAAACAATATATTATGCGCCTTATCCTTCATTCAACAAGCAATAACAGAACAAGGGTGTGAGTATTTCTAGTATGTGTATAATAATTGTGTGTTTAAAAACACGATACCATTATAAAGACGCGAGCGAAGCGAGCGAGGAAATGTTGAGATATTTATTTATATTTAGCATATAAAACATATGAAAATGACAAATGGAACTATAAAACCTTTGGTTGAAATGAGCCCAGGGGGGGGGGGGGCATGACCCCCATGACCCCCCCCCTGGATCCGCGCTTGCATAAGCATACCTACCCATTAAAAAAATAATTTATGAAACCGATCCACAATTGCCGGAGATATTGCGTAACATACATACAAAAAAAAACATTCAGGCCGAGTGGAGCACCTCCTCTTGAAGTTGATTGAAAAACTTTAAGAGCCGTAGGAATACGATATAAATTGACCATTATTAAACCAGTTAAGCGCGTTCTTCTTTGTGACTGTTTAGTCCAATAGGACTCTAGTTGGGTTGTAGTTTTTGAAATTATTCATATTTTTTCCATCCTATTACACACTTGAGTTATTGATTTTATAATTAACTAGCTTTCGCCCGCGACTTCGTCCGCGCGGACTACAGTTTATCGCGAAAAAAGCATTCTATGTTCTTCTAGAATATTAAAAACCAATCCAAAAGTATAGCACCAACGCTCTTTATGCCTTTTGACAGACTTGTTATTATTTCGTTTTCATGGCAACCGATCCTTACAGCGAGTAATCGTCATTTTCCAGTTATCCCATGGAAACTTACAATTTTCCGGTATAAAAAGTATCATACGTTGGTCTCTATATTGTACAGTACCTATTTACAAAATCCGTCTAGCCGTTATCGCGTTAAAACTCCCCAAACATTCAAACAACGTTTTACTATTATATATTGGTGTTGATTTTCATATTGATTTTTTAGATATGATCCCTGGTGGCATCCATCTTTCTTTTCACTGTAAATCCATATTAATATTATATAAGCGAAATTAACTTCATCTGTATGTTTGCCTGTTCATTTGTTACCTTTTTACATCAAAACAGTTAAACCAATCATGATGAAATTTGGAATGGAGATAGTCTGAACCATGAGGACGGACATATAATACTTTTTAACGCGATAAACTTTAGTCCGCTCGGACGTAGTCGCGGACAAAAGCCAGTATTTACATATAGTCCTCATTATGAGCCCTTACTCGACAGGGTTTATTTTTTTCGCCGCGACAATATGGCGTCTGGCTGCCGCCATATTGTTTACTCTCGGGTGACATATCATAGAGCGCTATGCGGTCAAAAAATTTTGTCATGCTCGTCAAGGGACAGGTTAAGCAAGAGAGGTGATGCACCTCGGGAGCCGATTTTCGTAAATATTTTCAATTTTATTTTACATTTTAAATAATCTTACGATTTTTAAGAAAAACTGATTTCACAGAAGAATTTTTATGTTTGTTGGGACTACACATTTTTTTTGGTAAATGTATCTTTGATAGAAACTGAATGAAAATAATTAATTCCAACGACGGGAACATCAAAACGGGTGTTTTTTAGGAAACTTTACGGTTTTTTCTATCAAGCTAAACTTATTTAATCGGGTTTCGATGAACACATCTGGATAAAGTATTTTGTGAACATTTATAAAACATAAAAAAAAAAGTCAATTAACTGTTTTCTAAGGTCTAGTTTTAAATATTCGTGAGGACGAATCGTCAAATTTGGAGCACATTACAAATCCATTAAGCCGTTAAGGTTATAGGATATACATACATCCGAAAACATAACCCTCCTTCAGGGCAGTAATCTTAAAAAAAAACTTAAAACCCAAGTTTCATGACATGTTTATGCAACCAATGCAATGCCATTTGCCATTTGCATTTGCAAAGCAAAGACTCAATTAAAAAAAGAATCATCCAAATCAGTTCAGTACTCTATAATAATTATTCAATTGAATTTATGACATGTAGGTAAACTTTGTAACAGAGCTAGCAGCAAACTATAAATAAATTAAACTTGAAATTTTGATTACCTTCTCATCTTTCTTTTTTTGAACTTTGACTGGTTCCATTTTGATATCACAAATAAATTCAGTATCATCTTCTTTACCAATTGCATTATCAAAGTCATCTACATATTTTTTTATATGGTCACTGTACGTAATATCTGCTTTATTATCATCGTCAGCTTCAATATCGGGTAAT
Organism: Alsophila aescularia; assembly: GCA_946251855.1. Classification (NCBI taxonomy): domain Eukaryota; kingdom Metazoa; phylum Arthropoda; class Insecta; order Lepidoptera; family Geometridae; genus Alsophila; species Alsophila aescularia. The sequence goes on from OX276373.1 coordinate 65,334,620, forward strand.
ACTTCATCAGTGTACATAAGTAAAGCTTTACTGTCATCGTCATAAACAATATTGGGTACTTCATTGGTGTCAATTAGTGTTTTTTCTTCTTGAATCTCTGAGGCACGTTCTATTTTGATATCCCATTCTAGGTCTATGTCAGTAGCTTCGTTCTTGTCTTTTCTTATGTTATTGGTGTTAACATGTTTTTTCTTTGCTTTCTTTCGGGTGCTCTCTTTTATTTCAAAATCGTAGATGGTTTTTGTTGTTGTTGTCAGTTTTGACAGAGACAGTGGTGGTGTTTCCTAAAAATAAAACATAATTTTTTAATAATATTTATGTCACCGTTAATGTGTGTAAATCAGTTAATATGCACATTAACTAGGTAATCTGCACATTACTTGGTTGAGCCCACTAAAGTGCAAAAAATAATTTCTCAAAATAATGCTCAATGGGACTTACATAATGCCTAAAAGCGTGCTTTGTGAATTTTTAATTCTTCACCTTATAAATCATGTATTGCGGCGGTTGGGACCTTAACTTGTCGCCCCACAAAATCTTCTAATGAACACAATGCTACTAATAAATAAGACTCAAGGATAGCCCGGAGTCCCTGCTTACTTCTGACAGTTATTTACGATAAGCGATAAGGCCGCCTATTGTACAACATTAGATTTTATGTATCATTACTGTTATGTTGTTTTTTTATTGTAATGTGTTCAATAAAAAGTTATTGTATTGTATTGTTATTTACGTTACAAGTCTAATACAACAACAACATGCTTAGAACAACTAAATGTCTATTTTTCCACGGCGGCCGGGACACGAATTAGAACTACTTCCTCGTATCCTACAGAGTTAAAATTTTGCATGTCGGTTCAGTTCTGATAACTATGCATTTTATGGTAAGCATGACCTGAATCGACATCCAGGAACAGCTCCAGATAAAGGAACTCTTCAACGGTCAAAAGCACAATCACAAAATTTTATATATGCATTCTATTATGATAGCCTGTTTGAAGTTTCACCATGACATGGCTGCAGCACTCCGGGTTGGCTCCTGACTTGGGAACTCCTCATCGGTTAACAGCACAGACACAAAATTTTGTATATGCATTATATTGAAAACCAGTTTGAAATTTCACCATGACATGGCTGCTGCACTCCAGGATGGCTCCTGATTAGGGAACTCCTCAACAGCTAACAGCATAGGCACAAAATGTTGTATACACATTTAATTGTGATAGCCCATTCTAAGTTTTATCATGACAAAACTTTTTTTAAATGTCTTTCTATTAACTTATTTACATATTAAAAGTTTTTTTTTAAGACGCTATCTCAATAATTTAGTCATGCATGCAGTCAATCTCAGGAGGACCAAGAAATGCTACCTGCCATTTTCGGTGATGATGAGCTTTACTTTATTTGATTTTGTGGTGTATCTACTTCTGATCTCGTAATAATAATACAATCAACAGTAACTATAACGAAATTTTAATTTTATGTTCGTGCTATAGTGATAGAAGTGTTTTTATTTGTTTAAAAAAATATTTATGTATTTTTTAATAAAAAAATATGGCAGAAAATGATGTTATAAGTTTAATTTGAATTGCCAGGCATTATTTCAATAAAATATTTACTAGTAATAAGCCATAGTTTCACAAGTCCAAAACGTGCTTTACTCTTTTTCTCAAAAAGTTTAATCTGGTTCTACTATTGTCAAATATGGAGTTTATACTCCACATTACGATTAAAATTAAGCGTAATAATTGAAGTTTTTTTTTCGGTCTTTGTTTCAATTACTGTAGAATGACTCATGTTCTTTGCTTGAATAAAACTTATGAATTCATTGGAATTATTTATTTAATTTGTTAAACAATAGATTAGTATTTTTTATAGAAATCTACACTCTGAACACCAGGGAATGCACATTTTATTTGCTTGTCTTTTTAAATAAGGTTAGTTTAAGACAAAGTGTTTAATTCTCTCTCTTCTGCATTTTACCAGTGTAGCATCCGTTAATGAGCAGATTACCTAGGTAAAGTGTGGATATTTGCTACTTTATGGTATAATTTCGCACTTTAACATATCTTAGTAATGTGCAGACTACCTAGTTAATGTGCAAATCAACATATTTCGCACTCTAACAGTAACATTTAGAATTAATAATGTTTATCTACATTAACATGCTACAAAGTCCTGAGAATCATTTTTAAAAAAACATTCAAGTTCCAACTGTGGGCATAACGCCCATCTACCTATAACAGGTAGATGTAGACAACTTACAGTTCCATACATAAACTGCATCAACACTTCCTGTGCTCTTCGTAGTTGAGTTCGGAACATTTTGAACATTTTCAACCTTGCAATGCATTCCCAGCATAATTTGATATCATCCAAGCTCTGAAAATAAAGTACAAAAAAACAGTTCTTATTTGTTGCATAGTAGGTACCTTTGACACGCATCCAACTCCGTTTACATACTAAACAAAATTAACGAGTATGTATTGTCGGGAAGACAATACTTGTAGCAATAAGGCACATTTTACGGCTTAACTTTCCAAAAATTACAGGTAGCTAGAAAGCTGTATTTTTTTGCTAAGGTAGTCCTACACATAGCAAGCCTAGATCAGAAATGGCGTATTGCGATACCCAATAGTTTTCGAGATAAAAATATTTGAATATTCCATAATTATCGCTATTTAGACTATACAAATGCACTTCACTTTACTATACTTTTTGTTTTATAGCATTTATGGAGTAGCCATACCACAAAAACACTTTAAAATCGCTAATCAACAGTCAATTTCACTACATTGCCAGTTGATTGACATTGACATTGAAAAAAAATTTACATTATTGTCATTTTTGGTTAGGTTCTAAAAAGGTCATAGAACTGACACAGAGCACCCCAACATGAGTAGGTTAGGTTCTAAAAGAGTCACAGAACTGACACAGAGTACCCCAACATGAGTAGGTTAGGTTCTAAAAGGGTCACAGAACTAACACAGAGCACCCCAACATGAGTAGGTTAGGTTCTAAATGAAACACAGGACTGACAGAGAGCACCCCAATGCCACCAGTACTTGTGGCCCCTACCCCTAGAGTGTGTATATAAAAAGTGCGGAGCCAGAAGCTCGCGTGGGAGGTCCTGAGTGGGCGAAGCGACGCTCAGGGGCGACCTCGCGAGAGTTCTGGCGAGAGCCCATACCGAAGACAAATTTTTATTCCTTTTTCAACCTACCACACCCCTCTCAGTGTCAATTCTTTACATTTTTTTGGAAACATATACTTGTTTTTTTTATTTGTTATCGCCATCCCCCCTTCTATATCCCCCCTCCCCTCCCTCCTTCACCCCTCTACAACTTACATATATTGAAAAGCCCTTCCGAAAGTCCTTCCCATTTTACTGAATCAAATTGGCACTTACAACGACAAAACATTGACTTTCGTTTCCGATGATATCTAAAAATGTTTTGGAGTTTTCACCCAGCAGGACCATTCGGCGGCGATCATTGCATAAGCACCCGTGGCACATTAGGTTGTATTCTGTCTTTACTCCATCCATTTTGCTCGTAGATTTTGCTGGATAAAATAAACTTATAACATTGGACTTCGACGCAAGAAGAATTTTATTTTAGAACATCGTGCCAAGACATTTCAATGGCCATATCTGAGATTATCTTTCAGACTTTACCAGGGTTCGCAATAATTATTGTAGATTTTACATTACAGTACATTGTATTCATTCAAAGTAGAATAAGGTCGGGCTGAATCACAATCACAAAAAATCACAACAAAATCAATTTTTCCACTTTTTTTTTTGTTTTCAATTGTCTATTTGACGTTTCTGCCAGAGTCTTGGGGCGCGTTCACTTACTACGTTCGAGGTCGCACGCGTACACTCGAAATCACAGGGCTGTGTTCACTTACAAGCTATGGTATCGGGCTGCTGATGATTGAGCGTTAATCGCACGGCAGCCCGATTCCATAACTTGGCTTCAATCGAATTCTCAGTATCGCAGCCACTAATGCCTTGCGATAGAGACGAATTTGCTATGAAAAAAGTGATAATCCGATTGTAGCCAAGTTATGGAATTGGGCCACCGGAGATAGTGAACGACTTTGGACGTCCACATACAACTGAAATCTGTCAAGTGTCAGTTTCATGCTATTCCTCCCCTCCACTACTATTTTTCGGATGACCCCGGGCTGTGTTCACTTACACGCTCGAATCATCCGTGCGATTATCGCTCGATCATCCGGAGTTAGTGAACGACTTTGGACGTCCACATTGAACTGACAACTGTCAATTTCATACTATTCCTCCCCTCCACTTCTATTTTTCGGATGATCCAGCGAACGCCCGACGACACCGTGAACGATTTCGAGTGTACGCGCGGGTGATCCGTGCGTCCTCGAACGTATAAGTGAACGGGCTCCAGGCGAACGCCCGGACGACGCTGTGAACGATTTCGAGTGTACGCGCGGGTGATCCGTGCGTCCTCGAACGTTTATGTGAACAGTGGCCCAATTCCATAACTTGGCTACAATCGGATTATCACTTTTTTCATAGCAAATTCGACTCTATCGCAAGGCATTAGTGGTTGCGATACTGAGAATTCGATTGAAGCCAAGTTATAGAATCGGGCTGCAGGCCCCAGGGGCCTGTTTCAATTGTCTATTTGACGTTTCTGCCAGAGTCATGGGGCGCGTTCACTTACTACGTTCGAGGACGCACGCGTACACTCGAAATCCCAGGGGCCTGTAAAGTTAAAGTGCGGTTCGGTTAATGCCACTTGGACCATTCATTGCCACCGATCACTCGTTTCGAATTCACTACGCTCAGTGTGCATGTCAAATGACGTCGTCAAGGCGATAGGCACTTCACTTTAACTCAACCGCACTGAAACAATATTTTACTAGGAAATACAAAACCGGTAATTCAAAATCGGAATTTACAAGGAATTCAGTAGCAATGAGTTTTCGTCAACCGAAGAACACCCGGTGCGTTCATTGCATTTACTATCTAGCAGTATTTGGTTAGTGAAGATCATTGATAATGCATAGTTACTATGAAACTTATACTTCTAACACCTTGTTTCATGTTTTATCGTGCCATGAAATTGTGTTGTTTTTGTGAAAGGTAGGTTTAATGACATGTATGTATGTGGTATTTCATAGAACCTACCTATCTATTTCATAGCTAGAGTAGGATTTCAACCCTAAATAATACCTACTGGTATTAAAATCTAGTAGTTTTCTTACAAAAACTAGTTATGTGAAGTTCTACTAACGAGGGGTCAATACAAATATAAGCAAAAGAAAATCAAGTGTAAGTATTAAATATCATGTAATAATGTTATAATTTTCACATAAATTGAGATTTACACTATCCTATGAGCTCGGAAAGCGGAGATCTATACATTCTTATGAACTGCAGTTCTGTGTGCATCCAACTGAAACAAATGTATCATATTATTAGTATAATCAAATAGATTCAACATTTAATATAGTTAGGTACTTGTCTATCAAGTCCTAGCCTATAATTATCAACTGTCGAGCTCCCATTTTTCTCCAAGACTTGAGATTTGTGAATCTACAACGATACATAAGACTTAGATAGATACAATACACTTCTATATAGGTACAAAGCAATAGATTTTATCTAGAAATACATTTCTAAATCGCAAATATATTTCTTTCTTCGTTTTTTGGCGTTTTAATTATTTATTGATTTAATTGTTTTGCACAAAAGTAGTGTACAAGGAATTACATGTTTTCATTCACAGCATTTTTACTCGACGGCAAAGATTATTTTCAGTTGAAGTTTAACTTTACCTGAGAAGCACTATAGTCACTATACCTATAGGAACATGGTATTTTTAAACAGGCAGTCGTAATAATTATTTGAAGTAGGTAAGTAGCTACATTATTGCTGCGAAATAATATCAATGTTTAGATTTTCTTTCAGAGACGTACAATCTACAAAAAGGTTATTAGCCTATTATTAGATCACTACAAAACTTACGATGCTAATTAGTTTTAATTATACTTAGTATCTACACGGGAACAAAATTTTAGATAGATAAAAAGCGAGAGAAAAAAACAGAAAATAAATTCAGACGATGATTGTTGCCTGGCACGCCACCCACAGATCACACCGTTTTGTCATACTAGTGTGACCACGAGTAATTTTATCTACTCATGGTCACACCAGTGTGACCACGAGTAATAACTATTCCTCGTGGTCACACCACGACACAAGGCTAAGACGTATCGAGTTATTATAATATTTAAAATAGTCACAAATTACCAGGAGAGCAGAAACCCTTAGGAGGTTAGAGGTTGGAGGGGAGGGGAAGGGAAGGGAAGGGGGAGTAAGGGGACGTGGAGTGGGGAGTATCTGGAGTGGGGGGAGGGGAAGTAAGAGTAGTGGGGAGAGAAGGGTGTTAGGGGTGGGAGAGCGAAGTAAGGGGAGTGAGAGGAGGAGAGTGGGGGGGGGATGTGGGGAGGGTTAGGTTAAGTGTTAAAATAGTCACAAATTACCAGGAGTTCAGACAACTCTTCGGAGGTTGGAGATTAGAGAGGAGGAAAGGGGAGGGGGAGGGGAGTAAGGGGAGTGGGAGTGGGGGGGATTGTAGGAAGTTTTGAATGATAGCTGTCAAACTTAAAAGGGCTATAACTTGAAACTAATGATCCTAAACTAGTAGTTTTTTTACAGAAGTGATAGCTCTCATCGATATCTTCGTTTTGGATGACAGCTGTTAAACTTAAAAGGGCTATAAATCTGAAACTATTGATCTTAGACTAGTAGTTTTTTACAGAAGTGATAGTTCTCATCGATATCTTCGTTTTGGATGACAGCTGTTAAACTTAAAAGGGCTATAAATCTGAAACCATTGATCTTAGACTAGTAGTTTTTTTCAGAAGTGATAGATCTCATCGCGATATCTTCGTTTTGTATGACAGCTGTCAAACTTAAAAGGGCTATAACTCTAAAACTAGCAATACTAGACTAGTGGTTTCTTGACAGAAGTGATAGATCTCATTAATATCTTCTTTTTGCATGACAGCTGTCAAACTTAAAAGAGCTATAGCTCTGAAACTATTGATCCTAGACTAGTAGTTCCTTTACAGAAGTGATAGATCTTATGAATATCTGGCGACAGACTCGTGGTCACACCGTTTTGTCATACTAGTGTGACCACGAGTAATTATATTCCTCGTGGTCACACCACGACACGAGGCTAAAACGTATCGAACCACGAGTCCGTCGCCAAAATATCTTCCTTTTGGATAACAGCTGTCATAGTTAAAAGGGCTATAGCTCTAAAACTAACGATCCTAGACTAGTAGTTTCTTTACAAAAGTGATATACGAGTATCTCATCGATATCTTTGTTTCATATGACAACTGTCAAATTGACAGATGATAGCTGTCAAACGTCAAAACATGCAGTATTGACAGCTGATGTCAGAAATCACAAGCAATGTCAAAAATGACCTGTTATATATATTTAAACTGAAAATGGAGCAGTTAATACAGCAATTTTTTGCTTATAGTAACTACGCATAGTTTCGTATAAATCCGTGTACTATGTAACTTTTTACCTTGCCTTTCTTTTTCGACATCAGCTATCAATACTAGATGTTATAACGTTTGACAGCTGTCATATGAAATTAAGATCTTGATGAGATCTATCCCTTACGTAAATAACTATTAGTCTAGAATTACTAGTTTCAGATGTATAGCCCTTTTAAGTTTGACAGATGTCATCCAGAACGAAGATATCGATGAGATCTATCACTTCTGTTAAGAAATTACTAGTCTGTGATCATTAGTTTCAGAATTAAAGCCCTTTTAAGTTTGACACCTGACATCCAAAACAAAGATATCGATAAGATCTACCTCTTCTGTAAAAAAAACTAATTGTCTATGATCATTAGTTTCTGAGTTATATCCCTTTTAAGTTTGACAGCTGTCAACTAAAAGGAAGATATCGATGAGATCTATCACTTTTGTACAGAAACTACTAGTCTATGATCATTAGTTTCTGAGTTATAGCCCTTTTAAGTTTGACAGCTGTCATCCAAAATGAAGTAATCGATGAGATCTATCACTTCTGTAAAGAAACTGCTAGTCTAGTATTGCTAGTTTTAGAGTTATAGCCCTTTTAAGTTTGACAGCTGTCATCCAAAACGAAGATATCGATGAGATCTATCACTTCTGTAAAGAAACTACTAGTCTATGATCATTAGTTTCTGAGGATACTACTAGTCTAGTATTGCTAGTTTCAGAGTTATAGCCCTTTTAAGTTTGACAGCTGTCATCCAAAACAAACATATCGATGAGATCTATCAGTTCTGTATAGAAACTACTAGTCAATGATCATTAGTTTCCGAGTTATAGCCCTTTTAAGTTTGACAAAGATATCGATGAGATCTATCACTTCTTTAAATAAACTACATTAGGTCGATAAGGTCGAAAATCGTCTGTTCCTCCACTTCCCCTGCCCCTCCCCTCACTTCTCTCACTCACCCATCACTTCCTACTGCCCTTCCCCTCATCCACCCCGCCACTCACGTTCCCCACACCCCTTTGCCACCACTCCCCCACCCTATGCTTTCCAAAAATTCCCACCCTCACCCCACCCGTTCACCACCAATTCTCACTTTTACTTCCCCTCCTCCCCACCATTCCTTCACTTACCAACTTGTCACGAGGCGGTCCCAGAGTTTGGGTTGCTCCCACTAGCCCAGGACCCAAACCTCAGTGACACAGAATTACAGGAACTATTGGAAGCACAGGAACAGGAGGAGATGATCAGACTTTTGTACTTTGACGATGCGGATTAAAATAACCTCTTATGTAGGTATTATCGTTTATATATTTACAAGTGTAATTCAACTGGTTATAAACTTATTTATGTATTTTATATCATATTTCCCTTTTACTCCAAAAATCAATGTAAATATGTCAGGATATTTGTATTTAGAATGAATAATCAACTATCAAAATGAAAAGAAATGGATTATGAGAGAATTAAGAGATCAAAAGAGTATTATTATGAAAGAGGTTTTGACCTTGTCACAAACTCACCCTCCTCTCACTTACACTCCACACTTCACACTCACTCCTCCTACTTCCCCGCATACCATACCCACCTCGCCTTCCCCCCACTCCCCCTCCCTCCCCTCACTTAACCACTCCCCCTCCCCTCACTTCCACTCCCCCTTCCCCCACTCTCACTTTTCCACAAACTGTCACTTTGGCACCTGTCACTTTGGCACCTGTCACTTTGGCACCTGTCACTTTGGCACCTGTCACTTTGGCACCTGTCACTTTGACACCGGTCACTTTGACACCTGTCACTTTGACACCTGTCACTTTGACACCTGTCACTTTGAAACCTGTCACTTTGACACCTGTAACGTTGACACCTGTCACTTTGACACCTGTCACTTTGGCACCTGTCACTTTGACACCTGTCACTTTGACATCTGTCACTTTGACACCTGTCACTTTGACATCTGTCACTTTGACACAAATTAATTATTGCATATAATTATGTCGATAAGTAATTGGTATTATGTTTTCCCACACTGCTGTGACTACGAGTCTTATATTTTGTAGTTTACTCGTTGTCACACCAAGCAGTGTGACCACGAGTAAAAATAATTCCTCGTGGTCACACTAGTGTGACAAAACGCTGTGACCACGAGTCCGTCGCCCAGATAATCACTAGAACATAAAACCCGGCAAAATTTGAAATAGTTATTTGTTATGCAAGGCTGCAAAGTGATTTTTTGGCGAGAGTACTTTTATTGAATCCTGAGCGTAGCGAGGGTTTCAAAAGTACGAGACGCCAAATAACTTCGCTGCCGTGCGCAACACAAAACTTTTCACCTCACTACAGCGAGAAAAATGCTAGGTGCAAGAAAAACAGCTAAAATAATATATTATATTAGTGATTAAAATAATAATAAAAAATGAGCCGTCGTGGGATTCCTGGCAGATGTGTAAACATAATAGAATAGAGTCGAACAGAATCGAATAGAATAGATTCGAAAAGAGAGGAATAGAGTCGAATAGGGTTGAATAGGGTTGAAAAGAGTCAAATAGAGTCAAATTGAAACGAAAAGAGTCGATTAGAGTTGAGAAGAGTAGAATAGAGTAGAATAGAGTAGAATAGAGTAGAATAGAGTAGAATAGAGTAGAATAGAGTAGAATAGAGTAGAATAGAGTAGAATAGAGTAGAATAGAGTAGAATAGAGTAGAATAGAGTAGAATAGAGTAGAATAGAGTAGAATAGAGTAGAATAGAGTAGAATAGAGTAGAATAGAGTAGAATAGAGTAGAATAGAGTAGAATAGAGTAGAATAGAGTAGAATAGAGTAGAATAGAGTAGAATAGAGTAGAATAGAGTAGAATAGAGTAGAATAGAGTAGAATAGAGTAGAATAGAGTAGAATAGAGTAGAATAGAGTAGAATAGAGTAGAATAGAGTAGAATAGAGTAGAATAGAGTAGAATAGAGTAGAATAGAGTAGAATAGAGTAGAATAGAGTAGAATAGAGTAGAATAGAGTAGAATAGAGTAGAATAGAGTAGAATAGAGTAGAATAGAGTAGAATAGAGTAGAATAGAGTAGAATAGAGTAGAATAGAGTAGAATAGAGTAGAATAGAGTAGAATAGAGTAGAATAGAGTAGAATAGAGTAGAATAGAGTAGAATAGAGTAGAATAGAGTAGAATAGAGTAGAATAGAGTAGAATAGAGTAGAATAGAGTAGAATAGAGTAGAATAGAGTAGAATAGAGTAGAATAGAGTAGAATAGAGTAGAATAGAGTAGAATAGAGTAGAATAGAGTAGAATAGAGTAACACAGAGTAGAATAGAATTTAAAATGAAAAGAGACGAATAGAGTCGAGTAGAGTGGAGTAGAGTTAAGTAGAGTCGCGTAGAGTCAAGTAGAGTCGAATAGAGTGAAGTAGACTTGATTAGAGTCGAGTAGAGTCGAGTAGAGTCGAGTAGAGTCGAGTAGAGTCGAGTAGAGTCGAGTAGAGTCGAGTAGAGACGAGTAGAGTCGAGTAGAGACGAGTAGAGTCGAGTAGAGACGAGTAGAGTCGAGTAGAGTCGAGTAGAGTCGAGTAGAGTCGAGTAGAGTCGAGTAGAGTCGAGTAGAGTCGAGTAGAGTCGAGTAGAGTCGAGTAGAGTCGAGTAGAGTCGAGTAGAGTCGAGTAGAGTCGAGTAGAGTCGAGTAGAGTCGAGTAGAGTCGAGTAGAGTCGAGTAGAGCCGAGTAGAGCCGAGTAGAGCCGAGTAGAGCCGAGTAGAGCCGAGTAGAGCCGAGTAGAGTCGAGTAGAGTCGAGTAGAGTCGAGTAGAGTCGAGTAGAGTCGAGTAGAGTCGAGTAGAGTCGAGTAGAGTCGAGTAGAGTCGAGTAGAGTCGAGTAGAGTCGAGTAGAGTCGAGTAGAGTCGAGTAGAGCCGATTAGACTCGAGTAGTGTCGAGTAGAGTCAAAAAGAGGCGAATAGAGTCAAGTAGAGTAAAATAGAATATAAATTAGTACTTAATAAAGTATTTTCAGTGAATTGTCGGTATAGAAAATTATTGAATAGAAAGGTTCGAATTTTAAAAACTCTTTCCACGCTAGCGGGTAAAATGCAATTTTGCACTCAGATTTCGAATGACAAACAGAATCTTTCCGAGCTTGTGAGGTGAAAAGTCCTTTTCTGCTATAAGTATTTGTAGGCTAGGTTTAGCTTAATTCTGCCGCATAGTTACCGGTTTCCCGGTATTAGTGTTGATTGCGGGTGCTTGACGGGTGCGCGTTAACTGTTTATTGAATTCCAAAACTTTCACTACCTTCAAGCGCACCCGCAATGGGTGCTCGGTGGCAATCACTCAACCTCACTCCTTATGGAATCAGCCTGCAGATCGGCGTACGACGCGTCGTCGGGCGTTCCCCTGTGTCATCCGAAAAATAGTAGGGGAGGGGAGGAATAGTATGAACCTGATACTTGACAGTTGTATGTGGACATCCAAAGTCGTTCACTAACTCCGGGGGAGCGTTCACTTACATGTTCGAGGACGCACGGATCATCCGCGCGATCGCTCGAAATCGTTCACGGCGTTGTCGGACGTACGCCTGGGTCATCCGAAAAATAGTAGGGGAGAAATAGTATGAAACTGACACTTGACAGTTGTCAGTTCTATGTGGACGTCCAAAGTTGTTCTCTAACTCTAGATGATCGAGCGATAATCGCACGGATGATTCGAGCGTGTAAGTGAACAAAGCCCAGCGGCCCGATTACATAACTTGGTTACAATCGGATTATCACTTTTTTCATAGCAATTTCGACTCTATCGCAAGGCATTAGTGATATCGATACTGAGAATCCGATTGAAGCTAAGTTATGTGGTCGGGCCCCTGATGATCGAGTGATAATCGCACGGTTGATTCGAGCGTAGTGAGTGAACACAGCCATGTAGTCAGCTTCGCGTTAAAAAGTCCTCCTGCCTCCCGATTCAGAACCTTTCGATAACGAATCGAATCGATTCGTTTCGATATTGTGAATGAAAAATGTATTGAATTGAACGATTTCAAACCGAATCCACGGAATAAATAATACCATATCGTTCGACAACTGAGTTATCGAAGGGTTCTGAATAGCGGGCGATTCGGTTCGCTATCGAAAGGTTCTGAATCGGGGCGGCAGATTAATATGATGAATTTTACAAACATGTGAGAACTACACTACATAAATGAATTAAATATATATACATACATATGTACTATAATTTATAAAACTACAATATCGTCCCCGTAGAGCAAAAACTAACAAATAGGGACTTTTGTAATAACGTAACTTAAAAAAAAAACAAAAAAGAAAAATCATATTTTTTTAATTTGGCGTTTCATTAAAAACTGATTTTGGATCATAATTACCTGCCTTTTTTGTATAGTGAAATCAGATTTTATTAAAACCTTTTTAATTAGGACTTATTTATTCAAATACAAGTTAGTTAATTTTCGCTCACTTGAAATGTTATTATTTAGAATTTGTAGCTAATTTAAGTTCCTTTAGTGAAATATTACTTAAAATTTGCGTGAGTATTATGGTGATCATGAAATGTTAATGACATTTCGCTTGTTTTTTTTTGTTTAAATCTAATTTATATCATGAGTTGTCAACTAAAATTAACAATAAATTGAAATTAAAACTATGAATTTCGGCAGTTTCAATTAAAAAATTAAATATAAATTATGTAAGTAGGCAATAAATAAGACAAATAAAATAAAATCATGCATTACCTTTATTAAAAAGTGTTTCAAAATTATGTAAAAATTACAAAAGAACAGTTTCATCGAAACATTCTCCGCTAGTAACATCTGGTCCGCCTATTTTATCGACTGCAGATTTGCTAGTAGGTAGGGAATAGTAGCACGGATGCAGCTCATGAGGAATAATTCCTTTAGTACAAAGACCTATCAGGTCTTTCTTTTTGGCCTCCGTAATAGGAAGAGCACTGGGGTGTGCCTTTGGAATAATAAACTGTTTTAAGTTTGACGTAATGGCTTCTCGGTTTCTGTTACGTTCATCTGTATTATTGTCAACTCGTTGGGAGGTTTTCTTTTTTCTTGTTCACCTGTAATTCCTCTGTTTTCAAGACATCCAGTTCAAGGTAAGGTCCTTCATGAGTATAGCAGAATTGTATTATACCCGGGCGCTTTCTTTTGAATCTTAGGCATTTTATTTTTAGCCACATTACTTTAGTTTCGTTCTCATCCTTGCTTGTGTTTTTGACAAATGATTCATTTATAGCTCTCACATCAAGAATATCATTGTAGACCAATTCATGAACATTATATGGGGGTGCAGTGTTCCTGTATCTTTTAGACCTTGCACGCATCATAATGGACTTCCAGTCAATCATGGAATAGATTGGTGAATGTCGTTGTTCTTTCTCAATGGCACTGTGCATGCAGTCTACCTCTATGTGTGTGTGCCCACTTTCTAGATATCTCTGCTCAAAAATCTCCAAATCATTATCTGACCGCTGAACTAAATGAACCAGGAAGGCTGCTATAAATTGGTTTCGATTTTGACCACCACATGATTCCTTTGACAGTGTTAGGAATTTGTGTAATCTACCAATTTATAGCCGTTGCTATTTCAACACTGCCTCGTTTGCCATTTGTTTCATTCCTTATTATACAGTATGCATCGTTTGGAGGTTTCGCAGTATGGATCGTATAATTTTGCACGTTCACTTTTCTCGTGTAATAGAGTACGCCGACACCACTTACCGGAATTTGTAAAGTAGACTGCATATCAGCCGTAACTACTAAATAGGTAGGGTCACGGATGGATCGCTCTTTGTCCATTTCTTTGGCAGCTTGACATTTATTCTTTCGTGCAATGTACGCATCATATTCTTCTTTCAAGTCTTGAGATTGACCTGAACCATCATAACGTGTGCATACCAAACACAAATCTTTTTTTGGTGAATAAAAAGATAGATTGAAATGGGTGCCGAAAATACGTTTATAGATAAACAAAGAACACGGTTCTTTATCTTCAGACTTCAGTCTTTCCTTGTACAGTTGGTACATTTTGGCAATTGATAATTTGCAGTCGAAATACTGCTTCTTTGATTTTTTCCTGCAATAATGCGATTCCATACGAGGGAAGTTGTTAATGTGATCTACTATTTGCAGCTTTGCCTCTGGACTAATTTTATTTGCAGGTGTTTTATGGCCACGTTTATCTTGTCCGGTATAGTTTCCAAGTTAGTCTTTATGTTTTAACGCCTCGTTAACAGGTCCGTTAGAAATGCATAATGTTTTCAGGAAAAAATCCTTACATAGGTACACGGCGTTCGACACCGTCTTTCTCAATCTTATATCCGAAATTAACAGTTCGGTGTTTGTCTTCCGCCAACTTTGACTCTTTTTACTGGTATCAATATTAGCTTTGATAGCAAATATTGTTTCTGTGAAGAAAATTCTTTCATTTTCCAATAGGCTTCATACATTCTAATGCGATCAGCTTCATCGAATGTATTTGTGCATTTGTAATGACACTTAATGTCACAATTTGTTGGTTTTCGATATTTAGCTGGCATCATTCCACCTTTTTTATTTTCATATGGTAAGCAACTATGCATTTTTCTTTTAGAAACATTCTTTTTCCATTTACTTGGGTCACTTTTTTCCATCGCTTGGGCTTGAGTTTCTCAACGTGATTTATATTAGAAACTGTAGAGAAATTGTTGGCATGTGAACGAGAAGGTGGAATAGCAGAAGGAAGATCATTAGACATACCACTTTCACATGGGCCTGTGGTTGTTAGATTCTGTGTGTTCTTTATCTTCACTATCACTTGAAGAAGTAGTGTATAATATTAATTTTCAATTCCTCACATAAGGTTCCTCGTCGCTATTGGGAATCCGTGAATCACTTGAGTCGGAGAATGGATCTGGGGTGCGATTTTTGAGTATCACCGAGTGATTAAATATCAGCGAAATGATAAAAAGTCACCGAATTCCCAAAAGTCGTATTTTTGAATTTCACTGGGTGATAAAAAATATCATACGTATGATTTCGTTTACGAGTGCCTCCCCCCACTCGTTTTGAAATCACCCGGTGATATTTTTGAAATTTCGTTCATAGTTTCTTATCTGCACCTACTTTTCATGTGTTGTTTTTCTTAAAATACGAACAACGAATGAGATATTACTAGCAGCAAGCCTAGTAGCAATACTAAAGATGACTCGTCAGCTGAAGATAGTGGGACTAAAGTTATGCTATGCATGAAGAGGCATTCTCAATGTCCGCTAAGAATGCCTCTCAAAGTTACTGGCTTTCGAGAATGTGAGGCTTTTTTCAGTGATAATAGGACAAGCGGCTTCCCTTCTCTATAGAAACAAAGGTAAGTCAATGTTTTATTGTCTTCTCCTGTTAGCTAGTAGGTACTAGCAGCGAACACACAGTTGATTCTTAACTGTAGACACAGATTCATTTTTCAGATTTCGCCTTCGGCGACCAAACGGACGATTTTTAATAAACTGTGTGATGATTTTTAGTAAAATTAAAACTGAAATATCACATACACTAAGCGTCTTCGCGGGGGGAGGGGGGGAGGGGGGGGGAGGGGTTAGCCTTCCACATCCCCCCACCCCCTCCCCTACTCGTGCCCGTCAATTCTATATATTCACCCCCCAGTGCATGGAGCGGCGAATATGATAAATACATTAAAAAAAATTGAAAAAAATATTTCAATAATTCATATCTCAGAGGGAGGGGGGAAGTTCAGCCCCCCCACTCTCAGGGGAACTCTTGTGAGAAACCCTCCGAAGGTTAAGGCATCGCAAAAATGTCCAAATATATGATACAAATTGTAAGCAAGTGTAAAAAGTAAAAAAAACATATTTCAGACAGGGGGGGAGATCTAGCCCCCCCCCCCCACTCTCAGGGAGGGTTGTACTCCCTCCCCCCTACACGTTCAATAAAAATCGTGGGTCAAGCTTCCGAAGTCATACCAAAGCTTGCTTGCTTGTTCAGTGAAGTGGATGTCACAAATTCATTTCTTCTTGAACAATCATAATATAATACAAAACTTAGCTTCAATCGGATTGTCAGTATCGATATCAATAATGCCTTGCGATAGAGTCGAAATTGCTATGAAATAAGTGATAATCCGATTGTAACCAAGTTCTGTAATCGGGCCGCAGATCTACCTATACCTATTTTTCGGCTTATTACGTACCTATTATTTATTCTGTGCTAATACCCTAACCATAACTCTGGTTGGCGCAAAGGGACCGTTCGGCCGCAAGTTTGTAGTACCAGAATTCAATTCCCAAGTGGAATGTTAACATGCTGCAATTAAAAAAAAAAGTGATGGCCATGTGAACATGTTGAATATGGGTGAGCTGAGACGGAAAGAGCCGACGAGCCACGAGCGAAAAACAGTCCTTGCACTGGGATGCTCCATGCAGTTCTCCCAGAGTGCTTTATCGGCATTGTAGCTGGTGCGGGTTTATGATATCTCAATATTGTAGGTAAGGGGCCCGTTCACATAAACGTTCGAGGACGTACGGATCACCCGCGCGTACACTCGAAATCGTTCACGGCGTCGTCCGGGCGTTCGCCTGGGTCATCCGAAAAATAGTAGTGGAGGGGAGGAATAGTATGAAACTGACACTTGACAGTTGTCAGTTGTATGTGGACGTCCAAAGTCGTTCACTATCTCCGGATGATCGAGCGATAATCGCACGGATGATTCGAGCGTGTAAGTGAACACAGCCAAGAGATGAGTTCACCGTTCGGTATCACCATAGAGAAAGGAATAGACATCAAGTTACTAAGTTACTTTATTTAAATTCGTTGATAGCATGTTGATAGACATTTAATAAGTACAATGGGTATCACCGTTCATATTGGACATAACAGTTCTGTTAATTTGGCATTGGAAAAGCGACTTTATTTTATTGAAGCCTACGATTGAATTTATATCATTCATCGGTCGTTTTTGCTAGTGGCAAAAATGGACGACATCACTCTCAAACGGCTGAATGGATTTTGATGAAATTTAGTATGGAGATAGCTTATACCCTGGAATAAAACATATAATAATTTTCATCATCACCATCATCATCATCGTCATCATCATACTTCACTCTCAAATAGATGAACGGATTTTGATAAAATTTGGAATTGAGATATGTAGCTTATACACTGAACACATAGGATACTTTTCATCATCATCATCATCACCACTATACTTCACTCTCAAACGGCTGAACGGATTTTGATAAATTTAGAATGGAGATAGCTTATACCCTGGAATAACATATAACCGCTCGGTTGTCCACGCGCTGAAGACCGCAGGACCAAACTGATAACCCAAAAAAAATATGGCCGACGCGACACATCTAACCTCAAACTGGTAATTGATTGTATATGCGTTGAGACTACAGGTACTTGATGGTCAACCCACAAAAAAAAAGAAGGTCGACGCGACACATCTGGCGGCAAACTGGGGATTTATTGGGTACGTGCCGAGATCACAGGTATCTGATTGTCAACCCACAAAAAAAAGAAGGTCTACGCGACACATCTGGCCGCGCCGACTTTGCGTAAACAAACAGTTTTTATGACCACTTCATTGAGCGCTTAGATAAACAAATTGGTGATTTATGGAGCTAAATAGGTACGGCACATATTTCAAGTGTTTATGTTGTGGGTTTCGAAGCAAAATAATTATATAAACACGCTTAGATTTAAATGATTATTGAGGTCAATAATGTTTAAAATCGAGTGGCAAAATTTACGTCGCTATCGAGTGGTCCGATGATCGATGAAAACAAAAAATTTGACTGTAGCGTTAGTTGCGATGATCAATGAAAACAAAAAAAGTTACTGTAGCGCATAGAATCAATCGAGCGGTTAGGATACTTTTCATAATCATACTTCACTCTCAAACGGCTTAACAGATTTTGATATAATTTGGAATAAATATATTTTTTATGTATTTTACATATTTTTTTATATGTAACGGCTAAACAGATTTTGATAAAATTTGGAATAGAGATAGCTTATACCATATAATAACATATAGAATACTTTCAACATCATCATAATAATCACGTTCACTGTCGCAAACGGCTATACGGATTTTGATGAAATTTGAATTTGATGATTTTTGGAGATAGCTTATACCATTTTATCATCATCATCGTCATCATAATAATCATCATCATTATCATCATCTTCATACTACACTCTCAGAAGGATGATCGGATTTTGAGGAAATTTGGAATGGAGATAGCAACCCTTGAATAACACTACTACTGAATAGTTTGGATCATCATCATACTTCACCATCATCTACATCTCTTCTTCCTTTCATTCTTTACTTTCAAACGGAAATTTGGATTGGAAATAGCTTTAACCCTCTTATCATCATCATCATACTTCACTCTCAAACGGCTGAACGGATTTTGATGAAATTTGGAATGGAGATAGCTTATACTCTGGAATAATACATAGGATACTTTTCATCATCATACTTCACTCTCAAACGGCTGAACGGATTTTGATAAAATTTGCTATTGAGATAGCTTATACCATGGACGAAAGTATATAATCAGTGCGTGTTGCCAGTGATGACATACGAGTACGGCACTGAGACGTGGTCGCTAACTATTGGTCTCATACACAAGCTCAGAATTGCGCAGCGTGCAATGGAGAGAGCTATGCTCGGTGTTTTACTACGTGATAGTATCTGAAATGAGGAAAACGTTTTGGCTTGCCATAGTTCACACACTCATGATACAGATACCGAGCAAAATAGGACTGCAGTGCAACATACTTTTCGTGAACCTAACGTTTTGGCTTCCCATAGTTCACACACTCATGATACAGATACCGAGCTTGTTGTCCAATCTGTTCTATAGTAGAACAGCATGGACAGAAAATACACAATTTGTTCGGATCCAATATGTCATACTGCTTAGTTGAACAGCTTGGACTTTTTGTCCAATCTGTTCTATAGTCGAACAAATAGTAGAACAGTTTGGACTAACCCAGCAAAATAGGACTGCAGTGTAAGATACTTTTCGTGAACCTAACGTTTTGGCTTCCCATAGTTCACACACTCATGATACAGATACCAAGCAAAATAGGATTGCAGTGCAAGATACTTTTCGTGAACCTAAAGTTTTGGCTTCCCATAGTTCACACACTCATGATACAGATACCGAGCAAAATAGGACTGCACTGCAAGATACTTTTCGTGAACCTAACGTTTTGGATTCGCATAGTTCACACACTCATGATACAGATACCGAGCAAAATAGGACTTGAAATTTAGTACGGAGATAGCTTATACCCTGGAATAAAACATATAATAATTTTCATCATCACCATCATCATCGTCGTCATTATCATACTTCACTCTCAAATAGATGAACGGATTTTAATAAAATTTGGAATTGAGATATGTAGCTTATACACTGAAATAACACATAGGATACTTTTCATCATCATCATCATCATCATCATCACTATACTTCACTCTCAAACGGCTGAACGGATTTTGATGAAATTTAGAATAGGGATAGCTTATACTCTGGAATAATACATAGGATACTTTTCATCATCATACTTCACTCTCAAACGGCTGAACGGATTTTGATAAAATTTGCTATTGAGATAGCTTATACCATGGACGAAAGTTTATAATCAGTGCGTGTTGCCAGTGATGACATACGAGTACGTCACTGAGACGTGGTCGCTAACTATTGGTCTCATACACAAGCTCAGAGATGCGCAGCGTGCAATGGAGAGAGCTATGCTCGGTGTTTTACTACGTGATAGTATCTGAAATGAGGAAAACGTTTTGGCTTGCCATAGTTCACACACTCATGATACAGATACCGAGCAAAAAATAACTGTAGTGGATACTTTTTGTGAACCTAAATCAACATCTCTGACATAAAAGAAGAAACTTTTTCAGCTCTCAAGCATGGTCAGTCAGTTAAAAGAGATACTGATACTACTAACTCTACAGTCGAAGAAAATGAGTTTGAGGTCTTCGGTAAACACGTCGGTCTTCAAATGAAATCTTTACCCTTACTATTGGCATTAGAAGCCCAGGAACACATTTAACTTTACTTACGACGACATCACTTTCAACACGCATCTGGACAATTAAGTTTCACCAGGACGCCAGAGTCACCATATGCGGCAGAGTCGCCATATGCGGCAGAATCGCCATTATAGTAATGCCAGTAGGGACAATTTTGAAGAGCAAGGAACTGAGTCTATTTCCTTGCCCATTTAACTCACACAACATTCTGAAGATGTTACAGAAATTGAAATGCAGAGAAATTATACAATTACATCGAATAACTTCATTATAATGGCAAAGCAAAACGCTAATGTTGATAATCAACAGTGACGGGAGCAGACACTACACTTAAAATTAAAGTTATACCCAACAATGCTAAAATAAATTATTTCCCTAATAAATAATTCTTTCGTAGTTTATTTAGTCTTAGCTTGATGAATTCCTTTAATATTTTATAGATTGCTTCACAAACTTCGATGATGATGTCACAAGGCGGCCCCAGGCTTTGGGCTTGCTAGATTAAATGAAATTAGGTGAACCGTGTTTCGAAGTAGCGTAGTGAACCCGCTCCACCAGCCCCGGGACCAAGCCTCAGTGGACAACATAAATGGGTCAGGAACTATTGGAGCATTTGGTGATTTCCATAAACAGCGGCTTCAAACAAAACGAACACTAATGACGGAATTATGATATATATTTACAAGTCTCCAGTTGTAATAAACCTAAATAAGTATTTTATAACATATTATTTTGTGCAATTCGGTTTTGCTAAAATCAATGTCCCAATCACCGGTTATTTGAATTTAGAATTAATAATGACAAGCTATCAAATGGAACGAAATGGATTATGAAAGAATTGAGAGATCAAATGAGTATTATTACGAAAGAGGTTTGACCTCGTTACAATACCCCACCACGCCGGAGTTTTTTTTTTTTTTATTTGATAGTAAACAAAAATTATTTTTTTGTAGTAAGGTATGTAAAATTTTTGTTGTTATTGGTATCCAAAAACATTAGGTTTATTTAAAAAAAAAGGAGAAAAAAATATTAAAGAAAAAATAATAAGTAGTAGAAGTTAATAATAAAAATATATATAATAAGGTTCATAAAGTTAAAATAATTAATTAAAATAATGGAAATGCTGAGCTGAAAAGGATTTTTTAAACTCTGGTCAATTTTCAACGAAACTAGTACAAGCTCCTTTGATTTTTTTTTGTTGACCAATTTGGGTTAACGCCTTTAATTTTTAGGTGAACATGTTTTTTTACAATGTCAATATACAATTGATTGGATTCATTCAAATTCATAAATCACACATTCATTCATCATCATTCATAGTCTTATTCCCATTCCTTGGAAATAAAACTTATAAGAGGAACCTTATATAATATAAAGGTTACTCGTGGAAACAATACAATATAGTGTAGGCTTATTTATACAGTCACTATCCGCTGATTAGGGTGATTATGTCAGTGTATGTGTGTATGTGTGTATGTGTATGTGTGGTGAGTGTGTGGTGTGTGATGTGTAAATGTATGTATGTGTATATTTATATACAATTAGTTGGCAAAATGGCTAAACATACCTTAGGGTACGACGTGCCTGTAGCACGTATGTATGTACGTGTATGTACATAGTAAACGTCGTACCCATTATAACTAAGACAGCAGCTAAATCGGTCCATTCGTTTTCTTAATGGTTTTTGCAAAATGGGAGATTATAGGGGGGGGGGGTTTAGAAAATCCCCTCCCCCCCCTATATAGCTAAGAACCATCTCGATCAGTTTTCAAACGTAAAAAAAACACATCAATATCGGTCCATTCGTTTGGAAGCTACGATTCTCATACTCCTTTCCCGCGTTCGCCCCATTATAGCTAAGAACCATCTCGTTTACCCCAGCCTTCAAACATAAAAAAACACAGCTAAATCGGCCCACTCGTTTCCTCCCCCCCATCCCTTATATATCTAAGAACCATCTCGATCACATAAGCTTTCAAACAGAAAAAAACGCATCAAAATCGGTCCATTCGTTTGGGAGCTACGATTCTCACCCGCCCTTCCCTCCTTCCCCCCATTATAGCTAAGATCCATCTCGATTATCCCAGCTTTCAAACATAAAAAAAACGCTGCTAAATCGGCCCTTTTGTTTGGAAGCTACGATTCTCACCCCCTTTTGTCCCCTCCCTCTCTCCTCTCCCACTCTCCGTGTAGCTAAGAACCATTTCGATCACGTTAGCATTCAAACAAAAAAAAAGCATCTAAATCGGTTCATTCGTTTGGGAGCTATGATGCCACAGACAGACACACACAAATACACACACACACCCTCAAATTTTGAAGTTGTTTCTTCGCTGCAGCGAAACATAATTTTGCGGTAGCTAATGAACACGCGACAGGTTCGGGCTTGTTTAGCCGATGAACGAGTTAGCAGTGACGCGTGGTGGGAGGCGCTTCCCAAGTAGCACACAAGCTGTATAATTGTAAATCAGGAAACTAATATACATCTTCAAGTTTGATTAAAGAATTTAAACACTCTTCTCAACGTCTAGCTTCTGGTAAATAGAATTTGATTGACTTTATAATTCCTAAAGTTATATAATCCACTACATTAATCTTTTTTAAAGCCATAAGTTTTATTTTAGATGTAATACAATCCCCTGTACAGCTTCTTATACAGCTTTAAATATTCATCAAGAGCTTTGGTCTTTTAATTGAATTTAATACGGTAAAAGCTTCTATACAGCATTTCAAAAAACAATTTTAAAGCTTCAAGCTATATAGAAACGTTTTAAAGAGTTTAAGCTATTTAGGGATCTAGGTCGGTGCTCTTTTAATGCCAGCTGCTTAGAAGCATTGTCACAATAGTTAGTACAGATATTATTAAGCTGTACAGTTAGTATTAAGAATAATTTTAATAAGCTAACAGCTGCAATAATACCATAACAATGAAAGGCTTTTGCCTCAACCCAGCTTTTCATTGTTTTGACTTTAATCAAACACCGTGGAAAAAAAAGAACAGCGGCAAGCGTTGTTACCTTGTAGACTAGAGGGTTCCGCATGTTATTTATTATACATATAAATGGACAAAATGAACTCGTTTCTGATTATATAATTACCATTACGAATTAGAACTGTCTCGGC
This sequence comes from Alsophila aescularia, assembly GCA_946251855.1. Taxonomy (NCBI): domain Eukaryota; kingdom Metazoa; phylum Arthropoda; class Insecta; order Lepidoptera; family Geometridae; genus Alsophila; species Alsophila aescularia. Next base: position 65,358,376 of record OX276373.1, read on the forward strand.
TTACTCAAAAAGAGCATTTTGAATCGGATTGCAGCTCTTCAGAAAATGTTATAAAAGAATATTTATGCATAACAGAATTTATGAAAAATTTGTCATTTCGGGACAAAATAAAGAAATGGTCTGTTTAACTCCTATCCGTTCAAAAATAAGCAATAATTGATTAAAAGAATTCTGAAATATGGCAAAAATCCATTGGAACAAGAAGCAAAGAGACTCAGTGAAGAGGCAGAAATAAATAGTTACAAAGAAAAACCTAAATGTGATTATTAAATCAAAAGTACCTACCACGTCCACTTTTTCACATTGTATAGAATAGTAATTAATAATAATAATTTACTATCAAAAGTAAAACAAAATACAATATATTCAAAAATATTTTATTTACTTCGACTCTGGCGGTGGATGAATTTTCTTTCCATAAAAACGTAATACCAAAATCATTTGTAATTGGAGAATATTTCCAGAGTGCTAAGATATTATACGGATTCGGATAGTGTATATGTCCCCAACTGTACTTTGTTTTCAAAATACTTACCTGAAACTTTAAAACGTAATTTAAGCAAAATGTATGTTTTTCCTGAAAATATGGATAATGCAATATGGACTGTGGAAATATGTTCCAATTATAAATGATTTTGATATTACCTTTGTATGGAAAATTCATCCTCCGCTGACTCCTTAACAATCGAAAATAGAAAAAATATGTTAACTCCTCGATCCCAGCGCATATGCGACTTCATTCCTACGCTTTGGTAGGTACTTAATAACCAAATGTTCTACCATGTTATAGTAGTCGAGAAAACAAGCTGAACCTTCTTCAACTCTAGGTTCTTCATGATCACAGACGTATCTGTCGCAGTTCCGACACATGTTTGCAACCCATCGAACCCCCATTGATCCCCGTTTTACTTTGCATGGCATTAACAGGCCATTTTGTCCGGTGTTTGGAATCAGCCAGTTTAGCCAGTTTATAGTCGGCAGTTTTTATAGAATAACGAAGTTGTCCCTTCCACCCTTAACTGCTCAGTATGACGAAATTTTTTGCAGATTCTTGCTCTGTCGTTTAAAAGGCATGTTGACACTGAAAAGAGTTAATTAGGAACTTATTATCGTAATCAACATTATTGAAATATGTAAAAATGTTTAACTTGCTGGTAGATAAGTTACACCTTACGTATATGTACCTACATAATTCATCAAGAATTACGAAATAAATTGGCAAGGCAAATGCAGAGTGACAACGCAAGCGAGGTGCGCTTTGCGTCGGTAAAGCATTCAGGCTGGATAAGTCAGAAAAAACTATATTTCAAAAATCCTTAAATGCAGCTGTAAAAATGAAAACCTATAGACGGATTTCTAAAAACACATCTACCTATCTTTAACGGTAATCATGGCTACGTATTACTATTATTTATTGTGTGTCATAGCTGCCAAAGAGATGTCTATTAAAAAATTCAACCTATATATGTATAATTTATTGTGAGTATGTTTCAAGCTTGTAAGAAGAAATGGTTTGTAGTACCTATGTACCTACGCCTACTCGGAGTGATTGAAAGTTTTACAAAAGTTTTAGCGATACCCTAATACGTTGGTTAATAGCATATATTTAATCGCTCATAATGAGTTAAGAATTTTAAGTGCTATTGATCATGCTCTAATACAGCCAATCTCTATATAAAGTTATCTATACAGCCATAAAAGTTCTTTACGATATCTCTTCAGCTTTCATAAAGCTAATAGAATTACACAGCACGTTTAAAATTTCTTAAGCTATTTATGGTAGGCTGACGCCATTTCTTTTTCGTATTCCTAATATTTTAATAAACTGTATTGTAATTAAAATGCATGTTATAGAATATCAATCAATTTAATTAGATCTGCAGCTTCAAGACAAGCAACATAATGTCTTAAACTGGGGATTAGCTAATTAAAATTGAACATACAAATTTACACTCCACAACATTTTACAATAACTTTACAATAAATAGCTCTTTTTTGCCAGGCGCGTGAAATATTTAACGCAAATATATATACACTATCACAGTAAAACGATGCTCGCAAAAATATTTTACTATCTAAAGGAAATTAGGGAGATAGAAAAATACTTGCCAATAATACTTCTCGTTAAAAAAGCCCCAGCAATAAAATTGTACACCATGTTTATTCCGTTTTGGGGTATTAAGGTAACCAAATAATTAAAAAAGCATTTGTGAATTCTTTTATTTGACAATCTTAATAACACAAGCTGGGTAAAAACTGTACAAAAGATGTGTTTAATGCCACAATCTGTTTTATCAGCCCTTAAAAAGTGTTTAAATTTCCCATAGACAGCTAATGAACAGCTATTGTACTGCCATTCTAAAACCTAACGCTGCAAAATTTGGGGACCAAATTGGCATTAGAAGAGCTGGTTAAGCGTTTATAAAACATTCTTATGGCTTTCTTGAACAGTCTTTAGGATTTTCGAGTTCTATTATTCATCCATAAAAAAGCTTTTTTGTGCTACTTGGGTACTCGCCGAAAAAAAAAGAACACAACCACAAATTAAAAAAATATATAACCCCCGACTCCCCACCCCCCGTTGTAGATAAGAAGCATCTCGATCACATCCATTTTCAAACATAAAATCGTTCCATCTGTTTGGGAGCTACGATCGTCACCCCAATTCAATTATAGCTAAGAACCATCTCGTTTACCTCAGCATAGAAACATAAAAACCGCAGCAAAAGCGGTCCATTCGTTCAAAAGCTACGATTTGCACCCTCCCTCCCACTCTGACCCCCATTATAGCTATGAATCATCTCATTTACCCCAGCTTTCAAACATAAATAAACCACAGCTAAATCGGTCCATTCGTTTGGAACCTACGATTTTCACCCCCTTTTCTCACCTCACCCTTCCCCCTCCCCTCCCCATATATCTAAGAACCATCTCGATCACATCAGCTTTTAAACAGAAAAAACCGCATCAAATTAGGTCCATTCGTTTGGGAGCTACGATGACAAAGACAGATAGACACACACACACACACACCCCCAAACACACACACACACACACACACACACCCTTGTTCGCGGCTTTAATAATACGCGGACTTTTACAAAAATCCAGGTTATGCGGGCCTACCTTTCCCGTTGCTTTAGCGAAGTGTTAATACCGTACGAAAAGTACCCTATCTCTGTCCAACACGATTCTCTGGTCAGAATTTCTATACACTCGAAAAGGACAGAGATATTAAATGGTGAACTTTCATACTAAAACCCCGATTATGCGGTCCGACCGCATAATAAGAAGGCACGAACGCTCTTCACACAAGTTCGCATAATGTTCTAAAGTCATACTCTTTTACACAATGCCCGCATAATATTCAAAAGTCATACTCATTTACACACTGACCGCATATTAATCAAAAGTCATACTCTTTTACACACTGTCCGCATAATATTCAAAAGTCATAGTTATTTACACACTAACCGCATACTAATTAAAAGACATACTCTAATACACACTGTCCGCATACTATTCAAAAGTCATACTTGTTCACACACTGACCGCATAATAATCGAAAGACATGCCTCGTTCACAAACGGATGAATTTGATTATACAAGACCGTTATTATAATATTACGGTATTTTTACTAAAACCCCAACCTACTGAGGACCTACTGGAGGTCCAGCACAGCACAGCACGTACCATTTTAAATCCGAAAAAAGGATGCACATTTTTTAAATAGGTTGCAAACATATAGTATAATATAATAGGCCCTGTATTTTATTAATAACATTTCAATATTTGTTGATCAAAATTAGATTGACATCCATTTTATGATTACACCGTAATAATCAGTTTAAAATATTTTACGTAGCACATTATAATGTGCAACTAATTGGGATTACTACACTGAAAACAGAATTCATAAAAAAACTTCGTTTTTTTTAAAATGTCACCCAAGTTAGTGATCAAGGGGGGTTTAAAGAAATGAAAATGCTTTATTTATCCGAAACATGGTACAATTAGGTGTTAGGTAGGTATAGTATACGTGAAATAGTCAAGCATGTTTCACCAGAAACTGGCATACAATTATTTTTTACACATAAAACAGTAGAATTAGAAATTATACAATACGATTAAAAAGATTCAAAATTAAAATTATTACCGCAAATTATGACAAAGGAATTATAAATATTAATAAAACTAAAATTATCCATGTCATACTAAGCACATAATATTTGATCAATCATAATACTTATTAGATTCAATTCAGTATTTATGTCAATATGATGTCAATATAATAAGTCATTTATACATTTTAAAATCAAAAATCCTTTATGTCATAAAAACAATTTTCGGTAAGCCACCTGTGTAATTTTAGTTTAAAATATTTAATTGGCAGCTCCCTGATTGTTTTCGGAATTTTGTTAAAGACTTTGATGGCCATAACATTACAGTTCCGGTGACGCAAAGCAGTTATGCAATTGGCCAACCTTAACCTGGTAGGGTCACGACTAGTGAACTGAAAATGTTTATCTTTTTCCAATTTTTCAAACAGATCAGAGTGCTGCTTTACAAAAATTCCTATTTGCATAACATACAAGCCTATCAAAGACGACATTTTCAATTTTTAAAGAGTGGTCTGCATGATTCTAGTGGACCAATACCACAGATAGCTCTTATGCATTTCTTTTGTACAAGGAACACTTTATTAATATTGGTACAATTTCCCCAGAGTAAAAGACCATACCTTAGAATTGGTTAACTTAGGTTAACCAATTATTGCAAAAAAATAGTTGCCATATCTAATAACTAGTCAACTTTTAAATGTGTAAAGTTGTGATCATCTGAACGGAACTGAGCTGGTGCATAAACCAGGTGGTGGTCCTTTAACGTTTGGATGTTGACTTTTGTTTTTGGGATATCTTATCCACTTACCTTTTCATTGTCCCCAAAAGTGTTCCCCATTTGCAAAATTATTTTATTTAAGCTAAACATCCGTGTTTCACCATCATCAGCCGAAATTAGTCCACTGCTAGACATAGGCCTCTCCTATTGCACTTCACTGAGCTCACTGAGTCTTCAGCTCTCCTCATCCATTTTCTTTCAGCCGCTTTTCGCAGGTCATCACTCCACCTGGCCACAAGGCGGCTTACATTATGTTTGCCTACACGTGGTCTCCACTCGAGTAATCGTCTACCCCAACGGTATTCGGAAATGTGACTACTACTACTACTACTACTACTACTACTACTACACTACTTTAGCTTGCTTATCCTTAGAGCTATGTCAGTAACCTTGGTTCTCCGTCGGATATCTTCATTACCAATCTTGTCCTTCAGAGAAACTCTAAGCATAGCTCTCTCTATAGCTCGCTGAGAGACCTAACATTTGTGGACTAGTTTGACCGTGATTGGCCCCGTTTCATAACTGGTAGGACGCACTGATCAAAAACTTTTGTTCACTTCTCAAAGTTCTTCTTACCAAATTGCAATATTTGCGCAAAGTAAACATATTGTTGGACAACTTCAACAGGTACACCATTGACTAGAATCAGTTCCGGGTCAATAAGATCGTTAAACATGATCTTTGTCTTATCTATGGTTCACTCCGAGACCGATTATTTCAGAAGCATCAACTAGGTTGAACAGCATACTTTGCAAGTCTTGCATCGACTCCGCCATTAGGACGATATCATCGGCAAATTGTATGTGTGAGATGTTTTCGCCATTGATATATATGGCCGTGCCCGTGTAAACGTCCGTGTTTGGGTCACTTAAATTCATATGTGTACCAAATTTCAACTTAATCGGTCCAGTAGATTCGGAGCACATTTATTGTGACAGACAGACAGACAGCACACGAGTGATCCTATGATTGTTCGGATTTTATTTGGACGTACGAAACCCTAAAAACAATTTCAAGACATAAGTTGTTACCCAACTAAAATAAATAAAACATATTTTAATAAAACCTATAAAAAAATATAGTTTACAGGAGCGCACCTGCATTTTAGTTCTGGTTTTAATCCAAGCATTCAAGATAAACTTAAAAGCATGTAAATACTGTTACTTTTATTGGCACACAAATCCAAATTGATAAAAGTATGAATTTAATAATCTATGGAAGCGCGGTGCAAATACCGTTGTCACAACTGTCAGTAGCTCTCCGCGCTGCCTGCGCTCATCCCGCTGCAACAGAGCATAAGCTCCAACAAACGCTAAACGTAAAGGGTGTATTTTATAATGAAACGTACGTATTTTAATTACACAGAACCAAGTCCGCATTTTGTATCACATACGTAATTTAACACAGGGCGAGCGCATAATCAATCGCAGACTAACATACACAGGATAAGGTCCGCATTGTACATCACATACATACTTTAACACAGGGCGAGCGCACAATCAATTGCAGACTAACATACAAACCTTGAGGTCCGCATTATAGTAACGTACTAACTCTTACACAACTAGGACTGGTGGCGCCACGTGGTGGTTACACACTGAACTAAAACACTAACTAACGGATGTTAACTAAAGTTGACAAATATCCCTAATATGCGGTCATTTTTCATATTTTGCTAAGAATTTACCAGTCAACCAATCTCATCGCAACGAATTCAAAGATATATTTGAGACCTCGTCAAATTATTGTGCGGACGTCCGCACAACCGGGTAATTCCTCACAATCGTGGTTCCTGTCACGGTAAAGTCCGCATAATTTTAAAGCCGTAAATACACCCTCACACACAACACACACACACACACACACACCCTCACACACACTCACATACACACACACACACACACACACACACCCACACAAATAACACACGCACACAGGTGTTATAAGTTTAGGTGATAGTGGTACACACCCTAAACTTATAACACCCGTCTCTTTGTTTGGGGGTTAAAAATGGATCGACTCGACTAATCGATAAAAAAATTGTTCTTCAGACACGTTTAATTACTAAATTACTCGGTACGCGACTAAATTATTAGCCTAGTGTGAACTATTCGCTCCGCTCTGCCCCGCCGCCAAAACCCTTTCTTACGCAAGGGCATGCCTACTGCAGCTACCTGTACTATTATTTATTCTGTGCTACAGCCTAAAACAACGTAACGTAACCTCATTTAGTTTTTGACGCCTAGATGTTCCTAAACAATGTTGGAAAATTAAACATGTGGCCCTCAGACCAACTATTACTAAAGCCTCCTAGATGTGGACCAGTCTTAAACATACTAGGAACTAGCTTTAATTTACAAGAACATAAGTCTGTGAGTAAAAGGTTCTTCACAAAATCGATTCAACATTACACTTTCAATTTTATCTTTATATCCATACCAATATATAAAAGTGAAACGTTGTCTGTTTGTTTGTTTGTTAGTTTGGGGAGCTTTCACGCGATAACGGCTGGACGGATATTGATGAAATTTGGAATGGAGGTAGCTTATATCCTGGAATAAAACATAGAATACTTTTATCCTGGAAAATTGTAAGTTTCCACGGGAAAATGGAAAATGTTGATTACTCGCTGTAAGAAGCGGTTGCCATGGAAACGAAATCACAAGTCTGTCAAAAAACATAAAGAGCATTGGTGCTATAAGTACCTAATTTTGCATTGGTTTTTAATATCCTAGAAGAACATAGTTAGGAAGCTTTTTTTCGCGATAAACTGTAGTCCGCGCGGACGAAGTCGCGGGCGGTTAAGCTAGTTTTCTTATAATTTGACCAATGAGCGCGGTGCTATCAAGCTAGAAGCCATCACATATTTTTTTATGTGAAAATATTTACTTTTTTTTATTTTTTTTGAAAAAGCTCTTTTTTGGCACGCCAGGCGCGTTTTTTTAGCTTTTAAGCTTGTTAAGTCAAACCCTACGCTAACCAACAGTAATGACCGCATCGCAAACAGACCAGTAGTTTTTACGTGATGTGCGAACAAACATACAGACAGATAAACAATCAGAAAGACACGATTTAAAAAAAAAACAGCTTACTCTAAGTAGCCTAGACAATCATTTTTAATTATCTTATTTGTGCAGACTTTTTCGTACTTATTACTTTATTTTAAGTATAGAAATAGTTCATATATTCATGTTATATATATAGATAGATATGTAGGTATAGTCACAGTACATATATAGCCGTAAGGATTACACAGGGTGGAATTTTCGACTTTTGAGTAACAGTGCTTTATCTTGTCCCATTGAATTTATAAGTTTAGATTTCATGGTTTTCCTTTCATTTAATTTACCATATCTATTAAAGAGATTTGACCCTATCGATTGATGCCATAGAAGTACAGGTGTATATATTTCGGATTTTAGCAGGTTCGATTACCGAGTGTGGCAAGCGAGTTTTCATAAATGTTTGAATGCAGATTGTTTTATTTTTAAAAATAAAGGAATGTTTTCTTTGAGTAAAATTTGCTAACTCCAATATTAAGAGAACTTTCCACCCGGGTGTGGTTAAAAATTCTAATCTGTATATGTACTGTGATGCAGGTTTAATATTAATTCGAAGTGGCCAGTGCGGTAAAACAGAAATTTCATACTTAAACCCCTATTATTTAGGGTTTGGTTTTATGTATGTAGAAATATTCTAGACCACTTTTTAACTTGTTACCTCATCCTCCCACTTTAATAAGATTATGGGAAGATGAGGTACCAACTCCTCGGGCAATTGGCTTTTTTTGGCTTTAGTCTCAATTGGAGTGGCGTTTGAGTAGCATGTAACAGCAGTTTGCGTATGTCTCTCTATCTTTGATGATGATGCACATGAAGCTCGTCGGTTGGAATAATGCGAATGTAGCTGTTTGAGTGTGTTTGCATTTAGTTGTATATAATCTAACCCTCAATTCACTAGTTGAAATACTTTCTTATTTTTTTAAATTCTGTATATTCTCTCATTCCTATGTAAATTGTCGTCGATATCAGTATGACTCATATCTTCAGGTAGGTACTTATAATACTTTTTTATGATTGATGAAATCGAGTAGCGAACTAGATTCAGGTCACGATCACGACCCATGAAACCACCCACTAGTAGGTGCACGGGTAATTCGCATTTACCTTTGAACCCACCGCATTAGAGTTGGAAATATTGACAGTCTAAATAAGGATTAAAAATTATAACACAATTCACTAGCATGAGTCCCCGGACTCACTCGGCGTAATAACATTACATGTACGAGGCGCACAAGGTCGTCCGCCTGGCTGCGCTTCGTTTGTGTCACTACAGGAAGGCACTGAGACGGGGGAAAAACAAACTGCTAAATTGTGCCAATTATCTATACTTATAATAAAGCAATAGGAATGAAAAAGTATGTACAAAGAAGATAATTAAAAAAGAAATGGTCTAGGGTACTTAAAATAAGCAACTGAACAAGAATATAACATTCTTTAAATTCTTCCGACGAGTAAAAGCCGAGCAGTCGATAAAAACTTTTTAACGGCTGAAGGAATTTTGATCAAATGTTGGTATATTAGCATTTTAGGTGTTGGAATAGTACATAGAGTACTTTTAACCTAGAGAAATGACCACGCGTGTGAAGCCGCGGGCATCAGCTAGTGGAGGTATAAAGTTTTGATGTGAGTCCTTGGGACTCAGGAAGTTAATTAAGGGCTAGTTACGTGTTATTGAAGCGTGCTGTATCTTTCCCCCTTTACCTATGTGCTACCTTTCAGCGTTGTATCTGTGTTAACCACGCTGAAGTGACAGCAGTTCCAGAAAATATGAAATTGGCTTCGTTCTCGTTGGTATGGTAGGTACTTGGGTGAGGTATTGATTAGTTGCATCGCAGCATCTCTACCACATCCCTATTGATCTAGTTGCGATGCACTTAAGGGATTTAACAAGGGGTGCTACTAACTGTAGACATAATATCCTGCTGTTACACATAGATAGATAACTCTTTATTGTAAGCTTGTCAATTATTAAAATATATAATAATATATAATACCTACATACAATAAATGATACAAAAAACACAAATATTTAAAACTATAAAATAATATATACAAAATAATAACAATAATACACTTACTTAAATACCCTCATGTAAATAAATTATATATAAAATAATTATAAATATAATATTACATTCAACAGATTAACAACTTGACAAGTACAGATTCTTGACACGGTCTTTAAAAATGTTCAGTGGTATCGCTTTCTTAAAAGAGACTATAGAGAGTTCCAAAGCCGGACTGCTTGTGTAGTAAAAGACTATAAAAAGAACTGAAAAGTGTGCGGGAATTTTCAGTTCATATGTTGTTATTGTTATTATAATCGTAACTCGTTAACTGTTGCTCGAAAATAGCCAGCTGGTGGTTGCTAAATAGAAATCGATAGTGATCGAAGTCGTATCTTCTTTTTCTAAAATCACATTGCGTCCCGTTATGTACACTTTGACCCGATACTTTAGTTAAATTGTTTCTTATTATTTTTGTAGTCTACATAATATCCTTGGTCTACACAAATATTATAAAGAGGGAAGATTTGAATGTTTGTATGATTTTTTGTTTGTTTGTAATGGATAAACTCAAAAAATACTGAACCGATATTAAAAATTCTTTCATATATAGATATAACTACATTATCAGCAAGTAACATGGGCAGAATTTTATTTTTCCTACCTAAAATTGCACCTTCCGAAAATTGCAATAAACTCAAGGTACCAAAAATAAAGAACGGCTTGACGTTGCCATGGAAACTAAATAATAACAAGTATATCAAGTACATGAGCAATAATGGAGTTGTATATGGTAAAAAAACACTGCTGCCAATGATTTTTAATTGCGCTTACTGTCGTTATTTTAGAAGTTACGACTGGTGTATGAAAATCCACACCAATTTATAAAAGTGAAACTTTGTCTGTTTGTTTGTTTGGGGAGTTTTAACGCGATAACGTCTTGACGGATTTTGATGAAATTTGGAGTGGAGATAGCTTATATAGTGGAGATAGCTTATATAGTGGAGATAGCGGAATAAAACATATGATTGGACATTTGGAATAGAGATAGCTTATACCCTGGAATAACACACAAGATACTTTGCACCATCATCGTCATCATACTTCACCATCATCATCATACTTCACTCTCAAACGGCTGAACAGATTTTGATGAAATTTTGAATGGAGATAGCTTATACCCTGAAAAAACACATAGGATACTTTTCATCATCATGATCATCATCATTATACAACACTCTGAAACGACTGAACTGATTTTGATAAAATTTGGACTGGAGATATCTTATACCCTGGAATAACACATGGCATAATTTTAATCGTCATCATCATCATCATACTTCACTCTCAAACGGCTGATCGGATTATGATGCAATTTGGAATGGAGATAGATTATAATAGCTGGAATAACACATAGGATACTTTCATCATCATAATCATCATCAACATTATCATCCCTCACGCGGGTGAAACCGCGGGGCGCAGCTATTTTGTAAATAAAACTATAGTGGCTCTGCGAGCTTTAGACCTCACGCGTTCAAACTTTTATTGCAAACAATCTATCAGTGCACAGTATCGCCATCTAGTTACCTTATTGTCAAACTAATATTAATAGCCAAGGTGTTTCATCAATCCCTACCTAGTAGGTAAAGGGCTGATTCCACTGGTAGAAACCTAAAAGTGAGCAAATTACTGAATTTTGAGGAGCTATTCTTCTCATCATGCCAAAGATCTTCATCAGATCTTTACCAAATTTGTATTAGAGCAATGTAAAGTTAGGACGTATCAAATAAAAAAAAACCCATCGAAATCGGATCTTACAAAGCGGAGATATTAGTAGCCCCCTTTTTGCCCCTTTTTCAGAGAAGTACCTCCCCAGTCAAAAACCCACGACGACAAATTTTTTTTAAAAATTTGTTTCACCTATATACCAAGTTTCGTCTAGATCGATTGAAAAATGCGACGAGTAGAGGAGAACAGAGATCTGGACATCAATACAATCAATACTTGGGCAAAAATACGAAAGCATTTTTGCCCAAGCTGAAACGGAGACGCTTTGCTCGCGCTCGCTCGGTCAATATAATCAATAATAATAAGATTGATACAATATACAAAAAAGCATTAGCAAATAGTAGCCCCTTGAAAAACAACACCGCAAAATGCCAGAGTTCAAGCCACCTACAACACTCTCTTCCCCTATCAGCCCTCTCTTTTCAACTCGTACATTTCCCGCATACATTTGTCTCCCCCTAATTTAGGGTAAGCTTCCCTATGATCGATTTTTCCTACACTCTCTCCGTGGTCCGCTGCGAATGCGAACGCCAATGTTTCGTTCGTATTTTCTTGTTGATTTACATGTGGTCATAAAAGTTTAAATTTCGAACTGAGATCAAAAAACTAGTCGATATTTGTTAGACTTTGGATTCTTCTAAAATTGAAAAATACTCGTAGTGAAGTGACTGTTGTGCATTTTGGGAGCTAAACGCTAAGTGAGTTATTTATAAAAATATTGTTAGAGGCAAGTTACTGTAATATCTTCTGTGGGTAAGCAAGATATTTTGTGTAACTGTATGTATTGTAAAATATATAAAAACACGTAGGCATAAAGTGTTTTGTTTTTGTGTTTTGTAATCAAAACATTCTTCGCGGTTTCAGGATCCCTAGATATCTAGGGATACTAGGATCTGAAATGTTATTATGATCTTTGAGAAGATAGGAGATATCTTAATTATTACGGGTCAGGGCCCTTAAATATCTCCCTAATTATCTCGGATCTAGGAATGCTTTTCTGGAGATGTTAACGTAGGACGTTATTGTTATTTTCTTAGATAAAATATTATTATTAACGTTTTACTGGTTGTATTTGATTATTTAGGCATTTGGGGGAAGGTGAGTTAAAGTTGCCGCATTTCACTAGTAAATTAAAGTACTTGCCTAATGCTTGCAGGTAGGATTACATGTACAGTACAGTCAAAGTAGAGTGGAATACTTACACAAATTAATTCGTAGCCTAGAGTTATAACATAAGTAGTTAGTGTAGGTATTTAAATGAAGTGACCACTCAGGTAATTTATCTACCTATTGATTTTTGTATCTGTTTACAGACTAACTCGTTCTCTTACTATGTAGATAGATAATCCGCTCGGGGATACTTTCTCGTCACATTAAATGGAAAAATACGAGCGAAGCAATATGAGGTATGAGTAAAAGACGAAAAGTGCTTAGTATCTAACTAATTTCGGGCTTACCTGTGTTATGTGTATAATAGTTCCCAGCTCCAGGCCTACCTGTTAATTGTAGATTGTATGACTAAGGACCAAAATAATATTGTGAGTGCGCTAATTTAAATCCCTCCCTACATTCAGGATTCTAGAGTGGAATCCTGAACGTAGCGAGGGATTCAACATACGTCGCCCGAGGAAATATCATTTTGCATCCGAGTGATACACTCTACTTTCCCCCTGTATGACAAAAATAATAAAAGGCGCTTTTAGATACTTCACAACTCATATATTAGTTTAAAAGTATATTAAATAGACTAAAAACTAGTGGCTCTGTGAGCTGTAGACCTCGCGCGTACAAACTTTTTTGCAAACAATCACAGTACGTCCGCATAGCTCGTTAACCTGCTAAGTCCATTTATGAACCTAATTTTATTTTTTGTACCACTCTTAAAGTTCAGACAATTATCTACCGTGGTAAAAGAATAAGGCCGAAAAGAAGCTTCAAAAGGTGAAAAATGCTCTGCCCGAAAAACTGCTTTCTTACCAACATCCAACCCCCACAACGAAAACCTGCTTAATACGAGTACTGTCAGAGCCTAATTTTTGCACCGACAATGTTCGCCAACCCACATGCATGTTGCGTGGCGCCACATTTTGTCGTGTTTTAGTCGATTATATGGTTTTATTTGAGTATGTAAATAACAAACTCTATACAAGGTAAGTTTATTTTGTTTTATCAGTAAATTTTTAATACTTTAGTGCCCAATAAAAATGTTTTTTAATCACATTTAATTTCTGACCTAAACATTAGGGACTTGGCAGGATTACGCACTATATTATCTTATTTGGAAAGGAATTAAGCAGTTTATCAATTAAACATTTTTTATTAATTTATTGATTAAATTTATTCTTGAATGTATTTAATTAAATAAACTATATTACTATACATATACAAATAGAAAATTATTAAAATATGATTTTAGGTCTGTTTAGGTATAAGTTAGTTATGGTTACATTTTTTTATTATTTTCAGGATGTATCAAGGAAAAAAATGATTTGCTTTGGCTAATGAAGGTTGTGTTTTACAAGATACTCGTTAGATCTAAAAATGTAGTTCCTAAGAAAGATTATGATCCAAATAAACTGATCCTTGTTTTAAAATATATTCGGTTACAATGTGCAGTATTTAGGCAGCTTAGATCTTCAGATGTTAATGCTAACAAAATTTACTATGAGATCAATGACTATATCAACATAACATCATCACTGTTTTTGATATCAAATACTTTGATATCAAAAACTCCTTAAACTATTTATTTGATATTACATTTCCCAGCACTACATTCAATGACATGCTTTTAGACGATACAACTATGTCCTCGGTTTATAATGTCTACAATCCTTATATCACAAACGAGGATGTTATCATAGTACCATCACAAATTGAAACAGAATCATACGCAACAAATATATTGACCTCAGACCACAAAAACAGTTTATAGTATCTCCTGAACAAAGCATAAGTCCATTTCAAGCTTCTTGCAATAACCTAGATGCAATGCCAAGCATTGACATACATCCCAGTCCTACAGAAATTATACCTCATGTTGAAACCACTCATCATGTCACAAACGAGGATGTTATCATAGTACCATCACAAATTGAAACAGAATCATACGCAACAAATATATTGACCTCAGACCACAAAAACAGTTTATAGTATCTCCTGAACAAAGCATAAGTCCATTTCAAGCTTCTTGCAATAACCTAGATGCAATGCCAAGCATTGACATACATCCCAGTCCTACAGAAATTATACCTCATGTTGAAACCACTCATCATGTTATCATCATACCCAATCCGCCGATATCAGATGATAGTGACACAGACAAAAACTCTTATTCTGTCTTTGACTACACTTGACTTAAGACACTTGATTTAATGGCACTTTCCATTAAATCAAGATATTCTTGTAAGATCGCTAGACTTTATAATGCCAAACAGTAGAAAAAAACGTAAGAAAATATATTTTTTTATCGATTTTGGAGTCTTACTTGAAGTGCTAAAAATACCCTCGTTAACGAATGGGTAACAAAACAACTATTCTTACTGTCCGGCCACAAAATCGAAACGAATGAAAGTATGAAAGTGTGTCGAGAAATGATTTTGAACACTTTAGATTTAGGGAGATGGACGGTACAGAATTGGAAGCAGGAGTTTTCAGCACGGCGTTCACTGAGACGTTGAACACCATCATCGGGATCTGTTTCGGAGTAACAACAATCGATTATTCAATTTCTAGAGTCTCTCCCTGTAATGGAATCCCATTATTATCGAATATCATCCCAAAAGTTAAATTTCTTGTTAGAATGGAATCATCTCATGAGTAGGAATTAAATAGAAAATTTTTTTTGAAGTGTGCACCAAAGTTTCATATTGGCTACGATTTATTTCGGTTATTTTTTAAAGTATTTAGCAGATTTTTATCGTTTAAAGTTTTTTTTTGTAAATTTGATCCTTATTATTAATTGTCATATCTATACTATAATAAAACTGTAACTGGGCTAAATCTGTACATTAAATATTATTTGAAAATTTTGATTGAGATAAACTTCAAAATCGTTATGGAGTGCAAAAAGGTTATTTTTTTTATTTTTTGTCTGTCTGTCTGTCTGTCTGTCTGTCTGTCTCTTTGAACACGCATCACGCTGAAACTACCAGACTGATTTTTAATGCAACTTGGCAGAATCATAGCTGATGTACTGGGATAACATTTAGAATACTTTTTATCCCGGAAAAAACAACGGTTCCCGCAGGATACGGGTAGAATGTTATTTAAAATAACACGTATCAAGCTAGAACTACTGGACGGATTTTGATGTAACTTGGCTCAGTCAAAGTTTATATAATGTGTTAAAATGTTGAATACTTTTTATCCCGAAAAATTAAAAGGTCCCTGCAGCCTATGGGTCCTAAGTTGTGTTAAATTTAAAGTGATCATACATCCGTTTACGACTAGACTGGTACCGAATTTCGTCATTCTGCTACGAGGCTTACTGGTCCAGTTGGACAGATGCAAGTGTGCGTAATCCAGACGTACGTGGATCGAAATCACGCGCTGTAGAAATGTTTTGCTCCATAATTAAAAGATTTTTACATTATGTATGCGTTATTTTTTACATTTTCCTTGATATCTATTTATGCTATAATAAAACTGTAAATGGGTTAAATCTGTAAATTAAATATTTTTTGAAAATTTTAATTGAGATGAACTTCAAAATCGATTGTTTCTTCCATTGACATATTATAATGTACTACCTGCGTACCTACATAATTATATAGTTATAACGGAGGTTTCTTCATAATGTCTTACTGGCAAAATGGTTAGTTGTCGGTATTGAAATATGTACATACAGAGGTAGGTACATGTGTTGCTCTTCACAGAGAAAGTGTAGAACACTTTTATTTTTTCAAATCAATCCTCATATCGTGTTGAAAAAGCTCAAAAAGTAGGTAGGGTAGGTAATTATTAAGAGCCAGTTAAAGTGCCAGTAAGGACGTCGTTCTGTGAAACACCATAAAAATAATTTGTACTAAGAACACAATGTTTCGTTGCATTAAAATTTGTTCGTATGGACCACATAATAATGACCTACCCTTGATGCCCCATCCAATTTACCTCACCATCTTAATTACTATCTAATCTGTGCCACCTTACCTTCGGAGATAATTTTCTCTACTCAATAACAAGACGTTCATGATAACAAGTTACTTCATCTAGATGGCGTTGTCTACCCTTAAAACACGCAAGCGGTTTGTTACGAAGTGGTTTGAACGTTGAATGAACTCGAACAACACATTTTCTTCTTATTTTTAATTTATGGTCCCTAAAGGCTCTTAAAACGTATTTAGATGTTTTTTGTGTTTTTTGATAGAATAAGTCGACTTCAGTTGTAAAACGCGCAGCGAAATTAAGCGAATTATTTATAGTAAAATAGTAAATTATTAATTAAAAAAATAAATTTAAAAAGGCAAGGCAGTGCCTTATTCCGATGATTAGATGCCGAGCAATCGATAAAAAACTATTTGACGGCTGAACGAATTTTGAAGAAATGTAGTATAATATTGTACTTTGTAGGTTTGGTCCTGGTCCTCCTAGTCCTCTGGACCAAACCTACAACTGGTCTGATGGTGGTTTGGCTTTTGGTCCTGGAATAAAACGTGTGGGCTACTTTTAAATGAAATGACCACGCGGGCAAAGCCGCGGGCACAGCTAGTATAAAATAATAACATAAAAATGGCTATCATTAATATTAATAAAAATTTAAATTATACGTGTATGTAGGTACCTAATAATGTTTGTTTACTGGCTATTACAGATTGTATATGTTTTTTTTATTAGATATAGCACTTCTTCCTAATAAAGATGAAAAATAGTTAAAAACATTAACTGAATAATTGTTTTTTTTTTCCAGTAACTTGAGTATAAACACTGCTAAATCCTTAACCAAATTGAAACTTGGTCATGTAAAACTGCTAATTTATTATTCTTTGGGATGTATTTAAGATATGGTAGTGTTTATACTACTAAAACATCAAGGAAAGTTATAGGTACCAACGGGATTTTCAGAATTTCTGTTAATAAATTAATAATGATATTATTCAGTTTTTTCCTTGCCCTGTAAACTAGGCAAGAATGGACTTAGCAGGTTAACGAGTTAAGCCGACGTAGCGCCATCTAGTTAAGTTATTGTACAACTGACATTAAAAACCAAGGTGCTCCATCAATCCCTACCTAGTAGGTAAAGGGCTGATTCTACTGGTAGAAACCTAAAAGTGAGAAATTTACTGCATTTTGAGGAGCTATTCTGCTCATCATGCCAAAGATCCTCATCAGATCATCACCAAATTTTTATGAGACTATTTTAAAGTTACTACTTTTCAAATAAAAAAAGAACCATCGAAATCTGTTTTAATAAGGCAGAGATATTCAGCAGCCCCCTTTTTACCCTGTTTTGGGGGAATTACCCCCCAATCAAAAATCCACAGAAAAAAAAAAGAAAAAAAATGTTTGACCCATATACCAAGTTTCATCTAGATCGGTTGAGAATGGGACGTGTAGATGAGAACAGAGATCCGGACATCCGGGCATACAAAAGCATTTTTGCCCAAGCTGAAACGGAGACGCTTTGGTCGCACTTTGCGCTCGCTCGGTCAATATAGTCAATAATAATAAAATTGATACAATATACAAAAAAGCATTAGAAAATAGTAGCCCCTTGAAAAACAACTCCAATCAAATCCCCGACGACAAAAAAAAACGCTTATCCTGTATACCAAGTTTCGTCTAGATTGGTTGAGAAATGTGACTTGTAGAGAAGAACAGCCGGACAGACATCCGAACAGACATCCGGACATACGAAATATTTTTTCCTCATGCTGAAACAGAGACGTTCCGCTCGCGCTTCGCGCTCGCTCGGTCAATAAACAACTAAAAATAAACTATGTACTTACTTATGCATAACTAAAAATTTATAAGATTCACTTTGGATTTCTTTGATTTATGTCTTTTAGATAATCTCTTCAGATAGGTATTGTGTTCTAAATTTTGTGTAGATCTCGATTTGCATGTCATATGTCACCTCCAAAGTGTGAAGGTTGCTTACATTTGGGTAATTCTTGAAAATAGGTACAGGTTTACGAAAAATACTTCACTTATTTTGCATATTCCCACTCGATAAAATTGTTATAAACTTTCTTTTTTTATCGGGTTTTAGTTGGTAATAGATTCTGTATCACATTTACATTACTTGTATTTTCAGGTGTAAGTAATATAATTCTTTCGCTACTTGAACTTAATCTCATTTTCGTGAAATTATTTACTTTTTGCACTGTCAATATTCCTTGTCTCCGTGACGATGATATCGTAATTTGCTTATCCTTTCATTTTTGCCTTCTCTCCGTACACTCACATGTTTTTTTTAAATACAGATTGCTGCCCCCCCGCCCCAATGAACAAAATTCATGTTCTAATTTCAAAACTCATTACGCCCTCTCTGAAAATATTGTACAGAAAATACCTACTTTGCTCCCACTTTTCGATGAACCAATCAGCGTTTTTCGAATAAATGGGATGAAATAGTAGATTGTATCGCAAGGGAGCAAAATAATATTTTGACGGCGAGGGCACTATTTTGAATCCAGACTGGAGTGAAGGATTCTTTAGTACCTGAATGTAGCAATGTGTAAACCTGAATGTAGCGAGGGATTCAATATACTTCGCCTGAGGAAGAATAATTTTGCGTCTGAGTGATACACTACTTTTCATCCTCCTTTATGAGAAAAATAACTAAAAGGCGCTTTTGGATAATTTACAACTCAAATAATAAAAGGGTATTAAATAGACTAAAAATAAACCACTTGAAATAACTAGTAACTACTTACTTATACTTAACTAAAAATTTATATTCACTTTGTACTTCTTTAATTTACGTCCTTCAGACAGTCCCTTCAGATATTGTGTTCCAATTTTGTGTAGATCTCGATTTGAATGTCATTATTTGTATTAGCCATCAACTTGTAAAAGTTGCTTACATTTGGGTAATTCTTAAAAATAAGTACAGGTTTCCGAAAAATACATTGCTTCTTTTGCATTTTCCCACTCGCTAAAATTGATATAAGCTTTCAAATATTTTTACCAGGATTTAGTTGGTAATAGATAATGTATCACATTTATTGCGTAGTATTTTCAGGTTAGTTTAATACTTTCACTACACTTGCATTTTCGTGAAATTATTTAGTTTTTGCACTGACAATATTCCTTGTCACAAATATCTCCGTGATGATGATATCGTAATTCACGCGATTTTCATTTTTCCTCCTCTCTGTACACTCACATGATTCTTTATTCAAATACAGACAGCGCGCCAATCAACAAAATTCACTTTCCAAATTAAAAACTCATTACTGCCCTCTCTGAAAGTTTTGAACAGAAAAGACCAATTTTGCTCCCACTTATCGAGGAACCAATCAGCATGGAACAGATGGGATGAAAAAGCTATTAAAACCTGCAAATTGTTAATAGCCAATATCCCGTGTCCCTTCGCTGCCAAATCAGGAAATTGCTTTGCACGGAAATTACGAATACGTTTGCGTCCCCATTCGCCGTTGCAGAAATTGCTTTCTGCATCTATCTACAATTATTTTTTTGTACAATTGACGATCTGGACGTTCGTCAGGAGGTATACTGCCTATATAAATGCGGTGCCACCTGTAGATCTCCTTTGCACTAAACGGAATATTCTCGATTTTTGCGGAATGACGGATTGGGACTTCTTATTTCTATACGGTATTGTTTAACTTCATATGTAAGTAGATGCATTTATTTATGAGTATAATTTTGATACCATACCATTTACTTTAGTCTTATTTGAGGGCAGCACTTTTGAAAGTTACAGTATCAATTAGTGGACTGAATGGTCTGAATGTCTGATAGATAGGTAATACTTAGAATTAATTATATCTTTGTTTATTTGATTTAGCTCTAAAATACAAACAAAATTAAATGGTCTACTCAAAACGGTTAGTACGGTAACGGTAGTTAGTTCGTCTAATAACTCGACCTGTGTTCGGACGCTAAAGCTTTCCGAACACCGCACGTGTCGAATTTTTCGACGAAATAACCTGTGACTGAGTCAGGCTGTGACCCTGTGAGTAAGTCTCTAGATATCTATATTATAATTAATCTTGCTCCCTGTTATCATTGAATTAAATGTTTGTTTATGTATCAACAATGTCTACGCCATCACTACTCCCTACCTACACATCTAAAAGTTCCGTTCAAAAACATGAAAGGCGTTGTTTTTAAAGCTCGAGGATATATTAAGCTTCGTCTTCTAACCTATCACGACTATGTCGGATTGCCACTGAAGGTTATTGACAGAAATTTGTGTTACGGTAGCGTTGTATGGAAGTATATTTTAGAAATAAGTTACGTGAAATCCTAAATTTGAAAGTTTACCTGATGTCAGCTCGGCCATAAACGTTGGGATTTCACTTTTATTAAAACATACCCGACGCCAACACGGTCTCTGTGTTATAAAATATTAACAGTATCTCAGGATATAATAAACGTGCAGTCGTCTGTATATGTTTATCTGCTCCCTCCCCCCCATAGCTTATATATCTAAGAACCATCTCAAGCACATCAGCTTACAAACAGAAAAAACCGCATCTTAATCGGTACATTCGTTTGGGAGCTACGATTTTCACCCCCCCCCCCTTCCCCCCATTTTAGCTAAGAACCATCTCGTTTACTATAGCTTTCAAACATAAAAAACCGCAGCTAAATCGGTCCTTTCGTTTGAAAGCTACGATTCTCACCCCTTTTTCTCACCTCCCCCCTCTCCCCTTTCCCCACTATATCTAAGAACCACCTGGATAACATAAGCTTTCAAACGGAAAAAACCGCATCAAAATCGGTCTATTCGTTTCAACAACAGACATACACTCACACACACACACACACACACACACACAAACACACACACATTGTGGATTTCCACGCATGTTACCGCTTCGCCACGTTGCTTCATTAGCGAATAACGAAATTTGGTACCGTTCTTTAAACGGATGTATTATTACTTTAATTAAACATAAACTTTGGACCCAACTCCCTTAAAAATCCTTTTTTTTCGGGATTAAAAGTATTCTAAATTTTAACAGATAATTTAAACTTTGATTATGCCCAGTAACATCAAAATCCGTCCAGTAGTTTCAGCGTTATACGTGTTCTTTTAAATAACTTTTGACCCTTATCCTGCGGGAACCCTTTATTCTTTCGGGATAATAAGTATTTTATATGTTAATCCATAACATCAGCTGTGATTGTGCCAAGTTGCATCAAAATCCGTCTGGTAGTTTCAGCGTGATGCGTGTTCAAAGAGACAGATAGACAGACAACAGACAAAGCTTTTTCACTCCATATCGATTAGGAAGTTTATCTCAATTATAATTTTCAAAAAATATTTAATGTACAGATTTAGCCCAGTTACAGTTTTATTATAGTATAGATAGAAGATAGATAGATTTTGTATGTATGTTGTATTTATCTATGTATTGATACAATAATTCGTACCTTTAACATCACCCGCAGGGTTTGTCTAAAAATCAGCGTCCACTGGTCATTTTTGCTGAGTGCAGGCCCCTTTGGTACAAGCTATAAAATTATTTATGTACTCAGTATTATTTTAGTAGGTACTTAGTTTTTTATTTTGTTTTTATTATTATTGTTTTTATAGTGTCCTAAGCTGCTTTTTTCTTTTTTTTTTTATATGTAAATACTTTAATCTATGGTGGCTACTCTGCAGGCTACATAAACTTACAGCAAGTTTACCTAATAAATAATGTATTGTCCATAGGTGAGTTTCGGCATGAAGCGCTCGGCGTGAGATGGACGGCATACAGATGGAGCCCATCGGGAAATATAAGGCCGACAGGAACGGATCTGCTAAGGGTAAGGACACATGGAATCCTAAGGCCCCTAATGCGCATCTAACCTAGCCCGGGCTAATTGCTGGCATCGGCTTAAACGGCATAGTGGCAATAAAAAACAGTACATGGCTAATTCTCATCGTCTCGCCGGGATTCTCATCGTCACCTTCGTGGAAAATTTAGTTTTTTTGCTTTTTTGAATTATTTTTAGAAAAAAACTTATAGCACTTGATAAGACGAATAAATTCATACGTAAATTAATCGAATCGTGAGTCTAGTTTGAAAGAATAATGGTTTTGAAGTTCTAGATGCCACGAAAGCGACACGATGATTCACGAAAGTGACTCAGTAACTTTACAGACATTATTTTCTCACAATTTAATACTGTTTATGAGACTAATATTAATGAAATAATAACATAATCCATTTTTCGTAATTAAACCGGCAAATACATGATAGGTATCAGTAATCAAAGAGATAAATTATTATGAGTGGTCCTAAATTCGGTCATCCAACGGAATAGGTATACTGATATGCTACGTCAATTAAAACTACACAATTTTAGTGAAAGATTTTTATTATAAACATTATTAATGTAAGTGACAAATAGGAACTTTACTGTGATTTTATTAACAAGGTACTTATATTTCAGAGTATATTTTTACTATAAAATAAAATATCATCACATACTAATGTAAGTATGTGTTTTTTTTAACTAAGTAGAGTGACGAGGTCAAAACCTCTTTCATAATAATACTCTTTTGATCTCTTAATTCTTTCATAATTCATTTCTTTTTATTTTTGATAGTTGGTCATTATTCATTCTATATACAAATACCCTGTCATTTTTTACATTGATTTTTGGAGCAAAAAGGAAATATCATATAAAATACATAAATAAGTTTATAACCAGTTGAATTACACTTGTAAATATATAAACGATAATACCTACATAAGAGGTTATTTTAATCCGCATCGTCAAGTACAAAAGTCTGATCATCTCCTCCTGTTCCTGTAATTCTGTGTCACTGAGGTTTGTGTCCTGGGCTAGTGGGAGCAACCCAAACCCTGGGACCGCCTCGTGACACTGGCGCCCTCAACGTCATAAGAGGTTATTTTAATAATATATATATAGTTATAATATATATATATTTAATAATATATACATTTTAATAATAGTGAGTGTAATTCTGTGTCACTGAGGTTTGGGTCCTGGGCTAGTGGGAGCAACCCAAACCCTGGGACCGCCTCGTGACACTGGCGCCCTCAACGTCATAAGAGGTTATTTTAATAATATATATATAGTTATAATATATATATATTTAATAATATATACATTTTAATAATAGTGAGTGTAATTCTGTGTCACTGAGGTTTGGGTACTGGGCTAGTGGGAGCAACCCAAATCCTGGGACCGCCTCGTGACAGTTGTAACAACAAATCGAAATGATGTACTTAACTAAACTAAAAATATAATGAATTCATTTCATTTCTGTTTCATTTGAGTACTTATTAAATTGTAATGTCACAAGTAATTTATAACATTTACTAAATAATCACTCCACAGTGTTTTTTTTTAATATCATAAATATAGCCTAATTCGTCGTAATATGAAGTTTTTCCAAACTAAGAAGCTTATGAGTTTCTAAAAAATCTCTAAAAGTTTTGTAAATTCACCACCAGTCGCTAAACTTCTGAATAAAAAATATGCAAAGAATCACTTTCGTGGCATAATATCACTTTCATGGATAAAACGCCACGAAGGTGACGAAAATATCCCATTTTTATAAATTGCTGCAATGCTTTGGAATAACGTTTTAAATCAAATACTATATAAATATCTAGCACATTTTGGAGTTTCGATGAGCTAACTTTGATTTCAATAGCTAAAATACAATGCACAAAAATGTTGTCCACGCAAGTGATCGGTACACCTATGAATAAATATAAACTTACCAATTATTTTTTCTCACGGCACGATGAGCCGCACTTCTCACTTCTGCGATGCCGGAACATGACTGAAGTCCGACTAAATCAAACTCTGTGTTTGATTGCTAATGTTCTGTTCAACTGCCAGCCGTTATACTACGCAAATCTAAAGTATCTCTAAAATCGTGTGACCGACGCATACCTGTGTAGTTATAAATTCAAAATAATGGTCAAAAGATTTTTCTTAGACTAATGGGTGTAAAGTGTATTTAATTACGATGACTTTAGTATAAGTAACATACAAATAAACTTAAATTTGGTGAAGCAGTAACCAAAAATTTTACTGCAACGGGAAGTGTGACTCGATGAGAATACGAAAAATGGCCCCGTTTTTGACCATTCCTGTTAATTTTTGGTGTTATTTTTACTTCTATTCTGACTAGATTTATTTATTTTATAGCCAAATAAATGTTTAAACTTCCAATTCAAAAATTCTGTTTCTATCTTATACCGTTAAGGAAGTATAACAGTGTGACCATCAAAATTGAGCTTCGATGAGAATTACCCACATAAAGCCAATAAAATATCAATTAGCCCATGCTAGCTATTAGGACTAATATAGCTGCGCAATTGGGTTATATACGAGCAAAATGAATGATAAAAAGATTATTTTTCGTGCTCAGGCAGCTATTCCTCTACCTAAAGTCATCACCAATAAAGGTGAATTCAATGTTATTTCTATCAAAAACTTAGTTTTGAGGAGAAATCAAGCTAAGTTTGATAAGAGATGAAGAGACAACATTCGTAACACTCACTGAGAATTCTGTTTTTGTTAGCAGCTGCGTGGCGTAACATGGTGGATCAAGATTTGGACGACGTCGCGTTTTTGGCGGGTGAGAATATGAGCGTTAACACCTTCACTGCAATACGAGGTTGAAGTAGGCCCGACCGAGACTTTTACTCCGTGCGCATGCTAAAAATGCTGTTCTCTCCTTCAGTGCGGCGAAGGTATCTTCGCCGTCTATAGAAGTAGGAAAGAGATAAACACACACATTTTTCCTGGAATAATAATCCTTTGCTCTCCTGCATTGGGGCTAATTGCACCTAGTTCCGCACCAGAGATGAAAAATAAGTCAAGTCATCAGTCAATCAGTCATCAGTCAAGTCTTACGGGGCAACATAGACCCTGTAACGCACTAAGGGGATTTATTGTCGGGTCAAAAAAGCCCCGTAACGGACCAGGAGATAGTTTTACAAAATCGTTGCTTTTTCTGTAGCCATATTCCATGTATATTTCTTTCTGTTCTCCGAGGTTTGTATTTACCTAAATTTTATTGATTTGATCTATTTATAATATCTTACGTATATCTCCTTGTTCGTGAGATGTTAATTTTGACTTGTAAAAGTGCTATTTTGACTTGTAAAAACGCTATTAGTATGCCTATTTGCAATAAAATACTTTGATTTGACTTTGAGGAGTCGTTTGCTAGTTCGTGAAACAGTCCTAGCGGGCCTAACTAACTACGGAAAAATACGTTTCCGGACGGACAGATGGAGTCCAACCTCAAACCGTCAATCTACTGAAGTAGATAATTCGCCGAGATTATAGATAGGTTTATAATAATGTAATTAATGAGGTACTTCTGTCGGGAGGTTTTCAGATGTGTGGGGGAGGGGGGAAATTAACGTGAGGCAAGGCGCCCGAGCCACATGACGAAATCTAATTAGGCAAAGGTAACTTTGCTAGGTTACATTAACTGTCTTTCTATTTAGACCTATTCAAACCCAGTTCACACACTTATATCCAGCCTGGATGGGTTTCAAAATTATACAATACAAGTTGTTCCCCGCGGTTTCACCCGCGTAGCCTATGACCAAGGGCAGTTCCAGAACTTATTAATGGGAGGGACAAATTACCTATGTATGTACATGTATATTTGACATCTCTCTGTGCTTCGGAGGGCATATTAAGAAGTGTCGATCCCGATTGCTATAACAATAATTGATAGTCGTCATGCTGCGCCAGGGAGAAAAAAACATCCAGCTCCCCCAAGTGAACGAAAAACAACAAAGAACAGACGCGCAAAAATATAGAGCTATTTATATCAGAAAATTTCAGAACATTATAAGCGCGAGCGTAGCGAGCGCGAAAAGTTTGAGTTATTTCTATCAGTGTGGGTATTAAAATGAAACTCTAAATCGTGTCAAATAAGCATTTGGTATATTACCAAAAGCGCGAGCGTAGCGAGCTCGAAATTTTTGAGCTATCTGAGTTAATACACTATTAAATTAATCATATTATCTTATCATTCTAAAACATGTAAAAATATGCATTGACATGATTAAAAGTTACGAAAGTAGAGATTGTGAAAAAGGAAAAAAAAAACCTCCAAAATATGAAAAAAAAAAACAAGCGAACGGAGAAAATGCAAAAATTATGAGCTATTTCGATCGGTGTAGAAGTTAATAATATTTTACAAATCATATAAAAAGAAACATTGCAAGAACTAAAAAGCGCAAGCGGAGCGAGCGCAATTTTTTTGTCCCCGTTTCTTTAACACAATACTAACAACACGATTGAAATATAATTCTTAATCAATATTAACTTACTAACCAAAATACAACGAGAGTAAACTCGAAAGTTCTGAGCTGTTTAATTTTATGTTAATAAAGAATTTTATGTTTGCAATGTATCACCCCATATCTTCGCTATTTTGAAAAGTTTCGAAAAACTGAAAAAGACAAAAAAAACGTATAATTATCGAACCTGCTCACAAAAACATCACTGCAAATTATTCAAAGAAGCGCGAGCGAAGTGGGGCAAATTTTTTAAGGTTTTCTATACAAGATAATTTTACATAATTCAAGGATGTGTATTTGCAGTGGGTCGCATCAAGCACAAGTGCACATCTGGACATTGTGCGAGTACATATGATATTAAATTGCATATCAAGAAGCGCGAAAGAAGCGAGTGCGTTTTTTTTCTTCAATATAATAGTTAGGTATTCCGTATCACATAAAAATGTTGCACTATAAGAAAGCGCGAAAATTTTGACGTAATAGATATTTCTATCAATGTTAAAAGGAAACATAATTCCAAATCATGTTAAAATAATTAATACCTTGCATTATTCCATAAAGAGCGCGACCGAAGCGAGCGCAAACATTCTTGGCTTTTTCTATACTTAGTTGGTTTGTCGTAAGAGGTAGTGCTGGTCTATGGTGTCTGATTTTGTCAGGGCCTCTGTGGCTTAACGAAGGCCAATAATCAATAAAAGCCGGGACCGATAGCTTAACGTGCCCTTCAAAGCATTTCCACAGGGCAAAATAAAACTAAAAGATAATTTGAAATTGTCCAAAAACTAAAATAGACCACCAAAAACGCGAGCGCAGCGAGCGCGGAAATTTTGAGATATATTTTTCAGTGTACAATGTAAATATGATAACAAAACATAAATGAAAATAACAAATGGACATAAAAAAACTGATTGACATAGGTCATGACCCCCATGACCCCCCCTTGGATCCGCGCTTGTTCAAATCCTACCCTAGATAGGTCTGAAAATTACTACTATAATTAAGTGCAAGTAATTAAGAGCATGCACTATGTAGGGGTGTGATTTGTGTCAAGAGGGACTAGTAGGGGGGAAATACGAACACATTAACACAGTGGCAGAGGCGGTGACAATCTCCACAAACTAAGTACCTACATAGGTAGGTAAGTGAAATAAAGACCAGAACAGCAACCTACGGAACGCCGTTTCTACTACTGCTATCGCGACGAATGTAATAGTGGCCTCAATGGATTATGTACTTCCAAGGAAGTTTTATGTTAACCTTTAAAATTAATTAAAAAGAATAAGCACAAATTTAAAAATTATATAACCCGCGACTCCCCACCCCCGTTACAGCTCAGAAGCATTTCAATAACATCAGTTTTCAAACTTAAAAAACCCCATCTAAATCGGTCCATTCGTTTGGGAGCTACGATCCTCATTCGTTTGAAAGATAGGATTCTCACCCCATTGCTCGGGACGAGCATGTCTTACACCTTAACATTGCTCGGGACGAGCATCTCTTAGGAAGGGCCAGTGTTACGCCGGTCGATTCTTAGAATAACAGTAGGTACTAAAATGTTCGAATAGCCGCGGGCGGATGACGCAATACCTACATTTAAAGGAATATTCTGGAACACACCAGTAGAGCGTAGGTACTTACTGAAGTTTCCAGAGCGCGCGGTAGGTACCTATGGGCCTATGTACCTATGGGCGCGGCAACATCAAAGGCGCCGCTGGCCTTAGGTACCTACGGGTGCGGCGCGGCGCGGCATCTCAAAGGCGCCGCCGACCTTGAAAGTCCAAATACCTACCGACTACTACGAGTACATACGAGTACCTTCTGGAAACTTCCGTCGCGGTATAAATAGAGCGCGCATCGACTGCCTGGGACAGTTTTAACTTGGAATTCGAAACGAAACGATCATAATGATTCCAAGCGAGGATTTAGTGATATTTCATTTCATCAGGGCCCTCTCGATTACCTCGATCACCTTGATCTCTACCTAACAGTAGAGATCCAGGGGTGTTTAGTTCGATACTCCCCGTAATCAATGACAACTGTCCAAGCCGAGGTTCGTACCCCCTGGATGCCCTTGAGCAAGTGGCCAAAACTTAACTTTGGCGTGCGCCTTCTGCGTCACGCTTTTGCGCCCACCTCACCATCAGGTGAAGCTGTAGAGACAGTTATAGACCAACAGCCCATATCATACCAAAAAAAAAAACATTGGACTACGTCACCGTAGTGAGTTTTTCTGCTAGGTCGCACCTATGAACACGTTTCGCTTATCGATGTGCATCCAATGTATCGATGTTCTTTTTACTTATTATTCATTAATTTAAATAAATTATTGATTGGAAAGGAAAATTTAACTGAAACACATAAGTATGAACACAGCGAAGGAGATTGGTGGAGTGAACTCGTGTCGTTTCTAGGTCACCCTCCATATTCCTAGAAAAGTGAAAAAAGAACCCCTTCGAGTTTTGGGCTCATTTAATTTGTCTTGACGAGTTCCCATGTTTTATGTGGTATTCAAGGTCTGATGATGGAGCCGAAAGGTAGTCACAAGAACTCAACAACAAAACGATGGAACCCCTTCGAGTTTTTGTCTCATTTGGTTTGTCTTGATGAGTTTCTTGGTTTTATGTGGTATTCAAGGTCTGACGATGGAGCTTCGAGTTTGGGCTCATGCAGTCATTGTGGACCAAGGCTTGTATAGTACTCAAACAAAGCGAGAAATTTAAATAATACTAGGGCAAAAACTAAAAATGAAAGTAAACCCCCTTATAACAAAAACAAAAACAACAACAACTAAACAATAAGAACAACAACTAGAGGAACAAAAATAATAAGAACAATAAGAAAAAAAAGGAAAAACAACAAGAAACACAAAAACAACAATAACAAAAACAAAAGAACATCAATAACAACAACAACAACAACAACAACAAAAATAACAAGAACAACAAAAACAACAAGAACCACAAAATATAACAATAGCAAAAACAAAATAACAACAAGAACAACAAAAACAACAAGAACATATAAAACAAAAACAACCACAAATACAACAAGAAATAACAACAAGAATAACAAAAACACGAACAATAACAAAAACAATAAGAACAATAATAAAAACAGCTTTAAAAACAACAAGAACTACAAAAACAACAAGAACAATAACAAAAACAACAAGAACTACAACAAAAACAACAAGAACTACAAAAACAACAAGAACAATAACAAAAACAACAAGAACTACAACAAAAACAAGCAGAACTACAAAAACAACAAGAACAATAACAAAAACAACAAGAACTACAACAAAAACAACAAGAACTACAAAAACAACAAGAACAATAACAAAAACAACAAGAACAATAACAAAAACAACAAGAACTACTAAAACAACAAGAACTGCAAAAACAATAAGATATACAACTAATTACGAAAGGGTCTAAAAAACAAATACTATTTGAAACTTATTTAATTTTTACACGACTGTCCAAAAAAGGAGTGTTATGTTTTTATAATTTATTTAAATGTTTTTTTTTTTTTTTTTTTAATACGGACTAGGCAATCGTTTGACCACGATCTCACCTGATGGAAAGCGATGATGTGGTCGAAGGTGTAGCACGCTTGCCTAGTAGATCTCTCTTGAGACTCTTGACTTGAACACACCGGGGTTATAATTTACCGGAAACACTGACGAGGGCAGGGCATTCCACTCCTTTGCAGTTCTTATAATAAATGAAGAAGCGTAACGCTTCGTTCTTGTGCGAGGTATTTCAACCATAAAAGGGTGGCGCTTTGCTGATCGCTTTGCATATATTTGTATGTATGTGAGTTTCTTTTAGGCACAACGCGATTAAGGCACACTGCGTTTTAGGTAGGCAGCGAGCAAACGCTTTATTTTAAATGCCTGGACAGATTTAGACGCATGAGGTATCGTTAGAATCCTTACATACCCCCGAGTAACTGCTATATATTTATACTAGCTGTACCCGCGGCTTTGCACGCGTGATCTTTTCTTTAGGTTCAAAGTACCATAATGTGCTATTCCAGGACCAATAAACGAAATATTTGATCAAAATTTCTTCAGCTGTCAAAAATACTTTTATCAATTGCTCGGCTTCTAACTCACCGGATTGAGACACCAATTACACCAGTTTTTAAATCAAACCCTAAGCTATCTAACAATGAAAACCGCATTGCAATTGGTCCAGTAGTTTTTACGTGATGCGTGAACAAACAAACATACAGACAAACAGACACAAAGACACGATTCAAATAAATGTTATATTCTTGTTCAATAGCTTTTTAAGCACCCAAGAGCATATTTTTGTATCTTCTTTGTACAGCCTTTTTCGTACCTATTGCTTTATTATAAACTAGCTGTGCCCGCGGCTTCGCTCGCGTGGTCATTTCTCTAGGTTAAAAGTACTCTATGTGCTATTCTAAGATCTAAAATAAACATTTGATCAAAATTCCTTCCGCCGTTACAAAGTTTTTTATCGATTGCTCGGCTTCTAACCATTGGATTAAGATAGGTCAAATCTTAAGCTATCCAGCACTGAAACCTGCATCGCAATCGGTCTAATACGTTTTTACGTGATGCGCGTACAGACATACAGACAATCAAACAAACAGACAGACACGATTTAAAAAATGTTCTATTCATAGACCATTTTTTATACGCTTTATATTAGCTTCATATTATTGTTGTGTGGAGGGATGCCTTAGTAGGCAAAAAGACTCCAACTTATATTTTTCTAAGTTACCGAAAGATCGTGACAAGTAAGTCTGTTTCATTCATTAATATCCACCTGACTACTTTGTCTTTATTAGTCCCGAAGGTGCTCAATTCTGTTTTGCCCGCGACTTTGCTTGCAGTCTTTTAGTTTGTACCTAGATATGTATTTAGATTGTTTTTTTTTGGCTACATCCCAATGGGGAACGTTATAAAATACCTACACAAAAGTAGCATTTTGGTAACTTTTTAATATTTCATATATTTAATAAGATCATGCTCGTTAGACCCAGTGATAAGATCCATACTGGGTCATATATTGACGTGATACATTTTGAAATCATGGATTTATCGAGATTTTTTTTCTTAGTAGAAACATTGGTGTTCCACGATGGATCTATATAATTAAATGTATGAAATGGGATACATACTACCGAAATGCGTTGTAGACGTTTTTTTTGTAGCGTTGACCACTATATTTATTTCGAGCTTATTTAATTTCCGTACTAAATACTTACTTTATTTTTTGACCAACTTCAGAAAAGGTAGGGGCAGGCTTGTGGGGGGGGGGGGGGAAGGTAGGGAAGGGTGGCCCCTGGTACCCCTAAATAATATAGACAATAATTTTATTTACGGTTTGTAAACAAACTTCAGTAAAATACGATTTAAAAAAACTAAGCGTTGCCGCGGAGATCAAAAAACCAAAGGGTAGCCCTACACCTCCTTCCCCCCCATCCCTACCCCCTGACCCCCAACTCCTGCCCCTCGTTTCTATAGCCAACCCAAGGTAGGTTCTCAAGTTTATGTGTATGTATGAAATATTGTCAAAAAAGCTTAATATTCATATTATATATGTATATTAATGTATATCCGTATATATATATATATATGTATTCCGTCCATTTGTTTGGGAGCTAGGATGCCACAGCCAGACATACACATACATACTCTGTCTCACACACACACCCTAAACTTATAACACCCGTCTATTTGTTCGGGGGTTAATAAAATAAATGTTAAAAATATTGTATGGTATTTCTATGCCAACCCTATCACTCGAGCGCGCGGCGTAGGTATTTTATGGACGAGAGTCGGAACAAAGTAATATCAACTCTAACACGCGACTATTAAGTGCAATTTAGCATGCGCGCTCGATGTATGAATACCTACGTGTTACGTTTGTAGGCTATTAGATCGGCGGCTTTCTTCAAGATCAAAGTAGTGCAACTTGTGTTACTTCTTTATTCTGTGGTTCTGATCCCCGCCACACCGCACGTTTGCACGTTTATTCCCCCGGGGTCCCTGCCTTGGCGCTCGGCCGGGTGGCGCGGGTGGCGGCACACAGAAAGTACAGAATAAATAATAATAGCACCCTGATACAGTAGGTAGGTACATCGCGCGAAAACGAATGCATTATAATAGCTTTGAGCTGTTTTATTTCATTTTATTACGTTATATTTATTACTTCATAATTTAATATAACTTTCGACCCCTATCCCGCAGGAGCCCTCTAGTTTTTCAGTATGTATTCTGAATTTTAACCCTTATAAGTTACAACTGTGATAAGTTGCATCAAAATCCATCCGATAGTTTCAGCGCGGTGCGTGCGTTTTACCATAACTTTATTAAAAATATCAAGGAAAATGTAAAAAATAACGCATAAATAAATATGTAAAAATCTTTTAATTATGGAGCAAAACATTTCTACGGCGCGTGATTTCGATCCACGTACGTCTAGATTACGCACCCATTTATCTGTCCAACAACCAGTGAGCCTCGTAGTGAAATGACGAAATTCAGTACCAGTCTATAAACGGATGTATGATCACTTTAAATTTAACACAACTTTGGACCCATAGGCTGCAGGAACCTTTTAATTTTTCGAGATAAAAAGTATTCAACATTTTAAAACATTATATAAAATTTGACTGTGCCAAGTTACATCAAAATCCGTTCAGTAGTTTTAGCTTGATACGTGTTATTTTAAATAACTTTCTACCCCTATCCTGCGGGAACCGTTGATTTTTCCGGAATAAAAAGTATTCTAAATGTTAATCCAGTACATCAGCTATGATTCTGCCAAGTTGCATCAAAATCCGTCTGGTAGTTTCAGCGTGATGCGTGTTCAAAGAGACAGGCAGACAGACGAACAAACAATAAAAAAAAAACTTTATGCACTCCATATCGATTTTGAAGTTTATATCAATCAAAATTTTCAAAAAATATTTTATGTACTGATTTAGCCCAGTTACAGTTTTATTATTGCATAGATAGATATAGATACATGACTGTGTCAAATTGCATTAAAAAAAACCGTCCTGTAGTTTCAGCGTGATATGTGTTGTTTTTAATAATTGTCAACCCCTATCTTGCGGAAACCCTTTAAATTTTCGGGATGAAAAGTATCCAATATCCTACCTCGTAGTATGAACTCAAATCATACCAAGATTAATTTGAATTAATTCAGTAGTTTCTGAGGAGGAAAATTATGAAATCGATACACAGATAAAATCTTTCGATCGGATCAATTGTTGTTTTTGTTTATGCGTCACATGACTATAATTCATGAGGTCCGGTCGTATATAAATTTGTCGTATAGACATTTCTTACTGTCGTTGGTGGCTTCTAATATTCTTCATATCCTTCGCCATTGATATTCTTCCATCTCTAACTTTGACTTTTATAGGCTCCTTCAATATTTCGTAATCGTGAAAATACTCATCAGTGTTTATAAAATGATCGGTACAACCCGTAGAAAGATAATGTACAACCACTGTCAAGTAACCAATCTATTTCATCTTTCTTTGACAACACATTGTCACTTGTTGACGTACTATTCGCAATAGTGGTATGAAAGTTGTTTTCCTATTATTCATTACTCTGATGTTGGTAGCTGCGTTTTCCTCTGTGATAATTTCGAGCATCATATGATCCACGTCCACGATTATTTGCATATCCGCGACCTAGACCGCGGTTCCCAAAACTACAATCTCTCTTTATATGGCCAGGTTTTCCACAGTTGTAGCACTTCTAAAGGCTGGTTGATGCAGACGTACTGGTTTCTGCTTTAAATATATTTGACGTATCATTTGACATTTCATCTAACTTCTTTGGTTTATCATCCAATGATTTCATCTTAATTTGGGTCATTATATAATCTACAGTTCTGTCTTTTTGCGGCAACACATCAATAAAATCTCCTATCAGCCATATAGGAGATTTGATTGATGTGTTGCCGGAAAAAGACAGAACTGTAGTTCCGTGGTAATGCTTTTAACATGTAGTTCAACTTTTCCTATTCATTAACAATAGCTCCAGCTTGCATAAGTTCATTCAACGATTTTACAAAATCATCAAAGAATAAGATAAGCTGACATCAGTATAATTATCTAGTTTGACACTATCTAGATTGTTCCGACAGACAATTTGTAACGCTGTCAACTTCTTCAAATACATGTCGTCAAATTTCGAAATAATCTTATAAGCTGAATCGTACTCTGTTATATATTCCAGCTGTTTATTTGAAGTAGCACTATAAACATAATTAGTAGCATGTATGTCATTTTCTTCTCACAATGTACAGTCATCCTTATCACATTTTTCTCGTACTGCGACATCTTTGTATTTTTTAAACTGTAGGAATTTCGGTATTCACACCTTCCAATTATTATAATCGCATCCGTCAAAATTTTTAATCAAAATATCATTATTTTTCACAGACATCATTTTGAAAATAAAATTCTTCGTCTAACGTGTACGTACCTTTATTTCACATGCTTATTTTTCTAAACTATTAACCACGCTCTGCTACCATGATAAATTAAATGGAAAAAGATAATCGGCTTTTAGTAATAACTATGTTTCAGAGAAATTAATTTACACTGAATAAAATATTCTACACCATTTTGTGACAAAAGGCAGACAGCGAACGCAATATATTTGAAATGTGCCGCCTGTTCACGCGCATTCTCTGCCGCAACGCTTTATTTAGTGCATTAGCACCGTCCCTTGCTTTCTCAGCCAGTTAGAAAGAGATGGGGGCAATTTAGCGATGCACTTCTGTGTGACCGCGTGGCAACGAGACTCGGTCAAGGTCAGTGGCAAGTTAGCAGCGGCGCGAATTACTTGCAAGAAAAACAATTATTATAACCTACCAATGCCTCGCTTAAAAATATATAAAATACGAAGTAATTTCGTCCACCGCAATCATACGAAAATTAATATCAATCCGTGTGCGTCCTCCTTATAATAAACTGACAATAATTATACGAAGAGTGTAGTGCTACATCCAGAAAGTTCGAAAAGGGCGGCCGCCCACAGAAGTACTTCCATCCATAGAAACTTCCAGGCACGGCACAAGAAGGAACTCACAGGTTAGTGTCCTTTTCTTCTCTTACTGGCTGATCTCCCTTTATCCCTATTATATTAAATATTTACCTACACCTCCATCGAAAACCAACGCTTTCGCTCCATGAAAGGAAGGCATGCATTTATGCCCCTCGCGTCCCCATTTTTGGTCACTTCGAGCCGATTTTTGAACC
Organism: Alsophila aescularia; assembly: GCA_946251855.1. Lineage (NCBI taxonomy): Eukaryota > Metazoa > Arthropoda > Insecta > Lepidoptera > Geometridae > Alsophila > Alsophila aescularia. The sequence goes on from OX276373.1 coordinate 65,394,836, forward strand.
AGTAATCAGTAAAATATTATCATTTTTGGCCACGTCGAGCCGATTTTTGAACCAGTAATTAATTAAATATATCATTTGGCCGCTTTTAAAATACAACATTTGGTCATTTGAACCAGTTGTTATTGTAGTACATTCGCTACGTGTTTAATCACGAATTATCTGATATTTTTGGTTAGAATGGAGTGTAAGATTAAATTAAATGTCGCTAAAAGGGAAGCTATTTTTCAACAAATAAGTAGCTACGTTACACGCACAATCTAAAAGGATTTCAACCGCAGAAAACACGCATAAAATATGAGTTTTTAGCAAAATCGGAAAATATCGACAGACTGTGCGATAATTATAGTAACTTATGTGACGACTTCAACACTTTCAAGTTAGAACATGATGAGGAATTTGAAGTCGATTATAGCCAGTGGTTAGTATTCGAAGATCTTTGCAGTTCTGTTAAATATTTTCGGTCAACATTAACAACCGACACCGCATGCACTCCAAGTCAATCTAAGACATTAGAAATTAAATCGCTACCTGTAAGGTTACCTACCTTTACTGGACGGCCAGAAGAGTGGACGCTTTTTTATGAGACTTTTAAGGCAAATATTCATGAGAATTCAGCTTTAAATGATGCACAAAAAATTCAATATCTTATAGGACATTTAACTGACAGAGCGTTATCTGTATTTGCTGGAATCTTACCGACTAAGGAAAATTATTCAATTATTTGGAAAGCATTAATAAGCCGATATCAGGACAAAAGGGTTTTAGCGACTTCTTATCTGAATAAAATATTCGAAAGTAAAAATATTTCTGATAATCCTATTCAACTAAATGAATTTATTGAAAGCTTTTCCTTTGCACGCAGCGCTTTAAACCAATTAAAATTGGTAGATTTGACTGATTTCATATCCCTTTTTATTGCACAAAAGAAAGTGAATTTTGAATTAATTCGAGCCTTTGAATTATCAGTAAGAGACCAAGAAATTCCAACGTGTCAGGAATTTATTGATTTTATACGCTATCATGTAAAAATACTGGAACGTCAATCAAGTGATAAGCAGGTGCCTTATTCTGGAATCGCCAAAAGTGCTAAAAGTGCTAAATCAATAGCTACATCGCATACGTTTGCATTGATGTCCAATGACCATCAAACGAAGAATACCGCATGTTCCTTTTGTAAAGACAACACGCATTACCAACTTTATATGTGTCCAACATTTAAATCATTAGATGTGACTGCACGTTTTAATTATGTAAAAACACATCATTGCTGCACGAACTGTTTAAGTTTCCAACACACAAGTAAAAGTTGTAAATCTAAAATAAACTGCAAAATTTGTGGATTTCGTCACAATTCATTATTGCATTTTGAATCAAAAAATACAGTGCAGGGAAATATAAAGGACACACGAAATTTAAATATTAACAATGATAACAAATCATTTACCGCTGCTCATGATCTCGCAATTAGCGACGCTTCCACTCATGGTACCGCTACTACCGCCATTTCCGCTAGTTGCGCTGCTACCGCTCCTATTTGCGCTTCTAATGCCGTATCCACTCGTGGATCCGTTAGTTGCGACGTTAACGCTCATGGTCCCGCTACTAGCGCAGTTTCCGCTAGTAGCGCCGATTATTCAACGCGTTGTAATAACGCAGGTGTACACGATCCCTCTACGGCCGCGACTCGTGACTGTGGTGTGGACAGTGCGGCAGTTTCCGCGGCCCGCGTCGCTCATGGTGAGTTGCACACCTCAGTTCGTAATCGCACCGCTCCTGCTCTTCCAATTCTCAAGACAACGCTTGGCTACGTCATAATGGGTAAAATTCCTGTCGTCCCTGGAGATCCTGACGTAACCTGGTCCTTCGGTCCTGTAACAAATGATGAGTTAAATAAAAATTTAACTATGTTTTGGGAATCAGGACAAATATTCTCGCATCCAGCTACTAGTCCTGATGAGGATGAATGCGAGGAGATATACTCTTCTTCGGTGTCACGCGACTTACCATCGGGTCGATTTATAGTTTCTCTTCCGTTCAAAAAGGATCCCTCCTGCCTGGGAAATTCATTTCCCATTGCTAAACGCCGATTTGCTGCTCTTGAGCGCAAGTTTAGAACTAATCCAGATTTACTTCACGCATATAATGACGTCATAAAAGAATATATTGAGAAAGGATATTTATCCGAAATTCCTAACACTCCCGCTTCTGTACAAGATGGCTACCTAATCGCACACCACGCCATAGTACGCCCGGAGAAGAGTCCTTCTAGAACGAGAATAGTTCTGGACCCAAGCGCTGCCACTGACACAAGCGTGTCACTGAACGACATATTACATACGGGTCCCAATTTACAAGCTGACTTGTTTGCATTGATACTCAAATTTCGACTTCTACCGGTTGCCATCTCAGCAGATGTTCAACAAATGTACTTACGCATTTTGGTGGCAGAAGATCATCGTAAATACTTGAAAATCCTGTATAGATTTGATGAATCGGAATCGATTCGATTGTTTCAATTTAATTCTGTTGCATTTGGGTTGCGTTCGAGTCCCTTTCTCGCCATGCGCTCTATTCGTCAGCTAGCTACTGAGCATAAAGAGACCTTACCGCTCGCCACTGAAGTTGATATCCACGATATCTACATGGATGACATTACGACTTCAGTAGATTCCGTTCAAGTTGGAACTGAATTGTCCCAACAACTGCTTACATTGTTTCAAGCTGGAGGTTTTAACCTTGTTAAATGGGCAAGTAATTCACCGGCCTTATTGGCTCAAGTTCCGGAATCACATCGAGTCTCCATGGAGTTTTCTGATAGTGACAATATAAAAATATTAGGTCTCAAATGGCTCCCAGCTACGGATATGTTTGCCTTCACAACTACTGAAACTGATCAGGGTTGTACCAAACGCATAATATTATCCGTTATTGCTAGACTGTTTGATGTACTCGGTCTAGTCGCCCCTGTTATATTATATGCCAAATTACTGATACAGGAACTTTGGCTCGCTCAAATTGGATGGGAAGAAGATGTTCCTGATTCCATTTCAAACCGCTTTATACAGTTCAAACTTGAACTGCCACTCTTATCGGAATTAAAAATTCCCCGCCACTTAAGTGTCGCTGATGGTTGCATTGTCAACATTGTCGCCTTCGGAGATGCCAGCCTTAAGGCATACGCTAGTGCAATCTATTTGCACGTAACTCACCCCAATGGTGAAGTGTCACTCATCTTGGCTAATTCGAAGTCAAGAGTCGCGTCTCCTAAAATCGCTTCTTTAGCCCGGCTGGAATTGTGTGCCGCCGTGTTGCTTTGAAATCTTGTTCGCTATGTTCACACGAATTATAATGACCGCTACCCTATAGCAGAAATATACGCCTTCTCGGATTCGACCATAGCTTTGTCGTGGATCCACTCGCAGCCACATCGTTGGCAAGTTTACGTTGCTAATCGCGTGTGCAAAATTCATGAAAAAATATGTCACCGGACCGCTTTTTTCATATTGAGGGTGTTGCTAACCCAAGTGACTGCGCCTCTAGAGGCCTGCTGCCTTCTCAGATCATCGATCATCAGCTGTGGTCTGTTTGGCAACTAAGGCCATTCATTTGGAAATAGCCTCCGATCTCAGTGCAGAGCCCTTTATAGACGCTCTCAAACTCTTTATTGCGAGACGAGGCCCTGTGGCCACTATTTGGTCAGACAACGCCGGTTGTTTTGTAGCAGCAAAACGTCACTTAGACGAATTATACACCTTTTTGCAATTTAACGACACAAAAGCCGCGTTCAATCAGGAGTTCGTTAAACACCGCATAATCTTTCGCACTATACCCCCACGTGCGCCGCATTTCGGCGGATTATGGGAGAGTAAAATAAAATGCGTTAAAACTCATTTATACCGCGTCATTGGACATCAAATGCTTTCGTATGAGGAGTTGCTAACTGTCTTGACTCAGATCGAGTGTTTACTTAATTCAAGAGCCCTGGGACTTTTACCGGACGAATCACAACCAGAAATACTTTGTCCCTCGCATTTTTTGATGACAACGCCTCTGCAATGTCTACCCGCTTACGATATTGACACAGACAAACCTATTGTTCAGAGAAACAAGTTGCTAGATAGCCTTGTGCAAAGTTACTGGAGAAAATGGCGTCTTGATTACTTGCATACCCTCCAGCAGAGACAGAAATGGCTTAAACACACTGACAACATCAAAATAGGAACTGTTGTCCTTGTACATCAAGATGATGTACCCCCACTTCAATGGCCTCTTGGCATAATTGAAAACGTTTTTCCTGGAAAGGATTCCATCATTCGTGTCGCATTAGTTCGTTCTCAAAACAAATTGATTAAACGTGCGGTCACGAAGCTGTATCCTCTTCCAACCAGTGAGATGTAACCTTACAATTTACTTCGTCACTTATAGTTGTTATATAGCATATTTATAATATATCATAAATATATATTGCATAACTTAGTTTAATAACCATTCTTGGTTAATCATATTTTGTGCTTGTTCTGCTCATTTAAATTCCCGCTTCGCCTTTATTATCTTTGTTATAGAAATCCTCGAGACTTTCAAGCCGGGGAGTATCTTCACGCGCATTCTCTGCCGCAACGCTTTATTTAGTGCATTAGCACCGTCCCTTGCTTTCTCAGCCAGTTAGAAAGAGATGGGGGCAATTTAGCGATGCACTTCTGTGTGACCGCGTGGCAACGAGACTCGGTCAAGGTCAGTGGCAAGTTAGTAGCGGCGCGAATTACTTGCAAGAAAAACAATTATTATAACCTACCAATGCCTCGCTTAAAAATATATAAAATACGAAGTAATTTCGTCCACCGCAATCATACGAACATTAATATCAATCCGTGTGTGTCCTCCTTATAATAAACTGACAATAATTATACGAAGAGTGTAGTGCTACATCCAGAAAGTTCGAGAAGGGCGGCCGCCCACAGAAGTACTTCCATCCATAGAAACTTCCAGGCACGGCACAAGAAGGAATTCACAGGTTAGTGTCCTTTTCATGTCTTACTGGCTGATCTCCCTTTATCCCTATTATATTAAATATTTACCTACACCTCCATCGAAAACCAACGCTTTCGCTCCATGAATGGAAGGCATGCATTTATGCCCCTCGCGTCCCCACCGCCAACCTAATAATACCAATCAGACTTAGGTACCAACTATAGAAATATAAATTTACCATAGATTAACAAATGTACAAGCTTAAAAGCGCGTAACGTTGTGGCACATGTCAATAGAGTATATTGACACATGCTGCCGTAGGTTTTTATATTCTCTTGGGACACATGTCACCGGCGCATATTTACCTACGAGCGTGCAAAATTGAGCTTAACCAAAGAATAATTGCTTACGTTACGCCACATCTGTAATGGCCCTAGTTGTGTCGAGGCAGGGGTGTATTATTTATTCTGCAGCAGGGGTTAATAAAATAAATACTGTGTTCCAGATACAGACAAGGCCCGAGAGGCGCGGGAGCTCCGAGAGGCCCCAGTGGCCGTTTGCTCTCAACGTCGCGCACTTTTTCTTACCGCCCTCGTCTTCTCAGTTATTTTCGCCAGCGCTCTACTCATCGTGTACGCTACTCCCCAGCCGTGTAAGTTATTGCATTATATAACTAAGGACCTACTTGTATCATCGTCATCATCAGCGGATATCGCCCACAAAGGCTTTCCTCATGGAACGCCACAACGTGGGGTTTGCATCCAGCTGCTCCCGCGGTTTTCACCAGAACCCATATCTGTTAGCTATTGAACAGCGATGACGCAAATCTATGGCATGAAAATAGTCGATTTTGACAGTTTTCCTAAACTGCTATTGGCTCGCTATACAGGCTCGATCGCGGGCCGATAGCTGCTATCGATAGATTTTGTCTAGGAAACCACAATAATGAGGTTTTGTCGGTGATGCTCAATTATAATAAATATCTTCAATGTACAGAATTTGGACCTATATCCCGCAGGAACCCTTTATTTTTTTGGTATAAAGAGTATCCTCAATTTTCACTCATCTTATGATGGAGGCCCAACGGTTCTATAGTGCAATTTAGAATCCATCGATACCGGGTTCAAAACCTAGGCTCCACACCAATGACTTTTCTGAGTTATGTGCAGTTTTCCACCGCTCCGTGCTTCGGAGGGCACGATAAGCTGTCGGTCCCAGCTGTTATGGCCAATTACTGTGCCAAGTTGCATCAAAATCCTTTCAGTAGTTTCATCGTGGTACGTATTCGTTGAATCCTATGTTCTACCTCGTAGTATGAACTCAAATCATACCAAGTGTCATTTAAAATCATTCAGTAGTTTCAGCGCGATGCCTAGCCAAGATACAGACAGACAGACAGAGACAAAAATGAAAAAAAAAACAGTTTTAGCTTCAGTACGGAATACAGAACAGCCTCCAAAAAAAATTTACAAAATATCTGCAATGTACAATTTTATTATAAGTATAGATGTAGTCAAACCCTCATGTTATTGCTTAACTTGTACTCTTGTTGTAGAAGTATATTGTTTCCTTGATGAAAGAAGGCTAGAAAGGCTTCGACCTAGTGTGAGGATGGTGGGGACCACCAGAATTAAAAATCTTTAAGCTACATAAATATTAATATTAATTTAATATTTAAGTATCTTAAAGCAGGCCACCTATTCTAAATTCGAGAGGGCGTTCGCAGTCTCAGAGGTTCCTCATCAAAAAGGTTCTCATGAGTAATGTTGTATCCAGTGTTATAATAATAGTTTTTAAACTTACCGAAACGTAGGTCTATAGGCCTCCTCACACCTAAGAAAAATCAGCTCGCTTACTCCTTGACATTCGCTAGTGATGTGGTACATCTGAACCTAATTAATAGGTGAAAAGTAGATGCAAGAACACGTTTTTAATTTTAAAACTCATGTAAATACCTCTTAGCAATCGCTAGGTATGCGGATTGAAAATAAATTTTAATACGTTGCAATATGGTATAATATTCCATCTGACTTATTTGGCTTGTTTTGCACTAAGTTTCTACATATTTTTGATAAATAGAAAAATAAATTTTATCTCGTGGTAATACAGTTCATTGTTAATTATTTGATACCTCATCTAGTGAAATAAAATCTGAGAAAATTTTCAAAGCCACTTCTCTTGCTGGCTTATGAGATTTTCCATTAAAAAAAGATCCTACAGTACTTCAAAGCATATTTTTTAATAGCACAAATACATTATTATTCAGGACAGAAGTTAGCAATTTCTTTGATATACATTGATTTATTTGTTTTATTCGTTCAATAAATTAAAAGCACGAGGCCCGTAATGTTTATGTTAGTTAATTGAAAATAGCGTCAGTTTAAAGAAAATGTATCATATACATCACGCGACATCTAGAACTATTTTATGTGATTCATTATAGAAATGAAGCAATAAAAACGGAAACATTTGCTAAATACCGACCTTAGTTAATAGGAAAAATCACAAAAATAAATAAATCCTATATTATGGTAATACAGTATATTATCAATTGTTTAATACCATAAAAAGTAAAAACCAAATTGCAAAATTTTAGATCGATTTTCTAAGCCGCACTTACTGATATTTCTCATTAGAAAATAGATCTTATTAGTATATCAGCAAAGCATATTTTCAAAATAGCACAAAAGCAGTAATTTTTAGGTCGAATTTAGCAATTTCTTCGGCATGCATTGTCCTTTTTGTTTAATCCGTTCATAAAATTATCAGCTCGAGGCGCGCAATGTTTACGTTAGTTTATTGAAAATAGCATAAGTTTCAACAACATGTATCATATACATCACGCGATATCTAGACCTATTTTGTGGAAGTCATTATAAAAAGCAAGCCTTGAAATTTCACGTATTTGCTAAGTTCCTTCCTAGGTTTAACGTTTAAAAATCAGAAATAAAAATAAATCCTATACTATGGTACTTAATACAGTTTATTCTCAATTGTTTAACACCACAAAAAGTAAAATCCAATTTGCAAAATTTTAGATCGATTTTCTAAGCCGCACTTACTGATATTTCCCATTAGAAAATAGATCTTACTAGTATATTAGCAAAGCATATTTTAAAAATAGCACAAAAGCAGTAATTTTTAGGTCGAATTTGGCAATTTCTTCGGCATGCATTGTTCGTTTTGTTTAATCCGTTCATAAAATTATCAGCTCGAGGCGCGCAATGTTTACGTTAGTTTATTGAAAATAGAAGTAAGTTTCAACAACATGTATCATATACATCACGCGTTATCTAGACCTATTTTATGTGAGTCATTATAAAAAGAAAGCCTTGAAACTGCACGTATTTGCTAACTTCCTTCCTAGGTTTGACGTTTATAAATCAGAACGAAAAATAAATCCTATACTATGGTAATACAGTTTATTCCCAATTGTTTAACACCACAAAAAGTAAAATCCAAACTGTGAAATTTTAGATCGATTTTCTTATCCGCACTTACTGATATTTCTCATTAGAAAATAGATCTTATCAGTATATTATCAAAGCATATCTTTTAATAGCACAAAATTGCCAAAAGCTAGGTTGCAGTTAGCCGATTGTCAGATGTACATCGACTCTTTTCTTAAATCTGCTCAAGAAATTATTAGCACGAGGGGAGTAATGTTTAGGTTACATAATTCAAATTGACACCGATATTTTATAATCTACTGTTCCATTGCGCTATTAATACAAGTAGCTTGTGAAAGACATTTAATAAATCGAGCAATGGAAAATGTGGAAAACTTACCTACGTCAATAATTTGACATAAGTAAGTAAACGCCCATTTTATGTCATCAAGCTCCGCCTTCAAATATTTTGAATTACGCTTACTGGCCGTGACGCTCCGCCTTTCTTATAGTTTTGAGCCAATCATACCAAATGAAACCTTATGGGCGGTCTTATTTGGTATAATTGGCTCAACGTCATCGACACATAAAAAGAACACATGGAAAAATAAATCATATACTATGGTTATACAGTTTATTATCGATCATTTCATACCAAATTAGGTGAAATCAATTTTCGAAAATATTCGCATCCACTTTCTCAAATAAAAGACCGTCATTGGTCATTCAAAAAAATAACTTATCACATAACATTAAATCACAATTTTCAAATAGCACAAATAAATGGATAATTTTAAATATTTTGCTAAGAAAACCTACAAAACCTTGCAGACGAACGGCACTTATTGATGTCAACTGCAACCAGCATCAGTTGGAAAGACGGCAATAGGATGTTAACTTATTTAAAGATAAACAATAATAAGCTACATATTCTTCTACACTAGTCAACTTCTACACATACTCGTATATTTTAAAGGGGAAAAATTTGATTGCTTGTATGTTTGTTTGTTGGTTTTAATGGATAAACTCTAAATATCCTAAACTGATTATAAAAACTCTTGCATTTATAAAAAGCTTCATTACCAGCGAGTAACATGGGCGTTATTTCATTATCCAAAAAATTGGAGATTTCTACGAAAATTGCAATAATGTAACTCAAGGTATCAAAACTATGCAAAAATGATGATTACTTGCTGTATGAGGAATGTAATGACATGTTGCCGTGTAAAATAAATAATAACAAGTCTGTGAAGTACGTGAGCAACCAATAGTCTTTCGTTCAAAATCACTACTGCAAATGATCTTGAATTACACTCATTGCTGTATTTTTTTTAGAAATTACGACATATAAATGCTAAAAGTGAGAAAATGCCACGGTGTGAGCGCTTACTGTGTAAAACCGGGGCGAGTCACTAGTAAACCTATAAAACAGAACCGTGATGTACCTGATGACTTACTGACTGACAGATAACTCAGAGTCTAAACCGATGGATCTAGAGATTTGAAATTTGGAGGATATATTTTCTGAGTATCCAAGAGGTGTACTACCAGCTCTATGATGTACCTAATTTTTTTTTGTCAAATGACGAAGTTTAAGGGGGCAGGACACACAGAGGATAATCAGAAAAACATATGTTTTTGTGATCTTTAATTCGGTATAACTCACGATTTGTGACTAGACAAAGCACCAACCGCTTTTATATTATTAAATTATGATGATGACACTTTGTAAATATAGTCTTAAACAAATGCTGCACAAAAAACTATGGTATAAAAAATTGACTTCAATTGGATTAACTAATAACTAAAATTACTGATCTAATTTTGATTAATTTAAACATTACTATACTGGAGGTCTTGTTTCTCAAGTAAAACCCATCATCTAATTCGGTTCAGAAATCCTTACATATAAGAGAACATAAACTATAAAACAAACAGGTTTTCTAATTAAAAGAACTGAACCAATTTTGATGAAGTTTATATGGGACTACACTGAAAGTTTACCGTTTTGAATATAACAACAACTAAATCAAAAATCCAAATCGGTTTTGTAATCCTAAAGAGGCAATATAAACACAAAATCAAATGGATTTACTAAAAAAATAATAAAAAAAATAGTCAAACAACTACTGAACCAATTTTGATAAAATTTATATGAAATCACTTGGAGAGTATAACCCTTTCAAACAAAGGAATAATTTTTATTGTCGGTATGCAATTGACGGATAAATTGGTGTACATATATAAAAAAAAATATACGGTCTCTTTTTGATTCGTCGATTTTATAATCGACTTGTTTAATAATATTTGAAAATTCATCTTTAAAGCGGTGAACGGGGATGGCTTTATATGAAGAAACATTAGGTATTTGTTAAAAGTAGAGTCCGGATTTAAATGAAATTTGATATATATATATTGCAAGGAATATCACGCTAAGAGGCGGAACCTAGCAGCTGGTGGTGAGATGGCATGAAAAGATGGCGGGAGTAAAACGCCACTATTCCGTCGGCAGTCGAAGGTGTTCAATTATCTCTTAATTGCGTTTCTTAAATTCCCCTTATTTAATTTCCAAAAGTATTTCATGTGTATTATTTTGTGAAGTATAATTGACCGAGCGAGCGCAAAGTGCGAGCGAAGCATCGTTTCAGCTTGGGTATAAATGCCTTCGTATGTCTGTCCGGATCTCTGTTCTCCTCAACAGGTCGCATTTCTCAATCGATCTAGATGAAACTTAGAATACAGGTTTGATGAGTTTTTAGAATTATTTCAAATATTTAGCATTTTTGATTCACTTCCCCCCAAAAAAAAGCAAAATAGGAGCTAATGAATATCTTCTTCTTATATGATCCGATTTCGATGGTCCTTTTTTATTTGAAAGATAGAACTTTAATTTTGGTCTCATAAAAAATTGATAAAGATCTGATAAGGATCTTCGGCGTGAGTAACAGAAGAGCTCCTCAAAATGAAGTAAATTGCTAATTTTTAGGTTTCTACCAGTGGAATCAGCCCTTTACCTACTAGGTAGGGATTTATGGAGCACCTTGGTTATAATGTTAGTTTTACAATTAGGTAACTAGATGGTGCTACTGTGCACCCTTAGATCGATTGAAAAAAAGTTTGTGCACGCGAGGTCTACAGCTCACAGAGCCACTAGTATAAAATTGTGTGTGATCGTGTATACTTTTTAATAAACCGGCATCTGGTTGCTAATAATATAATTTACTAGCTTTTGCCCGTAACTTTGTCAACGCGGACTACGGTTTAACGTGAAAAAAGCATCCTATGGTCATCTAGGATTTTAAAAACCAATGCAAAAGTGTAGCACCAACGAACTCTTGTAGCTCTTGTTTTTTTTGACAGACTTGTCATTTTTGCGTTTCCATGGCAATCGTTTTTTACAGCGAATAATCTACATTTTCCAGTTTCCCCTGGAAACTTATCATTTTTTGGGATAAAAAATATTCTATATTGGTCTCTATATTGTACAGAATTTATTTACAAAGATTCATCTAATCGGATCGGCTGCTTTAGCGTTAAAAATCCCCAAACAAAAAATACAAACAAACAAAGATACAACTTTTCACAGAAATATTTAGAAAAGCCTAGCCATAAAGGGGCTGTAGCGGGTCGCTAGTCGCTACGGCGTTCTCGCTATCCATATGGTGTCATAGTGCAACGACGCTGGAGTGTTGGTGAGATACGGGCGGTGCACATACTTTTTATTCATATAAATATTTAGAAAAAGCCTAGACTTACAGCAGCTGTAGCAGGTCGCTAGTCACTACGGTGTCGTTCGCTATCCGCACATAAATATATAAAAGTGAAAAAGTGAAGGTGTTTGTTTGTTTATTTGGTGAGTTTTAACGCTATGGATTTTGATGAAATTTGGAATGGAGATAGCTTTATACCCTGGAATAACACATATGATACTTTTTATGCCGAAAAATAGTAAGTTTCTACGGGAAAACTGGAAAATTTCGATTACTTGCTGTAAGGAACGGTTGCCATGGAAAAAAATAAAAAGTCTGTCATATGATAAAAAGCATAAACAGCGTTGGTGGGAAAGAGAATACAATACGTAGGTGGTTTTCTTTTCCATTGTTTTTCAATATCCTACATGAACACAGGATGCTTTTTTCGCGATAAATTGTATCCCATGCAGAAAACGTCGCGGGCGGGTCGCTAGTTTTAAAATATTTCCAGACACGCGAAGAGTTCGCGGTTTGCCCATCAACTCGCAGCTACTCTGTCGACGACATTGTGCCGTTCGTCTGAAAGAGCCCTGTGGCATCATCAAGGTCGAATCAAGTCGGACCATGTTTTCTTCACATTGCCACTGCCACTTACTTATAACTAAAGTACAACGGGCGGACTTATCGCTAAAAGCGATCTCTTCCAGTCAACATTTCGATGGAAAGAAATAATTGAGTGAGTGAGACAAGCAACAGATGGTGAGCATGCCCCAGGATGATTATGACAATGATGAAATGAAACTGAATTTGTTGTAGTTATATTACTTAGATGATGTTGCTATAATAATTACTATCATCATCATCATCATCAATGTCAGCTTCATCCTCCCAATGCAGGGCATAAACCTTCTCCCTCTGACACTATCATCTCTGCTTTCAGTCAATCTTTGCCAAGGTCATATCAAATTTAGCTCGACCCCTCGTTGTTGCACTGGTCTTCTACGGCTGCGATTTTCCATGCGGGGCCACCAATCTATCAGTGACCTACTTCACCTGCCATCAATGCAAGATGCCAAGAGTCCTTCTCATCGCCACTTGAGGTTTATGTACTTATGTCTTCCACCTTGGTTTTTCTTTGGATCTCCGTCTTTCACACTCAGTCGCTCAATGTGAGCTTAGAAACAGTACCTACTTAAATAAAATAAGAAATCACATGGTGCAGTATTGGACCTACTTACCTAGAGCAAAATAGAGTTCTGTTCAAAATTGAAACAGTGATATCACTTTCAGATATCGTTACAAAAAAGAACAGCGGGAAAAATGTTTTAACCAGTTCTACAAAATAATTGTTCAGTTGGTTTTTTCCGTAACAGTTCCAACGTGTCCTTTTAAAATACCTCCATAACTGTTATTTTGGACTGTTTCTATAAATATTCCTCAATCCTACATTGCAGTAGTACCACATCACTGCTTAGCAAGGTGGTGCAGGTTGAATTTTAAAGAGCTAATGTAAGGCCAGCTCGTCGTACAGGTCTACCCACTGACCATACTCAGCATACTCGGATAATGAGGTAGAAGATATGTTTGATGACATATCTTCGGCCCTACATAACACCGCAAGAGGCCACTATAACTTTATCATAGGAGACTTTAACGCTAAAGAGTAGGTACAGACTTGCAGTGAATCGAAAATAAGTCCGCACGGCTATGGAGACAGGAATCACAGGGGGCAAATGCTAGTTAACTTTTGGGAAAAAAGGGGTTCTTTTTGATGAATTCATTCTTGAATGGAGAGGAAGAGGAAGTGGATTTGGCAAAGCCCAGACACTGACTAAATATGAGATTGACTTCATCATGACGGAAAAAAAGCAAAAAATTCAGGGATGTCTCAGTGACCACCAGGTTTAATACCGACTTGTCCGAGGCTCGTTGAATACCGACCACTAGATTGAAAGATGCCATCTGGTGAAGTCAACGCTCCGACCCAACCTGCTTCAAGCCGCTGTTGGATCAGAACAGTTCCAATTCACATTGGAAAATCGATTCGCTGCCTTGGAAACCACAAATGACGTGAATGAAGAACTCCAAAAAGTGGTGGGAATCCATGGGGAAGAGGGTATAAAACGACGTACGGGCGGCAAGAATCTCGGTCTAAAATCTCGGATGAGGCTTTTCGGCTTATGGACAAACGACGGGAGCAACAGCAAGCCACACCGTCAACAATAAAGGGAGCTCATTCAAAAGATCACTAAGCTGTTGCGATGTGATCTCCGATGCTCAAATACACACCGAATAGAAAAGGCAATTGAATGAAATCGGGGGTCGAAAGTCTAAGCCTAGTAAATGAATAGATCCAATCTGATGAATCTCAAACCAAAAATTACACTATCGTCATCTTTAAGCCGGAGATCCTTTCTGATATCGAAGACTTCTATGGCCAATTGTTCGACTCGCATGCTTCTAGACCCGAGCCCAGCACATTGGATTCCCGCAAAAAGATGACCCACCACTAAACTGACGAACTGCCCGAAGTCAGCCTAGACTAGATTGATATGGCGGTCAAACAACTTAAGAATGGAAAGGCTTCCGGAGAGGACGGAATAACTTCGGAGCTCTTGAAAGCAGGAGGAAAACCCGGACTTCGAGAGCTTCAGGGGTTGTTTAGCACCGTTCTCAACGGTGGGAAAACTCCAAAGGCGTGGAACACGATTTGTTAGTATATAGTTAAAAAAGGGACATAACCCTTGTAAGACCAGGCTCCATTAATAATTTTCCCACGCTAGCTCCACCTCTACACTCTGGCACCCGCTACTCGCAACACGCACTGAGGTGCGCGTAACAAGGATGAATATTTTGACATATATTTTTATATGACTAGGATGGCGTTATCTTAAAATATTTTGTTTACATTTTTATGTTAACAATATTAATTTGAAATATTGTTAAATGTTACTTATAAAATTAATTGTACAATTGAGTTTGACGATATTATATTTTTTGACGGTATTTGTAATGAGTTGGTACCTACTGTAATGTTACAAATGATTAATAAAATGAATTTGAATACCACGAGCGCTGTTTGAACACACAATTTAGCTCGGAACTAAATGACGTAAGTCTCAAAAGTAATTTATTTTATTGGCAGGCTAATAATTTAGTTACGTAAATTTTGCCTTGACAGTGGATAATAAACTATATTTTCTTGCTGTGAGATTTATTTTAGATATAAAACTATAGCAGTTGAGTAGAAAAATTAAAATATTACTGAAAATAACGTAATATTTGATAAGAAAATGTATTGAATGAAATTCTGTTAATTACGTTTTGTCAAGATCTCAAAAACGTTTATGTTAAGGTTCACATTATAAGGTTTGTGTTTGTGTCAGCATATTTATGAAAATAACCCTTAAATAACGGAGCTTGGTCTTCAATCTATTTCACTCTTGAGACATGTCTATAAGTTGTTTTCGAGGCATTGTTAAGTGGACTGGCGATACATTGAAGTGATGAGCTTTCTGTATGACGCCGCGACTATGAGTGTCCAAGTACAAAAGACCAGCAGTCTAAACATATCCAACTGCGCAGAAAAGTGAGACAGGGGGATGTTATATCCCTGAAACTGTTCACTTATGCCTTGGAAGATATGTTTAAGACGCTGGATTGGAAAGGAATGAGCATTAATATCAATGGCGAGAACATCTCATATTTACGATTTGCCGATGATATCACTTATATATAGCGGAGTCACTGCAAGACTTGTAATACAAAGTATGCTGACCAAACTAGTTAATGCTTTTCGACGCATCGGTTTGGTATGAACACAGATAAGATCAAGATAATTTTTAACAATTTTATTGACCGGAACCGATTGCAGTCAATGGTGTACCTCTTGATGTTGTCCGAAAATGCGTTTACCTTAAGCAAATATTGCAATTAAGTTAGAACAACTTTGAGAGAGAAGCCAACAGAAGAATTCAGATCGTTTTGGCAGCATTCGGCAAGCTTCGTCATGTCTTCTTGTCATCCATACCTCAGTGCCTGAAGAGAAAAGTCTTCAATCAGTGCATCCTACCCGTTATGACTTACAGACTCACGGCTCCATAGCTCGCTGAGCGACATAAAATTTGTGGACTACTATTTTATCCTTCAGAGATTCTCCATGCATACAGCTCTCTATATGCTTGGAGTTTCTCTGAAGGATAAGATTCATAATGAAGTGATCCGACAGCGAACCAAGGTAACCGAAATACGAGCTCTAAAGATAAGCAAGCTAAAGTGGCAGTGTGCTGGTCACATTTCCCGAAGAAGCGTTAAATAACCGAATAACCGTTTGAATAACCGTCGGGATAGACTAGTTTAGGAGTGGAGACCAAGTTGTGTTCTATGTATATACTTATAATAAAACTGTAACAGGTCCAATTCTGTACATTGAAGATATTTAGTAATTTTGAAGGCTGTTCTATATTTGGTACTGAAGCCAAAACTGTATTTTTTTTTCATTATTGACTGTCTGTCTGTGTGTCCGTCTGTCTGTATGTATCTTAGCAGCGCATCATGCCGAAACTACTCAATGAATTCAAATGAAACTTGGTATGATTTGAGTTCATACTTTGAGGTAGGACACTGGATACTTTTCATCCCAAAATATTAAAGAGTTCCCGCAGCAACAGCCCCTATGGGCTGTAAGTTATTTAAAAGAACACGTATCACGCTGAAACTACTGGACGGATTTTGATGCAACTTGGCACAGTCATAGTTTATATGATGGGTGAAAATTAAAATGGGATTCCTTAGGGATATGGGTAGTACAAATTTGTTTTTTGTATCTCTGTATTCTATATTGAAGCCAAAATAGTTTTTTTTTCATTTTTGTCTTTCTGCCTGTCTGTATCTTGGCCGCGCAACACGCCGTTGAGACTACTGAATGAATTTAAATGAAACTTGGTATGATTTGAGTTGATACTACGAGGTAGGACATAGGATACTTTTCATTCCGAAAAATTAATGGGTTCTCGCAGGATAGGGGTTGAAAGTTATTTAGAAGAACATGTACCACGCTGAAACTACTGGACGGTATTTGATGCACAGTCATAGTATAAATGATGGGTTAGAATTGAGGATACCTTATATCCCAAAAAAATAAAGGGTTCCTGCGGGATAGGGGTCCAAAGTTATCTTAATTTTGAAGTAATAAATGATACATTTTTGGAGAGATTTTATTCTACATTCACCATAACTGTTTTTTTTAAGTGAAACTTCTTATGCGACTTCCAACAAGGTAGCGTTAAACGTTTAACGCTACCATGGAGGCCTTCCTATTTTCATTTCCATATTACGAAGTTTCACTTCTTCCGCGCGGAGGGACTCCACCATCGTTTTTTTTAAATTCACCATAACACACCAAATTACACCATTTAATGTTCATGGGGAGGTATAATCACTTTTAAAACTTTATTTGTTAATTTTGTATCTCCAACTTCAAGTGTTTCTTTTTTCCTGGTACTTAGCAATTATTTTTTAAATATAATCACACCATTTGATTATTGTTCATGGGGAGTTAGAATTACTTTTAATAACTTTATATGCCAATTTTGTATCTCCAACTTCTTAAGTGTTTCTACTCTCCTGGTACTTAGAAATACTTTTTTTGAAGTGAAACTTCTTATTGCGTTAAACGTTTAACGCTACCATGAAGGCCTTCCTATTTTCATTTCCACATTACGAAGTTTCACTTCTTCCGCGCTGAGGGACTCCACGATCGTTTTTTTTTTATTTTTGTCTCTCTTTGTATCTTGACCGCGCATCACGTTAAAACTACTGTATGAATTCTAATGAAACTTGGTATGATATGAGTTCATACTACGAGGTAGGACATTGGATTCGTTTCATCCCGAAAAATTAAAGTGTTCCCGCAGGATATGGGTTGAAAGTTATTTGAAAGAACATATATCACGCTTTAACTACTGGACGGATTTTGATGCAACTTGGCACAGTCATCTATCTATACTTATAATAAAGCAATAGGTACGAGAAAGGCTGTACAAAGAAATTAAATAAAAAAAATGGTCTAGGGGTAAAAAAAAAATCTGTAGCTTATTTTAGGGTTAAAATAAGCTACAGAACAATTTTTTTGTTTTAATTCGTGTCTTCTGTCTGTTTGTCTGTATTTTTATGCATCACGTAAAAACTACTGGACCGATTACTATGCAAATTTCAATGTAGGATAGCTTAAGCCTTAAAAACTGGTGTAATTAGTATCTCAATTATAGAAGCCGAGCAATTGATAAAAATATTTTGTCAGCTGAAGAAATTTTGATCAAATGTTGTTTTATTGATATTTTAGGTCCTGGAATAGCACATTATGGTACTTTTAATCTGAAGAAATGACCACGCGTGCGAAGCAGCGGGTACAGCTAGTGCTGAATAAAGCTAATCTCATAAATTAGATATGGTATTGTCTGTGAAGTTAATATTCTGATTTAATAATTCTTTATCATGCAGCAGTAAGTAAAAACGGCATTGGCATTGTTTTAGATTGTCCGTGCGCATCTGAAGCTACGCTGATATCGGGAGAACCGCCTACTGATGCTGCTTCGAACGAAGCCGCTGCTAACAAGTAAGTAGGAAGAATTCAGATTGATGTTGTGTGCTGACTGCGAACATTACGCTTACTTTGTTTCTCCGAGCCCAAGCCACCCAACCCGAGCTCATAGCTTCACGACTTAGGTACTAACTTACGCTTACTTTATTTCTCCGAGCCCGAGCCACCCCGAACTCAACCCGAGCTCATAGCTTCACGACTTAGGTACTAGCATTTCGCTTACTTGGTTTCTCCGAGCCCGAGCCACCCCAAACCCAACCCGAGCTCATAGCTTCACGACTAAGGTACTAACATTACGCTTACTTTGTTTCTCCGAGCCCAAGCCACCCCGAACCCAACCCGAGCTCATAGCTTCACGACTTAAGTACCTACTAGCATTACGCTTACTTTGTTTCTCCGAGCCCGAGCCACCCCGAACCCAACCCGAGCTCATAGCTTCACGACTTAGGTACTAACATTACGTTTACTTTGTTTCTCCGAGCCCGAGCCACCCCGAACCCAGCCCGAGCTCATAGCTTCACGACTTAGGTACTAACTTTTCACATAATTGTCTGTTAACCGTTATAGACTACGATGCCTTAAAATACATATTTTTATACGCTTTATATTAGCTTCACTTGTATGTTTGTTTGTATGTTTGTAACCGACTCCTTTGGACTCACTTTAAACGGTCAGAATTCATTCAAATTTTGCACACTTGTCAAAGACCGATGACAATGCAATAATTCGAAAAAAAAATAAAAAATAAAGAAAATAAATAATAGTTTAAAAAACTTAAAAAAACACGCTTTATATAGAAAACCAAACTAAAAAATAGAAAATAAATTTTAATAGTGTAAATAAGAAAAAAATATTAATTAAAAAAAAGCGTGGGGTGCTTTTTAGGATATTATCGAACTGATAATCTTCTCATATCTGTCAATGAAATATTTATAACTATTGAACCTTGCACCCCACGATTTTTTTGAAATAAAACTATTTTTTCTTATTTACACTATTAAAATTTATTTTCTAATTTTTAGTTTGGTTTTCTATATAAAGCGTGTTTTTTAGTTTTTTTAAACTATTATTTATTTATGTAGGTACATACAAAGTTTTTAATAAGACTTAACACAAGGTTTTAAAAAAGACAGAGACCACACCGCCAAACAAACGAGTGAAGCATAGCAAATGGCGGCTGCCTTTGATTGCGTGAGTGAATAATTTGTGATGTTTTGTGGTTGATACACAATTTCACGCAATTCCATCACAAGACAGCATTATTTGTGATTTTCCGTGAGAGCTTGGATATAATTAAGAACTAACAAGGTCGAGATCTTGCTGCGATGTGGCGGCCGATCGGCTGAACATGGTGTAAGTGCGTGCGTGAGGCTTGTGCGTCCGAGCGGATCGGCATATCTTGTTCCTGTGCTTGGAGCTTCATATCTGATTTGGTGGTATGATCTCCATCTTTTTTTAACCTTCTTGACCCCACAATACTTTTCTTCACTAATGAAAACATTGTGAAAAAACATGTCTGATATCATTACCAACACTAGGCCAGCTTGCTAGATTATGATCCATCCTCTCTCTGACTGAAGCGCTGTGTCCCATTAGTGGGAACGTAATAAACTGATGATTATGATTACTTCCATCCAGGGAAAGAATAGCAAGCAACGGCGCAGTGTTCCCGTGGCGTGGTGCTCGCCTGCCGACGTTCATCATACCGAAGCACTACAGCCTTTGGCTGCACCCTAACCTCACCACTGGGGAACTGAGAGGTAGGTTACTTTCTAGAGTCCCCAAGCAGTAAGTCTGTTGCAAAGAGCTTAGGCAGATGTCAGAGGTACAAGCTCTAAGGGTTAAACATCAGCTGTCAAATAATTAAAGCTATACGTAATAGAAACAGCTTAGGCAGTTGTCAGAGGTACAAGCTCATAAGGTTCAAACAACAGCTGTCAAATAATTGGAACCTTAAATAACAGAAACAGATTAGGCAGTTGTCAGAGGTACAAGCTTTTAAGGTTCAAACAACAATTGTCAAATAATTGGAGCCTTAAATAACAGAAACAGCTTAGGCAGTTGTCAGAGGTACAAGCTCTTAAGGTTCATACAACAGTTGTCAAACAATTGGAGCCTTAAATAACAGAAACAGCTTAGGCAGTTGTCAGAGGTACAAGCTCTTAAGGTTCATACAACAGTTGTCAAATAATTCGAGCCTTAAATAACAGAAACAGCTTAGACAGTTGTCAGAGGTACAAGCTCTTAAGGTTCAAACATCAGCTGTCAAATAAATAGTGCCTTAGGTAACAGAAACAGCATATGCAGTTATCAGAGGTCACAAACTCATAAGGTCCAAACAACAGGTCTACAAAAAAGCCTAAATAGAAACAGTTGCATTGACCAACATGAGCTCTCTTTAACCCACTATGCAATATTTAGAGTTTATTTGGTATATTCCCAGGTGAAGTGTCGATAGACTTCAAGGTGGACCGTGACACGATGTTCGTAGTCCTGAACGTCCGGGACATGAACGTGACAGAGCGCGCGCTCTTCAAGTCGGGCGGGTCGGTCGGCCCGAAGCTCGCTAAAGTGTTGGACTACCCGCAAGCTGAGCAAACTTATATTGAGTTTAAGGTACTATTTTAATATATTTATTTATTTACCAAATAATGTTTACAGTTAAAACTAATTTCTGCGACTTACCCGTGGTACTACCGTCGGTACTTTTGCCAGTGGTTTTACCCACTTGGATGGTAGTACCACCGTAAATTATTTTTACCCGTGGTACTACCAATCTGTCTGGTAGTACCACCGTGTATTATTATTCCCCGTGGTACTACTATTACCATTTACTTTGTATTAGTAAATATATTAAACAAAATAAGTGGTTAACTTTTCAATCATTTCATAATCAGCATGAAAAAATAAATAAAAATACAACTTTCATCTCAATACTAACAAAATAATAATCAAACATATTATGAATAAAACCTATATAAAAACCTTATTTACATACTAGCTTTTGCACGTGACTTCTTCCTTCTATGTCCTTCCCCAGGATTCAAACTACCTATCCCAATACCAAAAATCAAGATCAGTTTATGTAAGGTTTTAATATAGATTTTATGCATATGTTTGTTTATTAATATTGAGCTGTTAGTTGCTTTCGCGCTGATCATAAAATTATTTAAGTAATAGTAAACCACTTATTTTGCATAATTTTTACTATTACAAAATATGTGGTAGAACTACCACGGGAAATAAAAAAAGTTAGCTGGTAGTACCACGGACAAAAAAAACCTCGTGGTACTACCACGTTTTTTTTTGTCCGTGGTACTACCAGCTATTTTTTTTTACCAGTAGTACCACCGGTAGTACCACGGGTAATTCGCGCTTATTTATATATATACCTATCTGATTTACAACATTGTTTAAGTTGAACAGCTGACATTTGAACTAGGAGAGTTCCTGTAACGTATCCTCTGGAGCCAGCGCCTTCGTAACCGTGCTGCCATATTTTTACCACACGTACGGTATTGCACTAAGTATTTACTATTGCATTATGACAAGAGAAGAACAGTGTTAAATTATGTAATATCTACGTTTCAATTAAAACTAGAATTACTTACTTATTAAATACTAGCTGTACCCGCGGCATCGCACGCGTGGTATTTTCTCGAGGTTAAAGGTAACACGTAGTACCTTTAACCTCGAGAAAATACCACGCGCACCAAGACCTAAAATACCAATATACTCGTACCAACATTTGATCAAAATTCCTTCAGCCGTCAAAAAGTTTTCATCGATTGCTCGGCTTCTACTCATCAGATTGAGATACCAATTATTTACCCCAGTTTTGAAGTCAAACACTAAGCTATTCAACAGTGAAAACCGCATCGCAATTGGTCCAGTAGTTTTTACGTGATGCGCGAACAAACATACAGATAAACAGACAAACAGATAAACAAACAGACAGACACGAATTTTAAAAATGCTATATTCTTGTACAGTAGCTTATTTTAAGTACCCAAGACTTTTTTTTTCTAATTATCATCTTTATACAGACTTTTTCGTTCATATTGCTTTATTATAAGTATAGATAGATGTAAAAATATAACAAAAATAAACACTGGTGTGGTTTTACTACAACATTGGCTATTAGTAGATATTATAACACACAAGACGTAAGTTCAAAAACTTTAACCCGACTACTGTCGGGTAAAAATAGCCTATAACACGCCATACATGAAGACGAATCGATTGATACCTCGCATGTCAAAATTGGAACAAATGGGGCGACGCTATAGTGGAACATCCACATACCCACATTCATAGATACATACATACATACATAGACTGTTAAACTCATTACCCTTCCCTTGCGTTGTTGTAACCGGGTAATAAATTAATTTGTGTGTTTTAATTTGTGTGTTTTGTCCCGGGTAATATTCGGGACAAAACACACAAATTACCTAGCCCCAAACTAGGATACCCTGTACTATGGGCACTAAATAACGAATAAACATACATAGATACAAGTGAGTCACCCTGTTGCAAAACAAGCCAACTTCAATCTAATACATCCATTAGCAAAACTAGCCAAGTTCATATATAGCTAGCCAGGATGCATTAGATTGAAGTTGGCTAGTTTTACAACTGAGTGACTCTAATATTAAATCCACGACTCGGAAACAAACATTTCTGCTCATCACACAAATAATTGCACCTTGCGGGATTCGAAATGTTGAACCCGCGACCGTTTGATTTCGTAGTTAGGATCTCTAGCCACTAGACCAATCTGTCGTCTATATATCATCATCATCATCAGCCCGTGTCAGTCCACTGCTGGACATAGGCCTCTCCGAAAGCACGCCACTGAGCCCGATCTTCGGGTTTTCTCTTCCAACTGCTGCCAGCCACTTTGCGTATATCGTCGCTCCACCTAGCTGGAGGGTGCGCTACACTACGTTTACTGAGCCGCGGTCTCCACTCAAGAACAAGTCTACCCCAACAGTTATCAGTCCTTCGACAGATTTGACCAGCCCACTGCCACTTCAGATTACTAATCCTAAGGGCTATGTCGATATCTTTGGTTCTCTGCCGGATCACCTCATTCCGGATACGATCTTTCAGAGAAACTCCAAGCATAGCCCTTTCGAGCGACTTCGAATTTGGTGGACTAGTCGTACCGTGAGTGTCCACGACTCGGCTCCGTAACAGGTAGGACACACTGGTTCAAGACTTTTGTCTTAAAACTTTGCGGTATTGGCGACGAGAAGACTCGACGAAGTTTCGCAAATGCTGCCCAGCCCAACTGTATTCTTCTGCGGGTCTCTCTCTCTCTCGAAGTTGTTTTTACCTAGTTGCAAAGTTTGCCCCAGATATACATACTCCTGAACAACTTCGAGAGCAGTTCCGTTAACAGCAATTGGTTACAGAATAACATGTTCGTTGAACATAACCTTGGTTTTGCCCAAGTTCATCCGGAGACCAATGCGTTGAGACGAATCAGCTAGGCTGTCCAACATCTGTTGCAAGTCCTGCAACTTTTCTGCCACAATGACGATGTCATCCGCGAATCTCAAGTGTGAGATGTACTCACCGTTAATGTTAATGCCACATCCTTTCTAGTCTAGAGTCTTAAACATATCCTCCAATGCATTTGAGTACAGTTTCGGAGAAATAACGTCCCCTTGTCTCACACCTCGATGCAGGGGGATATGCTTAGTCTGCTGGTTCTGTACTTGACGGTCATTGTTGCGGCGTCATACAGACATCTCAACACTTGGATATACTGCCAGTCGACTTGGCATCGTTGCAGGGACTCCTAAACAGACCAAGTCTCGATAGAGTCAAAGGCTTTCTCATAGTCCACAAACTCCAGGCACAAGGGCTGATTATACTCTTGTCTTCTGTATAATCTGCCGCACTGTATGGATGTGGTTATGGTGCCGTATTCTCCCCGAAACCCAGCCTGCTGTGTTGGCTGGAATTCGTCGAATCTCCGGGCAAGACGATTCGTGATGACTCTCGAAAACAGTTTGTAGACATGGCTCAGGAGGGAAATGGGCCGATAGTTTTTCATAAGGGTCTTGTCACCCTTTTTGAAAAACAGGTCGACAACACGCTTGTTCCATGCCGTTCTCCCAGAAAAGAGGACAGAATTAAACATACGCTGAAGTTCTTTAAGCCTGGGAGTATCTACCTCCTGCCTTCAGGACCTCCGTTGTAATTCCGTCCTCGCCCAGGGCTTTTCCATTTTTGAGCTGTTTGAGAGCCATCTCGATTTCATCAAGGCTGACTTCTGGCAGCTTTTCGGCATAGAGGCGGGTTAGAGTGGCCCTGGAATCCTCCACATCAGGTTTGGGTTGCGACGCGTGTGACACGTGCAGTTGGCCATAAAAATCTTCAACTTCCGGGAGAATCTCCGGCTTAGAAACGACAACTTTCCCGCTTGAATGTGGTTAACTTTGTCAGATGGCTTGGACCAAGCTGTTGTACTTTTGACCCCCGAATTGCTCTTTCGCTTCTTCTATAGCGCTTGCATTGGAGTGTCGGAGGTCTCGCCTTACCAGCTTTGATATTTGCTTATTCAAAGCCCGCTTAACTGACGAAGTGACTGCTGGATCTTCACGTCGTTTCTCAATGAGCTGCAGAGTTTCCAACGAAAGATTTGATTTCCTGCCTGTACGCCGCATCTCGCGGAACTTCGTTTCCTCTTCCCTCAGGATATCGCAGTACCTAATATAGATACTTCGCAAGAATGGACCTAAGGCGAAATAAAAAAGTGCAAAGGTTCTATAATGAAACTACTGTGCCTGAATGTTCTACGGCAAAACACACATTGATATTGTTATTTTCAGGAGAAACTGCGTCGTAAGTACAACTACACGCTGAGCCTGCGCTTCATCACCCGTCTCGAGAGGAACGACAAACAACGAGGGTTCTTTCTCACTGGGACTCATAGGCAGTAAGTTAATTTTATTAATTTGGGCTTTTATTCCAGAGGAAAACTTAAACACTTACTACCAACTCAAAGTATTTTAGGCAAAGTAATAGAACTTTTACTAGTCACAACTTAAGGCCAAGAATGGACCTAATGAACAAAGAGAAAAACATAAATTATTCACGTGTAATATTCCGCATGCTTTCCTGAAATCTATGGGAGTGATTTCGTGAAAAGTGTTAGACAATGTGTAACCGGAAGTGTAATAGGCGTCTATTCCCGTTGTCCCCCAATGGTAGACAATGCTACTAAATTATTCCCCTGGTCTCCCAGTGGTGGAAATCGATAGGACCGGCTTCCTATCTTCCTAAGCGCGCGCTGTGCTACCAAGTTAGAAGCTATCACAAAAAAAGCTAAATAAACATTACAGGGTCAGATGAAGTAGTTGCTGCTTCACAGTTGACCAATGAGCGCGCGCGGTGCTAGAGTATGTTAATGTTGCCTTATACCATGGTGAGATGTCTGATATTAGACCCCATATGCGACTACTGTATGGCTCGCTTGTTTCTCATATTCTTATAGATCATCAATGTGTGTTTTATTGGTGTATGCTTTAAGTTTGAAAAGGTGCCGAATCGGAGTTGAATCTCGCACAGGAAAAGAAAATACCTTTCTGACTCTACCGGTGCTTCAGAAATACGCCCGTTAGAGAAGAGATCACCAAGACACCTATACGGGGATGTCTTTCTTCCATTTTAGTTAATTCGAAAATGTAAGCAAATGAGCGAGGCAATACAATGCTGTCTTCACCTTCAACATTGGGATTCCGTTGTCCCCCAATGGTAGAGAATGCTACTAAATTATTCCCCTGGTCTCCCAGTGGTGGAAATCGATAGGACCGGCTTCCTATCTTCCTAAGCGAAAATGTAATTGTGAAGTGTGATTGTGTGTGTCAAGTAGGTGTCCAAGTGCGTTATATATATATATAATATATATATATATATATATCACACTAATATTATAAATGCGAAAGTTTGTATGTTTGTGTGTGTGTGTGTGTGTGTGTGTGTGTGTGTGTGTGTGTGTGTGTGTGTGTTTGTTGCTCCTTCACGCTCGAACGGCTGGACGGATTTGGATAAAATTTGGTACCAAAATAGCTTATATCCTGGATTAACACATAGGCTACTTTTTATCCCGAAATAGGAGAAAAAAATATTATCCTTTTCTTAAAGACACGAAAAAAATTATTAAAAAATATATTTATAAGTACCAGGAGAGCATAAGCACTTAAGAAGTTGGAGATACAAAATTGACAAATAAAGTTATTAAAAGTGAGTATAACCTCCCCATGAACATTAAATAGTGTGAATATATTAAAAAAAAAAAAACAAAGTACCAGGAGCGCAGAAAAACTTAAGAAGATGGAGATATGACATTGAAAAATAAAGATAATAAATTAAAAGTTACTTGCCTCCCCATGAAAATTAAATGGAGTGATTATATTAAAAAAAAAAACAAAGTACCAGGAGAGCAGAAAGACTTAAGAAGTTGGAGATATTACATTGAGAAATAAAGTTATTTAAAGTGAGTATACCTACCTTCCCACGCACATTAAATAGTGTGATTATATTGAAAAAAAGGGTTTTTAAGTACCAGGAGAGCAGAAACACTTTAGAAGTTTGAGATATGACATTGAAAAATAAAGTTATTAAAAGTGAGTATACATCCTCGAGAGTGTAGTAGCCGAAGATCTGGCGCAGTGGCGTGCTTTTGAAAATGCGTATGTCTAGCAGTGGACTGACACGGGCTGATGATGACGATGATGATGATGATACCTCCCCATGAACGTTAAATAGTGTGATTATATTTTAAAATAAGTATCTCAAAGTACCAGGACAGCAGAATTTATCATCATCATCAATATATTTTTGCAAATTCTTTGTCAAAGTGACATGGCGGGGGTGGGAGTTGAAGGTTGTTGGTAGAGGTTTTAAAGGGGACGGAGCCAGGGGGAGGAGGATGGGACCAAAATAAGAAAGAAAATGGAAGCTTTGAAGGAATTTTCAAAATGATAAGTGTCAAAGTGACAGGTGTCAAAGTAGCAGGTGTCAAAGTGACATCCTAGGGATGCAAAAAGGAGGGATTTTTTTAATGTCTTTTCTAATGTGGTGGGAGTGGCAAAGATTGACCGCGATTGTGTGTGTGTGTGTGTGTATTGTTGCTTCTTCACGCTCGAACAGTTGTTCGGATTTGGATGAAATTTGGTACCAGGATAGCTTAAGTTAGAGATACAAAATTGACAAATAAAGTTATTAGATTATACCACCCCATCAACATTAAATGGTGTGCTTATGTTTATAAAAGTATAATAGAATGTTTTTAATAGAAATACAAATATAAATAAACACTATTAGTTTATCAAAACTTTTTCTTTAATTGATAACGTCTTGCAATTGGCAATGCATTTTGTATTCAGCAGAGCTTTTGTGTGTTTAAACAAAGTAGAAACAAAGTAGATAAATGAGATTATATTATAATTTCTCTTAAAAAAAGTGTTTTCATTCAAAATTAATGATTCCTTGAATATCCAAGAAGGTTACTTAGGAAGGTTTTATTGAAATTCCAGCCTTATGGGAGTGACTCCCATTTGCAATTACTAAACAAGGCGCAGGGGTAATCACTACCTGTCTTATTTATAAAAAGTTAAGCAATGATTAGTAATACTGCGCACTACAATATTGTACTGCGCAGTACTAATTGACGTTTATTAACTTTTTATAAATAAGTTTAAAGATTAAATTTGGAAAATACATGCTCCTCACATGGTCAATTGTTATGTGCCGTGTTCACGTGTTAGGAAACCGTCAGACCTATTCGTGTAACTACTCACAAGACGGAAAATATTTGTTTATCAAAAAAAACTTCAATATAAAGAATATATACCACCGAAACTCTTTTAAATTGTGTGACATGATTGTAACGCTAACTGTAGTATTTTTAAATAGGATGGGGGAGAAGATTGCACGCGGGCAAAGCTGCGGGGCGCAGCTAGTATATATATATATATGGTTTAGTCGAAATCGAACCTTTTCTCAAAATAACCTTTAGTCTTATAAAGACCTGTTCGCAGTATGCCTTATTTTGAAAATGTCATTTTCGGGAAATTCCGTATGCCTACAAACACTTATTCTTAACAAGTCTTATTCCTATAACGACTGATTCTTAAAGAGACTTATTCTTAAACATACTTATTCATAAAAAGACTAATTAGCGAATGGACTCATATTTAACCGACTTCAAAAAAGGTGGTTCTCAATTCGACTGTAAATATTTTTTTTTGTATTTTACGTGATTTTCTGTTTATTTTAAAGATAGGCTATTTCTTAAGGGTTTTTAAATTATAAGATAAAAAAGCTACCTGTATCGTAGGACGGGATTGTAGGTACAGGAATAAGGCGATACGGCATGAAACGAATATTAACTCAGGAAACTTATGAGTTGCACAAAGTGACGTTGTACTAATGTGACTTGTCTGGAATAGTGACGAAATAGATAAAGTGACGGCTAGACATAAAAACGGATTTTCCCGTCTGAAACTACTTCCGCGAAAGTACCTATCGTCGCGAAAATTCTATCGAGTAATTCGCCGCCGTATCGTGAAAGAAAACATACGTTATGGAAACATCGAAATGCTAAATAATTTCGTGACGGTAAGATATGCTTAGTTGTGTACCAACTGCGAAGACACTTCCGCGAAAGTGATTATGCAAAAGTAATATCTGTTTTTCCGTTTATTTGTTGTAAGCAATGTATGAAAGTTAATTTCGTTAACGTAAAATAATCGTCCTTAGATCCATTTACTTGTTGTTTGTGTTGAAGATAAACTAATTATAAACAACAAACGAAACAATGAAAATTTAAGCAAGTTTTTTTGTGGTCTGTGCCAAAACTGACTAAAGTAAGTAAGCTTTACCTGGCACCGACCTCAAAAACATTGAATTTATTCATGCTTACATTTTCATTGTTTTATAAGATTTGAAATACGTTTGTTTTTAATTAGTTTTTAGTTTTTAATTTCTATTGATTTTAAGTTTTACACCATTTATTTTATTTCTTACTTTTTAGTTTCGTTAAAGCAGGTTTAAGAATATTAAGTTCTTATATTTTCGCTAAGAGTTAAGCCAAACTGGAAACAGTTAACCGTCCATATATATTTAAACTACTTGACCGATTTTGATGAAACTTACCTTAGTGGAAAGATTTACAAAAATAAATATTGCAATCAGACTTGGATAAACATACATATATACAATACAAAATTGTGAAATTTTGTACATATGTTCAGATACACATATAGACTAACATTATATGAATATTAAGTTTTTTTATAATATCACATACATGAAATTTAGTACATATGCTTAGACAAATAGACTAATAAGCGAATACAAACATACATACACATCAACTTGAGAACCTACTTTTTTGAGAAGTAAATATACCCGCGAGAGCAATGAATCCGGGTCACTTAAAGATACCTATAAATCTCGGAAACTAAGAATTCTAGCTTAATGAAATAAATTGTGTTTAATAGACAATTAAATATTCCTTAAATAAAGGTATTAAAACTTCTTAGTTATTGTAAAGTTATGTCATAAAAAAAACAAATTTGAAAAAGGGAGACTTTCGAAGATGTAACTACGAAATTACTGCATTTGATTTTGCTTTTGTTTCTAATCTGTCATTTAAGTGGGTATATAAACCATATTAATAGTGTTCGATATTTATTATTGAAGCTGTAATCATGTCGCTTACACCTGAAGAATGCACCAGAATTCTCACAATGCTCGAAACCGGCCGGAGTCAGCGCGATACACCCAGGACTGTCGGCGTTTCGCTGTCAACAGTACAAAGAGTTCTCTGACGTTACGAGGAAACTGGCTCTAACTTACGCAGACCAGGAACAGGCAGAACCAGGTGTACCACAGCACGAGAAGATCGATACTTGGTGAACACCATGCTTCGTAATCGCTTTCTCACAGGAACTGATCTTACAAATCAGTTTCGAAGCCTCGGAGGAAGTAACCCAAGCGCATGGACAGTAAGACGACGACTTGCTAAAGCTAACTTGAAACCACTTAGATCTGCAAATGTCCCTAAAGTGGAGTGTGGGCATCGTTTTTCAAGACTAAGATATGCCCAGAACCACTTAAATTGGACTATTAAAGATTGGTCAAAAGTTATGTTCTCTGACGAATGAAAGTTTATGCTCTACAAGCACGATGGAAGACACAGAGCGTATAGAAGACCAGGAGAAAGATTCAAAAAAACATGCATCGAAGAAAAAGTAGCCTACGGTGGTGGGTCTGTACTTGTATGGGCCGGAATTTCATCTGAGTGTCGCACAGAACTGGTGTTTATGGAACTAACTAAACTAACTTAACTAGCGTAAGATATGTGGAAGAAATCCTTAATGAACACGTTGGGCCATTTATGGTAAATTTGTGTGAGGATCCTATTTTTATGCATGACAATGCCCGACCTCATACAGGTTGCATTGTGAATGACTACCTTCAAGAGATGAACATTACTCGTATGGAGTGGCCAGCACGCAGATTGAGCATGCTTGGGACGAGCTAGGGAGATGCGTAAAACAACGAAAGCCTCCCCCAATCACGCTTCGTGAGCTCAAAATTGCTCTCACAGAGGAATGGGAGAATATTCCCCAAAATCGTATAAGGAACTTGGTGTACAGCATGCCATGCCGTAAACGCAGTAACGGAAGCACGAGGAGGCAATACAAAGTATTAAAATTCAAGAAAATCGTAATGTTGTTAAAAAATGTCATGTTTCTTTTTTTTTTAAAGCGAGATCAGCAGTTTTTTTTCTTTATGTAATTTATAGTAAATAAAATGTAGTGACTCATAAATTTTATTACTTTCATTTAAGGGGTATTATATTGTCTATTAAACACAATTTATTTCATTAAGTTTCTTAGTTCTTAGTTTCTTTAGTTTCTTTAGTTCGTTTCTTAGTTCTTCATTCTTAGTTTCCGAGATTTATAGGTTTCTTAAAGTGACCCGGATTCAATGCTCTCGTGTCTATATGTCTATGTTTTTTTGATGTCAGTTAAGGCGAAATGGTTGACGATTCGTCCTCACGAACCTAATGCCTAATGCCTTAATGCCTGTGTTTTTTATTTACTATGTACATATGTTTTATTTACTATGTATATATGTTTATCTACACTAATATTATAAAGAGGAAAGATTTGATTGTTTGTATGTTTGTAATAGATAAACTCAAAAAATACAGACCCGATTTTAAAAATTCTTTCCCAGAAAGAAAGCTAAAGTATCAGCGAGTAACACTAGCAGGATTTTATTTTCAAAAAATTACATTTCTTTTCGATAATTGCAATAATGAAACCTGAGGTAATAAATTTTGCAAAAAATCTCCATTACTTTGTATTACAAACCAAAGAGTACTACGTAAGATCACAAACTAAAAAGGAGATACGGGTCTTTTTATATGGAACGTTGCCATGGAAACGAAACCACAGAACATCTAATAATAATCATTGACGTAGGAAATGCTCTATGCTAATAATACACGAAATAGTAACCGTAATTCAACCTCCTTGCGTTAAACAGAATAATACAATAGACGAAATGGTACGTGACTAAAACCTATAAACATAAACATTTTGTGTAAGAAATTGTTGTTGTTCTATTTGTCCAAATAAAGTACCTACTAATTTGATTTTTCTATATATCTACCCGTGCGAAGCCGGGGCGGGTCGTTAGTCGAAGATATTTTTACGAAAACCAAATGTGTGTAATCCCAACAAACATACAAACACTCCTATGGCTTTAGTTTTTGAAAAATCGTAAGATTATTAATAAACAGTTTAATTAAATTGAAAATATTAACTAAAATCGGCTCCCGAGATGCATCACCTTTCCTACTTACCCTGCACAATGACGAGCAGGACAAAATTCTGGAGCCCAAAGCTCCTTAAGAAAGTAATGTAAAAAAATGAAATTACTTGTTCCAGCCGATGCGCGGTGTCTCGCTTCTGGTTGACGCACGCGCGCTCTACGTTCCCCTGCCTCGATGAGCCACACTTCAGGGCCACTTTTAAACTTACCATCGTGCGGGACAGGTGAGATTATATACTAAGTATTAGCTTTTGCCCACGAGTTCATCCGCACTGACTACAGTTTATCGTAATAAAAAGTATCATATGTCCTTTCCCAGGGTTCAAACTGTCTCCACACCAAATTACATCAAGATCGGTTTAGCCGTTTAGTTGTAAATACTTAGGTAAAAAACAGACAGACAGGCAAGAATGATAATAAGAAACACATTAGTATGGTACTGGTAAAACATTAATACTGTCTGAATGACGGACAACGATGGATATAGAGATTAGAAATTTTGAGGAAATATTCCTTGAGTAAACTAATGGTTCACTAAGAAGGGATTCTTTGAAATTAGATCCCTAAGGATCGGAGGCGGGAAATGTTGAGCGCAGCTACCTAAAAGGGGCGCTGCTACTACGATAAAACTTGCAAAAGCATAACTTCATCACTTCAGCCATAAAACTTCCACTGCCGTGCAGTCCAGTGTAGGTAAATACTTATAATTCTATGGTGTATCTTTTTGCAGGTTCCATGTATCCCTGACGAATATGCCTATTGTAGCTACCGAAGAAGCTGGCTTCTATTTGGGGCACAGATTGGTAAGTTAAAAATCATCATCATCATCATCATCATTTCAGAAGTCCACTGCTGAACCTCCGCTCCCCCAATAATAATAGGCCTCCCCCAAAGAGCGCCACGTCAAACGGTCTTGTGCCGCCTCCATCCACTGACTCCCTACAATGGCTACAATGTCGTCGATCCATCGTGTGGGGGGTCTCTCTACACTTCGCTTGCTTGTTCGTGGTCGCCATTCGAGAACCTTTATTCCCTAGCGGTTGTCGGCTCTGCGAACTATACGGCCTGCCCATTGCCATTTCAACTTGCAAATTTTGAGAGCTACCAGTATGTCGATAGCCTTGGTTCTTCTACGGAATTCCTGGTTACGTATCTTATCACGTAGTGAAACTACGAGCATCGCTCTCTCCATTGCACGCTGCGCGACTTTGAGCTTGTGTATGAGACCAATGTTAGAGACCACGTCTCAGTGCCGTATGTCATCACTGGCAACACGCACTGATTATAAACTTTCGTCTTGAGGCTCTGAGGTATATGCAACGAGAAGATATGGCGTAATTTCCCGAACCCTGCCTATCCGAGTTGGATTTGTCGGTTGACCTCTTGAGTAATGACGATTCAAACATAATTTTATATAAGCACTTTGCATGTATTACTTAAGTATACATAAGAATTATAAAATAACTATATATTTATTTATTTATTTTTGGAATTTTTGTCTTTTTATAATATAACTCCAGAGTTATTTTTTATACGTTTTAAATTATATTATAATTTTTTTCAAGTCTGTTACTGAGGTTACAATAAAGGCAATGCTATTTTCGAATCCACTTTACCACGATACAGGCTTGCCTAGTGAGGTAACGAAAAGATATATAATACTACATTAAGAATTGCGTGCAAAATAACCATAACCATTATAATTATTTAGTTTTATGTTTAACGTGAATTATGGAGGTCGCTGCCGGAGGATTTAAAAAAATCTGAAAAGATTTCTAATAAATTTAATTGATATAAAAGTTACAATTAGTTTATAATATAATACTAGTCTATGTTCGGACGAAGTGGGTACCGAAGTGAAGCCGCTGAATGGGTAGCTTAGGCTTGAAGGCTTCCGCGGGGCGAAGTGCTGCTGCATCAGCAATCTGCGCAGTCACGTACGCCAAAGGCTTCCACGAGGCAAGGGTGCTGCATCAGCAATCCACGCAAGTCACGTACGCCATCGCTTTATTGAGGTCACAGCGACCGTTTACGTGGAATGTGCATTCTAGGCAATTTTAGTGTAGGTAGATTGCCTAACACCTCCACCCTCAAATCAGCAACTATTTGAGCACTCTGAGCGAAAATGTTGCTGGCTTTGAAGAATGGCCTTTAAGTTTTTCAGGATCCTCGTAGGGGTGGTTTTCAGGTGAAATCTTATCATCAGATTGGGGGTTAGTCCCATCTCGTTTCGTGCACAGGCTATATTTCCGTATAATGATTAAGGAAATAAGTATAGCTGCACAGAAAAGTGTTCCATAAAATGGTATCGTCGTGTGGTACAGTGTGGTGTCCACGTGGTCCATTTGAATTGGTTGCTGCATAATAATTTTTTCTTCAATAGTGTGTAGTCCTTTTAGATTTATTGAGTTCAGTTTTATATGTGGAATTTCGATGTGTTGATTGCTCTCATAATTATTGTTCGGTATTTCGGTTATCAGCAGGGGTTGACCTTTGACTCGATCGTTGATATTGATGATGGTGAATTCTTCAGTGCGTAGAAGACATTTCAGGGGTATGGTGGCGAGATAGCTTTCATGTAGGGTGATAAATTCCTGTCGTTCGCATTGCAGTTCGGTCTTCGTTGGTTTCGGGAAGATAAGAGAGTAGTGTTGGTCGTCTAGCTGCTCCATAGCTTCCTTTTCGAGAGTGACTTTGGTAGGGCGGCATGTCTTATCCAGGGTTTGGTGGATGATGATGTTCTGGATACAGTCTGGATATCCTCTCGGCAGATGGTTGACCTTTTCTTCACACAGGTGCTGGTGGTTGAACTTCGGGCATTCAGCCTCTATGTACATGAAAGTCTTGCCATTGGTTGCAAGGAATGGGTAAGGAGGAACAAAGGTTTGTGAGTTTTTGTTAGGAACTAGGTATAGTTTATAAAAATCAAACTGACTTGGTGAAACAATAGGAATTTTGAAAATGATGACTATCTTATTACCTGCATAATAATAGCCTGATTCTATGATGTTATAATATTCTCTTAGATCCGCCTCTAGTACCTGATCTTGGCTATATACTAACTTTAGTTTACTTATCATATTCCTTAAATTGTCTATACTTAACATGCTATGGTGTGTGCTCGATGCACGTATAAAAGCTAAGATATTTTCTATTCTGTTTAATTCTATGAATAAATCGTCAGCGTTTTCACTGATTATTGCTAATAGCTGAGCAAACTTCGCATATTTAAGAAGGCTGGTGTCAGCATAAGCATTGTTATCTAAAATTAGTTGCAAACTACCGTTAATTCTCTCCTGGTTTTCTGCTATTTTAGTAAGTAGAATTGTATGTTGAGTCATCCAATCTTTGTTAAGACTGATATGATCATTTACTTCGGACACCATCTTATTTTCGTTACTTTCTAATATCCTTATCGCGTCATTATATTTCTCGGCATCTGTATGGTCCAAATTACCAGTAATGCTTTTGACCAAAGATCCTAGACCGTCTATAAGGCCTCTCTTACTTCTTAAATGGTTGGGCTCTAGTGTGTTAAGTTGATTATTGATTTTGGTTAATTTAGTGAAAAGGTAGTCAATTTGTAGCTCGTATAAGTCAAGTGTATCGTTGCTAAGATGAGTTTCAAACAGTCTCAGTTGGGAGCCTACCGAGTCAAGTCTATCTTTAATGTTGGTTAAGTCAATAAATTGAAGGAAGGAATGATAGTGCGTAATAAGTCGAGCTTGTCCTAGTTTGAAAGGAAGTATACCAGGTCCATTGTCAAGACTTTCAAGTCTTATCTCGTGTCCCAGCGTTAGGTGGATTATTATCAGGAATATCCTGCAACAATTTGGCTGATTTAGGTACACGTTTAAGTCGAGATTTCGCAATGGGTCCTTTCTTTTTAGAAGTATATATGTGAATAGGTAAATCCGCTAAAACTGTGTCTTGAGTGTATCGAGAGGCAAGTTTATTCCTGCTCGCTAAAGGGTTAGTTATGAAGACCTGCTGGTCTGGCTGATATTCGACCTCGGGTTCTCTATTTTTGTTCCTAGTCTCCATTATTTTTGTACGATTTTCTAGAGCCGTTTCGTTTAATTTATCGTAAACTGCTTTCATCTGGTCTCTGTGGGATAGAATGTATTGCTGCATTAAATGTCCAGTCATGTCAATGTCAAAAGGATCTCTAGGATCAAAATGTCCTCGGACTATGTCATGGGGCCTACATTTTGTAAAACTATGTACTGAGCTGTTGTATGCTAGGATGGCATAAGGCATTAAGTTAACTGTTGGTTCGTCCTTCTGTCTCAGTCTTAAGATTCGTAGATGTTCTAACAAGGTTGAATGAATTTTTTCTATAATTCCATTGTCGTTAGGGGCATGGGCTAAAGTTTTATGGTGGTTTATCTTATGTAGTCTTATAAATTCAGCAAACATCTGGTTTGTAAATTCGGTCCCATTGTCAGTCACAATTGCTAAGGGCAGGCCATGATGTGTACTGTAATTTAATAGTCCTTGCAGGATACTAACAGCGGTGCCATCACGTAGGTGGTAAGCTTGTCCATACTTTGAAAACGCGTCTACAAAGGTTAGATATTTCTCGTTATGTGCTGTGAACAAATCCATGTGTACAATCTCGAGGGGTTTTGTCGCGGGAGGTACGATATTAAATTGCGGTCTGATGGGATGTCTATCATATTTCATCTGACCACAAACTGTGCATTCATTGATGTACTTTGTTATCTCTTCTTTCATTTTAGGCCAATAGTATCTGTGCGCAAGAGCCAGATAACATTCATTTATTCCTCTATGATTGGTTTTGCCTTCGTGATAGTGCTTAATGATCTCCTGTTGTCTGAGATATTCTTTAACGTCCTCTAGTTCAGTCTTTGCTAAGACCAGATTCATAGCGGAACTCTTAAAGTTATTTTGGATGATTGGGAGGGTCGAATACATTCCTAGAGGGGGTGTAATTTTAAGGGCAGTTTTAACCTTTGGGTTAACGTACTCTTTAATAGCATTAACTACATCCTGTTCGAGATTGGACTCTGCTACATGTATGAATGTGCGGGTGTGTGTATCAAAAGGCTTGGTTGCTGTCGTTCGTCTTTTAATGTCTCCTACTATAGTGAAACATATTTGTCGGTGAAACTTATTCAGGGGTTCGTCAGTAATGGGGACTTCCAGGACGGGATTCTCATTGCTGGTGTGAGCTGTTACTGTAGAGGAGTCTATTTGTGAGGGTGCGTCGTCCGTGGGGTTAGCTATCATTGAGTCTACTTCTTAATTATTAATTTCTATACGGGACAAAGCGTCGGCGTTCGTATTAATTTTTCCTTTCTTGTATACTACTGTGTAGTCATATTCGCTCAACTTGAGCCTCCATCTTGTGAGTCTGGAATTAGGTTCCTTAATGTTCATAATCCATTGAAGGGGCTTGTGGTCTGTGAAGATTTTAAATTTGCGACCGAAAAGGTAGGGTCTAAAATATTTTGTTGCCCATACTATTGCTAACAGCTCCTTTTCAATGGTACTATAATTTATTTCATTTTCATTCAAGGTACGAGATGCGTAGCAAATGGGTTTATCTGAACCTACAAGTCCTTGGCTGAGCACGGCTCCATTTGCCAAGTTAGAAGCGTCTGTGGTTAAGATGAAATCTTTGGTGAAGTCTGGATATTGCAGAATTGGGTCGTTGGTCAGTAATGTCTTACATTTTTCAAAACAGTCCGTATACTCAGAGTCAAACGTTATCTTATTAGATTTCTTTAGGCATTTAGTCATGGGTTTAGTGATGCGGGCAAAGTCCGGTATAAATTTTCTATAATATCCCAAAAGTCCTAGAAATTGTTTTATCTGCTTGGGGGTCTTTGGAAGAGGATATTTTTTGATAGCTGCAATTTTATCAGGATTCGGTTTAATACCGTCTCTACTGATTTTGTGGCACAAATAGGCGGTTTCCAGCTTCAAAAACTCATACTTGTCCATCTGGATTTTAAAGTTGGACTCCCGCAATCTGTTGAATACTTTATCTAAATTAATCATGTGTTCTTGCAATGACGTGCTAAAAACGATGATGTCATCGAGGTACACCAGGCAAATCTCGTTTTGTAGACCTCTGAGCACATTGTCCATCACCCTTTGGAAAGTTGATGGAGAATTTTTTAATCCCATTGGCATACGCATAAATTCGAAGTGCCCGTGTTCTACGTTGAAAGCGGTCTTGGGTACGTCGTTAGGACTCATCTCTACTTGATAGAAGCCTGAAGCCAAATCAAGTGTAGTAAAATATTGGCATCTACCGAGTTTGTCAAGGACATCTGAAATATTTGGGATAGGATATTTATCATCGATAGTCTTGTCGTTCAGTTTACGAAAGTCTACGACTAGCCTCCACTTTTGCTTTCCGGATGCGTCTATCTTTTTAGGAACTACCCAAATAGGTGAGCTCCAGGCAGAATCAGAAGGCCTGATTATACCCTGCTCCAGCATCTTTGTGATTTGATCTCTAACTTCTTGACGATGTATAAACGGATAGCGGTAGCTTTTCGTATAAACTGGTAATTCGTCTGTAGTTTTAATTTGATGCTTGATTTTGTTGGTAAAAGTCAAGTTCTCGCCGTCAATGTAAAAGACGTCAGCGTATCGTCCGCACAAAGTCTCTAAGTTCGCTTTTTCCTCGGCGTTCAAATGATCAGTACGTAGTCGAGATAGTACTGAACTAGTCCGACTAGGGTCTTGTTCGGTACTTGCGCACTCAATATTGAACATATCAACTTTTAAAGTCCGGTCAAACGTCACAGTCATGTCAGAATTCGTTGGATTTTCAATCTCTATGATGCCTGTTTGGTCTGTTACTGCCGTGACGCATTCGTGAATGATGCAATTACACATCATTTGCTCGCAAACGTAGACATCACCATCGGGGTCGCAGATAGGCACGTTAATTAACCTAGTCGAATTAGCAGGGATTGTTTCCTGGTAATTAGCCTTTCTACAAGTGTAGCAGGAAAGGGGTATATTCGCGTGATCTGTCACTAAAAAGTCGCGTTTCAGATCGATTTGAACTCCGTTTAACAAATCTTATCCTAGTAACCCGTCAAAGTGATTGTGGAATTTGTAGACAAAGAGTTTAATTTCTTTATGATCGTTAAATTCAGAAAAGTTAGGTACTGTAATTGAATAGTGATGTGTGCTCGTTACGCGAGAATTAGTGACCTCAAAAGGGTCAAAATTCAAGGACACATGTGGAAAAAACTTTTCCACGGCTTCGGGGCTAATGAAAGATTGGTTTGCGCCGGTATCTACGAGGAGTTTAAGGGGAGGTTCAGATATCTGTATATAACGTAACTCCCTTTTGGACTGTAAATTAAGTTCAATTCTGGTTCGGAATTGGTGCGACCCTTGAGAAAATCCGATTCATTTTGATCTTGGTTAGTCGAAGGTGGGGCCTCTAAGGCGTTCGTCATGTCAGTATACTGGACATTGTCGTAGTAACATTCGGGGCTGGTCTGACCGTAGTCATAGTAAGCGCCATAGGAAGGGTCATTGTAAGGATTGTCAGTCATCTCACTGTAATAATTTGGATAATAAAACGTCTCGTCACCATCCGCTGTCTCGTTGAAGTTCATTTCGCGGGATTTAAAGTAGTTAGTTGGCGGCGGGTTTCCAAATCTACGCCAATCATGTCCTGTTAATGCAGGAGGGAGTGTTTTAGTCACGAAATGACTTACACCACTCATTGGTTTTGGGCCTGTATTTTGAGGAACATTACGCGGGGGAAATCTGAACGCGTTCTGAGGGTTGTAGTTAGGCGGGGTTGCGCGGAACATCTGTTGGGTTCTAGTGGGCATACGTGGTTGATGAAAAGCAGGCTGATGAAAAGCAGGCTGCTGCTGCTGCTGCTGCTGCTGCATCATCATTGGTCTTTGCCAACTAGGTTGGGGATGCCCAAAATTAAACGGTTTAGGGGCTGCAAACGAAACCAAAGGAGAAGTCTTTTGTGTGCCGGCAGCTTGCTGCTGCTGTACTGATGGGGCCCTTCTATCAAATGATTCGGTCCTTTGTTGTAGGTACATCACGTTAAGTTCTTCTTGGACAAATTCCAGTGCCTTTTCAATTGTTGCGGGTCTCATACATCGAATACGAGACCCTAGAGGTTCTTTCAGACCCCTCACGAAAGATTGTAACGTTAATTTTCTATATAGTTCACGTTTGGCCTCGATAGTAGTGCCAATTTTTTCGTGTAAAGTGACATACGTCATAAGGGTGCTGAAAAGGTTCTGGCACTTGTCATAAAACTCTACAGGTGTGCTATTTCCTTGATTAAGTAAGGACAGGTCATTATATAGTGCGGTCTCATCTCGTTGGTCGGAAAAGTTGTTAACTAGAGCATTACGAATACCCAACCAACTTTCGGGTATTCCGTTTGAGTTAATAGTTCGCGCAGCATTACCAGTAATTTTGTTCAAAATTCCATTTATTAAGCATAAGTTGGTTAATTATGCGCCCGCTTCCCTACTCATATATTTAGTCACTATCTGGTCACATATCCGAATAAATCTTGTAAGGACATTCGGATTGCCGTCAAAGTCCGGCACAGGGCGTAAAGCCTTATAAATCGTGTCTGGATCCATTTTCGTATAGCTAGATTTATCACAAAATAATCTATCTAAATTGAAATCGTCCTCTGATTCTAGAGAGCTTACACTTCTATTTAAATCTAGTTCCTTATTCCTACTAATCTGTCTTAAGGAGACAGATTTGTCCGTGTTTCTCCCGGGATAAAAAATCTTGAAGGGAAGGATTTCCAAGGAAGCAACACAATAGGTACAATAATTTCAATGTACTTACAACATTATCCTGTTCGGTTCCACTGAAGTTCAAGTGTAGTCCCCGGCCGCGCGCCTTCCAAAGTTCGGATCTTAGATGAGGTACTTGATAGTACGAGCAGCCACCATGCGGGATCTCTGGATAACGATTCTGGTTTGTCCTTTTTCTCGCGCGTGCACTGCTTCTAAGATCCTACCGTCTGCGCCAATTATGGAGGTCGCTGCCGGAGGATTTAAAAAAAACCGAAAAGATTTCTAATAAATTTAATTGATATAAAAGTTACAATTAGTTTATAATATAATACTAGTCTATGTTCGGACGAAGTGGGTACCGAAGTGAAGCCGCTGAATGGGTAGCTTAGGCTTGAAGGCTTCCGCGGGGCGAAGTGCTGCTGCATCAGCAATCTGCGCAGTCACGTACGCCAAAGGCTTCCACGAGGCAAGGGTGCTGCATCAGCAATCCACGCAAGTCGCGTACGCCATCGCTCTATTGAGGTCACAGCGACCGTTTACGTGGAATGTGCATTCTAGGCAATTTTAGTGTAGGTAGATTGCCTAACACGTGTGTTATTGTATAATTTTTGCAGCTAATAAACTAATTTTAATTTTTCATTTTTTTTTCATATAATTATCGAACCTACTAACAAAATTTCACGAGAATCGGTTGAGAAATTCGACCTATAGAGATCAGCCAGGCATCCGCCGGATATACGAAAGCATTTTTGCCCGAGCTGAAACGGAGACGCTTCCCTCGCGCTTCGCACTAGCTCAGTCAATAAACATCTTTAATTTCGATTACATGGTCACGTGATCGCAAACGTCGTCATTGGGGATTGCAATCCAGCGGCTTTTTCAATCCAGCAACTTTTTTAAATCTGTAGAAGGTTTTATTATCACAAACACAGCAACGAAGACACTTATTTGCCGTAAAAACACTGGTCTAGCTGGTTTACTTAGAACCGTCATCTGTCAAATACGCAGAAATCAAACCAAAAAGTAGGCGGTGCGGTATAGAGAGGGGGTGTACACATGGGCGACAGAACGGCAACGTATCGCTTGCTTCGGTTCGGACTAAATAAAGCCTGCGCAACAAAGGCAATGTAAAGTTTTGTGGTGTTTTCTCGTGATAAGAAAGTTATTTTACTTGTTATTAGCTGATTGCAGATCCGCACCGCTGGATCTAGCACTGCAATCCCTAGACGTCACATGCACTACGTGAACTGCGCTGTCACAGAAAAAGCGTTCTTGCAGA
Organism: Alsophila aescularia; assembly: GCA_946251855.1. NCBI lineage: Eukaryota > Metazoa > Arthropoda > Insecta > Lepidoptera > Geometridae > Alsophila > Alsophila aescularia. The sequence goes on from OX276373.1 coordinate 65,437,420, forward strand.
AGCAATTAAAATTTTATTGTTTTTTTTATTGAAAATTCGGAAGTTTACTAGAAAATAAAAACATTATGAGTCACATACTCATAATGTTTTTATTTTCGTGTGTTATTTGTAATAAGCAATTGGTTTTTATAGAATAACCTATGAACATATTTAGTACAGTCGCTTCAAAAAATATTCTTAAATTTCAAGTTAACTGGTAGATTAACTAACTTTTAAATTTTGGTATATTCCAAAAAGAGTAGGTATATTAACTGAACTTTATATTTCCAGCTTCAAGACGAATTCGCTGTATCACCTCCTATGCCGCCCCACATGATGTCGATGGTAGTGTGCCGCCTTCAGCGCCGCGCTGCTCCCACCCCTCCCACCGACACGAACATTACCGAGCTCACCACGAACACGCTCGAAGATGAGGATGTGTTGCCCCCACCAGAGATCAGCCTTTATAGTGATCAACAGGTGATACTGGATGAGTCTGGGTAAGTTTTATTTAATTTAATAGTAAGATGGCACCTATTACGAAAAAATGCGTCCAAAATGTCATCATCAAGGGGACAAAAAGGGTGACATTCTTGATGACTTTGACCTATAACTATAACCCAACAATGGTGTCTTTAATAAAGTTGATGACCAAGATGATTTTGGAAACCTTATTATGGTGACAAGTGTCTCGTAATGTCACTTTATGATTTGTCCCAGGGCGGCACTTAATGCTGCCCTGGCACTTAATGCCGCCCTCACTTATCCTACCAGAACGAACATTACCGAAATGATCAGGAAAAGGAAGGAAATTGAGGAGGTACTGCCATCGAAGAAAATCAGTCTGTATAGGCGTAAAAACATATCTAGATCTATATTTGATGATTTTTACAGCAGTTAACGCGTACTTAGCGTAAATATATATAATAATTTTCTAATGGAAAAATTTGGATCACGGACGAGATTCTAACTCGCACACTGTGCCTCAACGCGGCACATGCTTTTACTAATTCGGCTACCGAGACCTATGCGTACCTAATCATCCAACTCTTTCCACTAGCTTCTTTGAACCCATCTTATGGGGACGGTAACGCCATCTGTTGGTAGTATTACGAACTAACCAACCAAACACGGCTAATATTAACTTCATGTCTGGAAGATAACGCCTCCCAAATCTATATTTTGATGATTTTTTATCCATTAGAAAATTATTATATATATTAACGCTAAGCAGGCGTTAACTGCTATAAAAAATACGTAAATTTAATCGATAGAGTTGAAACAACGAACATTTTAATATATAACACTCGTTATCCCATGAATTTACGCTGTATTTGCAGAATTTGCAAAATATTTTAACGGTTTTTTTTTCAGAGTCGTGCTTCACGGTAGTTATATATTTTTTTAAGATGGAATGAATCTTTTTCTGAGACTGGATCTGCATTTTATTAGGTAGCCACATGATATTACTAGTACCGTAGATTAAATAAATGTCCCTCCATACGATAAAACTTGAACAAATCGAAAATATATAAACATTTAGTCCCTTGGCAACCACAGATGTCTGATGCAATCGGGCCACAGACTAGGTAGAGATACTACGAATCGGGCTTTTTCTATTTGGCAACCGTAGACAAAGAGAATATAATCACTACTAGAGGCCATGGTGCAAATTAGCGGTTATGAAGGCGTTTTGAATTCATATACTATTACCCAACTTGACATAAGTAGGTAATTTGATTTTATTTAAATAATTTAAAAAAAATATTGATTTGTGATTTGTTGATATTTTTTTGTATAAATGTTTTAGTTATTTTTGTATTTTTTGTTCTATGTGGTGTACAATAAAGAGTTATCTATCTATCTATCTATGCTCCAACTGAAGTTCATGAGGACCAATTTCATTACCATTAAAGTTACACAATAAGGCTGGGAAAACGAAAGAATTTTTGCCCAAGCTGAAACGGAGACGCTTCGCTCGCGTTTCGCGCTCGCTTGGTCAAAAATAGTAATTATATACTTGTAATTTATGTAATAATAATAATATATTTGGGACAATTCCACACCAATTACCTAGCCCCAAACTAGGATACCCTGTGCTATGGGCACTAGATAACAGATAAGCATACATAAATACGAATATCAACTTCCATGACTCGGAAACAAACATTTCTGTTCATCACACAAATGATTGCACCTTGCAGGATTCGACCCGTGTTTGATCTCGTTCCTAGGGTTACTAGCCACTAGACCAACCGGCCGTTATGTAATTACTAATTACTAGTAGTGGCTCCTAATTACATACATTACATTATGTTATTAAGAGCCACTACTTTCACATAAATTATCTATTTAAATATGCCGCGCCAAACAACATGACGTTGTGACAATCTTAATTTTAGTTCCATGGACGCTCGGTGTTGGGACGCTTTGAATCAGCACAAACCTTGGAGTTTGAATCAAACTCTGATTCAGAAGTCCCAAGTACCACGGAAGTTGTATGTAAAGTGCCACCAACTTATCTGTGAACTGAATGGTGGCGTGAGTGTTCCAGTCAATCTATAAGTAGACCAAGAAAAAACCCAGAAAAATACAGAAAATATGAACCTCATTCGTGGCGGCTTTATTTCTTTTTTTTGTCACTTAATAGATTAGTTGGTTGCACTGTACTTATAAGGTGTTCGGCTTAGACTATTTATATATTCTAAGGTGTTCGGTGAGTGTACTATGCTAGTTGTATTAGAACTTCCTTGGCACAAACACGCAGTTGTCTATGGCACAAACGAACGAAGGACAACGACAGTAAGAAATTACAAAGGTTGATACTTGAGCAGTATCCACCTTTGTAATTTCTTACTGTAAATATTTGCCGTTGACCACAAACTACAAAGGAGATAAGGCGTAGGAAATGTCCATTGACATAGGAAATGTCTATATAGATCAAAGACAGTAAGAAATATCTATATGACAGGACATCAAATATCAACCATTAGATGAAGCATAGCCTAGGATTTAAAATGCCGGGCCTCATAGTGATGTGACGTATAAATGACAATTGATCTGATCGAAAGACTTTATCTTTGTATCGATTTCATAATTTTCACATTTGGTGGTTAAACTTTATTACTACAATACCTTTATGAGGTCAAAGCGCTTGTACGAAAAATGGACTTGCATAATTTAGCGGCCACTGCAGTTTATTTGCTCACAGCATCATAAAACAAATACGTAAAACTGTAAATGGCGTCACAGACGATTAAGATACTATAATATTTGATGTTACGATATCTGCATATAAAATATTATAGCATCTTAGCTAAGATACGATAATATATTGAAATTATTCATTCGCTCGCTGGCCGTCCTAGGTGCCACACGTATTTCTTCACCGATTTATATATACAGTTGATAAAATATGAGTAGTACGGCTTCACTATTAGATTTATTAGATAGCTCATCAGACGACGATTCTGATATTAAATTTGATATGCAAATTGCATAGAAAATCACATTAAATTTAGAAAAAGCCGCGGTGTATTTAATCTTTACGCAGCTGTTTCCACAAAAAAAAAACATCCTAAGAACCATCTCGATCATGTCAGCTTTCGAACAGTAAAAAACGCATTAAAATCGGTCCATTCGTTTGGGAGCTACGATGCCACAGACACACACGCACACACACACCGCGCACACACACACACACACACACACACTCATACACACACACATACTGATACACACCCTAAACTTATAACACCCATCTCTTTGTTCAGGGGTTAAAAAAAACCGTCACGAATACAAAACAGAGCAACCTGTAGAACATATTACGATATATTTTGTATCATAAGATAGTATATTAATATATATTTTGTATCTTTTACGATATATTTCGTATCTTATGATGACATCTTTTAATAAATTCCATATCGCTCGATATCTTAAGATATTGTAAGATGCAAATATATATTATCTTCGCCGTTTGTGATGGTTCATATAAATTGTATAGCGAGCGATATTTTATCTTAAGATAAAATATTATTGTATCTTAGTCGTCTGTGACGCGCTTTAGTGAGCTATATATTGGCTCTGTGAGCTGTAGACCTCGCAAGAACAAACTTTTATGCAAACAATCTAGCGGTGCGCATGAGCGCCATCTAGTTACCTTATTGTAAAACTAGCATAAATAATCAAGGTGCTCCATCAATCCCTACCTAGTAGGTAAAGGGCAGATTCCACTGGTAGAAACCTAAAAATGAGCAATTTACTGTGTAGGCAACTCGATATTATTTTGCCTTGTTGTTAGGCGCATCATGTACCTACTTGTTTGTATAACGCGAGCCGCGCGAAGGACGGACGCGGGGCAAGGAAAAGAGTGCGGGGATGCGCGGGCGCTCGGCTGCCCGGGCTCCGGCCGGCAGCCGACCGCCGCGCCACGCGTCGTCGATTAGTGTGAAAATAACAACGGGAGAGCACGCACGTCGCCCGTCGCACCGCATCACGCGCCACCCGCGACTCGCGGTCTTATTTTTGTACATAAACCTAATGTCTCATGTTTCTGTGCTAATTTAATAAAAGTGGTTAAAGTGGAACTCTGTTTTTGATGGAACCCTGCACCTAAATAGTTTACATATGGTCCTTCATTGCGGATCGTCAAAGATGGAGACACGAAGTCAGGCTAGCGCTAGACTACAGCAGGAGGCACGAACAGGTGATGCAGGAACGACGCCACGGCCCGCTGAGGTGTGTTTGGACGAGAAAAACCAGCACACTGGTCGCCGTGATTGTGGAAGTGTGGCGTCCGGATCACGATCGAGTCGAGCTAGTAAAGAAACGCTGAGACGTAGAGCCGAGTACGAGGCTGAGGTCCAGCTAGCCCAGATTAGCGAGTGCTAATTTCTTTTGTACTAAGCAGACTTAGTACAAAAGAAATTAGCACTCGACATGGCGGAGATAGAAGAAGAGTGTGACGAATTGTGTGAATTCCCGCCTAACCGACCGGACTTCGAGGAATGGCTACGGAGCGCACCGATTCCCCGCTTTTTTTTTTTTTTTTTTTTTTTAGAAAGGATATGTGCTGTTGGTCTATAACTGACCTCTACAGCGTCACCGGACGGTGGGGCGGGCGCAAAAGCGCTCCGCCGCAATGCGTGACGCAGAAGGCGCACGCCAAAGTTAAGTTTTTGGCCACTTGCTCAAGGGCACCCAGGGGGTACGAACCTCGGCTTGGACAGTTGCCATTGATTACTTGGGGAGTATCGAACTAAATACTTGGGGAGTATCGAACTAAACGCGTCGAGTCTGCAACGGCCGAGCAGCAAAACGCGGGCGTCGCGGGCGCCGTGGCTGCGACTCCGCTGGCGCTCTCAGCGATCGCGCGGGTCAACGCCCCCACCGCGCCCGCCTTGAGTGGAGCGCGACCGATCGTTGAAGCACCCGCGCTCTCTGCCGCTACTGCTGTCGCGGGAAACATACCGCTGCCAAATATCCGCATGCCGATAGCCGTGCCGATGATGAAGAATTGTTACGAACTCCCCTCTTTCGGTGGAAACGCAGCCGACTGGCTACTATTTAAAAAAATGTTTGAGATGACTACTTCGACCTACCAATTTTCTGAATTAGAAAATATCGCTCGTATTCAGGCAGCATTGTACGGTGAAGCGAAATGTTCAGTAGAAGACCTGCTACGTTCAGGATCGGACTCGGAAAGTATTATAAATACGCTAGAACAGGAATTCGGCCACCCGAATTTATTACTGGAATGCGCGATAAATAAAATCAAAAATCTCCCGCGAGTATCGGAAAGTGGTCGTGAATTAGCGAAGTTTACATCGGTGGTTAGAAACAGCGTATCGCTTCTAAAGAATGTCAAAGCGGATGGCTATATCAATAACCCGCAGCTAGTTAACGAATTGCTGAGTAAGTTAACACCGATCCAGAGGTCGCAATATGGAGAGTACGTTATGAAGCAAGAAGGTAAATTCAGTGCCGATTTAAGAGTTTCACCTAATCTTGTCGTGCTAGTAGATTTTCTCAGCCACTTGTCAAAAGCATCATCGTATTATATCCCGATTAATGCCGTACAGCCGAATACAACTACAACATCGCACAACTTTAACACGTCGAACGCCAACACTCGCCGAGTTAACCCTACCGCTGCCAACAGTGGTACCGGTTTCGCGAGGTGGAATCAACAGCGACCACCTTTTAAGCAGCGTGATCGTGTACACACGAGTGTTGAAGTACAGTCGCCGACGGAAATGAAGTGCATTTTGTGCACGGAAAATCATGAACTACCAGAGTGCGTTACGTTTCGTAATAAAAGTAGTGATGAAAATGGGACTTTATTAAAGACAATAAGTTATGTTTTAATGGTGAAAGTACATTCGAGATACCAGTGCCGCGCTAAACGATACGAAAAATGTCGGGCGTCACACCATACGATGCTCCACGCGCCACGCGCGTGTGACTCCGCCGCCGCAGCCACGCAGCCGCAGGTGAACGCGCGGGAGCGCGCGCCTTCATCACGGGTAATGTCCACTGAGTCAGTGACAAACATTGGTGAGCGATTTACTAAAACATTACTTAAAGTGATTCCGATTATATTCTATGATAATGATAATAATGAAAAGGTTGCATACGCTTTGTTAGACGACGGTGCGACTGTTTCCTTGATTGATGAATCTATAGCTGGTAATTTAAGTGGCCCAACTTTCGCGCTAAGAATTGTTAGCGCGCGTGGTCAACATGTAACGGATGAAAACTCACGTAGGGTGACCACACTTATTAGCGGACCTAATGGGGAATGTCACAACATCACTCTCCGAACTATTAGGAACTTGGACCTTCCTCCTCAGAGCATGCCCGCCAGTATCATACATAATAATGCTCATTTGCGTGACTTAGATTTGCCTGTGTATGAGAATGCTAAACCTATGGTACTAATAGGACAGGATAATTGGGAAATAATTGTGAACCAAAGTATTAGGCGGGGTAAATCCGGACAACCCGTAGCTTCTTATACAAAGTTGGGGTGGGCTGTACACGGTCCGATGGGATCTGTTGACGGTTTGGGTAACGAGTCTGTGAATTTTATTTCGGAACGAGATGATTTACACGAATATGTCAAACAGCAGTTTGAGTTGGAATCGATAGGTATTTCTGAAGTGTCTAGGAAAAACGTGGAAACCGAGCGGGCTCTCGAGATCCTGAATAATACCAGCCGCCGTGTGGAAGGTGGTTGGGAGGTGGGACTCCTCTGGGCACGAGACACTGTAAATTTGCCGGACAATTATAACTGTGCGTTCAAGCGGTTACAAGGGATAGAGACAAAGATGAAACGGGGCGCGGATTTCGCCGATGCGTATACTAAACAGATTGATAGGCTGATAGGAGAAAAGTACGCTAAGTTAGTTGAGAGGATACCCGATAAACCCCTGTGGTTTCTGCCCCACTTTTGTGTTACCAATCCTAATAAGCCTGGTAAATTAAGGCTTGTGTTCGATGCGGCCGCAACGCATCGTGGGACGTCGCTGAACGATAATCTGTTAACCGGCCCAGATTTGCTGAACTCGTTATTGGGCGTGTTATTCAGATTTAGACTAGGACCCATTGCATACACAGCTGACATCGTAGATATGTTTTTACGGGTTAAAATTCGAGCAGAGGACCAAGGGGCTCAATTATTCTTGTGGCGAGGACAGGATTGCGGAAAAGACCCCGATGTTTATGCTATGGACTCCATGATATTTGAGGCTAAATCGTCGCCGACCTCTGCCATTTTCATATTGAATAAAAACGCGAGTGAATTTGAGCAGTTGAAGCCTGATGCGGTACGGGCTATTCGTGAAAATAATTACGTTGATGATTATGTAGACAGTGTTTGGTCAGTTGAGCAAGCGCGTCAGCTGATCGAGGATGTCTCTGCGATCCACGCAGCCGGTGGTTTTGTGATAAGGGGGTGGATTACGAATTCCCCTGAGTTGCGTGCTCAGCTACCAGCTGTCGTACCAGGCAAGGTAAGTTTAGACCGATCACCATGTGATACGGAACGGACATTAGGAATGATCTGGATACCTGAAGATGATATTCTCAAATTCGACTTATCATTCAAGAAGTTAACGAGTGATGTCATAAATGGTAAAGTAATACCAACAAAACGACAGTACCTGAAGTTTATAATGAGTATATTCGATCCATTAGGGTTCTTGTACCCTTATACCATCAGGTCGAAAATCCTTCTTCAGAGAATATGGAAATCTGGTATAGGTTGGGACGAGAAGTTGAAAGAGTCTGAGGTACAAGAGTGGGAGCGCTGGCTGCATGAAGTAAGGCTATTGATTGACGTACAGGTGCCACGATGGTGTGGTTGGGCTGAGCCTAATGACCTAGACCTTCATATATTTGGAGATGCAAGTGAGCAGGCGTACTCGGCAGTTGGATATCTGGTGGGCCGGAACACAGATGGTCAACTGAAGGCAACGATGATTGTAGGAAAAGCACGAGTCGCACCATTGAAAGTTATTTCAATCCCACGACTCGAGTTACAAGCCGCTGTCTTGGCATGCAGACTAGCTTGCACTGTTATTGAAGAACTCGGACAGAGAATAACAGGTAAGTATTTGTGGACTGATTCGAAAACAGTCCTAAAGTGGATCCGGTCAGATCCACGCGACTTTCAAAAGTTTGTGTCGCATCGATTGGCAGAGATCGACAGGAAATCTAACGCCAGTGATTGGCGGTGGGTGCCGTCAGCTGAGAACCCAGCCGATGAAGCAACGAAGCTCCGCTGGCCAACTGATCCGAAGCTGTGGCTTACAGGCCCCGCATTCCTCATTCAACCAAAAGATAGTTGGCCAACGAATGAGTATGAAGAAGATACTTGGGCTGATGAGGAACGAGTTGAACGAGTTTGTGTCGTTCAACAGTGTACACCGTTGATTGACCTAAGTAGATTTTCTTCCTGGACGCGTGCAGTAAGAACTGTCGCGCGAGTTCTTCTGTTTGTACGTATATGCCAGAAGAAACAACTACAAACATTGTCAGCTGATCTTCTCCAAGAAGCAGAGATGTTGTTGATTAAGCAGTCCCAAGCTGAGTCATTTCCAGGTGAGCTAAAAGCGTTGGCGACCGGGAAGCAGCTACAACCTGGTAGCAAGTTACGCAACCTGGACCCTTTCGTATATGAGAATGATGGCCTGCTCAGAGTTAGGGGAAGATTGAGTGCAGCAGCGCAGTTGAGCTTCGATGAGATGCATCCGATAATTTTGGATGGACATAACTCTACTGCGCAGTTGTTGATACACCATTTCCACAAGAGGGCTTTACATGCAAATACCAACACGGTTATTAATTGTATTAGGGAAAGATTTTGGATCACCAACATTAGAGCAGCGGTGAAATCAGTAGCCTTGAAATGCCAATTCTGTCGCATAAAATATGCTCAGCCATCGGAACCTAAAATGGCAGACTTACCGTTTTTGAGGCTTGAGAACACCAAAAGAGCGTTTGTTCATTGTGGAATCGATTACTTGGTCCGATGGAAGTAGCTATAGGAAGACGTAGAGAAAAAAGGTGGGGCGTCATTTTCACCTGTCTTGTTACTCGCGGAGTACATCTGGAGTTGGCTTCATCGCTTTCAACTGATTCAGCTATCATGGCTTTACGCCGTTTCATAGCACGACGTGGTCAGCCTTCGGTAGTCTGCAGCGACAGAGGTACCAACTTCGTAGGCTGTAATTCTGAATTAAAAGCTGTGTTACGTACCATAGATTATGATCAGTTGCAGGAAGATGCAGTGGCGCGAGGAATCTCGTGGCAGTTCAACCCTCCAGCCGCTCCGCACATGGGTGGGTGCTGGGAAAGACTAATTAGGTCCGTCAAAACCGCGCTGAAGACCACACTTACCCAACGTGCACCGCGAGAAGAAGTGCTTTTTACGTTGTTGACAGAAGTCGAGATGTTGATAAATAGTAGGCCGCTTACTTATGTCGCAACAGATCCCACTTCGCCGGTAGTACTTACACCGAATCATTTAATACTAGGCACGGCATCAGGCACATCCACGCTGGGTAGTTTCGATGCGTTAGATCTGGATGCTAGGAAGTCCTGGCGCAAAGCTCAAGCACTGGCGGAGATGTTTTGGGGTCGTTGGTTGCGAGAATATGTATATGTGCTTCAGAAGCGTCAAAAATGGTTGAATGTTTCACGTCCAGTAAAAGTAGGAGACGTCGTACTTATTTTCGATAAGAACCAACCTCGTAATACTTGGCCCAAGGGCGTAATAAGTGAGGTCTACCCTGCGCGAGACGGACACATTAGAGTTATAGACGTGAAAACTTGTAAGGGGATTGTTAAAAGACCTGTTGTTAAAGTAGTCGTGTTGCCTACTGACGGTAGTGTTATCGGCTAAACGTAGCCTCAAACAAGGGGGTGGAATGTAGGCAACTCGATATTATTTTGCCTTGTTGTTAGGCGCATCATGTACCTACTTGTTTGTATAACGCGAGCCGCGCGAAGGACGGACGCGGGGCAAGGAAAAGAGTGCGGGGATGCGCGGGCGCTCGGCTGCCCGGGCTCCGGCCGGCAGCCGACCGCCGCGCCACGCGTCGTCGATTAGTGTGAAAATAACAACGGGAGAGCACGCACGTCGCCCGTCGCACCGCATCACGCGCCACCCGCGACTCACGGTCTTATTTTTGTACATAAACCTAATGTCTCATGTTTCTGTGCTAATTTAATAAAAGTGGTTAAAGTGGAACTCTGTTTTTGATGGAACCCTGCACCTAAATAGTTTACATACTGCATTCTGCTTTTCGCGGTGAAGATCCTTAAAAGATCTTCACCAAGTTTTTAAAAGACCAACTTAAAGTTATGACTTTACAAATAATAATAAAACTTCAAAATCGGACCTAATAAGACGGAGATATTCAGAAAAATATGGTATTTTCAAAACTCTACGGCTTACTAAATCATTGGAAAATATTATTTTTCACTCATTTATATTTACTTGAAGTTAGTTTTTTTTCTGTTATTCTATTGCATAACCTGTTATGTTGCTATTATCGTAGTAACATAGATATTAAATTGTAAAAAGCCCAAACGAGACAGATTTTGACCTAGTGTAGGGACCACCAGTAATTTCTTTTCTGTTATGTGTTATTATTATGCAATAAGTTTTATCATATTATTATTATTATAAAATAGGCAAAATAATATCGCACATAATATACAATAGGGACGGATCTTATGCAATTCACTTCAAAGTTATAAAGTAGGCAGTCCAATCAGAGTTACTGATTATAATCAACGTCATACCTTGTCATTACTTAGTATACGTACTAAAATGGTTCTGATCCACCTAACACAAGGTTTACACTCGACAATTCTGTTAAAATTCTGTTAACAAATTAATCAAAATCGATTTATTTCTAGAGTAACAAATCGTCACAACACTATTTTCGTTCATGTTTTTCTAATTGAGAAATTATTTGAATTTATTATGTTACTACCGAAACGCTAGACAAATATGTTAGAAAAATAGAATTTTCAACCTTTAAGCCCAGACAAATAATCAATGAATGCGTATGTTTCACAAAAATATGAAAACATAGTTACTTGCCTGTGAAATGATAATTTAGGGAGTTTTTCCCTATATTTAGAGTAGCAGCCTGTTATATCGCACTTCACCCTTAAAGCATTTTGAATCTTATGCACATCTTTGTTTACATTTGCTAAGATTAAGTAATAGTTACTACGGGCGAATTGGCACGAAAATATTCTCGTCGCTGCGGTCCCGTAAAACTCATTTTCCATTCTTTGCTCAATGGTTTGACGCAATCGCACAAAACTTGGCCTGTGGTTGCCTGAATATATGTTGCCACTGACAAACCGAACCAAAGACATAAGAAAATATTATTTATGGAAATATAACCTCGGAAAAAATATGAAGACAAAAATGGGGTGATTTTCCCGAAAAAATATTGTATCTTGGAAATAAGATCAATGACACCCTATTATTATGTTTTATTCAAATATTACATGAATGTGGCTATCTAATAACATTAAAATATCAACACAGCTTAGTACAAAAAGTGACCAGAATATCAATTTGAAAAACAGAATTTAAAAAAAAAAATAGTTCAAGTTTTATACGTGTTCTATTTATTATACTAAGTTTATAGGTACTTATTTAGTGTTAAAACATAAAGGAAAAATATCCCTTAAAAGAATAAAACACTTAGATTGGATAAGGAACGCGGGAATCCATTTTAATCGAAATCTGTACAAAACTGGATGCCACAGCAGCCAGGTGCATTTAGAGTTTTTATTTTGGCAACAGGAGGGGCCGGCCGTGTATCGGAGCTCCGGGGATTTGGCAACAGGAGGGGCCGCGTGTATTTACCGGCTAATCTATTTCCTATGTTATCTTAAAACTTGCGAAATTTGTGGTTTGCGATCTGTTAGAGCGATGGGTCAAAAATGGTCAAAAACGATAATTTATGGCTAAATTTCCACTGAATAAAGATAGGTAAGTGGTAAATCTATTCGGTTATCTACTAAGTACAAGAAAATAATGATTTTTCATTCATAATATTCAACAATAACATAGCCTTGCTAGCACTAGTGCGGTGCCGGTGTTATCGATATTTTTCTAACCCGTTATCCGACATTTGGTTCCTAATCTTATTCTAAGTCCTCCTGCATTCCACGCTTTATAATAGTAAACGTAGTAAAAGTATACATTTAGAATACCTAATGTCGCGTAGCCTAAAACCACTTATTCTTCAAATTTTCATTAAAAACTTATTTTCAGGTGCATAAACTGGATACAAGTGACCGGTAAAGAGGACTTGACATATATACGGATCAAAAAGCTGCATGAATTAACTATTTCTGTGGCAAACATTCTCAAAACAACGACTACAAAAAGAAACAACCCTATTTAAAAAAAATGGCTACTCCTTAACTGCTATTAATCACGGACCCCTGCTGCTAGTTTGTAATATTAAGTAAGGAGTAAGGAAGATTAGAGATTATTTTTAGGGAAAAAGACATAAATTTATTATATTATGTATTAATTTTGTTTGTAATAAAAACCACATGCTTAGAAATAACATATTATTATTACAAACCCCATATAAATTAAAATAGTCCTAATACGTTTTTTTTCTTCAAAATATCGATTTCGATAAAAATGTGCTATATTTGCAGACATCCTTTTCTGTTTCTCATGTTGGCTAACATGCTCGATATAGAGCGTTATTACCTATGGTCATTAGTTTTGTTATGTTGCACTTATTCTCAGAGCTCGTTTTAAAAATTGTCAATATCCGTTCCAATATACGTCAGTCCCGTCTCTTCTTACGTAGTTTTTATATACTCTTTGGTTGATAGCTGCAACACGTAGTATTTATATACTCTTTGGCTGCAACATAGCTACAAGTAACATATGTATGGCATAAAAACCCAATGGCGAAGGAAATGTCTATTCCTTACTCTATGGATACGGCGGATATAAGGCGGATATAGACTTTTCTTACGTCATTGACTATTTTCTATACTCTTTGGTTTACCCTTTGGCTTTAGTTTCAAGAATCTTAACTAGATGGTGTTAGTGTCAAGTTAGCTCGCGGTGGCATTTCATTCACGTACTTGAAATACATTCATTCAAAATATAAATCCGTGTGTCGAGTGTACCAGGGCCATTATTCTCTATGAACAGTCACACGCGTAATGCGTAGTGCTATGAAATCGTTCAGAAAAGCACGGCAATTCTCGAACCTGCACAAACAATTCCACGCACATATCTTAACGCGGCGCGTTACGTGGCCGAGTGGCAATAGAGAATAAGGGCCCTGGTGACCTGATGCCGTGGAAGACAAGAAGTTAGTCTCATATAAATTTGGTGAAGATCTGAACGGTCTTCGGGGTGATGAGCAGAATAGCCACTCAAAATGCTGTAAATTTGTCACTTTTAGGTTTCTACCAGTGGAATCAGCCCTTTACCTACAAGGTAGGGATTGGTGGAGCACCTTGGTTATTAATGTTAGTTGTACAATAAGGTAACTAGATGGCTCTACTGTGTACCGCTAGATTGTGTGCAAAAAAGTTTGTACGCGCGAGGTCTACAGCTCACAGAGCCACCATAGCGTCGCCCTTATTGGTTCGATTTTGACAAGCGAGATGTCAATCGATTCGTCTTTATGTATAGAGTTTGATAGACTATTTTTTACCCAACCGTAGTCGGGTTTTAGTATTTGAACTTATGTCTTGTTACCCATACCTTGTATTTATTCTGTGCCCATACCCATTCTACATTCCTTAGCCATCTCGCCTGAAGGGACGCGATTTTACTTTTATTTCTGGGGTGGATTTTGAGTAACCTTTTATTTTGATGAATATTATATCCACAGTACCTCCCTAACTTTTATATTTTAATTTTCTACTAGCTGTGCCCGCGGCTTGAACGCGTGGTCATTTCCAAAATAGCCCATACATACGTGTTATTCCAAGACCAAAAGTATCTATAAAAATTCAAAATTCGTTCAGCCGTCAAATAGTTTTTTGTCGATTGCTCGGCTTTTAATCATTGGATTATGATACCAAGTACCCCAGTTTTTGAACAACATAAAGACACGATATAAAAGAAACGATATAAAAATAATAATTTGTTCATTATTTTAAGTAGAATAGACCATTTTTTTTAAATTATTTTCTTTGTACAGTTGTTTGGTACCTACTGCTTTATTATAAGTAAAGATAGATAGATAGACATAGAGAGATACATAATTATATAGATTTTGTCTCTCCTTGTTGGCCAAGAAGTCAGAGTTGTTATATCTGTCCAGTCTTCATTATCTCATTTTTTCCCTATGTATCCAAATTAGCGCACCTTGTAAAATATCGAACGAAAACCAAACGAACCCACACTAATATTATAAAGTTTGTATGAGTATATGTTTGTTACTTCTTCACGCTCAAACAGCTTAGCAGATTTGAGTGAAATTTGGAATGGAGATACCTTATACCCTGTATTAACACATAGGTTTACTTTTCATCATCAATTTTCATCACTAATCACAGAGTTAAACCGCGCGCGCAGATAATAAAGTCCACGATGTAAGCGCGCGCTGCTATACCTACGATCTCAGTCCAATATAATAAGCCTGCCTATAACTTTTTTTTGTTCCAGACCCCTGTTGGAATGGGTGCAAAAGTCAATCCAGATGTTTGGTTTTGAGTTGAACACATCATACCCTTTACCAAAGTTTGGTAAGCATTCTTTGAAATATTTAACTTCTTCTCTTTTCTCTTTGGATTATTTTTAAGCTGCATTTGACTCCGAGTGATAGAAGTAGGTACGCTGCCAAAGCATAGAGCATGATGACTCTAGCGTTAGGTACATAATTTGATCACAGACAGAGAATCAAGGGAGTTCTATGTACGTAGTTGACGAGCGCAGTGCAGTGCAGTGACGCAGATACAGATTTTGCAACCAAAGTTCTGAGTGGCACTGCAACTGCAATGGGCAGGCGTGACGCTTACCATCAGGCGAGCGACCAGCCCGTCTCGTCACAAAAAGTAACAAAAAAAATACAAGAAAGCTTACCTACAACTGGAACGACTTCTTCGAAGTAAAAGCGAGGTACGAATTAAAAAGAAAAGATACAAGGAAGTTGAGCTGAAGCTGTTCTCTTTCTCACAATCTCAGATGACAGCAAATTAATTTTATAGTCTGTGCGAAAAATGTGAAACGTTGTACGAGAGAGAAAGAGACTTCCCACTTTCGTGAACGTGGTACGACCACTTTTGTATCATTCCAGTTGTACGTAAGTACATAGAACTTCCTTGCAGAGGGTTTATACAAAACTGAAGCTAACAGTAACTTAACTATCTGCTTGAGCCTTCCTTCGTCATCAGGCCGAGTTATAAATAGAAAAACAAAATAAAACGTTAACAACACACGCGATTGGACCATATCCAAACCAAAAGTCATAAATTATTAGCGAGACTAAAATGTACTCATTTTCTGTTTCAGACATCGTTGTAGTGGAAGGTGGTAATCAGTATTCTGAAGGTTGGGGACTTATAACTCTCGCTCCCGCGACACTCTCTGACACAAAGACGATTGCAAGGCTTTTAGCACAACAAGTAAGAAATGTCAAGACACTTTATACCTGTTTTGTTTGTTTGTCGTATGACGTATTGGTGTCAGAGTTTGTCAGGCCGCCCAAGGGCTTCTGACATAGCTTAAGACTGCTATCAATCAATAACCACCGGAACCGACAGCTTAACTTGCCCTATGAATCACGGAGTGATAGAAAACCGCTCATAACTTAGAAAAGTCATTGGTGCAGAGCCTATTAGTAATGAACCCGGTGTCGATTAAATTGCATTATTGAACCGTTAGGCTACCATCGCTTGCTGGTACTACCATCATCATCATCAGCCTATATTCATCCACTGCTAAACATACGGTTCTCCTAGTGAACGCCACTGAACCCGATCTTCGGCTCTTCTCATCCAGTTCCTGTCAGCCATTTTTTGCAAGTCGTCACTCCACCTGGCCGGCGTGTGTCCTACACAAATTTGCTAGAACAAAATTTGCCAAATTTGCATAATAGAAAACCGCTCATAACTTAGAAAAGTCATTGGTGCATATTTAGTACGAAATGTAAACTAGATAAGTCAAATGGTCTTGCAACTTATTTACTTACCTACCTAACCTAGTTTAGATTTAATCAAGGTTTTTGGGTCAAAGGAAAACATTAAGCAGTTTTTTTTAACTACGGTATTGTATTTCATTACTAGCAACAGGGCCAACAGGTATAAAGAAACAAGAAAATATGAGCAAAAGAAAAAGGTTAGAAAATTAGTATTATTAACATTGATACACAGTAGCTGTAACCAAACACAAGTTTTATACATTTGGACATAGAAACAGTGAATACTTATCATTATTTTTAAACCGAAGCGATGTGGCGATGAACGTGGCAGAGGTACCATCTCCGGCTCTGGTTGGGCAGTGAAAGAGAGCTTTACCCTGCCTCAGATCGTATTTAAGGTGTCTTTTGAAAGATGGCGGTCCTGTGTCACCTCCCCGCTCAATTTTCAATCCTTATTTATGAACTTGGTGATAACTAATTTCATAAATTATTATAATTTAATACAATTACCAATTCGTTTTTTAAAACTGGTCTTTCAACATATTTTAACATATACAATTAATTTTGTGGTACTTCCTGCAGGAAACTGACGACTTTAAATGATACAGGACAATTTGACCACCTATAATGTAGTACTTCATGTACAAAACGGATACAACTCTAAATAACAGTTAATTTAGAAACTAATCATGTAAATTATCTAACACACGTATTAAAAACTTTCGTCTTTAGGCACTGTAGCTGTGGTACATATTATACCACCATAATGAAACTAAAAACATATATTTTTTCCTTCGGTAATATAATAACACTTTTTTATCGACGACTAATACAAAATGTAATAAACTGCGATAGCATTTTCGATAATCCTGGAACGGTACTTTCGTGATAAATATGCTTGAATAAATACGATAGAATCTTTAGATCAATCAAACACAAATGTTGATACGGTCTTTTGCCTGATAAAGGAATTAAAGGTCACCAAATAAGTGATTGAATCTGTTTTCGCCATTCATTTAATAAGATACAGCGAAAATGTTGTTGTGATTGTGAATGAACTATCGCATTACGATTGCGTTTTTTCACACTTTCACGAAGGTAACACTAATTTCACAACAGAGACTTCACTAACCTCGAAAGTATTTCATAATTAATTAATTATGTTCACGACTACGAAATAACTTTAATGGAAGTATGATATTTCAATGCCATTTTTAGTGTTGTGTTTTCATATGAGTGTTTCAATTCTCCATTCCCACTTTCTAGTGGTTCGGCGGCCTGGTCTCGCCCCGCTGGTGGTCCTCCCAATGGCTGATGGGTGCTCTGACCTCTGTTTTGGCGGAGCGAGCTCCACCATTCGCGGGCGAGCCGACGGAGAGGCAACAGGACTCGCTGCTGCTAGACCACATTCTGCCCGCACTCAGGTGAGAATCGGGGTATTAGCATAGGTATATAAAATAAAAATCTTTAGCGTTTAAATTTAAGACCCTAGCATTTATTCTGTGCCCTAGCTAAGCTAGATGTTTTTCGCGTTTGCTCTCAGCGTACCTAAAACGCAGTGTGCCTAAGTCGTGTTGTGCCTAAACCAAACGCGAGGTAGGCATATTGAGATTTAGGTCCATTGAGTTTTAGTTCAAGAGCGAGATAGACCCTGTGAGACTTAGGTTCATTGAGTTTAAGTTCAAGAGCGAAATAAGACTTTATTGTTTACTAGATTTGCCCGTAGTTTTTCCCCTGTGGTTAGTTTACTGAAAAGTAGCCCATGTGTGTTATTCTGGGACCAAAAGTACCTTTATCGTACAACATACTTCATTTCTTCAAAATTCGTACAGCCATCATATAGTTTTTTTTATCGACTGCTCGGCATCTAATCATCGGATTAAGATACCAAGTACTCCTTGCGTTCACTGAGTACCCCAGTTTTTAAATCAAAATCTAAGCTATCTATTGGTGACAACCGCATTGCAATCAGTCAAGTTGTTTTTACGTGAAGTGCAAACAAACAGATTTTAAAAAAAAACTATTCTTGTTCAGTAGCTTATTTTAAGTACCAAAGACCTTTTTTAAGCAATATGTCGCTAAAGTGAAGTATAATAGCAGATATACGATTTTTCGGGGCAAGTTAATTTCACTGCATCAATTTTAGGTCAAAGGTGCGAATAAAAATATATGAAACAGTTTTAACTTTACTCGTAGTAAACTTAAAATATAACAAACCATTTGAAACTAAAACAAACGCCTATTATTCTTTAATTAAACTATTAACTTCTTAATTAACCATTTAACCATTATAGACACACTGGACTTCTTTGTTGATTTTGAGAATGTTTTTCAAAAAATAAAAAGCTGAAATATCTCCTACTTCCAACTTTTTCAGCTCTTTTTTGTACCTTGAATTAAAAACAACATCAATTTTTCTTCTAGCATTGCCTTCAAATATATTCTGCTTTATCTTTAAGCTTTGCCATTCTGCCTCTTTTTTCAATTTAAAAACGAAAATTGATTAACGTTGGCTTGCCCTTCATGCGATTGTTTAAGCGTCTGTGCCATCCCTTTAAACTATTATTAGTTTGATGGATTTCATTAGCACAGCTAATAATTTCATGAAGTTTGCCCAACCACTGTTTTTTTCCATGTAACTTTCAAATTTTGACATGATTTCCGAATTTTCATCAGGTTTTAGCTCATTAATACTTTGCCAAACTTCAGATATATAATTTGCTGGTAGAAGCGGTAAATTGGCACAAAATTGAGTTACTTTATTTCCTGCAGCTGTAGTCAGAACACCCAATTTTTCGGCTTTTTGAAGATATGAGTGACACATTATGGAAGAATGAAAAATATTTGATAGATAAAAACAATACTTCAGTTTATAGCGGCCAGTAATCAAAGAGACAAAAGTTTATATGATATTAAAGGAGTTTGTATTGAATTAGTTTGACCCAATAGAGAAAAAGTATCGCAAAATTGACAATGTAAGAAATAGACTAATAGCAACATAGTCGTATCACGAAATGGACAATGTAAGAAATAGGCCAATAACGAAATAGTCGTATGACGAAATAGACAATGTGAGAAATAGACCAATAACGAAATAGTCGTATGACGAAATAGACAATGTGAGAAATAGACCAATAACGAAATAGTCGTATGACGAAATAGACAATGTGAGAAATAGACCAATAACGAAATAGTCGTATGACGAAATAGACAATGTAAGAAATAGACCAATAACGAAATAGTCGTATGACGAAATAGACAATGTGAGAAATAGACCAATAACAAAATAGTCGTATGACGAAATAGACAATGTGAGAAATAGACCAATAACGAAATAGTCGTATGACGAAATAGACAATGTGAGAAATAGACCAATAACGAAATAGTCGTATGACGAAATAGACAATGTGAGAAATAGACCAATAACGAAATAGTCGTATGACGAAATAGACAATGTGAGAAATAGACCAATAACGAAATAGTCGTATGACGAAATAGACAATGTGAGAAATAGACCAATAACGAAATAGTCGTATGACGAAATAGACAATGTGAGAAATAGACCAATAACGAAATAGTCGTATCGTGAATTGGGAAAAGTAAGATATAGACCAATAGCGACATAGACGAATAGCTACTTAGTCCAAATGATTATTTGAAATTAAATTTAGGCACAACGCGATTAAGGCACACTGCGTTTTAGGCACGCAGAAAGCAAACGGTTTTTCGTACAGGTGTAGTCAAGGGTCTCGCGCTGCGCACACGTGTTTGTACCACAACAAGACTTAAGTTCAAAACTACCCCGACTACAGCTACAGTCGTGTCAAAAATAGCCTATGACACTCTATACATGAAGACAAATCGATTGATACCTCGCTTGTCCAAATCTAACCAATAGGGGCGACGCTATGGTAGAACATCCATATAACCACATACATAGATACATACATACATTTAGTTGTATATTCTTTAACATATTTTTTCAAATTTTCTTATTATTTATGTTTTTTTTATTATGTACTAGGCAATCGTTTGACCACGATCTCACCTGATGGAAAGCGATAATGTGGTCGAAGATGTAGCACGCTTGCCTAGTAGATATAGACCTATATAGCCTAGAGAGTTGGTTGTAAGTAATGTCATTTTTATTAATTCATGCTATATTTGCCCCTTATTGCGTTGTTACTTTCACCCAAAACATATTCATGCAATTAGACTAAGTATGAAAAAAATAAAACAGGTATTTAATCTATCAACTAAACCAATTTAAAAAAAACAATGTATGCCACTTCACGCGAGTTCAACTCGCACCTGTCCTGGTTTTTCTTTATCTGTATATATAATCCTTGAATGGGACAGGCTCTAATGCTTTTGGTTATTTGTTTTGACTAATTGTTAATATTTGTATTGACATCACAGTCATTATTTTCAGGTTGGATTCCAGTAGCACGGTTCGTGCCGTAGCATCACCAAGGCTTGACAGGGCTGACATTGAATCCGCTACTGACGAACTATCCTTGCACAAGGTAATTATTAGGGCTCAATGTCAGAGTATTTATTGTATATGGCGCAGCTAGTGCCCCACGGCTATGCCCGCGTGTAAAATTTTCCAGGATATAAAGTATCCTATGTTGGTATTTATGGTATCCAGCATCTAAGTAAAAAAAAACATTAAATTCGGTCATGCCGTTATTGTGTGAAAGCGCTCCAAACAAATAAACAAACAACGTTTTACTTAATAAAATAGTGGCTCTGTGAGCTGTAAACCTCGCGCGTACAAACTTATTTGCAAACAATCTGGCGGTGCACAGTAGCACCATCTACTTACATTATTGTAAAACTTACATTAATAACCAAGGTGCTCCATCAATATCTACGTAGTGGGTAAAGGGCTGGTAGTTACCTAAAATTGAGAAACTTACTGCATATTGAGGAGCTATTCTGCTCATCACGCCGAAGATCCTCATCATATCTTCACCATATTTTTATGAGATCAATTTAAAGTAACTACCTTTCAAATAAAAAAAACACCGTCGAAATCGGATGTAATAAAGCGGAGATATTCAGTAGCCCCCTTTTTGCCCCTTTGTGGGAAGTCAATCTTCAATCAAAAATCCCCGACGTTTAAAAAATTCTAAAAATTTGTTTGACTTTTATGCCAAGATTCTTCTAGATCAGTTGAGAAATGCGACCTGCAGAGGAGAACAGAGATCCGGACAGACATCCGGAAATACGAAAGCATTTTTGCCCAAGCTGAAACGGAGACGCTTCGCTCGCGCTTCACGCTCGCTTGTTCAATTATTGGGGACGGGGATTAGTAGCAAGTGGCATTCTGTAAGTAATCTAATCAGATTAGCCGGTTAGATGTGAAAGCGAGTACAACCAATGTATCAATATTTACCCAATTTTTTGAACTTCCCATTTTGCGGGATATATGTATCTTATATTGATCTCTGCATTGTACAGGATCTACCCATAGTCATCATCATTGGCAGCTCAATCCTCTCACAGCGGTGCATAAGCCGCCTCCCTCTTACGCCAATCATCTCTGTCTTGAGCCAATCTGTGCCAGGTCTTTCCTGTAAACTTATTGATGTCATCGACCCGTTTGTCTTCCATGGCTACGCTTCGCCTCACGTGGCTACCAATCTGACAGAAACCTACTACTCCACCTGCCATCACCACATCTGGCCAAGTGCCCATCACCACTGAGTTTATTTATATACGGTATCTGATTTCTTCCACCTTGATTTCTTTCTTCGGATCTCCTTATTTCGAACTCTGTCACCCAACTTTATGACTAACATAGAACGATCCATGGCCCGTTGTGCGCCTCGGATCTTTTGCACAGTTACCTTGGCGAGCGTCCATGTTTCGGCACCGTAAGTAATTGTGGGTAAGATACATTGGTTGTATTGATGGATCTTCAAATATTGCGGTATTTTTCGGTCTCTGAACACGTCGTCGAGTACCTTCCTACCTATCTATATTCAAAACTTCATCATAGTTGTTTTTGTGTGAATTCGAGTAATTGATATTTTCCCATTTTCCCGCGGCAACGTTCCATTTTCCGGCAGAAAAAGTACCCTATGTTGGTCTCTGTTGTGTGTTAATGTGTTAGTATCTACAATATCTACATACGCTACATAGTTCATACACATTTTTATCAAAATCCGTTTAGTCGTGAAAACGCCCCCAACAAACAGACAGACAACGTTTCACTTTGATATACTCGTAATATTATAGCAAAACAAAACGAAACGGATGAAAGGATGCGAGATGACGATCGAGTAATATTCTAAATAACTCGTGCGATAAAATCTTGCATGTTTTAAGGATTGCCAACGCCATCTAGTTTCATTTTGGGATATTAAAAACATAATGCTGTGGTGGCACTAGGGTGGCACAACATAATATAAAATATGTTTGTAACTGCTTTTTGGAAGAACCGATTTTAATGAAACAGGTAAAAACCTCCGCAAGACTCCAGGGAATACAGTTCAGTAAACGGCATCCAGTGGTTTTTGCGTGATGAAGTCACATACAGTCAGAAAGACAAAAGTTCTAAAAACTATATTTTTGGAATCTACTACTTTCATTTAATCAACAAATAAAAAATATGTTTCTAAATTATCTTACATCTAGGTACATATTTCAATTTGGTCACAAAAATGAAAGAAAAAAATAAAAACCATTTATTTGACACAGAAAATAACAAGAAAAATATCAAAAAACAGTAAAAATGTACATTTTTTTATATAATATACAGTTCTATTATATGTATAGATAGGCTATATGTTTATATATAAAAATAGGCATAATAGCAATTTACAAGTCAAAACTTAACATCTTATGAACAAAGAGAAAAACATAAATTCTTATAAATAGATCAAATTAATAAAATGAGACTTAAGTATGCTTTGAGTTTGAAAAGGAAATTTCCCTTTCATGTGTCGACTCAGAATTGAATCTCGCACAGGAAAAATAAATAGTCTTCTGATTCAACCGGTGCTTCGGAAATACGCCCGTTCGAGAAGAGAGCACCACCAATTATATTCTTATTTTGTTTGACAGAGGCGAGCGCGTTGATGTCTTTTGTATGGAACTGCTGAGAGACTGTTTATATTCTTATATTGTTTGACAGAGGCGAGCGCGTTGATGTCTTTTGTATGGAACTCCTGAGGGACTGTTTATATTCTTATTTTGTTTGACAGAGGCGAGTGCGTTGATGTCTTTTGTATGGAACTCCTGAGGGACTGTTTATATTCTTATTTTGTTTGACAGAGGCGAGCGCGTTGATGTATTTTGTATGGAACTGCTGAGGGACTGTTTATATTCTTATTTTGTTTGACAGAGGCGAGCGCGTTGATGTCTTTTGTATGGAACTCCTGAGGGACTGTTTATATTCTTATTTTGTTTGACAGAGGCGAGCGCGTTGATGTATTTTGTATGGAACTGCTGAGGGACTGTTTATATTCTTATTTTGTTTGACAGAGGCGAGCGCGTTGATATCTTTTGTATGGAACTGCTGAGGGACTGTTTATATTCTTATTTTGTTTGACAGAGGCGAGCGCGTTGATGTCTTTTGTATGGAACTCCTGAGGGACTGTTTATATTCTTATATTGTTTGACAGAGGCGAGCGCGTTGATGTCTTTTGTATGGAACTCCTGAGGGACTGTTTATATTCTTATTTTGTTTGACAGAGGCGAGCGCGTTGATGTATTTTGTATGGAACTGCTGAGGGACTGTTTATATTCTTATTTTGTTTGACAGAGGCGAGCGCGTTGATGTCTTTTGTATGGAACTGCTGAGGGACTGTTTATATTCTTATTTTGTTTGACAGCGGCGAGCGCGTTGATGTCTTTTGTATGGAACTGCTGAGAGACTGTTTATATTCTTATATTGTTTGACAGAGGCGAGCGCGTTGATGTCTTTTGTATGGAACTCCTGAGGGACTGTTTATATTCTTATTTTGTTTGACAGAGGCGAGCGCGTTGATGTATTTTATATGGAACTGCTGAGGGACTGTTTATATTCTTATTTTGTTTGACAGAGGCGAGCGCGTTGATGTCTTTTGTATGGAACTGCTGAGGGACTGTTTATATTCTTATATTGTTTGACAGAGGCGAGCGCGTTGATGTTTTTTTTTTGTAAGGAACTGCTGAGAGACTATTTTATATTCTTATTTATTTTATTAGCGTTGTATTATGGGTTCATAGTGGAAGTCTATTAATAATAAGAGAAAAAACAGCCAAGTGCACACTGGGGGTTCCGTACTTCTACGAGAATTTCCCTTATAAATTCACTATTATGTTTTTTCTCTAGGTTAACGACATAGCTCTCAGAGTTTGCAAGTTGAAGTGGCAATGGGTAGGCCATATAGTTCGAAAAAACGACAACCGCTGGGGAATCAAGTTTCTCGAATGGCGACCACGAACAAGCAAGCGAAGTGTAGGGAGACCCCCACACGATGGACCGATGACATTGTAGCCATCGCAGGAAGTCGGTGGATAGAGGTGGCACAAGATCGCTCGTCATGGTGCTCTTTGGGGGAGGCCTATGTTCAGCAGTGGACTTTTAAAGGCTGACGTGATGATGATGTTGTTTTTATTGATTTTATGATGATATATGCCATAGTAACACATATTTTGTGAACATTTCATTTGCCTACTTATTACAGTTCTTAAATACAGCCGTTTAATTAAATGTATAACAGACAGACGCACGGATCTGGAGCGTAGGCTTAGAGTAATAGCTTCTACTATTATTTATTCTGTGGTAATAGGGCACCGACCTTTTGGGTACGGAACCAAAAAAAAACTCGGTACAGGGTCGTGTCTGAGACGGTCGGCCTCGGGTGCCTTGCAAATTCCCGTGGATACAGTGTACTAAACTCACAAAAATAACTAAATTCACAATTGAGACACAGATTTGCGATGAATACTTTTGAACTCTCGCATATAGTAGCATTGTATAACACACAAGCATTAATGCCTCGCTGTTCTGTTTTTATTGACTATTATAAAACAAAACTAAAGTTTAAAACAGCCTTGCCTTTGCCGAATGCATCTAAGCATAGCGAGATTCCATCAACGCCGATCCAATCAATAGATTCCATCAACGCCGATCCAATCAATAGACTGATAAAATGCTGTATCAATTGTGTAGTATATGTTTTAGAAGCTTATTTAATGGATCGGTATAAAAACAAACATATGGTGAATAAGGCTTTGGAAGTTAATTAGAAATAGCCATGAGCTCGCTTGACGTCCCACCGTACCTCAAAGCGACGTGACGCCTACTTTAATAATGAGGTCGCTTTATCAGGAACTAGCTTACCCGCCCGCGACTTCGTCCACGCGGACTACAGTTTATCGCGAAAAAAACATCCTACTTACGTTCTTCTAGGATATTAAAAACCAATGCAAAAGTAGACCGACTTCTTGGTTATGGCCTCCGTGGCTTGTTGACTTAATCTGTGGTACCAACGCACTTGATGATTTTTGACGGACTTGTTATTTCGTTTCGTTTCCATGGCAACCGTTCCTTACAGCGAGTATTCAACATGTTCTAGTTATCCCGTGGAAACTTCCACGGAATTCGTGGAATTTTTCGGGATAAAAAGTATTCTATGTTTTTTTATCTGCATTCCAAATTTCATCGAAATTCGTCCAGCGGTTATCGCGTGAAAGCTCCCCAAACAAATAGACAACGTTTCAGTATTATATATTGGTATGGAAGGATAGCTCTAACTAACTAACGAGTACATGTGAAGGTTTCGTTGAACAAGGATACCACCCATCAGTACCTGAAGACTCTACGCTTCCGTGTGCATTATCTTTCCACGACACGGATTGTTCTAGTTTTTGGTTCGCTGATGATTACCGACTATAAGTCTGTACCTTTATCAGTCCTAAGCAACCATCTTTGCTCAGACGCTGTACATGATTTAGCCTTCATATGCGTGACGGGTTCTCGTAGGAAATCATCAAATTGATAAAAATAAACAACAAGCACAAAATAAAAATGTATAAAACCCCCGAAAACATAAAAAACCACATCTAATAAGAAACAAGACTAGTCCAGTCCCCACAAGCAGCACCCATTCCCGACACGAGTAACTGGTATAATTGGTGTACCAGCCGTCAACCCCCTCAAGTTCAGTACCTTATTGCTGGCACGCCTGAAATCCTCCGTCCGTCTCTCTGTCACGAGATGGTAAACTAGTTATAAATGGTGCTTTATTCCAGGGTGCAGCGATAGTGAGCATGGCTATAGAAGCCGCAGGCGAGGCGGCCGGTCGCGCAGCACTCGCAAGGTTGCTGCGCGACCATCGTGCTGCTAGCGCCGACGCAAGGTGAGTTTCTTGAATGGTGACCACGGACCGAAAGGCAGAACGTAGGACTAGGACGGCCCTTCACGAGGTGGACCGTTTTTTTTAGGTGGGTAGATGCTGTTGGTCTCCAGCCGACCTTGACAGCGTTACTCCGATTGATAAGATATAGATTTTTATAAACAAATATGATCCATCTTCATTCAATCTTTTTACACGACTACCGAAAATATGGAGTACAATGTTTTTAGGATTCATGTATTTTTGTTTATTTGTATGTATACTTATGTGAGTTTCTATATTCCACCATAACTTATAAATGCCAAAACAGATTTAGACTTTCATTAGAATCCTTTCATTGCATCCCTCCGAGTAACAAAGGCAATTTTTTTTTCAATCCTTACAAATGCGAAAAAAAAACTTTGAGTTTTATTATATTACTAGTTTTCCCGCCCGCGACTTCGTCCGCGCAGACTTCTGTTTATTGTGAAAAAAAGCATACTATTTTCTTCCAGGATATTAAAAACCAATGCAAAAGTAGGTATAGCACCAATGCTTTTGATGTTTTTTGACAGACATGTTATTTAGTTTCCATGGCAACCACAGACCATTCTGTGATGTCAACCGTTCCTTACAGTAAGTAATCAATATTTTCCAGTTTTCTCGTGAAAACTTACAATTTTCTGGGATGAAAAGTATTCTATGTTTTATTCCAGGGTTTAAGCTATCTCCATTCTAAATTTCTTCAAAATCCGTCCAGCCGTTATCGTCTGAAAGCTCCCCAAACAAACAAACAAACAGACAACGTTTCACTTTTATATATTGGTATGGATGGATATCAAATTTAAGGCACATAAGCACATTCCAATAGTATACAATTTATTGGCATCAGTTCATTTTTGGCAATACATGCGAGTTATTTTAGTTTTTAAACTAGTTTGATATTTTTTGTTGTCCTTAAGGTCAGTTAAGGTTAGTGAACTTAACTAAGAGGATGACATTGAGGAAATTGACCTCAAGTTCAAAGTCTACATCTAGGTACACCTCCCAGGTCTCTCGTGGTGGTGAAAGTTAGGTTAGGTTAGGTTTGCCCCGTTTGCTGAACTCCAACCCATGTTTTGTTTCCAGGGACCTCTGGCGGGCATTAGAGAGGGACAGCTCCGAGGATGCGGCCCACGCCCACGCGTGGGACGGGTGGTGCGAGCGCCCCGGACACCCACTACTCTATGCCACCGTAGTACGGACTGATGTTGTGTTGAAGCAAGAACGGTGAGGAACCAAATCCCCATAAATTAAGAGGGAGGGGACGGGTCCCCTCCCTCAAAAACCCACATACTTTGTCGCCCACACACATTGTCACCCATACCCACAGTGACATCTGTCAATATTTGTATTTATCAATATCTGTCAACCTATGTTTGAAAGGTTCAAAAGCTTCAAAAGCTCAAATACCACAGGACTTTTGGTCAAATTTCATTAAAATGCTTCAAAAGCTTCAATTCGTTCTCGAGAGATCATCAAAAAAACCGTTTAAAATGTATGAGAAAATAAAAATAAAAAGCTTGAATTATTCCGATGTTAGTTATTAACCTTTTCGGGCCGGAGACAAATCCAAAAAATCACAGATAATAAAAATCTGTCCAGCGGTTCTAGTTATTAATGGTGTACAATTATTATACCACGATTACAATACAAGTTGTTAAAAATGTCATAACATATTTTGTTACGCATTTTTCGATGTTATAATTACTCGTAGGATTTTTTCTACAGAGTTCGTAAACATTTTTTAATGTAGGTACATACATTTACCATATATTTTTCATATAGAAATTAACAAAGGGACTCATCTAATATAAATGAACATTTCCTCTGAACATTGTAGCGGCCTTGTAACTTTGTGGGCAATGATTAGGTTAGGTTAGCTTAATATACTTTACTCAAACAATACTAGTAATGTGGTCATTATTTCGACAACCTTCTTTGGGCAAAGTCGACCTTGCCGCGCTGCTTGAATAGGCGCCAGCAAAGTTGTATGGAATTTCATTATTGTCGTGTTTTGCGGCCGGCAAATTTCCTTTGAAAATCCATTATTGTCGTCTTTTGTCATAGTACTATTATTTATTCTCTGGGTTTGTTAACCCCGAACGCGAAAAGAGAGGCGTCGTAGCTCCCAGACGAATGTTTGGTTTTGGTTTCAGTTTCGCTTTTGGTTTCTGTTTCTGTTGTTGTCGTGGTCGATGTCGATGTCGTTGTCGTTGTCATTGTCGTTGTCGTTGTCGTTGTCGTGGTCGATGTCGATGACGTTGTCGTTGTCATTGTCGTTGTCGGTGTCGTTGTCGTTGTCGTTGTTGTTGTCGTTGTTGTTGCATTGTTTGAGTAAAGTACTATACAAGCATTGGTCCGCAATGATTACCCTGCTGACCACGATATGATGGCCTCGAGCTTTGCTTAGCTAAGCTCTCGGCCATCACCATCGCTGCCAGCAACACAGTCATTATAGACCGCGGCAGTAATGTACTATTTATTGCCTTTACCTAACCAAGCTTTATATCTTAGCTTTAGAAGGCAGCAAATAACTTAAGCGTTACAGCAAACGGGGCCCTTATTCTCTATTGCCACTAAGACACGTTACGCGCCGCGTTAAGATATCGTTAAGGTGTCGTGTAACCTACGTGTAACGTAAAATACTATTTTCTAGGCATAGACAACTGCACATTAACTGCACCGTACTCTAGACAGGCTGTTGACGAACTTCACAATGACAGCATTTGATTATCGCCATTTTGTCGCTGATAACAATAGTTTGGCAGTATTGAGAGTTCACAGAACTCATGTATTTTGTATTATTATTTATTCTGTGACTAAGGGCAATGACAATTTTAGTTCCATGGACGCTCAGTGGGGACTTTGAATCGACACAAACGAAAGTGCGGTACAGCCAACCTTCTTGGGTACAGCCCATAGAGATCAGTGTCTCTAAGCCACAGTCAAATTTGACAAACGCGACAAAGCGCGTTACGGGCACGTTATAATCTATATCTCTTATGATTTATGAAACATGCTCAACAGTCAAAATTTCGAAACGAACAGACGTATGCCTATTAAAACACCACGTGAAATCAAATAAAATAAAAACAACAACATTTATTGTGGCTTTTATTTGGGCCAAAACCCATACACACGATACATCGCATCGTGGCAAGTTGCGATGTCGTTTCGTGGCACGTTGCTATGTCGGATCGTGGTACATTGCGATTTCGTGTCGTGGCACGTTGCAATGTTGGATCGTGGCACATTGCTATGTCGTATCGTGGCACGGATATGTTGCCATGTCGGATCGTGGCACGTTGCGATGTCGTGTCGTGGCGGATCGTGGCACGTTGCGATGTCGTGTCGTGGTGGATCGTGGCACGTTGCGTTGTCGTGTCGGGGCATATTGCGATGTCAGATCGTGACACGTTGCGTGTCGTGTCGTGGGTCGTTGCTGTGTCGGATCGTGGCACGTTGCGATGTCGTGTCGTGGCACGTTGCGATATCGTGTCGTGGAAATCTACGACGTGGCTCTACTTTATTTCAATGATACCCCTATAAAGTGCCCATTTGCAGTTGATAGATAGAATAGATACAGCTGATATATATAACCACCAATCGAAGACACTTTTGTGTTTGTTTTTCTCTTCACCGATCCCGTTTTTTTTAAATTTACCTTGTCATTTTTTTGTAAACTTATTCATATTGAATCGAATTTTCTCTAAGAGATCTTTACAACAACACCTGAATCAATACGCTATCCTATCTAAAGCGCGAATTATACCGTAAAAACAAAACAAACAATTTTTCTGAGTCTTTTGACAGAAATAACCAAATAATAATTAAATTAATAACTACATTTATTAAACATTACATAATGGAGCCGATTATTTGAGCTAAAAAATTATAGCAATATTAGATCTCTGTAGCTTATCGTTACAGAGTTAAAAGCGAGACGATTAGTATAGACCTTTTCTTTACGGTTCACTTTTCACTTTTATGGGTGCCCTCGTGTTTTGACTTTTCAGAGACGTGGATTCGAACTCCGCCCGTAATACTTATCACTTTCACAAAAACAATAATAGTTTAAAAATGGTTTTAGGTTTGTGATGTCAGCGGAGCCCCCGGAGCCTGACCCTCCGATTGTGAACAACCTCCTCACGTACGACCTGAGAGCTGATCTCGATGAGCTGTTCTATGAACCTGGTGAGTGACATCACATTTTATGTATAGTACTAAGTTCCGTGCCCAAAGGATCATAGTGCCTCATGACTATGTTCAAACGTAACAGAGTCATGCGGGGTACCAAAAAAAACGACGTAAGGTGGCGCAACCGAAACGACAAGTATAGAGAAATTTCAAATGCCTACTATTGGCTTCAACTTTCAACAAAATGTACTCTTCAACTTTTGAATCTACCTTCTGTATTAGTGGCTCCACCTAGTGACGCCTCAATTTGACAAGCTGCTATTTAACTCAAACCAAAGCCACACTACAGTACATAATTCTATAGTCCTTAGGACTATTAGTCCTTACATATTACCCGCAAAGTTCCAAACCGAACGCCAAGGGTAATATTTAGCGTTTTTAACTGTTATTTTTGCCATTTGCTTCAAAACAATCTGCCTATTGAACCTTCTTGAGTTTGTGATGATATTATTATGTAAAATATTGTAGGCGAAAGCGCGGGAAACGTCGAATTAGGCGGTCGTGGTTTTTTTCAGAGAAAATTTATTTTCCTGTTTTATTAATATAGGAATCAGTAGAGTATTTTAGTGTAAATAATATTTAAATTTAGTGTCTATATTTGGTTTGTAAGTTTATAGTTACCCGGACTCTGTAAGTTTTTTGTAATTTATGAACGAGCCGCCCGACTTGCAGGGCCCGGGGGCATGGTCCCCCCGGCGGCTAATTATGTGACCGAAACAACGCATAATAACGAGTCTGGTATGGATACGGACGGGTCTAGTACTCAGCGCACTGGTCGCAAAAGAAGTCGTCTTAGTAAGATTTGCAAAACATGCAATCTGAAAAAAAGGAAGCACGCTCAGGCGGTTGATGGTAAAACTGGTTGTCACTGCTTAGATAGTGACACTAGTGATGAAACTATTAGTAATATTTCCAATCAACCTATTGAAAATCCTATTGCTATTCCATCCACATCAAATAATGGTCCCATTCCCCAAGGATTTATTTCCGTTTCACAAACTAAATACGAACCCACAGATATTGCTCCATTTATTGTACATGTACAACGGGTAATGAAATCATCTGATGATGGAAATACTCTTCATCCAGTCTCATTCGGTAAATTCCTAAAAACAAACTCTTTCAATGGCATTATTGATGGTTCTCTGAAGAGAATAGGAAGGAATAGAATTTTACTTGCTTTCTCAGAATTTAATGATGCCAATACATTCATATCTAGCAAGAATCTAGCAACTAAGGATTTAAAAGCCTTCATTCCATCTTTCAATGTTACACGAATGGGTGTGGTCCGTGGAGTGCCATCGGAATGGTCACCAGACGAAGTGACAGAAAACACATCTGTGCCCAGCGGATGTGGTAAGATTCTAAAGGTAAGAAGAATAAATTATAAGACTATAGTAGAAGGTTCCCCGGTTTGGAAACCAACACAGAGCGTTGTCCTTACATTTGACGGTCAAGTCCCACCTAAAAGAATTTTTATTTGCTATAATTCTCTGCCAGTTGAACTTTACATGTACCCGACTATTCAATGTTTCTTCTTTTGTCGTTTTGGTCATACAAAACTTCAATGCCGCTCTAAGCCTAAGTGTTACAAGTGTGGTAATGAACATACTGGTGATACTTGTGATGTGGATGAAGAAAGCGTTTCGTGTTGTCTGTGCTCAGGAGCTCATTTTGCAATTAGGAAATCATGCCCCGAATTCACACGTCAAAAGAAAATCAAGGTTACTATGGCAGAAAATAGCATCTCATATGGCGAAGCATCCAAATTGGTCCCACCAGTATCGAAATCTTATGCCGATGTTGTTAACTCTGTCCCTCAGCTCAGCTCAAATCAGTTTAATTCTAACCCACCAACTACATTTACTCAACGTCCATCACAAATTTCATATAAAAAAACAGTTTATACTAACCGCCGTCAAACCTCCAACCCATCAAAAGGATACGACCGAGCAGCTCACCAAAATATTATCAATGAGTATAATATTCCCAATCCACAAGATGGTTTCGCTCTTAAAATCAAACATAATCCATTAATGATGTCGACATCAGACATCATTCAAATCTTCATCGAGACATTGACCCAGTTAATCATTGCAGTACCGTCCATCGTTGCCCCTATAATTGACATGTTTAGAACACCTAAAGCCATTAAAAATGGCGGTCTTACAAAAGATAATACAATGTAACTGCAGAAGTGCAGTTCATAAAAAAAGTGAAATTATTCACTTAATAAACAAGTACAACACTTGTTTATTCTCACTTTCAGAGACCTGGCTTGAGCCAGGCTCCATTTTTAAAATTCACGGATTCTCTTGTTTAAGAGATGATAGATCTGATGGGTATGGTGGTGCCGCCTTGCTCATCAGAAATACCATCTCTTTCTGTCCTTTAACTCTTCTGACTTACAATTATTTTTCCGTGGTAGCAGCACAAGTGAATAACATTTGTGCTATTTCTATATATATTCCATACCCTTCTCCCTTAGCTTTCCACTACTTAAATGATCTATTCTCTCGTCTCCCCAGACCTTTCTTAGTCTTAGGAGACTTTAATTCCCATCATACTTCTTGGGGATGTTCTATTTCTACTTACTGTGGTGAACTGCTAATAGACTTTCTAAATACATACAATCTTTGCATCATAAACACTGGCTCCCCTACCAGACGCACACCTCCTGATAAAAATAAAAGTGCAGTAGATCTATCAATTTGTACACCAAACTTAGCTTCATCGATAGCATGGCATACAATATCATCTACTTTTGAAAGTGACCATTTTCCTATTGTTATTACTCTTCCTTTTAACGGTCCTCGAAATACTCCTCAAAAACCACGATTAAAATATAACCTTAATAATAACAAATTATGGAACAAATTCAAAACATCTGTAGAGCATAAAATATCAAATTTAACACACGAACTTCTTAACGACACTGACACTTTCACAAAAATACTCACTCGAGCTGCGGATGAAACGTTTCCCCTTAAAAATTCAGCTACTGGCTTCCTTCCTTCTCCACCTTGGTGGGACAGAGAATGCATCAGTGCATTCTCTGTCCCACCAAGGTGGAGAAAGATGATAGATCTTTCAGCAGTAAAAAAAAGAAAATATGCTGAACTTAAGTACAACAGCGAGATGACAATGGAAAATTTTCAAACCTTGACTAAATTATTAGCAGAGACACGTAAACTACTCAAAGAAAAGAAATTCCAAGGATGGAGAAACTTTTGCCTCTCTATCTCTCCTTATATAAGCCCTTCTATCGTATGGCGTAATATTAGAAGATTTAGAAGCGGCATTAGTGATTCCTCTTTTTCATCCTTACCTGCAAATATGAATGACCAATTTCTCAATCGACTGGCACCACAGCATGATCATTTTTACAATTCTACTCCCCCTACAGTATTCCACAGCCAATCAAGTTTAAATTCTCCCTTCACCATACAAGAATTAAAAGGGGTGCTATCGGCTGTAAAAGATTCTGCCCCTGGAGAAGATGGCATTCCGTATTCATTTTTAGCCAACCTCACTGAATCATCGCTTGTATATTATCTGGACATAATCAACACAGTAATGTTATCCGGAAATATCCCCCCTTCCTGGAAATCCCAAATTGTTCTTCCAATTCTTAAACCAGGTAAAAGACCAAACGCAGTATCATCGTATCGCCCAAGAGCTCTATCTTCTGTTATAGTAAAAGTAGCTGAGAACTTAGTCAAAAACCGCCTCGAAGGGCTTGTCGAAAATCGTGGTATTTTATCTGAGTCACAGTTTGGTTTCCGAAAGGGCAGGAGTACATTGGATAGTGTGGGTACTCTTGTAACAGACATTCGGATAGCATTTACAAACAATGAATCGGTTCTTGCAGCGTTTTTAGATTTAGAATCAGCATACGACAATGTTCTTCTACATGTTCTTAGATATAAGCTTCATAAACTTGACATCCCAGTAGTTCTCACTTGCTTCATATTTAACCTCCTGTCAGGAAGATCAATTAAACTAGACCAAGCACGGGATCATAGCAGACTCGTCTGGAAAGGACTGCCGCAAGGATCTGTACTCAGCCCTATTCTATTCAACATTTATACTTACGATTTAGAATCTTCCCTCAAAAATTCAGTGGATTTACTACAATACGCTGATGATCTCGTTTTATACTCCACGGATCGATCTGTCAATACATTATGCAACCAATTATCAATTTCTTTAAATCATTTAAATAGTTGGATGAACCAAAATGGCTTGAGCATATCAGCGCTCAAGAGCTCGATGCTTCTCTTTACTCGGCAACAAATGCCTCCCCCCATATTAATACATTTTAATAACAATATAATTCCAACTAAAAATGTAGTACGGTTTTTAGGCGTTCTTTTGGATTCAAAACTTTCAGGCGTTCCACATTGGGAATATGTTGCTGATATTGCTTTTTCCTTAAAGCTTCTCTACTACGCTTTGGTACGAAGTGTTCTTGACTATGGAACCTTCTTATTGGAGCCTTGTGGCTTAGCTGGACTGAAGAAATTAGATTCTATCCAATCAAGAGCATTGAGTTAAATTTGTGCAGTGCAATTTTTAAATAGCCTTTTAATTTCAAAACTTAATATTCTTACCGATCTTATTGAGTCTTCAAATTATTGGAAACACAAATCCCTTCCTTGCTTAGTTAAAAGTTATATCAGATTTAAAACTTTTCACGCACCGACACATCGATCTCCGAATCTAGATATGTTTAATTGTAAATATGAAGCTTTAATGGATACGCCAACAGTTAATTATTGCTCAGATATTGATAAACACAATGCCAATGCTAACGCTTATTTTAATTACATCGTATTTTATAAGTTTTGTAAATTTTTAATAGTTCTTTCCTTCTTATATTACCCCTTCTGATCCTTTTCTTTTTCCAAATTTTTCGAATGCTTACAAATCGCGTAACGTTTCCCTACCTTTGTAAAAAAACCACACAAGAAATAGTACAAAACATCAATCTGCAACATTTTTATTGTTTACCTACTCAAAACAGGAAATTAAAAATAGAAGCAATACATATTACGAAGTTGAATCTGACAGAAGCCAAACAGAAGCCACTTCAAATTGGCTTCAGATGCACACGACGTGCGAGCCAAACTAGAAAAGAAAAAAATAATTGTTCATCGATCTCAGAGCCTCCTTGCGGCTAGTTTGAGACTCGCTATTTATTTTGTACTTTTATTCTAAAACTAGCTCTCGCCCGCGATTTTGTCCGCGCGGTCTACGGAAAACCGGGGAAAAAAAATATGTCGATTACTCGCTCTAAGGAACGGAATGACTTTGCCGTGGAAACGAAATAATAACAAGTCTGTCAAAACTTCAAAAGCATTAAGAGCGTGGTGCTATACTTTTTTAATATACAGGCTGAATTTTTCAAGTGGGCGTGGTTGGCTAAATCAGAAACTATGAGGTTTAGCGAAAAGTACTCAAAGGAGTCTCGGGCCCGATTTTGATAAAAAACTGAAACTGCATATTAGGATTTTTTAAAAAAAAAAAAAAACATTATTCCTAGGCAGGAATCGAACACGTTGATTTTGGAAAAAAAAAACACATACTGTATTATTACACCATTCGACAGTTTCGCTAATAAGGATTGAATTCTGGGAAGAAATGACATACGGCAAACTTAAGGAGAGCTCATTTTTAACGAAAATAGTTAAACCATAACTGATTAATTGTTCAAAATGATGACCGTTGTTTTCAATACATCGAACCCAGCTAGGATTCGACGACTCAAGGATTGTACTGCATTCAGTATTAAAATATTGATTCCGCTTAGAATATTTTCCAAAGTTCGTTTCAAGTCATCAATTGCATTATACGTGTATTTGTAGATTTCGTTTTTTACATACCACCAGAGAAAATAATCTAAGGGGGTAAGATCCGGTGACCTCGCTGGCCACGGCAAAGGACCATAAATTGCGATAAAATGTTCACCAAACTGCTGAATCAACATCTCTTTTACTATACGACTATTAATACGAAACAGTACGCAAACAGTAATAATCAACGAAACGTGGAACAAAATCTAAATTAATGTGCACCAATTTACTCTACGTTCTAATTTCAATTGTTTACATTTTTTTTCTTTTACTGTGGTCTTTAACCTTGAAGACATAATAAAAATTTGAAATTAGAACATAATGTTGTGAAGATGACCGCGCTGCGGGTCTGTGTTGAGAAAAATATTGAGCATCATTTCGGACAAGGAACAGGTAATGCAGGTATGAATTAAAACAGTACTTTAAAATATGAATCCGTTTATTAAAATACAACATTTTCCTTAAGTTTGCCGTATGTTATTTCTTCCCAGAATTCAATCCTTATTAGCGACACTATCGAATGGTGTAATAATACAGTAAGTATGTGTTTTTTTCCAAAATCAACGTGTTCGATTCCTGCCTAGGAATATTGTTTTTTTCAAAAATCCAAATATGCAGTTTTAGTTTTCATCAAAATCGGGCCCGAGACTCCTTTGAGTACTTTTCGCTATTCCTCATAGTTTCTGATTTAGCCATCCACGCCCACTTGAAAAATTCAACCTGTATATATTATATATTATCCATTCCTTAAAGCGAGTAATCAACATTTTCCTGTTTCCCTGTGGCAACTTACGGGATAAAATATCTCGATATTGTAACTATTTTAAACAGTGTAGGCCATTATTCTCTATTGCCAATAAGATACGTTACGCGCCACGTTAATATATCTGCGTGGAATTGTTGTGTAACGTTAAATACTATTCTGTAAGCCATTGTCAAATTTGAGAAACGCGACAAGGCGCGTTACGAGCATGTTATAGTCTATATTATTTAAGGAACAGTAAAAAATGGAGCTTGCTGTGTTAAAAAAACAAACATTAATTTAAGTAGTTAAAAGAGAAATAGATTTATTTCATTTTTCTGCTCATGAAAATATCCTTCATTTTTTTCAGCCAATCTTTATTTTGGGGCTCATATTGTCAAAAGCCACCAACCAAAACTTCGCAACTTTTGCGAATGAAATAAAACTATTTTGTACGAATTAAATACATACATGCTACATACTGAAATAGGTATGTACCGCTACTGAGACTTACCCTCATATTCTTAGACATTACCTCCAGTTTTCTACGCCTCTACTCGACCTCCATTTCGTGTTTTGGTATGATTAGTCGGCAAAAATACCTCCACTCCACCTTTCCTCGACATAATTCCTCATATGAAGGAAACAAACCATGCGTCAGTTCAAGGTACCTCGCGATCAACCTTGAGCGTTCCTCAAAGTCACATCCACGGTTGTTTCGTTTGTTGTTTTCATAATGGCTTTCGAATCTAGAAGACGTTTATGCGGGTTGCAGACTGAAAACTAAGCTAACTTGGTTTAGCTTAGGTTGTATAGCCGACACAGTTTTACATACTTGGCTATGTGAGCTAACTAAAATATGTGAAGCTAAGCTAACTTAGCTCAACTAATTTTGTATGCTGATGCGTAGCTACATGAGTTAAGCTAAGCCTATCCCACCCACCACGGCACCCCTTCACAAACCAGACTGAGCTTTCGCTTAGTTCTTGGTGTTCACGGGACATATTTCTAGGTAAAAGCTGGCTTAGTTTAGCTTCGGCATAGCTTAGTATTTGGTCTGCAACCTGCTTTATGGGCTTATGTTATTTTATCATTTTAGGCATGGCAGCATCTGAAAAATAATGTAAAATAAAAGGCAACACAGGAATGAGTTCTCAAAGTCAAAGTAATTTATTTTAAATAGGGTACATAATGTAAAATAAACAACATAATATAGCACTTATACGAGTACAAGTCAAAAATTACTGTCTCAAATATTATATAGACCAATTCAATATATAAATTAGGTAAAGCCGCATTGACACAATCAGTCTGCTCGGTCCAAGTACTCGTACGAGTCAGCTTCAAACGAATATACATGGATATTTGTTTACGCATTTCTAAGTGTACTCGTACATAACCAGTGTCTTTAGTATTCGTTTCGAAAGATGTCAGACGAAACGCTTGTAAAATGTTAGTAGCCACCATTTTAATCTGAAAATACAACATTTTCCTTACTACTACTTACTAGTACTTACTTAGTTTCACTACTTGTACGAGCTAGCTCGGAAAAGTAGAACACGGTCCAAGTCTACTCAGATCGGACGGCGTCATCAAAGTGCGCTCGGATTACCGGTTGCCATGACACGAGTAGCGTCTTATTAGACATCCGAGTGGGCTTGATCCGAGCATACTCTGATTGTGTCAATGCGGCTTAAACTAACCATTCTTCCGAGTTTGAAAAGAAATTTCCTTTTCATGTGCTGATTCAGAGGAATTTATGCACAAGAAGGAAACACAGTGCTTCAGAAACATGTTATCTAAGTATTAATCAATAAAACTTGTTGATTTAGCTGTTACCCCTCTTCATAGAAGTATTTACTTCTATGCCCCTCTTGTATTTTGTTCCTGTCTCATTGGGTTGTTCCACCACACCGATATGTATACATCGACTAACGTCTGGATAAAAGGTGCTAGCCAATTCTGTCCTTTTGGTGGCTTTTGATAACTTCTCGTTACCAGAAAATTTATGGATTGAATCTGGAAATACAAATGCCAATTATAATATCTGAATTTGAATTTTTAATGTGTTATACCAACTTTTTAATGTGTTGTGACAACTGATATACCATATTGTACACTTACTGTGGCTTGTGTTGTAATACTTGCACATCTCCGAGGTTCAGTTAACCTGTCTGCAAGTCATTTCAAAACTTTAATATATATTTTTTCGTTACTGTAGTGGCAGACGAACAATCTCAGATTTAGTCAGGGGATCTGCCTGCTGAATCCCTAGAAGTATTTAATAACCCGCTTACAAATAATTAATAGTTGTAGGAATAATATAAAATTAACGACAATTCAGTTGTGATGTGATTAAGTTGTGATGTGAGTATGAAATTGAAAGGTTATGTTTTTGTTGTGATCAATGTGAATAGGTGTCATTGCCAGGTCCAAAAATGAAAAAGCATTGCGAAAAAGCCGGACATAATAATTAATAAGTAAGGGTTTATTATATTTATATCATAGATTTCACTACTTGAAAACAATCATCATAATTTATCAGCAAAAACCAGCTATTGGGACCAAAAACAATCAACACCAATATACGTAAAAGTGAAACGTTGTCTGTTTGTTTGTTTTGGGAGCTTTCACGCGATAACAACTTGACGGATTTTGAAGAAATTTGGAATAGAGATAGCTTATACCCTGGAATAAAACATAGGATACTTTTATCCCGGAAAATGGTAAGTTGCCACGGGAAAACTGGAAAATGTTGATTACTCGCTGTAAGAAACGGTTGCCATGGAAACTAAATAATAACGAGTATATTTTTAACAAACCGTTCGTTTGGCCAATTTCAAAACATTTGCCAATTAAAAAAAAACAAACGAACCTTTAGGTCATCTACTAATTTAACGGTGATCGAAATCATCTAAGAACGCTAATTTTGCCGACAAAATTTCAAGCTGAACGCCAAAGGTGATAATTTTAACGTTTTTTACTGTTTTTATCCATTATTATCTCAAAACTAACGCATCAAAGGAAAGTAAAACGCGATCATGAACTTGTACGTGTAAACAAATAGACCGTTTGCTTTGAAGCAAGCAGATGGCGAAAATAAATGATAAACGCTAATTATTATTACATTTGGCGTTCACTTTGGACATTTGTGGGCAAAATTAGCGTTCTGAAATGTTTTCGGTCAACGTTTGGTTTTCATGTTTAAATGACATGACATGACAGTTAAATTTGACATAGGAAAAGCGACTTTATTCCAATAGGGTATAGGGACGTATTTTATTCGGTTTGGGAAGGATCCTTAATGTCAAATGTTACAAAAATTGCAAAACTGTTGAAAATATTCAAAGCAAATGGCTTGTTAAACGAGTAAATGTACATTTCGAAACTGCCCACAACACCATCTCATCATCTCGAACGCAGGGAGAATGATTATTATGGTAAAATCGGTAAAATACACGAAAGTGGTTCTAATTATTATTTAATAATATTTTATTACACTTTAGTAATATAATAATATTATCGCAAACAGAATTCTGTATGCCACAAGAAAGTTGTCTACGCCCGGCAAG
Organism: Alsophila aescularia; assembly: GCA_946251855.1. Lineage (NCBI taxonomy): Eukaryota > Metazoa > Arthropoda > Insecta > Lepidoptera > Geometridae > Alsophila > Alsophila aescularia. The sequence continues at coordinate 65,478,805 of OX276373.1, forward strand.
TTTTAGGTATCTACTATCTAGTAATAACTAGATACCTAAAATTGCCCCGATACTTTTCCGAAACGAACGGACGTACATAGGCTTATTAAAGCTGTAGGTACCTACCACGCGGGGGCAATTACATGAGCCAATGCGATTTGTTGCAATCAGATTTTCAAATCAATTAACTCAGACGCGCCGCATTAAGTGCAAAATCTGATTGCAACAAGATATTATATAATTACCCCGCTGGTACGTCAATCAAATTAAAAAAAAACGGGCGTTGACAACTTTCTTGTGGCATACAGAATTCTGTGGCCCAATTCCATAACTTGGCTACAATCGGATTATCACTTTTTTCATAGCAAATTCGACTCTATCGCAAGGCATTAGTGGTTGCGAGACTGAGAATTCGATTGAAGCCAAGTTATGGAATCGGGCTGCTGTTTTCGATTCCACGATAAGGCGCGTTTAAGAAACGCTTTTGTGTTTAAAGCGTGTTATGACGTCACGCGTTTTCTGCGGCAATAGAGAATAATGGCCTGCTACAGTACAGTCCATTACAGTGAAAAGTACCTATTTAAAAGTTTCATCAAAATCGGATCAACCGTAATGGCGTGAAAGATCGCCAAACAAACAAACAAACAGACAACGTTTCACTTTTATATATTGGTGTGGATTGTGTAACTGCTTAAGTACCTATTTATAATGTGTAATAGATTAGTTCCCTTACGAAAATAAACATTTATTTATTACTAGCTGTGCCCGCGGCTTTGCCCGCGTGTTCATTTTTCTGGGATATAGGAATCCTATATGTTATTCCAGAACCAAAGGTACCAATATCATCAAACTTCATTCAGACGTCAAATGTTTTTCTAGAAATTGCTCGATTTATACTCATAGGATTGAGATACCAAACACAAGCAAAAAATCCCTGACAACCATAAAATACTAAAAATTCGCTTAACTTGTATATCAAGTTTCGTCTAGATTGGTTGAGAAATGCGACGTGTAGAGGAGAACAGAGATCCGGACATCCGGGCATACGAAAGCATTTTTTCCCAAGCTGAAACGGAGGCGCTTCGCTCGCGCTTCGCGCTCGCTCGGTCAATAACTACCTATAGATTTATTAATTTATTTACAAATATTATTCACAGAAAACTTCACCGAAATAACAGACGAGGATTACAACTCCACTACCACTCCTGCCCCCACTACAGTCACAACTCGCCGTACCACCCCCAAGCCCAAGTTACCTCCCCACAAGTGGGTGATACCCGTCACCTTTGTCGTGGGCCCATTAGAAGTCGTAGACGTAGAAAATATCACCAAAGTGTGGCGGAATGCTACGGAAGGCGTCAATGGGACTTGGTAAGAGAAGCTCTTGTATAAATTACTGTAGGAAAGAAGCAGTGCGTTTTTTTTCCAAACAATGCAGACTTATATCCCGCGAAAAGTGTAAATTCCACATGTCTTACTAAAAACAGCAAAATAACGAAATTGGTAGAATAAAATATTATGAGGGAGGTCAATTAAGATATCCGTTAAAACAGCAGAAGTAAGAACAAATACCACCCCCAAGCCCAAGTTACCACCCCACAAGTAGGTGATAACCGTCCCCTTCTTCGTGGGCCCATTAGAAACGAAGATGTAAAAATAAATTATTAGAAAAAAAACTAAAAAGAAGCTCGATTTTTAAATATCATCGTATATATCAAAATCGAGAATCTAAAGCTCGTTTGCCTCTTTTTAGTTTTGGTCTCAGTCGGTTTTTTTTATTGTAATTTATTATTATTATTAAAGTTTTAGTTTCTCAATCTTTTTAGAATGGTCTTATGAAGACCTTGATTTTGATTCCTCATTCGATAGGTTTTGGTCATTTTTATACCGTTGGAAATATAGGCAGCTGTAAGTCGCCATATTAGTTATCTTGACACTTCATATATCCTATAGCACTCTCGTGATTAATCCAATGATACTTCATTTATCAAAATCCATCAAGCCGTTTAAGACATACATAAACGTACAAACAAACATACATACAACCCAAACACATTACCTTCCGTTGTCGGGTAATATTACACCAAAGTGTGACGGAATGTTACGGAAGCCGTCAGTGTAAGTGAAACTTTTGCGAACAATTTTTTTATGTTATATAAACATGGATAAAAACCTTCTTTGACAAAAATGGATCAAATTAAAAGAAAAAAGGTACTGGTTCCGTAACTTTTTTCATTTTCCGTTGCAGGTATGAAGTCGTTAACGGAACGAAGCCAGCCAATGCGTCTAGATGGGCGGAGAACGTCACGCACTTGATATGGATGAATGATACAGAAAGTAAGTTCCTACTACCTACTTACTTTTCTAAATTAATACAAACTCGCACTCTCAACTTTTTTTTTCTAACCCGTTACTGTCCCACTGCTGGGAAAAGGTCTCCCTCATATCCTTCCAAGAGTCTCTTTCCTGAGCCGCCTTATACTACTCACTACTTACTATCTCCTTAATTAACACAAACTCGCATCCTCTACTTACTATCTCTTTAATTTACACAAACTCGCGTTCTCTACTTACTAACTCCTTAATTAACAAAATCTCGCACTCTCTACTTACTATCTCCATAATTTTCACAAATTCGCACTCTCTACTTACTATCTCCTTAATTAACACAAACTCGCACTCTACTTACTATCTTCTTAATTAACACAAACTCGCATTCTCTGCTTACTATCTCCTTAATTAACACAAACTCGCACTCTCTACTTTCTATCTCCTTAATTAACACAAATTCACACGCTCTTCTTACTATCTCCTTAATTAACACAAACTCGCACTCTCTACTTACTATCTCCATAATTTACAAAAACTCGCACTTTCTACTTACTATCTTCTTCATTAACACAAACTCGCATTTTCTAGTCACTACCTCCTTAATTAACACAGCCTCGCACTCTCTAGTCACTACCTCCTTAATTAACACAAACTCGCATTATCTACTTACTATCTCCATAATTTACACAAATTCGCACTCTCTACTTACTATCTCCTTAATTAACACAAACTCGCACTCTCTACTTACTATCTCCTTAAAAACTTTTTTTTGTCTTAATTAAATCATTGTATTCTTTTCTAAAAATTTAACAAACGGTCACTTTTTAAGGAAAACTTATGGATAGGTATTATAATTGTAATTTTGGTTTCAGTGACAATCCCAGAGCTGGGCAAGCACAAGTGGGTGAGGTACAACGTGGGAGCCAGAGGGCTGTACAGAGTGGCACCGCAAGACCCGACCGATGGAGAGGTGAATAACTCAAGTTAAAATATACTTACGAGAATCTCTTCTGATTTATTTATTACCCCAAACATTGTTTCAGTACCTACAGATTTGTTTTACTGACAGAATAGTGCTGTGGGTTTAAATGCATCAAGTACTAATTGCCGTTTTGACAAATTCGTTGATCCTATTATAATTTCATATCCATTTCATTCTTGCTATTTTAATCACTCCTTGTATATTTTTTTAATTATCAACCGACTTTAAGAGGAGGTTCTCAATTCGACCCTTATTGTTACAGAGATATGTTACGCGATATCTCCGGCAATTGTGTATCGATTTCAAAAATTCTTAAATAGATAAAAGAATCTTAATTTTCAATAGATAGCGTATGTCACAGAGGTAGTCCCATTTAAATTTCATGAAAATATTCCACCTCTAAGGGTGGAAAATTAGGGGATGGCATAATTTTATTAACTTTCACCCACTCTATGACGCGATATCTCCTTCAGATGTTTTAATTTTTTTTTTATAGATTAGGTTATGCTTTAGGTATGGTCCCATATTTATAATTTGGTGAAGATCTGATGAAGACCTCCGGAGATACAAAGAAACTCCGCAAAGGATAACAGCAAGTCACTTGCGATTGCTGTAATCGCATGTTCATGTATTGTTCACGCCACTCAAAATTCAAAACGAATAAAATAATCTTCATAACATTATTTTGTACATTTTGAAGTCGATTTTTACTATTTTTTTGAATGTTATTTTATTTTTATTAAAGACTCCTCGTTAGTTACTGTGGTAAGGACGACGAAAAGACATAAAGGAATTTACCAAATGCTGCCCTTCCCTGCTGAGCTGAGTCCACTTATCGGCTTCCTCATCGAAATTGTTCCTACATATTCCTGAACAACTTCGAAGGGGACACCGTTACAGACAGTAAAATTGGTATTGGTGTGTAAAGAAAGTTCATTAGCATAGCCTTGGTATTGTCTATGTTCATCACGAGACCGTATGACTAGAGGCATCATCTAGGTCGGTCAGGATTCGTTCGAGATCCTGCAGCGATGCTATTCTACCTAATGGACAGTTAAAGAAAGTTCATTGGCATAGCCTTGGTATTGTTTGTTTGTTTGTTTGTCGTATGAGGTAGTGCTGGCCTCTGATGTCAGAGTTTGTCAGGCCACCCGAGGGCCTCTGACATAGCTTAACGACTGCTATTAACCAATAACAGCCGGGACCGACAGCTTAACGTGCCCTCCGAAGCACGGAGCGATGGAAAACCGCACATAACTTCGAAAAGTCATTGGTGCCTAGGTTTTGAACCCGGTATCGTTGGATTCTAAATTGCACTATAGAACCATTAGGCCACCATCGCTCTCCATTAGGCCACCATCGCTCTGCATTAGGCCACCATCGCTCTCCATTAGGCCACCACCGCTCTTGGTATTGTCTATGTTCATCCCGAGACCGTATGACTAGAGGCATCATCTAGGTCGGTCAGGATTCGTTCGAGATCCTGCAGGGATGCTATTATACCTAATGGACAGTTAAAGAAAGTTCATTAGCATAGCCTTGGTATTGTCTATGTTCATCCCGAGACCGTATGACTAGAGGCATCATCTAGGTCGGTCAGGATTCGTTCGAGATCCTGCAGCGATGCTATTCTACCTAATGGACAGTTAAAGAAAGTTCATTAGCATAGCCTTGGTATTGTCTATGTTCATCCCGAGACCGTATGACTAGAGGCATCATCTAGGTCGGTCAGGATTCGTTCGAGATTCTGCAGCGATGCTATTCTACCTAATGGACAGTTAAAGAAAGTTCATTAGCATAGCCTTGGTATTGTCTATGTTCATCCCGAGACCGTATGACTAGAGGCATCATCTAGGTCAGTCAGGATTCGTTCGAGATCCTGCAGCGATGCTATTCTACCTAATAGACAGGTTGACTAATTAATATTTATGTAATTTTTGTCTTTTTTCATGTTCTTTGCCATTTTCGCCATTCTTGTAATTTTTAACAATTTTTAACCCCCAAACTAGAAAGAGAGGGATGTTACAGGTTTAGGATGTGTATGTATGTATCACTGTATTTACCACTGTATCCGCCTGTATGTATGTGGCATCGTAGCTCCGATCGCATGAACCGATTTTGACCCGGTTTTTAGCTATAATTAAAGGTGGATGAGGATCGTAGCTCCCAAATGAATGAATCGTTTTTTTTTATAAAGGATATGTGCTGTTGGTCTATAGCTGACCTCTACAGCGTCACCGGACGGTGGGGCGGGCGCAAAAGCGCTCGGCCACAATGGGTGACGCAGAAGGCGCACGCCAAAGTTAAGTTTTGGCCACTTGCTCAAGGGCACCCAGGGGGCACGAACCTCGGCTTGAACAGTTGCCATTGATTACGGGGAGTATCGAACTAAGGTTGATGCTGTTTTTTATGTTTGTAAGCTCATGTGATCGTGATGCTTCTAGGTATAATGGGGGGCAGCTACATGGTCGAGGTTATTTAATTTTTTAACTTGTGCTTGTCATTTTTGCAAGCCACGTTTCGAGAGCCTCGAGCCTTGAAAATCGACCCGAGTCGAGATCTGTTTGAGTTAAGAAGCCTTTCCATTTCCAGACAGCAGAAGCGGCAGCGGTTCGAGCAGCGGAGCGGTACGACAGCGGAGCGCCGGCAGAGCGCGCTCTGATGCTCGACGACGCGTTTGTGCTCAGCCGTGCCGGCCGGCTCCCGGCCAGCAGGGCCATCGCCGCCGCCAGTCAGTACCACTCCAGCATGCTGCCTCATATCAATGGGATTCATAAAAAAAATGGGGTGTTTCGGTTCTAAAGAATTTTAGTATGCTGATTCTGTTTCCTGTTCCCAGCTCGTCTGCGCTCGGAGTACCACTGGGCTCCGTGGCGCGTGGTGCTGTCTCACCTGTCGTGGTGGAGACAGCTGCTGCGGCTGTGGGGCTCTGGACCGCGCCTCGCAGCGCTCCTGGCCGCACTGCACCGCGCCGCCGCCGCGCCACCAGCGCGCACGCCGGACCAGCTGTGAGTACTGTAAAGACACGGGCTCCAGGCGCGTGGTGCTGTCTCACCTGTCGTGGTGGAGACGGCTGCTGCGGCTGTAGGGCTCCAAGTTGCGACCCGCCGCGCTCCTGGCCGCGCTGAGCCGCGCCGCCCATGCGCACGCCCGACCAGCTGTGAGTACTGTACAGACACGGGCTCCGTGGCTCGTGTTGCTGTCTCACCTGTCGTGGTGGAGACAGCTGCTGCGGCTGTGTAATCCAGGCTGCGCCTCGCCGCGCTCCTAGCCGCGCTGAACCGCGCCGCCGCCGCGCCACCCGTGCGCACGCCCGACCAGCTGTGAATACTGTACAGACGCGGGCTTCGGGCGCGTGGTGCTGTCTCACCTGTCGAGGGAGGCCTACATACATCACACGTCTCCCAGCTTATCGATGATGACGAGATTGCGCTATCATTTCAGATGGCTAAGCGGTGCGCTTCTAACAGCTGGCGTAGAGTGGGAGAACAAGGAAGTGACCAAACAAGCGCTGGAGCTATTCGACGCGTGGTTTGAGAGGAACGATACAATACAAGAGATCTATCAAGAGGTAAGCACATTCTACCATTAGAAGAGATAAACTTGTTATCAAGACGATCATTCGATTGAACTAAGAATAAAGAGGTTTGTTATAACCTACGTAGGTAGATTAATTATTCTGACCGGATTTTGTGTGTTGTTCAGAACCTTTATTCGCTTTGACCTGCATTATCATCATCAACAGCTTATATCTGTCCACTGCTGGACGTAGGCATCTCCTAATGCATGCCACTGAACGTCTTCTCCGGGCTCCCCTCTTCCGGCCGCCATTCGCAGATCATCACTCCACCTGGCCACGGGGCATCCTACACTACGATTGTCTTATCGGTTCTACGGGAAATGTGACCAGCCCACTGCCACTTTAGCTTGCTTATCCTTTGAGCTAGATCGGTTAACTTGGTTCTCCGTCGGATATCTTCATTACCAATCTTGTCCTTCAGGGAAACTCCAATCAAAGCTCTCTCTATAGCTCGCTGAGCGCCCTATTTATACCGCGACGTAAGTTTCCAGAATGTACTCATAACTACTCGTATGTACTAGTGGTAGTCGGTAGGTCTTCGAACTTTCAAGGTCGGCGGCGCCTTTGAGTTGCCGCGCCGCGCCGCGCCTGTAGGTACTTAAGGCCGGCGGCACCTTTGATGTCGCCGTGCCTGTAGGTATATACCTACCGTGCGCTCTGGAAACTTCTGCAGGTACCTACGCTCTACTAGTGTGTTCCAGAATGTTCCTTTAAATGTAGGTATTGCGTCACTTTAGTACCTACTGTTTTTTCTAAGAATCGACCGGCGTAACACTACCCCCTCCTAAGACATGCTCGTCCCGAGCAGTGTTAGTCCCGTAATATTGGGCCAGTCGATCAACATGAACAATTTTAGGAGCATTTCTCTGCCCCTTTTGAATCCGGTAAGTGACGTCGTTTATCTTGGTCACAACGCGGTATGGTCCGTCCCATTTCGCCTGCAACTTTGGGGACTTCCCTTTGCTGCGCACTGGATTATGTAACCAAACAAGTGAACCTTCTTCAAATCCCAGATTATTCAACTTCCGGTCGTATCGGGTCTTCATCTTTTCAGACATTTGTTGTCCCGATTCTCTGACTTGTTGGTAAACTTCATCCATCTTACAGCGCAAGTCATTTGCATAATCTGTAACGTTGCGTGGAGAATCCGGTGGAATGCCAGTTATCAGGTCTGCAGGCAACCGCAATTCTCTTCCGAAATTCGCGAAGGCAGGAGTGACTGTTGTACTCTCATGAACTGCACTTCGGTATGACAAAAGAAACGGTTGGATGTGCTTTTCCCAATCCCTTTGCCTGGTTACCACCACTTTTGCTAGATATCTCTCCAAGGTCTGGTGGAATCGTTCTACCATTCCATCAGATTGTGGGTGATAGGAAGTTGTTCTGGTTTTATGTGCACCCATTACTCGGCAGGTCTCCTGGAACACTTGTGACTCAAAATTCCGCCCTTGATCGCTGTGAATTTCAAGGGGTACTCCAAAACGACAGAAGACTTCATGAACCAATTTATCTGCCACTGTAGTAGCTTCTTGGTTTGGAATGGCGAATACCTCCGGCCACTTAGTGAAGTAATCCATGACGACCATGAAATACTTCTTCCCGCTGTCACTCGCAAGGAAAGGTCCCGCAATGCCAAGCGCTATTCGTTCCTATGGAGCCCCGACGTTATACAGCTTTAATACACCTCTGCTGCGTGTATGGGGTCCTTTTACAGCTGCACAACTAGTGCATTTGCGGCACCAATTTTCCACATCATCTCGACAATGGATCCAGTAGAATCGCTCACGTATCTTTAACAGAGTTCTTTTGACGCCCATGTGACCTCCTGAACATCCATCATGGTAGAGCTGCAGAACATCAGGTACATTGGCTTTAGGGACAACCATTTGTAAATGACAGTGATCTCCCCTAGCATTTTCCCATTTGCGGCACAGTACCCCATCGTGGATAGCCAAGCTGTCCCACTGTGCCCAGTAACTTTTTGTTGCTGTGCTCATTCTCGCAACATCACTCCATTTAGGTTTAGGTGTACAGGCTTTAACACACTCAAGAATTGGCCTGATGTCTGCATCCTCTTGTTGTGCAAGCTGCAAGGCTTTCTTCCACTCATCGCTAAGGTCCGTTCTCAGCATTCTGACAGGTACCGCTTCTTTGGCCTCTTGCCTCACACAATGCTTGCAATTCTCTGGGCAAGGTCTCCTTGACAAGGCGTCCGCGTTACCGTGAGATCTGCCACTGCGATGCTCAGTTTCGAAGTCTAACTCTTGCAGCTGTTCAATCCATCTTGCCACTTGTCCTTCAGGGTGTTTGAACTGGAACAGCCATTTCAATGCAGCATGATCGGTTCGCAGATGACATTTGCGTCCCAGCAGATATTTACTAAAATGCTGCAGGGTTTTTACCACAGCGAGTAACTCTCTTCTTGTGACGCAGTAATTACGTTCCGGTTTGGACAAGGATTTGCTGAAGTAAGCAATCACAACTTCCTGGTCTCCTTTTCGTTGAGACCACACACCGCCAATACCAGTATTACTCGCATCTGTATCTACGATGAATCCATTCTCGGTGTCAGGATAGCCAAGAATTGGTGTATCGCACAGACGTTTCTTTAATTCTTGGAAATCGGTATCACAGCTCACATCCCAACAGAAGGACCGCTTCTCCTCAGTGAGCTTGTGCAAAGGCTTAGCAACATCAGCGAAGTTCTTCACAAACCGTCGGTAATAAGAGCACAAGCCTAAAAATGCTCTGACTTCTGTAACTTTTAAACTTTCGCGATTCGAACACAGTTAAATATTTAAACGGGACTTAATCGCGCTGTAAACTTAATATTCATTTACCTCGACGTTAAAAAAAAAAAAAAAAAAAAAAAAAAAAACACCAGGTAAATAAATGTGCAATTGCTGAGCATTGAATCGGGCCCTAATCACTGGATTGAACTCCATGATCCGAAGATCCTCTCCACGGAACGTCACTACTACTCCAGGATTGTACGTGAAGCGGTTGAAATTAAAAAGTATCCCAATTTCAACCGAGAGGATGTTTTCAAGTTGGCTGCGTCCTGGAATCCCGTGATAAGCAAGTGTTCGCGTCGCGGTTTATGTCAGAAGATATCTGCAGATGTCGTTAGTGTCGTGTGCCATGACAATTCTGAATTTTTACAAAACCAAATGCGGGTAGTTGGAGACAACGCTCGCCCTTCTCGATGCTGACACCCGCTACTTCAGTCTTGTCGTGACCACGATCAATGCAACTTGATCGAAACGTCGAGGTAAATAAATATTAAGTTTACAGCGCGATTAAGTCCCGTTTAAATATATAACTATGTGCTCTGACCTCTGTTTTGTCTTTCGGAACTGGCCACTCCTTGACCGCGATGATCTTCTCTGGGTCAGTTTGCACCCCTTCTTGTGAAACCACGTGTCCCAAAAAGTTCACTTGCCTTCTGAAAAATGAACACTTTTTCGGACTCAGCTTCAGATTAGCAGCCCGAATTTTTGCCATCACACGTTCCAGGTTTCGAAGGTGGTCTTCAAACATGCGCCCCACGATGATGATGTCATTCAAATAAACGAAACATGCGTCTCCAATCAACCAAGTGAGTACCAGCTCCATCAACCTTTCAAAAGTTGCAGGAGCATTGCACAATCCAAATGGCATTACATTAAATTGCCATAGACCCTTCCCCGTAGAAAACGCTGTTTTCTCTTTGTCCTTTGGGTCTATCTCCACTTGCCAGTAGCCACTCTTCAGGTCCAGCGTTGTAAACCATTTCATCCCCGTCAGCGTATCCAGGGTGTCGTCGATCCTTGGTAGGGGATAACTGTCCATCTTGGTGACATCGTTGAGCTGACGATAATCTACACAGAAACGTAAACTGCCATCCTTCTTTTTGACCAGCACCACAGGAGCGCACCACGGACTGGATAAAGGTTCTATTATGCCGTCCTTCACCATCCCGTCAATCATGGTTTCCATCTCCTTTTCTCTTGCAACTGGCAGCCTCCTTGGTCTTTGACGGATCGGTAACTCGTTCCCTGTGTTTATCTTATGCCGAACTAATCCCGTATTCCCAATTTCAGCATCATTTGAAGAGAAGATGTCCGCGTACCGAAGTAACATCTTCTCAGCTTTCACAAATTCCTCTTTGGAAAGATCATTTCGGCAGTCTTCTAGTAGTTTCGACACATTAAATCTGACATTTTGTTAAATGTCATTGGATGATTCTTGGCAATGTCGCACCCAGTCTACTTCCTTGCAGGTACCCATCAACGTCCCTTTGCTAATGAGATGTTCTTCATTACTTTGGTTCAATACGCGCACTGCTGAAGTGTTGGTGGCCCTCACCAAAGTCCGTGCCACCACCCAAGGCTGGTCATTTTCTAATTTTTCCAGGAGTACGCATCGATGTTTTTGCGTAAAATCTCGTGGCAGACTCACTGGCACGATGGTTTCAGACATGGGAGCAAGGACTATTTTCTTAAGGCAGTAGATCTTTCCCGATGTTCCTCCTTCCATGAAGATTTCCTCGCTGCCACATTTCAAAATTTCTTGCTTCACATCGATCTCACAATGATGTTCTCTCATGAAATCTAAGCCAAGAATGCAATCATCGACTATGTCAGCCACGATATACTTTATACTTTATTATAGACTTTATTATTTAAGTCCTTTCGCCGAGTTTCATCTCCACCTGCTTTTCGTCTTGGACGGGTATGTGCTGAGCAGTAGCTGTTAGTAGTCTAATTGGCTTGCAGTTCCCAAAGAAGTCCCCAAGAACACTATTTCTAAGCTTGGAACTGATCACGGTTCGAGAAGCACCCGTGTCTAAAGTCAGTTTACATGGTATCCCGTTAACTTCACCCTTGATGATCAGGCTGTTCCCGTCGTGAGCTTGCGAGATTGAAATTCTGGGGGCTTTTTCAATACCAGCCAGCACCCGCCCCGCGGTCCTGGCGTTTACTCGTTTCCCTGGGTCTGTTCGGTGTCGTTGCTGACCACCCGCACTTGCTGAGGCCGATCTTCCTTGCCAACAACTCGTCTCGGGCAGCTTAATCTCAGGTGGCCCCTCTCTCCACACTCGTAGCATCTGGGACTAAACTAAACTAAACTGTTCGTAGGTAATGGCCTTCCCGAGGGCCTCCAGTATAGTTACAGCATGGTCACGAAAGCCTAGTTTGAGAGCAGTCATGGCCTGAGCTTTACTCCATCCATTTGCCTCAACAACAGCCTCAAATTGGATCTTATAGGCCAACCACGAAGAGCTTCCATCAAATGGCGGCACTTTGAAACCTCGCACCGAAGACGCAGTCACAACAGGGGCTGACATTCCGCTTCCAGATTTCAGGACACCCAGAGCTTTTTTCACGTCTGCAATCTGGGTTTCAGTTTCAGAGATGCGGCTTTCAGTTTCGGAGAAGCGTTTCTCATGACGATGTATCTGCTCTTTTACATCTTTGAGTTCCTGACCAAAAGTTGCATGCAGGTCTTTTATGAGGAGAGTCTGTTCTTCCTGTCGGCGAGCCTGTTCTTCCTGTCGGTGAGTCTGCTCCTCTTTGTCACGAAGCAACTGCTCTTCTAGTCGCCGAGCCTGCTCCTGGAGCATTGCCATTAAGCCCGAAAGATCAAGTGAGGGTGGGGCTATAGAAGACGGAGAATCTGTAGATGGACCAGCGGATGGACCGGTGGCCGCGGCGGCGTCCAAATCGGTGGTTTCTTGATTGTCACCACCTCCAGGCGCTCGTAATGGCTAACCAAACCGTCTTTCGTCCACCTCCTTCTCTCGTTGGCTTCTCGTTCTCATGCGGTCTGTCTCCGGTCGGTCTGCTTTGTTGTAGCCGGCATTATTGTATCCCACTTCTGTCACCAAATTGTTACGAGCTGGGGTTCGTATAAAATTAATGTACGCTAATTACATCAAAAAAATAACACCTTTATTCGAAAAACCACAAAAGAAATTAATCCAACAAATAACGCTCAAACACTCTTTAACTTGACTGTACGCTCTTATCAATTATCACTGAATACTCGCTTCGAATCACTTTGATCGTTTCGTTTCGTCAGCCAAATCAGTAATGTCCCAGGCAGTCGATGTGCGCCCTATTTATACCGCGACGTAAGTTTCCAGAATGTACTCATAACTACTCGTATGTACTAGTGGTAGTCGGTAGGACTTCGAACTTTGAAGGTCGGCGGCGCCTTTGAGCCGCGCCGCACCTGTAGGTACTTAAGGCCGGCGGCACCATTGATGTCGCCGCGCCTGTAGGTATATACCTACCGCGCGCTCTGGAAACTTCTGTAGCGCTCTACTAGTGTGTTCCAGAATGTTCCTTTAAATGTAGGTATTGCGTCACTTTAGTACCTACTGTTTTTTCTAAGAATCGACCGGCGTAGCACTATGCTGTGTATATCACTATGCCGAATGTATAACTCTATGTTTTTGAACACATATATACAAGTATGATACATGTACAAAGCTGGCATAGTCATTATCTTGAGTTTTTTAAAAAGTGATTTTGCTTGCGTCCTCGGTGCAACTCGCGCGACCATACGTACAGCCCGCTTCTGCATAACAAAGGCACGGTGCCAATCTGAACAATAGCCCCAAACATCAACGCCGTAAGTTAACAGAGATTGTATAGTAGCGAAGTAGCACTCGCGTACCGCCTATTCCGACAAGACACGTGCGACTCGGCTTAGGGCGAAGCAAGCTCGTCCCAGCTTATCGCAGAGAACGTCAACGTGACTGGTCCAAGTCAGACTTCTGTCAATTTGAAAACCCACCATCATGAATCTGCCGCAAAGTTTCCTCTTCTATCACTATAGATAGGTATCGTCTTCCCGACAGATTGAAATGCATCACATTTGTCTTTTTCGGGTTTAATGCTAGGCCATTTACCTTGAACCAGTTCGCCAATTGATGAGCTACGTCGTTTAGTTTTTCTTCAAGTGCTGATACTTGTGTTGCTGTGACAATCGCAGCTACATCATCTGCAGCTGAGCGTCCGGTATGGACTCTGGAAGGTCGTTCATAAGGAGTCTGAAAATCAGGTTGGACACACAGGATCCCTGAGCTACTCCAATCTTTAATTGGTTCCGACCTTACCTCACCTGCAGACGCTACGACTGTTTCACGCATAAAGTCCTTTATTAGAGAGAGGACGGGCCCTCTCACGCCATAGTGGTCAAGCTTTGAAGCTCATAGTTGTGAAGATCGTGTAAAGGTTTTATGATTGCGTCAACAGCACTTCGTACCAAGAAACATGATATTTGATATAGATCTTATGTATTTTTAGGGGCAATCTGAGAGAGAATGATTTTCTTTATCTCCCTAGGAATGAATAATTTAAGTCTCATTGAACTAAGACATGCTAATCGCCTGTGAGCAAGGATAGTGACAGCCTCGTCTACACTAGCATCTGGTGCGTTTGCAAGCTTTGCAGCGTTGGCAAATTGACGGTTGAAAAAGTTAACTATTTCCAGTTTAGACGCAAAAAGTGAGCATCAGGTGAGATCGTGGTCAAACGATTGCCTAGACCGTGATAAAAAAAATCACGAGCGCTGTTGACCACACAATTTAGCTAGGAACTAAATGACTTAAGTCTCAAAAATTATTTATGTTATTGGCAGGCTAATAATTAAGGTAGGTAAGTTTTGTCTGCTTGCCGCGACGCGCATGCGCTGTATGCCCGCAATAGTTCGCAATGTTAGATATCGCCACCCAATGATCGACTGGGTAATAAATTAGGGGATAAAACCCTTTTAAAGAACTACCGACCTATTTCACTCTTGAACCACATCTATAAGTTGTTTTCGAGGGTCATCTCAAATCGTCTCGCAAGAAGACTTGACGAATTCCAGCCTCGTGAACAGGCCGGGTTTTGCGAACGATTTAGCACCATTGACCACATACACACAGTGAGGCAGGTTATACAGAAGTCTGAAGAGTATAACCGGCCCCTGTGTCTTGCTTTTGTGAACTATGAGAAGCGTTGTCAAGTGAATTGGCGATACATCGAAGTGCTGAGGTTTCTGTATGAAGCTGCGACTAAGTGTCCAAGTACAAATACAGTAGTCTAAGCATATCCAACTGCGCAGGGGAGTGTGATGTTCCCGAAACGGTTCACTAATGCCCTGGAAGATATGTTTATGACGCTGGATTGGAATAGGCATTAATATCAATGGCGAGAATATCTCACACTTACGATTTGCCGATGATATCATCCTAATAGCAGAGTCGCTGCAAGACTTGCAAAGTATGATGCGAAGTATGACTTAGCTAGATGATGCTTCTTGACGCATCGGTCTCGGAATGACCATAGCTAGGACCAAGATCATGTTTAACGACATAATTGACCCGGAACTCTTGAAGTTGTCCAACAATATGTTTAACTTGGACAAATATTGCAACAACTTTGAGAAGAAAGCCAACAGAAGAATTTAGCAGTGTTGGGCAGCGTTCGGCAAGCTTCGTCAAGTCTTCTCGTTGTCCATACCACAGTGCCTGAAGACAAAGTCTTCAATCAGTGCGTCCTTCCAGTCATGAATTACGGAGCTGAAACGTGGACACTCACGGTCAAACTAGTCCACAAATGTATGGTCGCTCAGTGAGCTATGGAGAGAGCTATGCTTGTTTAATGACAAGATTGGTAATGAAGATATCCAACGAAGAACCAAGGTGACCGATATAGCTCTTAGGATAAACAAGCTAAAGTGGCAGTAGCCTGGTCACATTTTCAGATGAACCGATAGCCGTTGGGTTAGACGAATTCTCGTGTGGAGAAGAGTTAGGCAAACGTAGTGTAGGACGACCTGTGGCCAGGTGGAGTGACGACCTGCGAAAAGTGTCTGGAAGAAAGTGGATGAGGAAATTTGAAGACCGAGCTCAGCGGCGTGCATTAGGAGAGGCCTACGTCCAGCTGTGGACAGATATAGACTGATGATGATGAATCGGTCCATAGTTTAGATAACGAATGATTTCGAATGGAAATATTGGATGCAGAAAATTTGAGTTTGGAACTTTGTTTGGACTAGTTAAGAGAAAACCATATTAAAAGTCCCCACCCCTCTGAGGTACGCCCTTGGAGTGGTGGCACAATGAAGGTGCCGTTTTTTTGTTTTTTGCTTACATCTCGAAAACGATGCGTCATAGGAAATTTTGAAATGCAACACCATGAAAGTTGATAAAATGTTCTATAACTTTGATTCTATACACTTTTTACGTATTCCAAATCATCTAGCTATGAGTTCCGACAAGAGAAAAAAGAAACTTGTGCTTTTTGAGGTAGTATGGAGCGAAATATAAAGATATAGTAGTCACAGCGAGTCTTTGTGTTTGTAAAGTGGGGTCTGTGAACGATTGCATGATTGCACAGGTACTGCTGTGAGAATAAAACAGCATAAAGTAAGAGCGAGATAGAAATGGGAAAAACGTAAGCGAGTGAGTGAGGCAGTTATAAAATGCTGTATTCAGCTTCAATATTGGGATTGCGCCTGAAAAATAGCTTGCGCAGCGACTAGCAGACATCTTCCCAGACACAAACTTGAGCTGCAACTACTGTATCTCTCTTAGTAACTGTCGCTACTAGCGTTTCCTCCGGTCGATATCAAACGTCAAACCATAAATTTTCTCCCTTCCACCAACGGAGCAGCAATGAAGCACTCTTTCCGCACCTACCACCAGGTTGACCCCGGCTAAACATGATCTTTTCCATGAACTATGGAGGTGGACACAGAATGAAAGCAACCTCTTGGTTCCTATCCAAACCAAAGATACAGCTGCACTTTTGAGGCACTTTTTCCTCAAATGAACTGTTTAAAGTTATAGAGCAACGTATGACAAAAAAGGTGAGGAAAAAACGTTTTTGAAAATCGACCGTTTTTCGGCGACGGACTCGTGGTCACACCGTTTTGTCATTCTAGTGTAACGACCACAAGGAATTTTATTTACTCGTGGTCTCACCACGACACGAGGCTAACATCGAGCTAATATAATATTCAAAATAGTCACAAATTACCAGGAGAGCAGAAACCCTTAAGAGGTCGGAGAATGGAGGGGAGGGGAAGGGGTGGGGGTTAGGTGGATTGAGACCGCCCCAACGGTGGGGGTTTAGGGAAAAAGCAAAAAATATTTTTACTGTTTTGCCCAGCACGACAGATTCTTTTTCATCTCCCTTTAGTATAGTTTGAAGTCGGATGACAGCTGTCAAACTTAAAACAGATATTACTCGGAAACTATTCATCGCTGACTCGTAGTTTTTTAACAGAAGTGATAGATCTCATCGATATCTTCGTTCTGAATGACAGCTGTCAAACTTAAAAGGGCTATAACTCTGATACTAATGATCCTAGACTAGTAGTTCATTTACAGATGTTATAGATCTCATCGATATCTTCGTTTTGGATGACAGCTGTCAAACTTAAAAGGGCTATAACTCTGATACTAATGATCCTAGACTAGTAGTTCATTTACAGATGTTATAGATCTCATCGATATCTTCGTTATGGATGACAGCTGTCAAACTTAAAAGGCCTATAACTCTGAAACTAATGATCCTAGATTAGTAGTTTTTTTACAGACGTTATAGATCTCATCGACAGCTGTCATCCAAAACGAAGACATCGATGAGATCTATAAATTCTGATAAGAAACTACTAGCCTAGGATCAATAGTTTCAGAGTTATAGGCCTTTTAAGTTTGACAGCTGTCATCCAAAACAAATATATCGATGAGATCTATCACTTCTGTAAATAAACTACTAGTCCTCTTACCTCAGAGGGATAAAAGTATCCTATGTTTTATTCCAGGGTATAACTTATCTCCATTCTTAATTTCTTCACAATCCGTCCACACTTTATAGCGTTAAAGCTCCCCAAACAAACAAACTAACAAACAAACAGACAACGTTTCACTTTTATATATTGGTATGGATTTGGTAGTCTCTGCCAAATATCGATGACTATCATGATGATGACAATGTCAAAGCTAACGATTGTCATCGGTATGTACCGATTTCAGTTGTAAAGCAATCACTATCTATATGTTGAGACTGCAGGTCCTGGAACTTTTTCCAGAATTACCCTGTTGAAATGCAATGCTAAATTCGACTACCGTAATATGGTCTAGCGTTCTTAAAATAAGCTACTGAAAAAGAATAAAGCATTACGTAAAATGGTGTCTGTCTGTTCGCGCATCACGTAAAAACTGCAGTACAGATTGGGATGTGCTTTCTCAATCCGATTGCCCGAGCAATCGAAAAAAACTATTTGAACGCTGAACGAATTTTGATGTTAAGTAGTATTATTGTACTTTATAGGTAGGTAATATTGGAATTACAAGTAGGTTACTTTTAACCCAGATTAATAACCACGTGAGCAAAGCCGCGGGCTCAGCTAGTGCAAACACACACTAGATACAGTAAACACGTTAAAACTGCTTCCTCTTTCGTCACCTATTCAAAAAGCCCTTTTATTTGATAGCTATGTCACACGGGACAGTTTGCAAAATAATATTTTTTATTTTCTAATTTGCCCCAAACCCGCCCTCCCCCCAAAGTGACTCCTGAATATAAAATTATTTTACTTTACACGTCTGTGTCACAGAAATTCATATGTGTACCAAATTTAAACTTTATCGGTCCAGTAGCTTCCATCAAGAAATTATCAAGTATTAGAAAACCATCAAGAAATTCCATTTATTTTGCTTCATTATGTAGAGACTTGATCACGTTTACTTCCAGGCAGCATTCACAGCCGGCATCCGGACACACGGCCTGCCCGCATGGCGAGCATGTTGGCGAGCATTGACAGTTTCATACTCCGCGCCGCGACCGACGTACTCTCACCGAGCACTGCTGGCAGCACTGGCGTCCCCTACGGACGATTGGCTGTTTTACAAGTTAGTGTTGTGACGATGTCAAAACCTCTTTCATAATAATACTCATTTGATCTCTTAATTCTTTCATAATCCATTTCATTCCATTTGATAGTTTGTCATTATTAATTCTAAATTCAAATAACCTGTCATTCCGATATTTATTGATTTAGAAAAACCGAATTTTACGAAATAATGTTATAAAATACCTAAATAAGTTTATTGCAACTGGACTCTTTTAAATATATATGATAATACCTTCCTAAGTGGTTGATTTGATCCGGATTAAAGTCTGTGATAATAATGCTCCTATTGTTCCTGTAATTTTGTGTCCACTGAGGTTTGGTCCCTGGGCTAGTGGAACTAACCCAAACCCTGGACCACCTCGCAATTTTGTGCTTCTAGTTCCTCTCTAATTAGTTTTTTGAAGTTTGTGTACATACAGGGCAATTGGTAAAAATTACGTCATTTTTACCGCAACGAAAACAAACTTTATGTGTGTAGGACATTGACATAAAGTATAACTATCGTTTTGACTGCGAGGGCAAAATATAGGTAGTGCAGGTTTCTTAGAATTGAATGTACAGGGAAAGTTTGAGGGTAAGGGTGTGTTTGCACAAGTGGTTGTTGCAAGGTATTGTACGGATAATGTAGTATATTAGGTGTAGCAGCGACTTTGTGTTGGGTATTAGAAGTCGAAGGCTTTGTTAAGTCTTGTAGTGTAGAAGGAGTATCAGAGTTGGACATTTCAATGCAACTTTCGTACCATTTACAAGTTTTAAATAATGTTGCGACCGAGTCAAGATCGTTTGGTGATAACCTGTGACCGCATTCGGGTCGCAAGTTACGCCTAAGACTATCAATTTTGGCTTTTTCTGAAATAGGCTCACGTAATTTTGCAATTAATGATTCTAATTCGGTGAAATAGCAAATCACACGCTCATTTGTTTTTTGTTTGCGAGCATCTATAATTTTCCGTAGTTTACAATTCAAATTCATTTAGTAAAGTTATTTTAAAAATTAAAATATTAAGAATAAATGTATATGTGGTTGTATAGTTCAGTATGTGAAATATTTCGAGCAATTGCGAATTCCTCCACTTTTTCAATAAAATGTTTTGGGCAACTATCCCCCTTGTAAATAATCCGTTTAATTTCGTTGCTTGATGTGTTGATCGAAATATTTTGTAGTTTTTGTGTCAGTAGGTCAAAATATGGTAATAGAGTTTGTAGTTCTGGAAAATGATCTTTTGTGTATTTTCTGTAGAAGAGCAGCTTGGATTTTCTAATGTTTCGAAACGTTTTTGTAAATCGAATAAATTTTCTGAAACATTTTTAAATGTTTCTAGTTGTACTGTCGTAAGTTCGGTGGTAATATTCATGTTATTTAATCTATTTTTATCATGCAGAATATAGGACGCATTCTTCTCCTTTCGTACCGGGTAAGCTATTAAACGTGCAAAAATCATGGTTATACATTTTTGAATTTCAGCTATATCCTGTTCAAATGTATACGGGCTTTGAAAATACTGAGTATTCGAGCTATCAAGTAAGGTCGATAACCTTGAACGTAAATTTTCAGCAGTATCTGTTGTATGGACCTCAGCATTTCGATATTTTAATTCATAGATCAATTCTGGTTTATTTAGATGCGCAGGGTCCATTTTTATTAATATGAGACCAGCAAATGAAATTAAGTATTTACTCTGTAAAGATTACGTTAAATGCAATAGCAACGCATTAAAAAAATTATAAAAAAATAGCGTTAATGCAACTACGCTTTAATGCGTCACGCATAATAACGCGTCAAAGTTTTGCGTAATTCGGAACTAGGTAGGCTTATAGTGAAATTCGGAACAAAGTACGTATTAATGAAAATGTCTTACTTACATGAATGACTGGGATGCAATATAAAATACACTTTAGTATAAAAAACTGTTCTGGGTTTGCCGAATATTTCCAAAATTAAATCAAGATGGCCTAGTGCCTTTTAGAATTTTGTGGAACGACTTAAAAATTGAACAATGATTCACAAAATAAAACACACGGATTAAGAAGACACGGAAGAATTAGGAACTTGTAGGCATGATGACTGATCAGTCAGGTAGAGCAGGGCTGGGTAAGGACACGTAGAGGGCGCCAGTGTCACGAGGCGGTCCAGGGTTTGGGTTAGTTCCACTAGCCCAGGGACCAAACCTCAGTGGACACAAAATTACAGGAACAATAGGAGCATTATTATCACAGACTTTAATCTGGATCAAAACAACCAATTAGGAAGGTATTATCAAATATATTTAAAAGAGTCCAGTTGTAATAAACTTATTTAGGTATTTTATAATATTATTTCGTAAAATTCGGTTTTGCTAACTCAATCAATATCGGAATGATAGGTTATTTGAATTTAGAATTAATAATGACAAACTATAAAATAAAATGGATTATGAAAGAATTAAAAGATCAAATGAGTATTATTATCAAAGAGGTTTTGACATCGTCACAGTGTACCTATTTATTTTTGTAAAACTGGACTATTTGTGTCGAACACTTTGGTAAGCATAGATAGCTTCATGTTTAGTAGTACCTATTCATCATCATCATCGTGTCAGCCTTTAGAAATCCACTGCTGAACATAGGCCTCCCCGAAAGAGCGCCATGATGAGCGATCTTTTGCCACCTCCATCCACTGACTTCCTGCGATGGCTACAATGTCGTCGGTCCATCGTGTGGGGGTCTCCCAACACTTCACTTGCTTGTACGTGGTCGCCATTCGAGAACCTTTATTTCCCAGTGGTTGCCGGTTCTGCGAACTATATAGCCTGCTCATTGCCACTTCAACTTGCAAACTCTGAGGTCGGTAACCTTGGTTCTTCTTCGGATTTCCTCGTTTCGTATTCTATAACGTAGTGAAACACCGAGCATAGCTCTCTCCATTGCACGCTGCGCGACTTTGAGCTTGTGGAAGAGACCAATAGTTAGCGACCATGTCTCAGTCTCAGTGCCGTATTTCATCACTGGCAACACGCAATGATTATAAACTTTCATCTTGAGGCTCTGCGGTATCTGCGATGAGAAAGTATGGCGTGATTTCCCGAACGCTGCCCACCCGAGTTGGATTCGTACCTATTAGTTGAACATTTCTAAAGTTCGTTTGCTTCAAACATTATTGGTGAGCATGTTGTCGAGCTTGTTGGCGAGCATTTTTTTATTAGAATCATACTCGACACAAGTAGTACACACATTCACCAATCGCTGGCAGCTAACTTCGAATGCTGAGTGGGCTTTTCTACAACTTAGTGGGTACTCATAGTTTGCTTATCTCCGAGTGTATATAGAGTTTTAGTTTTTTGTGTTATATAATTATGTTGGCTAAAATGTTTCAGGAAAAACACGTCAATTATAGGCAATACCAAGAAATCGACGCTAAAGTGTATTCCACTTGTTTTGATACTAGATCTACCTAAGTAGTCATTTGGCTATTCTTAGTTATTCTCTCTATCTCTCTCTACACAGTAAACTCTCTAACAAACTGAGCTACCGTAGCCACAAGCCATTCATCGTAATTCGCATTATTTCCTCAGAACATACGTGTAGTAACATAACCCATAATGCTTTCGTTATTTTCACCATTACTCATAGTTCTTCGATGCAAAAATCGAGGTGTTCATTAATAAAAAACCCAAAATTGTCGGTGAATATAACCAGTATGCGTTTTATTCACCCCTACCAAATTAAAAACTTATTTAAAAAGGAGGAAGTTTTCAATCAGTCAGTTTTATTTTATGTTAAATGCTTTGGAACACCATTAATAAATTATTATGCTGTATTTTTATAATTTATTAATGGTGTTAATAAATTATTATTAAAGTTTTGTTTTGGTAAACACCATCTACTAAATTATTATTTCATTTTACTTTTAATTTAAAATTATTTTGGGAGTGGGGGGCGAGAGCCATAAGTGTATTACCGTAGGCCCCCACTTTGCTCACGTGGGGGCTGATAGCCATAAATGTATTACCGTCTGCCACCATTTCTCGTTAGTGGGGGCAGATATTTATAAGTGCATTACCTTCAGCCACCATTTCTTATACATGGTGGACGATAGTCATAAGTATTAACGCTTGTTCCCATGCGGTGGCAGTCCGTGGGGACAAACGGTAATAATATATAGTTTTTATAGTGTATGTTCACTAGTATTTTTAATGGCTGTACCAAATTGAATGATTCTTCTTATATTTGAAAGGGTAGTTCTTACTAATGTCCGATTTGCCAATTTCACAGCAACCATTCATAATCAACCTTCAAATAGCGTTCCACAAGATTTTTACCGGCGACGAGTTCCCTTAACTTGACCTATATAGTAAGCGTAATTCAAGATCTTTATTTTTACTACTGCTTTTGCGGTGGCAATGCTAGCAATTTCGCTAATATCAAGTTTTTAGTTTTAGCATGTTATATTGACACGTCACAGTCAATTGTCAAGGTCACGAATCAGTTACATGGTGGATGTTTTACTGAAACTTCTTATAGAGTTTTGAAGACAACACAGATAGCCACGTTTTAAGTTTGACCGAGCAATGTAACTTTGACAGTTCACTGATGATAATTTTATTAGGAACACATTTTGCCAACGGAACGTGGCTGGTTCAGAACCTACAATCTGTCAGTATAAAAACTTTGTTATATCGGAACAGTTTTAATTTACGTTAGGTAGAAAATTTCACTTTTCGTTACTAAAACGAGTCGTTTCATAGATAAAGGAAGCGAGCTAACAAAAATAAATGCAATTATTTTGTTCAGATTCGCCTTCACCGCGGTATCGAGCGAGTCGCAGAGGAATCGCGAGTGGAAACTGTGGGTCACCACACTGTGCTCCAGTGCTTGCAAGTGAGTTTGACATGCATTGTAAGATTAGTAAGTGTTAACTCTCTGAGATAAAGACTATGTCCTTTAATGCAATAAAATCTATGTTTAAAAGTATCTGAATTTGTGTCGAATAAATGTATTTTCAATCTTCTTCTTTTCAATACTTGTTGTATACTAAGTAGTCATATGCAACAAACAAGGCAAAAATCAAATAACTTTTACAAACATCGAGATCGATCGAGAAGAGAGAGAGAAAGGAAACTTCAAACTGATAGCTGTTCTGAAATCTCAGTCGAAGCTCAAACACAATTGAAATAGTCATAAAATATAATAATATTTATTGCAACAGGACTATATAGCATGGGTGACAATATACGAGAGCCTTATCTCCATCGAGAGAGCGTTTGAACAATGAAAATGCAAGAGTACCACGTGACCGTCGTCCAATAGCAAAAATGTGCCTTCACATACATAATACAAAGTTACTATGCAAATCTGGATAGACGCTTGTTTGGTTGCTATAGATACATTATCTTGTTTGATAGGTGGCGCGGCGCAGCGGGCGTGTGGCGGATACTGCAACCGAGGCCTGTACTGCCACCCTCAGCGCTGCAAGCTGCCGCCAAGTGCTTACACCAACCGCAGGACTATTACACTGTGAGTACATGTACACACTTCCAGGACTACCAGACCTTTAATTACTACTTGCTTTGCCACTGATTACCAGACTTTAGCTTCAACTTGTTCTTATCAGACTTAAGTTCGAATTTGTTTTTTCATGGACTACCAGTCTTGAGCTTGAACTTGTTCTTCCATGGACTTCCAGACGTTAGTTCCAACTTGAACTTCAACTGGCTACCAGATTTTAGTTCAAAATTGTTCTTCCACTGAATTCCAGACTAGTTCAAAATTGTTCTTTCGCTGAATTCCATACTTTAGTTCCAACTTGTTCTTCCACTGACTACCAGACTGTAGCCTCAACTTATTTTCCAATGACTACCAGAGTTTAGTTAAAACTTGTTCTTCCACTGACTACCAGGCTGTAGCCTCAACTTATTCTTCAATGACTACCAGAGTTTAGTTCAAACTTGTTCTTCCACTGACTACCAGGCTGTAGCCTCAACTTATTCTTCAATGACTACCAGAGTTTAGTTCAAACTTGTTCTTCCACTGACTACCAGATTTTAGCTTCAGTTTGTTTTCCCATGGACTACCAGACTTTAGTTCCAACTTGTTCTTCCAAGGACTACCAAACTGTAGCTTCAACTTGTTCTTCCACAGTTCAAAGAACAATTCGGTGAGCTAAAGGGCGGTGCTGCAGCTCTAGACACGATAGCGCTCAACGTGGCGTGGGTCGCGCGAGCTGACGCAGACCTTCAGAGGTACTTCAGCGCTATCGACAAACATGCCGACAATTGAACACAAACTCTAGGAGACTTGTTGAGAGAACATTGCCTCACATAAGAATAACGAATAATACTAGCGTTTAGAAAATAAAGCCATGCCGCGCTCGCGTCTTTGTGATTCTGACATATTGCGTTAATGTACCTATAGAGTGCTTAGGTTTGTCGTTGTTGTTAGATGTGGATCTAACAACAACGACAACCCTAAGCACTCTATAGGTACTGACCGGCTGAAGAGTGTTCTTTATACGCTAGTATTATTTTAATTATTCATACCTAACCAGAATTAGATATAAAAAACCTGATTAAACCGCCTTTCCTACCATATATGTGAAGAAGGTTTGATTACCAAACTCTTTGATTACCTTCGTGTGTAGATTAACAAAACAATTTTGTTCCGTAACATTTTAAATTTTATTTATAATATTCGAAAGAAAAATTAGTAGCCACGTGTTTATATTGAATAATGAACAACTTTTTATATTGATCAGCATATTTTTATATATTTTTTTGTATCTGGTAGTCGAATTGTTCTTGATTTTAATGCAGACTGTAGAAAGAACTTATTGGATAGATAAAATTGTACATTTATATACCTTCATGCATAAAAATTTGCTTTGGACCCCAATAAGTCTATTTAACATTAATAACTGAAGTAATTGTAATCATAATAATCAGAGAGCAATATTAATTTTCCCATTGCATTTTTTTAAAACTTTTCTCGTAGATCTATTTAAAGGGAAAACAACTTTGAAAAACAACACATTTATTGTTATTGAGTACCTGCAACGACATTTTTTCTATTCATTTTAAATCTTTAGTTTTGTCAAATATCTTAGCCATAATTTTTACATTCTAATGTGAAATAACGGTAATGTATGTCAAAAATGTACAATGGACATGGAGGGGGGTGTTACGTAGAGGCTAGTTATTACATGCCATGAGGCTAGTGTTAATTTGAAAAACATATGACATTTAAAAGCAAAACTTTTGTTTAAAATAAAAACCAAACAAAATGTTGAACAACTTTATCAAATTATTTTTTTAAACTTTATAATGCCAATGTTGTACCTACATTACCTTGCCTTAAAGATACTTAACAATTTATGTTGCCCATAGATTTAAGCTTCCAGTATTACCTATCTAGAAATATAAAAGAAAATACACAGTTAATTTGCGCACAGAATATATAATCTAATAAGCTTAAGGAAAAATCCATTTTACTTACAGGTGTTTTAAAAATACACCTGTTTTAGCTAATAAAATATTTACTTTTAGATTAAGAATCTCGTAACTAATAGATATAATTCACTCCGTCTTCTAAACATTTAGATCATAAATAATGTCATGTAAAACCTGAACCGCATGGTTTGAGTTTTTTAAATAGAAGTTTATTTATTAGTGTATAAATATGATATAAACAGCAAGTAAAACTACAGAATAAATAATAGTACTAAGGTAAAACATATAAAGAAGTGTAAAAAGTGTTTGTTACCTACTTTAAACCTTATTTTACTTTTTTAAATCTCATTGCATTTTAATTGGAATGTGTTTAAATATCAACACAGTAGTGACCCGCTTCGCACGTGGAAGTAAAGGATTTAAAAAAGCTTTTATGTTTACCGCCCCACAGTCCTTCAGACAGGAAAAAAACGCGTGGCCGCGAACTTCCTTTATTTAGACTGTATCGATAAAATAGAACAAAATAAAAATAAAAGTATTGTTGATTCAGACTCGTAGTTTCATCCTTACTATTTATTAGATACAAAACATAGACAGCCTAAGTTTAGATTTATAGGTAATCAAAATTGTAGCAAATCCATGTTTTTATTACTTAAATAATACTATACGTATGTACTAGTCCTAGTCATACAAAAAGAAAAAGTTTTACATTTATTAAGTACATACTTCAAATATTAATTCTCCTATTAATAAAATAAACGTTTTAATGAAAAAAATGGTAAGTAAATCTTCAAGTCACAGTATTAAGTGTAAAAATGCGAATTTCATAATATCATAAAAAAATATGCCGTCTCAATTTAGCTAGATTTGTGACCAAAAATTATATGAAAAACTTTTTGTATATTTTTGTAGTAATAAAAACTTTTTACAAGGGATTTTTCTAGTTTAGAATTTCGAAAATTGTTCCGACCAGTAGAAATATCAAGATTGGTTGTGTGCGCTATTAAATAAAAACTTAAATAATCCAGTGTTGCAGATATCAGATACAACCCTATAATTGGGGAAACTTCACTCCACTTATTTATTTTTAGTTTGAGTTGATCTCGATAATAATTATAGGATGATATTATAGCATGTACCTACTTATTACTATTGTAATTATTTCTTTAAGAACAAGATTTTTGGGAAACTTTGGTGTCTATTTATAATAAAACTTATGCATCTTATTATGTTTCTTCATACTTCCGTGCAATCTTAGGAAATATAATAATAAAAAAAAACGTCGTGGGAGCCTGGCAGATGAGTAAACATAATAGAATAGAATTCATTCCGCTTTATAGTAAGAAAGATGAAACTAAAACAACGAGCAACGTTTTGCAACGCGCGCTCTCATAATTTGTCAACTGTGCATCAGCAACTCTTCATCTGCGGCCCGATTACAGAACTTGGTTACAATCGGATTATCACTTTTTTCGTAGCAATTTCGACTCTATTGCAAGGCATTAGTGATATCGATACTGACAATCCGATTGAAGCTAAGTTATGTGGTCGGGCCCCTTATCTATATTTACTTTTCGTCATAATACCATAAGTCTGGTTGGGTTAGCGAAAGACCGGTCAGACGCCAGTAAGAAATACTGGAGTTCAATTCCCACTTAAGTGTTTACATTTTGCACATTATAAAAACGAAAAAAATAGAAGTTGATTTGTTAAACTATCTCGTTAGATAATTATCGTGATGGGCAGTGTGGTGGCTAGCATACTAATAAGGACCGCCCCATTTCCCCCTACCCATCCCGCCTCTCCACGTCGTTAGGCCGCTCGATCGCCACGCCAACAGTAAATCAGTTGGCGTTACTCCCGTACCGCGCCCTTAGATGTTTACACATCAAAAAACAGTTAACTGACCTGAAAAGCTCTGTTTTAGTAATTTAGACTTTTTAAACTTTTCCTGTACTAACATAATAGCGAATAATTCTGACTTTGCCGGCAAATGTACTTAAATCGCCCTTGACTTCATCGCTATGCCGAAATATCGGAGGATGACATTTTTGTCTTAGAATTGCCCCCAGAAATTGTACCTACCTAGTTATTGGTATTGGTATGTAAAGGGAAAAGTATAATTAGGTCTACGAATAAATAATAAGTTACTTATTCGTAGAATTAGGTAATAAGATTGTATAAAATGCCCTGATTCGATTCGAAAATATCGGGATCAACCATCAACTGAACATCGCACTTTGCCCCGGCAATGTCAGTCTAGTCTGTCAGTGTCCATTACATCACACATTGTCCGGCCAATGTCAGCATTGTCCGTTTTATTCTAAGTGATGCGTGTAACCTACTACGTCTGAATCTATTGTAAACGTAACATTTTGTATCAGCTTTTCTAATAAACTTTCCAAATGTATATATTGTTTGTGGTTTTTTCATCCCTGTACACCTGTGGCCCAATTACAGAACTTGGTTACAATCGGATTATCACTTTTTTCATAGCAATTTCGACTCTATCGCAAGGCATTAGTGGTTGCGATATTGAGAATTCGATTGAAGCCAAGTTATGTGGTCGGGCCGCAGTAATATGCAGTTGTCTATAATGTATACTCATTGATAAAATATTGGTTAATAGCAGTCAAGAGAGGTGGGATACCAAAGACACCAGAGGCCAGCGATAATTCATTCTATTTTTCTGTGGGTATCTAGCCCATACAATCGGCAAATATTTCGTTTAGAAAAAAAATATTGACAGCTTTCATCTAAAATGAAGAAATCGAAGAGATCTATCACTTCTGTGAAGTAACTACCAGTCTAAGATAATTAGTTTTAGAGTTCTAGCCCTGTTAAGTTTGACAGCTGTCATCCAAAACAAAGATATTGATTAGAAATCTATCACTTCTGTAACGAAACTACTAGTAATGATCAATAGTTTCTGAGTATTAGCTGTTTTAAGTTTGACAGCTGTCATCTAAAACGAATATATTGATGAGATCTATCACTTCTGTAAAGAAACTGCTAGTCAATGATCAATAGTTTCCGATTAATATCTGTTTTAAGTTTGACAGCTATCATCCAACTTCACACTATACCAAAGGGAGATAAAAAGGAATCTGTCGTGGTGGCGAAAAGGGTAAAAATATTTTTTTGCTTTTTCCCTTAATCCCCACTGCAGATCCTGGTAAGAACTTCGGGTAAACTATTTTAGATTTTTCCCGAAATCCCCACTATTGGGGACGGTCTGGTAGGGATTTCGGGAATAATCCAACACAGTAAATGCCGAATCTGACTAAATCTGATTCAATAAGGGTCAAATTCATGTGAAGTTATTTTTTGTAATGTATATAGCTCCATAATCATTTAAAATGTGTCAGACGATTTTTAACCTTATTGACATGAGATAAGTATCTTGTTTTTAACGTATTTTGTCTAAATAAATACAGTAACCAACCCTCTCTCACTCCCCCTACACCCCCCACCCCTCATCCAACTTCCTCCATACTCCCATCACCAAATTCCACCCTCACCAAATTCCACCCTCACCACACTTTCACGTAATTTGTGACTATATTAAATATAATAACTCGATACGTTTTAGGATTGTGTCGTGGTGTGACCACGACGAATAGTTATTATTCCTCGTACCACGAGTAAATAAAATTCCTCGTAAATAAAATTCCTCGTGGTCATACTAGTGTGACCACGAGTCCGTCGCCTTATACTAAAGAGTAGCAATTGTCTTTAAAGCTTCTTACAAAATTTGCGATTTTAGATTATTCAAGTTAATGTATTAAACTATAGTCTAATATTGCAATTGCAACTATTAAAGTAAACTAAAATATATAAGTAAAAAGAAACATTAAATTTATATCAATACTAGCTGCGCCCCGCGGTTTCATTCACCCGCGTTCCTCAGGAACCGTGCATATTTTACGGTATAAAAAGTAGCCTATGTGTTAATCCAGAGTATTCCAGAGTATAACCTACATCCACAGGCAACTTCATTATTACTCACGAGTTGGTGAACGCAGGGCCACAAAATACGCAGGATGTAGATTTCCAAACCAAATAGTGCTTATTTTTGTTTTATAATTACTGATGGAAACTAAAACTCTATTACCTACTTACAAAATTTGTTTCAAAATAGAAATTCCGGACATCTCCGGCACCGTGGTATGGCAATTGGACACTACAAAAATCACTGAAGTGGACATTTAGTCAGTATTGTCTAGTTTTGATGATGAATATATTATATAAAATTAACCTCTAGCACTGAAATGATATGAATTAAAATTAATATTTACTTTCATTCATTCAACAGTTCAACTAACAGGATATTGTCCTTTTGGGCCTTGGAACCAAAAGTACCCTAATTTCGTGAAATCTTCTTCTTTCCAATGTTGCCGCTTCGGTAGGAGATGTGACAGTCTTCGTCTTGTGAAATCATTGCCATCGTACAATTTGTTTCCTTGTAGATATACATATTTATCTTCTGCACCTTTTTTAAATTTTCCTTTTCTAGGCTTTTTAGTTGTGACTTCCTCACTTAAGCCGCTGTGAGGAAACAACTCCGCATCGCTGCTGAAGTCTACATGTTCAGATTCAGATTCAATTTTTGTTCTGTCGCTGTCGTTATTATTAACGCTTTCATCCTTTTTATAAGAAATTACTTTATATCGTTTTAGTTTATGTTCACGTTTATCTTTTTTAGGTAGTTTAATTTTTGCTGATATACGTGTCTTTTTTTCTATTTCTGGTGACATTTCTTCCATTTCAGATGAATTATTGTCGTTTTCAGTTGACACAGCTTCGTTTTCAGTTGACACAGCTTCGTTTTCAGTTGACACAGCTTCTTTTTCAAATGACTCATCTTCATTTTCATGTGACTCATCTTCTTTTTCAGATGACATTTCTTTTTTTTTAGGCACTATGTATTTTACTTCAGATGATTCTTCAGATGCTTGCGAGCTCTCACTGTTCGAATCTGAAATAGGTCTGCTTGGCTTTTTTTCATGTTTGCTTGTCTTTTTTTTCTTAGATCTTAATACTTCTATATTGTCGAAATTTTGATCAAACTCTAGCTTTTGATTATGTAAATTAGCTTTTCTCGATGCTGGTATACATCTAGTTTTAGTGATTTCACCATGTTGATCTCTTTTGGAAGGACTACACTCAGCTAAAACTGAGTTTCTTAAGTCACCGATATCAATGTAATCATCAGCAAATTTTTCAGACCTTCCTAAATCTCCAACTTCCAAGTAGTCTGCAGAAAATGTTGTCATATCTACTAAACGCTTATTTTTTCGGTTTCTATTTTCACCATTGCTGTACTCGGAATTGTATTGTGTATATTCCTTTGTGTTTTCAAAATAATCCTTTCCGTTTGATCTTTCGTAGTCTGAATAGCTTTTCAAACATCTTTTAAATACGTTTACGTCTACGAAATTGCCAAGTCGTTTGCAGCATATTATTACGTTTCTTAACATATCTTGGTACACGTCCTGGTCTTGGATAATTTTCTTGTTGTTGTGTTCAATTCTGTAGTTTGTTGGTATTGTACCCTGGGAGTCTACGAACCCATCGTGTTTATCATAGTCGAAAGCATTCGGCAGTGTTTTGTCTTCCTCTTGAATGTCAACTACATAGATTTTCGTTGATTCTAATTTTTTCACTGGAAAAATAACATTTGGTTTGAAATAGATACTCTGAAACCAAATTGTCATTAAAAATTAAAACAACTGCGTAAATACTTACATGATAATAAACTCCAGAGAAACCATAGAATACATTTAAGTTGTGCCATATTTTTTTCACTATATCATGGTTATATTTTTTTGTACAATTTACTAAAATAAACTTATGAGAATCATTCGTACATGTTCTGCTTTCATTGATTTGTCATTTTTCTTCGAAATAATAAGGTCCGTTTTTCACAGCTGGAATAGTTAAGGTGACAAGCAGAGCAGAGATGAAAGGACAATCGACAAAACAAAACACAAAGTTCAGTGAATATTTAGCTGACTATGAATAGATCCGTGAAATTCGTCAAGGCCCTGAATTATTTGGTAGTAAGTAGATATCACTACGGATTAAAATATAGATATCTAAGTGTTTTGTAACTAAAAAACTGCAGTGTTAAGGGGAAAAGCGAAACTATAATCGAAATTGCCTCGTGTATAGATAATTGGATTTTTAATCGAAGTTGTTTTAGGGGCTATCAAAATAATTGATTCATGTCGACATAAATTTAAATTGCAGTTAACATGTGGTGGAAGCCAGACCGTGTAATTTTTAAATAAGAATTATGAGTAGGTACTATACTGCAAAGTTCTATGTCTGTGTACCTTTTACTTACTTAAGACATGAATCCAAAGCAAGGTAGCTGCAAATTATTTTGTATAAGGTCAGAATTAATCTATCAAGCACTAGCAACTCGCCCCGGCTTCGCACGGGTAGCCTAAGGGTTTCACATTATTTGTACACGATTCTACCCGAGTTTTGATTGACTAATTTGAACAAAAAACGGTTATTTTGACTTGACTATAATAGTTGGACATATAGCTTTGCGGACTTTTTTTGTGGGTAATGAGTAGGGCTGCCATATTTAGCTAGGTGCTCGTCGGGACACAATGAGGAAAAAAAATATGAATATTTGTTTATTGAGTAATCTAATCGCAATAATTAAGTAGTTTAAAGTCTGGAAGAAGAATGCTATGAATCATTTTAGGTTTTTTTCATACTGATAGAAGTAACTCCAAATTTTTATTTATTTACTCCCATTTTCTATCTGAAAATTGATTAATATTTTGCATTGATAAAAATTCAAAATATTTGAGTTCTTATTTTCATAGCTATGATTAAAATTGGAATGTTATTTTATTGATAAAAAACCTAAGTTTCCACTCTAGATACGTTCGTGTTTATTAATTACTGGTCCTAATTTTTGTATGATGTGTTTTATTGTTATTTTAAAAGTAACAGAACACTCAAAGTTTTGCGCTTGCGCTTTTGTCCAATAAGATAATATAGTTGTTTTCATCTTATAAAGAATATTTTTTTATTTTCTATGTTGATATAAAGGTTCAAAACGACAAAATATCAAATAATCAACACAACATGTACGCGTCAAGAAATGCGTGCTATTGGCTCACTGTTTACTGACTGATTCGTTCGCTACCCGTTGTCGATGTCTCACCACACTACCCCTTACCATCTTTTTTTTGTGCTTGGTCTCACTTGCCCAGCGCTGCCTTGTAATTTAGCGGGAGTATTTGAATCTCCGTGGCCGCGTGGACAATTAAAATCGCGGCATTGTAGTATTTTGTCGGGGCAGAGGGTTTAATAACGATGACTATAGGATTACGGGGGCTATTGTTTACATCCAAACGAAATACTGTGACGAGGTCCAAACCTCTTTCATAATAATACTCATTTTGTCACGAGGCGGTCCCAGGGTTTGGGTTGCTCCCACTGGCCCAGGACACAAACCTCAGTGACACAGAATTACAGGAACTATTGGAAGCACAGGAACAGGAGTAGATGATCAGACTTTTGTACTTTGACGATGCGGATTAAAATAACCTCTTATGTAGGTATTATCGTTTATATATTTACAAGTGTAATTCAACTGGTTATAAACTTATTTATGTATTTTATATCATATTTCCCTTTTGCTCCAAAAATCAATGTAAAAAAATGACAGGATATTTGTATTTAGAATGAATAATGACCAACTATCAAAAATGAAAAGAAATGGATTATGAAAGAATTAAGAGATCAAAAGAGTATTATTATGAAAGAGGTTTTGACCTCGTCACAATACCCCGCCTCCCCGGAGAAAAATTTTATTTTTGATAGTAAACAAAAAAAATTAAAATGTTTGTGGTAAGGTATGTAAAAATTTGGTTGTTATTGGTATCCTAAAACATAAGGTTTATTTAAAAAAAAAGAAGAGAAAAAAAAGCTAAGGACAAAAGAAAAAAATAATAGTAGAAGTTAATAATAAAAATATATATAATAAGGGTAATAAAGTTAAAATAGTAAAATAACTAATTAAAATAATGGAAATGCTGAGAAGTTTTTAATTTTTAGGTGAAAATGTTTATTAACAATGTCAATATACAATTCATTGGATTCCTAGATGCATTCAAATTTATAAATCACACATTCATTCATCATCATTCATAGTCTTATTCCCATTCCTTGGAAATAAAACTAATAAGAAAGAGGAACCTTAAATATTAATAAGGTCACTCGTGGAACCAATTCAGTGTAGTGTAGGCCTATTTATACAGTCACTATCCGCTGATCAGGGTGATTATGTGAGTGTATGTGTGTATGTGTATGTGTGGTGAATGTGTGGTGTGTGATGTGTAAATGGATGTATGTGTATATTTATATACAATTAGTTCGCCAAAATGGCTATACGTACCTTAGGGTACGACGTGCCTGTAGCACGTGTATGTACATAATAAACGTTGTGTTAGAACGTTAAAATAGTATGAGTAAGGTAGGTAGGCATATTAACTATAAAATAATACTGGTTTTGTGACCTAGGCTTGGTTTATAGAGTAATCACATTTGCCGCTCTTTTCAGTGTTGGAAGTTTTGTGTGTAGGTGTAGTAAATAATAATATATAGAACTTGTTTTCGCTTTAAACTGAACATTAAGTTTGTAAAATATAAAAAAATACATAGCTAACAAGTAGGGTATTAGCTACTATTAGTACCAAATAATTAAAGTATGTAGTAAGTAAAATAGCACTGAAAACTAATACGTAGGGACTTGAAGTCAATATTCATAATGAATCCGAAAAGTTAATGAAGTGAATAAAAAAAAATAGGCTAAAAATGTGGACATTACTCCGTAAAGGGAAATTATATTAAAATTACATTATTTACAACTTAAATACAAGGTTATTTGTAAGTAGGGAACCTACAATGGTCATAAGTAGGTATTTAAATATATGGTAAGGTACAGGAATATGAAAGCAATGTAACTTTCATAGTACATAATTATAATAAAGTATGTAAGTAGACAAGTGATGGTTAAGGTTAAGACGTACGTGGTATAGGTTTAATGACTTTGACATGCCAACGGCCTAAGGGATTACCAGATAAATCACTAAGGTCGTAAATTAGTGGTGAAATTTTAGCTGCTATGATGCATTTTACAAATTTAGGAGCTAATTTAGCTGAAAAATACTTGCCTGCTGAACTTATGGGATAATTACGTTTCCATACAATGTCGCCTTGGTTAAATTCAAAGTGTTTATTATAATATTTTGCGTTAGTTTCACGAGCGCGGAATAAACGTGCTTGAACTTCAGCAAATAAAGAGCTTAACTGACCTATGTTGTCAGCGTACTCATCGCGTGGAGCAAAAATCAATTCTTCAGTTAGATCCGAAGCATTATATACAGAACCACACGTTACAAGTTCGCGACCAAATACTAAGAAAGCTGGTGTGAATTTAGTAGTTTCATTAACAGCTGAATTTATGGCAAATTGGATTTGATGTAAATATAAATCCCAAGTACGATGGTCATTATCAACAAAAGAAGCAACTGCTGTTATAATTGTTTTGTTGTAACGTTCAACAGTATTGACTTGTGGACAGTAATGAATTTTTGGTATGTTGTAAAATTGAAATAAATCCTGGAGTTCATGACTAATTAGTTGAGGGCCATTATCTAAGATTATGGTCTCTGGAATACCATAAACCATAAAAACTAAGTTCTCAAGTATATGTTTGATTACAGAAGAGGTAGCTCGCTTCATGGGGAATATAAGACAATATTTGGAAAAACAACATGTGACTACAAAAATAAATCTATTAAGTTTACGTGTCATTGGAAGTGGACCAACAATATCAATAGATATGCATTGGAAAGGACGAGAACAGTTCTTTCAGACCAATGGTATTTTGATTCTGATGCTTGTAAGCGAGGCATGATTCACATTTGGAAATATGGCTGGCAATGTCTTTATACATTCCTGGCCAGAAGTATTTTTCTTTAATACGATGGTATGTTTTGAAAGTGCCAAAATGAGCTGCTATTGGTAACGAATGGTTTTCATCGATAATAGCTGTACGAAATTCAGATGGGATTACTTCTTTCCAACTTAATTCAGAGTTTATGAGGGTATTAGAACGGGTGTACCTGTAGAGTTTATTGTGTCGTATCATATAATCAGGAGTTGATGTGGGATTTGTGCTAAACTTGGAGTATACAGAAGTGTACCACGAATCAGAAGTATGTATTGGATCATAATTAATCACATTAATTGGTTTAATACGAGATGTATCTGGGACCAAATGTTTTTTGCCACGTTTATATTTTATGTCAAAATTAAACATTGATAAGCGTATGTTCCAATGGGCAAGTCTACCTGTAGGATTATCTAAGTGTAAGAACCATTGAAGTGCAGAATGATCGGTATAGATAGTAAACTTTTGACCATTGTCTAGATAGCAACGCCAATACTCTAATGCTGTTATAACGCTTAAGAGTTCACGTTCAGTGATAGAATAGTTTCTTTGGGGACTTGTAAGTAATTTGCTCATGTAAGCTATGGGTTTTTCAACTCCATCAAAGTCTTGGGTAAGCATTGCTCCAAGTTCAAAAGCGGATGCGTCGCAAAGAACAGCAAAGGGTTTAGAAAAGTCAGGGCAAGTTAGAATAGGAGTTGATATTAAAGCATGTTTGATTAAAAGCTTTATCAGCTTCAGAAGTCCACTTGAAAGCGGGAGCTTTCTTACTGGTATACGTAAGTTTAGTGAGGGGAGCAGCTAATGTGCTAAGATTGGGTACGAAGCGTCTATACCAACTAGCTGTACCGAGAAACTTTTTCACTTCGTGAGCAGACCTTGGTGCTGGTATTTTTAAGATTGCTTTGACTTTATCAGGGTCTGTGTGGAGACCTTGAACATCAATTACGTAGCCTAGGTATTTAAGTTCATTTCGGAAAAATGCACATTTTGGAAAATTTACTGTTACACCTGCTTTTGAAAGTTTTGCATGTAATTTGTTAAGTAAACGTACGTGTTCCTTGTACGTTTTTGTGGCTATTATTATATCATCCAAATAATAAAAAAGAGAGTCGTTATTAGACTCGTCAGAAAGAAGATTATCAATGAATCTTTGTTGCGTAGCTGGTGCGTTAGTAAGACCAAAAGGCATAACCTTAAATTGAAAAGATCCACGACCTGGAACGTGAAAAGCAGTCTTAGGTCTGTTTTCTAAACGTAAAGGCACTTCCCAAAAAGCTTTAGCAATGTCAATTGAACTCAGATATTTAGAATCTTTAAGGTTATCTATAATGTCTGATATGAATGGTAATTTATAAGCATCTTTTCTAGTTATGTCGTTAAGCTTACGACTGTCGACGCAAAATCTCCAAGTACCATCTTTCTTAGGGGTAATAATTACAGGATTTAGCCATGGGCTTTTACAAGGCTCTATAACATCCAGTTCTAGCATTTTATCAACTTCTGCTCCAAGAGCTTTCTGTTTTTCAGGGGATAATCGATAGCAACGTTGACGAATAGGTGGGTGGTCACCTGTATCAATACAGTGTTCAATAAGGTTTGTTCTTCCTAAAGGAAGTACGTCGGTAGAAATATTACGAAATTTTTCTACGACTGCATTAGCAAGAATCAATTGTGTATCTGTAAGTCTGTCATAAGATAGATAGATAGATAGATAAATTCTTTATTGCACACACCACAAACAAAATCAACAAAAAATAAAGGAAAAATAGCAGAAGAAGTGTACAATGGGCGGCCTTATCGCTAAAGCGATAAGGCCGTAACTAACTGTAAGTAAGTATCATTATTATTGATGATAAACATGGGAGTATCTGAACTCTTGAGCATACTGACCGTATTAAGTATGTCTGGAGCCAGCTTAAAAGTTTTCCAGAAGTCGATACCTTATATGAAAGGTTGAGTAACAGCGGGTATTACATGGGCAGTAATTATAGCAAACTTATTTTTATATAAAGTTGGAAGCTTAATAGTACCAATTGGATTGATTGTTTGACCATTAGCAACAGAAACTTTGATAATTTGGTCACGTTGTAGTTCCAAACCATGTTCAAGTAATAATTTATGTGAGTTATTACCTAAAATTGTAATGGCACTGTCACTATCCAGCAAACCGTTAAGGGTTAAATTCCCAACATTTACTGTAAGGTATGGACGTTCATTGTCTGATGTATTATCAAAGAGGAGCGTAGAAACGTTGTATATTTTGAAAAATATTGAAATAGTTTTAAGCCAATTGTTCCAATCATTTTGATCAAAGTTATTGTTAGTATTACAATTTTGTGTTTCTAGTTCCTCACTTATTAGTTTTTGTTTTTTTTTGTACATACAGGGCAATTGGTAAAAATTGCGTCTTTTTTACCGTAACGAAAACAAACTTTATGTCTGTAGGGACATTGACATAAAGCATGACTGTCGTTTCGACAGCCATGCTTTATGGGCAAAATATAGGTAGTGCAGGTTTCTTAGAATCTGCAGCAATTGAATGTACAGGGTAAGGTTGAGGATAAGGGTGTGTTTAAACAAGTGGTTGTTGCAAGGTATTGTACGGATAATGTGGTATGTTAGGTGTAGCAGTGACTTTGTGTTGGGTATTAGAAGTCGAAGGCTTCGCTAACTCTTGTAATGTAGAAGGAATATCAGAGTTGGAAATTTCAATGCAACTTTTGTACCATTTGCACGATTTTAATAATGTTGCGACCGAGTCGAGATCGTTTGGAGATAAACATTTGACCGAATTTGGGTCGCAAGTTACGCCTAAGAATATCAATCTTGGCTTTTTCTGAAATAGGTTCACGTAATTTTGCAAATAATGATTCTAATTCGGTAAAATAACAAATCACGCTCATTTGTTTTTTGTTTGCGAGCATCTATGATTTTACGCATTTTATAGTCGTAGTCTGTAATTTCAAATTCTGTTTGTAATGTAATTTTGAAAGATTCCCAATCCGAGATTGTTTGTTTGTGAGCTCAGTAGGATAATATTGGGAATTCTACTCCAGGCCTTACGTTCGCTTACGCTCACTCCTGAGAGTAGAATTCCCAAAATTACCGCTGTGCGTTCAATCGACCTATGATAATATTTTGGATATAAAATATCTCGTTGAACTTGAATTTAGTCAAATAACTCTAACATGTTGTTCGTTAAACAACCTTGTACTTTGAATTTAAACCAAATCTGTACATCAATTACTACTGGAAAGACTCACAAACATAGTAAGCTTCTTCCTAATTCTATTCGCTGCATTGTCTGTGGCCCCTCAAACTGCGGCAAAACCAATTTATTGATTGGTCTTCTTTTACATGAAAACGGATTAAAATTCTTAAACGTGTACATATTCTCAAAAACTTTATTTCAACCGATTTATATATTCTTAGACAATGTTCTCAAATTAGTACCTGCGATTAATTACTATAAATTTAAAGAAAATGATGAAGTGTTGAGTCCAATAGACGCAAAGACAGACTCAGTGATAATATTTGATGACGTGGCTTGTGAAAAACAGAATAATATACGTGATTATTTTGCTACAGGGCGACACAAACAAATTGATTGTTTTTACTTAAATCAAACATATAGTAAAATACCGAAACAACTTATTAGAGACAACGCAAATGTTATTGTTCTTTTTAAGCAAGATGAAATTAACCTTAGACATGCTTATGATGAACATGTTAATAAACAAAGGAGGTTACAGAAAAAAATTTGACACTTTTGTTATTATAGATTAGCTGGTAGTGTATATATAAATGCGTTATATATTAATATAAACTTCATTCAACAGTCCGACATTGGAAGATATAGGTCGTATTACAGTCATTATGGAAAATTTAGAAAAGTCGTTAAAACAACAAATTGTGAAATCTGCAGATATTGTTAAAAGAAAGGTAAAGTTAATGCGAAGTTTAAAATCAGATGCTGAGATGGCAATCGAATCTGCATTAAAACCAATAACAGATCCTCTTAATAAAATGGTTACAAAAAGAATTTCATTAAATGATGATCAAGAATTAAAAAAAGTTAAATACAATGATGTAGATGATGAATTAAATAATGATTTTATATTCACTGCCAAAGATAGTATGTCTGATGCAAGTGTTATTGATAAATTAACTGAAGATGAATCTGAGGGTGAAGATGAAAGTAAAACTCTTAATAAGAGTAGTTCATCCTTTCAATCTTTCGAACCGGATGATATTTCATGGAATTTACCAGAGGATGTATTTCAAGACGTTCCTTTTGGTGTTAGATTAGAAAAAGGAAAATTAAAAATGGGATCATTACATGTGTCTATAAATGAAAATTAAATTAGTATGGGAGGACGATTGTATGTTAAGACATCTGGGCTTAATGATTACTGTTTAAAAAAAACCTAATTTATCTATAATAACTGAAGATGATAAGCGCAACTATAAACAAATGTTGTTAGATACAAATGTACATCGTCGTGATCATGATCCAAAAAAACCAATAAAAACGAATAAAGGCGTAAAATACTTAAATATTATAAAACCACTTTTTAAACTGGGTAAAGAAATTACAACAAGTACTGAAAGTCATGTACAAGGATCAGGATTGCTAGTCTTAAAAAAGGTAAAACCGAACGTGGACTATATTTACTGGGATGACCCCAATGAATTGGTTGAGAGATTAAAGCTATTGATCGCATCTCGTGATGCTGGAAATACTAGTTTAGATAATGAAATTATATCAATAATTGAAGAACTTCACGAATACGGTATAATTAGTTAGATATAAACTATATTGTATCGATAGAATACTCAGTTTAATGTTGAAAGTCCATCAATCAATACCTTTGCTGCTATGAATATAGATAAGTTTGGCCATCACGTTCATAAACGCTTACGTTTACTGGATGAGTTTAATAAATCTCAAACAGAATTTAATGAGCAGCTCATTAAAAAAAGTTGCTACATCAAACAAGAAATAGATAAAAAATTGAAAGAAATACAGAGTCAAATTGAAGCGTATATAAGTCAACACCAAAGTGAAATTAAACATCCAATAAATCACATTAATTAACCGCTCACTAAAAAATGACAAAAGTAGAAATTGTTAATGAAATTCATAAGCAAGCACGTAGAAATTTTACTCGTCGCTGTGTTGTAATAAAATATATCGATGAATTGTGGCAAGCTGATTTAATTGATATTAAAAACTTAAGCCAGTTTAATTCAGGTTATAAGTATATTCTAGTTATAATTGATGCTTTTTCTAAATTTGGATGGACAGTTCCCGTTAAAAGTAAATCTATGTGTGAAATAGCAAATGCTTTCGAAAATGTTATAAAAAGACGAACACCTATAAATTTGCAAACAGATTTAGGAACAGAATTTTATAACATTGCTTTAAAAAAAATATTGAGTGAATATAATATTAATCATTACTCTACTTTTTCTACTAAAAAAGCATCTATAGTAGAACGGTTCATTAGAACAATAAAGAATAAACTTTATAAGTATTTTGATTTAGTTGGAAATTATGTATGGAATGGAAAGCCCTTACAAAAAATTATTAGTAAATATAATAACACTTTGCATCGTACAATTAAATTAAAACCAAAAGACGTTAATCCATCGAACAAAAGTATTGTATTAAATAATATCATAAAATCACAAAAACGTGTTTTAAGAAAAGAAGGGCATTTTCTAGTGGGAGACCAAGTTCGCATCAGTAAGTATAAGGAATGTTTTCAAAAGGGTTATACACCGAATTGGTCAA
Organism: Alsophila aescularia; assembly: GCA_946251855.1. NCBI lineage: Eukaryota > Metazoa > Arthropoda > Insecta > Lepidoptera > Geometridae > Alsophila > Alsophila aescularia. The sequence continues at coordinate 65,520,781 of OX276373.1, forward strand.
CAGAGCTGTTTACAGTAGTAAAAGTAAATAACACAATCCCTGTAACGTATAATTTAGAAGATCAATACAAACAAATGATATTAGGTTCGTTTTATAAACAAGAACTTCAAAAAACTAAACATCCTGATATATATTTGGTTGAAAAAGTGTTGAAAAGAAAAGGTAACAAGTTGTTTATTAAATGGTTAGGTTTTAGTAAAAATGAAAATTCATGGATTAATAAAAATGAAATGTTATAATCTATAAAAAGTTATGGCACATAAAATATAATCATTTACATATAACCGATGGAAGGAGGTGGACTCATTAATAAAGTAATAAATAATTTACCGTTTGAGCTACATTTACCTGGTTATAATTATTGTGGACCTGGTACAAGATTACGAGAACGCTTATTACGTGGTGACCAAGGAGTTAATAAATTGGACGAAGCTTGTAAACAACACGACATTGCTTACTCGAATAATTCTAGTTTAGAAGATCGTCATAAAGCAGACGCTGAACTCTCTAACATGGCTAAAAGACGACTTAGATCAAAAGACGCTAGTACTAGAGAAAAACTTGCCTCCTGGGTAGTGAGAAAAGCTATAAAAACAAAATTAAAATTGGGTGTTAAAAAATTTAATACTATAATTTCTCGTATACGTGCAAAATTGAAAAAATTAAAGCCTAAAAGTAATAAATCTGCTATTAAAATTGCTTACGCTATAGCAAAAAAATATTCATCAAAAATAAAGTTCGCATGCCGCGTGTAATACCTATACCTAAAACTGGAGGAATATTACCTTTGATACCAATATTTGCTGGGCTATCAGCATTGGGTGCTTTGGCGGGTGGTGCTGCGGGTGTTACGAAAGCTATCAATGATTATAAATCAGCAAAACAAAATCTTCATGAATCTGAACGCCATAACCAAGCAATGGAAGCTATAGCACTAGGAAAAGGATGTTATTTAAAACCATACAAAAAGGGTAGTGGTTTGTTTTTGAGATCTCCAAAAAACTAAATAAGAGGTTACCCAACCGTGCTCTAACCGATTTAGATATTATAGAGCATGCTAGTAATATACCTTATTTTAGAGGTGTTTATATGCTAGATAAATTACCAAAAAAAAACAAACGTATTGAATGTGGTATTATTAATTTGGATGATCACCAAAATCCTGGAACACATTAGGTAGCCTACGTGAAAAATAATGATTATTGCGAATATTTTGATAGTTTCGGTGATTTAACACCACCATTAGAGTTAATCAAGTACCTAAAGAATCATGAAGTATTTTATAATTATGTAAAGTATCAAAGTTATGATGCAATAAATTGTGGTCATTTATGTATTAAATATTTAAAAAACTATTGGAAATCTCATTTAAGATAATGAAATGTTGATTTACTATCAGTATCACTATGTCTCTTACGCTATCTATATCAACCTCCACTCCATTATCAACAACGAACTATTCACCAGCTTTAGAACTCAATGGAGAATATGAATGTGGTCTGCTGTACTTTTCAACATTTAATTCTATACCTAATATAGATAGTACCAATAACAAGTTATATTTTGGTAAAAATGAAGTCATACAAATCCCAGAAGGATCCTATGAACTTAGTGACTTAAGTGATTATTTAGAACAACATATGAATGGGTGTTCTTTAAAGTTAATATGTAATAATAATACGTTAAAAACTTCCATCACTTGTACTAAAGATATACATTTTAAAAAGCGCCCGATGCTTGCAAAAGTACTTGGTTTCAATAAAGAGACACTAAAAGCGAATATATTAAACGAATCTTCTCATCCTGTTAACATTCTTTTGACTACCGTGCTAAGGATAGAATGTGATATCATTAGCGGCTCATACACTAACGGTACACCCAGTCATATAATTCACGAATTTCCTCCAAACGTGCCGCCTGGTTATAGGATTATTGAAATACCAAAGAATATCATTTATTTTCCTATCAATCAGATCAACATCAGCTCAATAACTATTAGAATATTGGATGCAAATAATAATTTAGTAAATTTACGAGGTGAAGATATCCAATTGTATTTACATATAAGGAGAAAATGATTGACTATCATGAAAACTCACCACAAACATCGAATTGTCGCATTTCTAACCACACCATCAACAAAAGAAGACCTAAAGTAAAACTAACGAAAGAAAACAAGAAGTTTCTTAAATTAATTGGACTATTAAAATGAGTATCCTTAATATAGCAGATTCTCCTCGTGTTGATAATACCATTGAAAGTATAGAATATCATACGTATAAACCATATGTCAATAGCTTTCGTGAAAATGATGAAATACGAATACCTATTAATCAACAAGATCTATACGTTTTACCTTCAGCGAGTACTCTGTACATAGAAGGTGTTCTGAATGTTATTAAGCGTGACACAAAAACAGCAGTAACCAAAGTGCACTTCACCAACAACTCTGCACTATTTTTCTTTCAAGATATCCGGTATGAGCTAAATGGTGTAGAAATAGATAAAATAAAAAATGCGGGCATTACAACCACAATGAAATCTCTAATTTCAATGAATGACAACGAATCAAAGATGTCAAAGTCGTGGGGGTGGGATATCAATGGAACAACAAATAATTGGGCAGGTAGTTTTTCACTATCCATACCTCTTAATAAAATACTTGGTTTCGCTGAAGACTATAACAAGATTATTATGAACTGAAAACATGAATTAATATTACTTAGAAGTAGCACAAATCTCAATGCAGTAAAATTAGATGCTGGTGAATATGTTGAAAGTGTTGATATTAAAAATATTAGTTGGCGCGTTCCTCATATAAAAGTGTCTGATCGCGAACGAATTAATTTGCTTAAATATCTAGAAAAAGATCGACCCATTAATATGATATTTAGAAATTGGGATCTTTATGAATATCCAGCCCTACCAAAAACTAGAAAACATACTTGGGCTATCAAAACATCTTCTCAAGTAGAAAAACCGCGATATGTAATCGTAGGCTTACAAACAAATCGTATGCGTCATGCTGATAAAGACACGTCTCAGTTTGACCACTGTAACATACAAAATCTGCGAGTGTTCCTGAACTCTTGCTACTTCCCTTATGAAAACCTAAATATTAAATTCGCTAATGATAACTACTCTTTAATATACGAGCGCTATACTAGATTTCAACAGTCGTATTACGGACGTCGTCCAGAGCCTTTATTAAGTTATGCTGATTTTAAATCTAAGGCACCACTTTTTGTGATTGATTGTTCACGACAGAACGAAATTCTTAAGACAGGACCAATAGACGTACGCATCGACCTTGAAGCTGTCACAGAGTTTCTACAAGACACGTCAGCTTTCTGTTTGATTCTAAACGACTGCATTGTTGAATACAAACCTTTGAGTAGTATAGTTAAGAAGATATCATAAATCCAGGGCACATGATAGTAGATTTACAAGGATTTAAGGATTCTTATAATTTTTTTATTATAAAGGAGTTTGCACTAGCTACTAATGATTATACTCAAGTGTTCTTAATAAAACCACCATACCCATACTACAATTTGAGTGATACAGAAAAGAAAACCGTTTCTTGGATAGAAAGACGATGTGGTATATTTTGGAGTGAAGGTTATATTGACTATCGTGAATTTAAAAGAATTGTTATCCCAATTTTAACAAATAAAAACATTTTAGTCAAAGGAATGGAAAAAATCAAATGGTTAAAAAGTATTTGTAATAAGTGTAGTGTAATAGACGTTGGTGAACAGGGTTGTCCTAATTTATTGCAATTAAATAAACTTTATTTTAATGACAGAAGTGCTCTAAATTGTTTTTATCATAAAAAGCACTGTGCATTAAGAAATGTTATTTTAGTAAAGAAATGGTTCATTGAGAATAACATGCAAGTATTTAATATGTTTGACAATCGCAATTATGGGTATGTAGAGGATGGTATTGATGAGACTAGTCCACGCAATTCTCATTGTGAAAGAGAATACAAAAGACCAGAAAGCTATGATTGGATTGAAAATTGTTGTGCTTTATAAAAACCTGTGTATGTATCAATTAAGAATTTTAATATTGTATACATTTCTAATTTTAAGTTTTTTATGTCTTAGGATATTTTATTGATTTTTATTAAATTTTTAATTGCAAATAAATGGTTTTTTACTAAAATAAAACAACATAATAATTAAGTTTCCATAATTTATGTAGGCGATGGATCGCAAGGTCTACACGATGTACTGGATGGAGACTTCGGTTCGTAGCTCCTAGTAGTTCAGGTTCCTGGTTCGATGTGGACTGTAGTTCAATTAAACACTGTTGCTTGTTCAAGTTCCGTTGATTGAATGGTCGGATCCAATCACTTTGACTACTTCAGTTCGACTACATTTATTTCAAAAAACTTATCGCTATATATACAGTTATACGATCTTACAACTAGTGTGGTATACACGCCGCAGTTAAAAGGGGCGTGGCCTATTTTATATGTTGTCTGTGTTCATGCTGTCGCGGGCAGGCTCGGCGTCCACAACATCTCTCCCCCCGGCGCAGCTCGCGTAGCCTCTTGTTCCCTTAGCAGGACGGCGAGTTTGCTGGTAGGGCGTCGGAAGGTAACGCTCTTAGTTTTTACGTCGACGACTCGAACGCCGCCATCTGGACCGGGATAGGTGCGCTCAACAATCCCGATTGGCCAGACGTTCCGGGGCAGCGTGTGGTCGACCACAACCACGATGTCGCCGGCTTGCAGTTGTTGTCGGCGGTTAGCTGGCTCCCCCCGTGGTACAAGCGTGGGGAGGTATTCCCGCAGCCAGCGCTTCCAGAAATGGTCAGCGAGCGCTTGGCTTGCTCGCCAAGTTCGTCGGTCAGCTTCATCGCAGGGGCCTGTGGTAGGTAGGCCGATCGATGACCCCAGCAGGAAATGGTTCGGTGTGAGCGCTTCTGGGTCGAGTGCACTCACGCTGACGTAGGTGAGGGGGCGAGCATTGATCGAATGTTCGGCCTCGGTCAGGTGGGTCTGCAGGACCTCCTCAGATAGCACCTTTTCACGTAGCGTTGTGTGCAGAGCGGTCTTCACGGAGCGTACTTGCTGCTCCCTCGCTCCGCCCGGGTCAGGTGGCCGACGCTCGCTTTGCTCTGTTTCCATGTGCGTTGTTCGATGCTGGCATATGTCGTTCAATGCCAGCACACGCGCGGACACCCGTATCAACGTCTCGTGTTTCGAGAAGCGGGTGGGTTCAGGCAGCCATCGGTCGCTGTGTTCATCCCGCTCGCTCGTGTGTGGGATCTCCATATGTTCGTCCTGCTTGTGTAGGACCTCTTGTTTGTCGGCGAACGCTTGGTGTGTAGGCCATTCTTCTTCGGGTTCGCGAAGGAAGCTGGGCCCCTGGAACCAGCGATCGCTAGCGGCTATGGGCGTGCGGCTCAGTCTCGTCGCGTCGTCGGCTACGTTATGTTCGGTAGGCAGCCATCTCCACTCACGTCGGTGAGTTAACTCCGCTATCTCGCCCAGCCGGTGCGCTACAAAGGGCGTGTAGCGCTTCGCGTCGTTGTGCACCCAATGGACTACGGTCGCAGAGTCGGTCCAGTAGGTGGTTTTTGTTACTTGCACGCGATGCTCCTTTTTTATAACGTCCGCGAGGCTCGCGCCGATGACCGCTGCCTGAAGTTCTAGGCGCGGTATGCTATGCGCGCGTCGCGGCGCTACCTTGGCTTTGGCAGCCACCAAAGCAATGGTCACGCTGCCGTCGTGGTGGATGGCCCTCCAAAAGGCCACCGTAGAGAATGCCTGCTCGCTCGCATCGCATAGTATGTGCAGGTCTACGCGCTTGTGTCCCTCTAGCGCGTAGCTACGGCGTAGGCGCAAGCGAGTTATCTCGCTCAGCTGGCGTAGCCATTCTGCGAAATGTTCGGCTTCTTCTGCAGGTATCGGCTCGTCCCATGGCATGTGAAGACGCCACAGGCTCTGCAGGATGATCTTCGCTCGAATGGTGTACTAACTGAGGAGACCAAGCGGGTCATAAATGGACATGACCGCGCTGAGGGCCTCTCTCTTCGTGGGTGCGCGGATCTGCGCGCGCACCTCAGCCGGTACGCGGTGCATTGCGGTGTTGAACCCCAGTTCGTCTCTGTTGGAGTCCCAGCAGAGCCCGAGTATCTTGCTCTCAGGGCTCCCTGCTCCCAACTGAGTGGGCGTAGTCGCTCGTAGCTCTGGCGGTACGTCTCGTAGCACGTTCGTGTTGCTAGCACTCCAACTGCGCAGAGTGAAGCCAGCGGCCGCGTGCACCTCGCGTAGCTCTTGTATGGTGCTACGGGCCTCCTCTTCATTGGCGTAGCTGTCTACTAGATCATCCATATAGTGGCTGTTCGTGATGGCCACTAGAGCGCGTGGGTGAGTCTGTGCATGTGCGTGCGCATTGTGGTTGCGCACGCTGTGCGCCATAAACGGTGAGCTGGCGGCGCCGAAAATCATGCTCGCCATCTTGTAGTGGCGAGGCGGGTTAGTTCGGTCCCGGCCTCGCCATAAGAACTGCTGTGCGGGCTGGTCTTCAGGTCGGATCTTCACTCGTAGAAACATCTCTTGTATGTCGGCGGTGACGGCGATCGGCCGTTCTCTGAATCTGAAGACGATTCCTTGTAGTGATAGTAGAAGGTCCGGGCCCTCCAGCAGCTGGTCGTTCAAGCTCACGCCGTGACATTGGTGAGCTGCGTCAAAAACAAGCCGTTGTTTACCAGGCTTGTTCGGGTTCTGTACTGCGAAGTGCGGGAGGTACCAGCAGATGGGGCTCCGTCGTTCAGTCCCGTCGCATGGCACCGCATAATTCTTAGCCAACAGATTTTCTATTTGCGCGGCGTATTGGTCCGCGAAGTCTGGGTAGGCGTCCATCTTTCGTTCGATGCTTTGTAGACGCCGTAGAGCCGCGCCGTAGTTCGACGGCATGGTGACGTCATCTCGCCGCCAAGGCAAGCCCACTTCGTAGCCGCTGTCTGTTTTCTTTATTGTTTCTTCGAAGATCTTCGTAGCTCGTAGATCTGCGTCGCTCACTCTCGAATGGATAGCGACGCCGAGCGCGTCGATGCGGAAGTGCGCCTCCACAAGCTCGTGTAGGCGCTGGTCGTGCTCGTTCGTACGCTGGTCGGGCGCGTATACGTGCAGCACGCTCTCGTTTTCGTAGATCAGGCTGCGGGGTGCGGTTCCATGCATCACCCAGCCAAGTCGGGTCCTCGACGCGGCCGGTTCATTTGGCCCGCCAAGACGAAGCTCACGGGATACAATGAGCTCCCAGTGGTCGGCGCCTACTAAGATGAGGGGGTGTGCCAGGTCGTAGCACACCTCTGCCTCCATCAAGTCCCGTAGGTGTCGGTGTTGTAGAAGTGAGCTCGGGACGGTCTGCCGATGTAGCTTTAGGTCGCGTACAGTGCGCGCTTTGACTTTGTATAGCGCTGTTTCCTTTGCTCCTCTCAGTGAGAGTGAGACGGTTTGGCTATCTTCCTCTCGCTGCGACATGTTAACGCCATTCAGATGTAGGGGCTGCGTAGGGCCTTCTGCGCCGATCCGTTTTGCCAACTCATGGTCGATGAGTGTGATAGTGGCGCCTTCGTCGAGCAGCGCGTAGGTGTCGACCTCCCCCCGTGGACCAGTGACAACCACGGGGCAGATCTTCAGCATCACGGTCTTCAGGCCGGCAGCATTGGTGGGTGCTACCGACAAGACCGCTGCATTGTGGCTCGACGAATGTTCGGGTTGCGCGGCTGATCGTGCGTTAGGTCGCGCTTCTTCGTGCAGCGTTGAGTGGTGCGGGCGGTGGCATTGGTTAATGCCGCACAGCTTCGCCTTGCATTGGTACCGACGATGTTTCTTGTCGGCGCATCGGAAGCATACGCCTTTCTCTTTGACCAGCTCCCAGCGCTTATCGACGGTCAGTGCCCGGTAGGTTGGGCACTGATGTAGCGCATGGGCTTGGTTGCAGCTCTGGCATCGGTCAGTCTTTGTTTCTTGTTCCGCGCCCTCGTCGGTAGTGTACACGGCATTTCTCTTCTTAGTTGTCGCTGCCTGTCTCGTTTCACGGGCGGCGGAGGTCACTGCGGGCGTATAAGTGTAGCGCAGTGCCATATCCGCCTCTCGCATGAGGAAGCGAGATAGCAAGACGATCTCGGGTTCTACTGATGACTGGTGTTCGTCGGCGTAGTAACACCATTGCGTCTTGATGTGCGGGCTCAGCTTTTCCAGCACCTCTCGTGCCAAAATTGGGTTATAAAGGACCCACGCCGGTCAATGCTCTGAAGCACGCAGACAACGTTCTGAATCTTGACAGCGAAGCTATTGAGATCAGTCGCTGTCGTTCCTGGCTTCGGAAATCTTCTAAGCTCCTCCAGAGCTCGGTCAATGATGAGCTCTGGTCTCCCGAAGCTCTGCTCTAATGTCTTGATGATGACATCAGGATCGGTGGCTGTGTGCAATAATGCAGCCACGGCGTCACGTGCGTCGCCCTTGAGGCAACTTCTCAGCCGCTGTAAGTTCTCGGCTGCTGAGATGTGGTACAGGGCGGTGGAATCCCACATTGCAGCCTTGAAGGGCAACCATCCGTTTGGTGCCCCAGTGAAGACGGGCAGGTCGGAGTTGTAGCGGGCCCGAGGTCTGGCCATTCGTTCAATAGCCTCGGCGAGTTGTTCGATCCCGGATCTGCGGTCAGATCGACCCGGGGTGGCCCGTCGTGAAGGCTCTGATCTTCTTCAATATTCGCGATCTGAACCGCCAATCGCTTCTTCACTAGGTCCGCTTCCATTTCCAACTCCTTTCTCTTCAATTCAGCAAGTTTCTCGGCCGCCTCTAACTCCGCCAGCCGCAGCCTTAGGGTGGAGTTCGCAGTTCGTTGCGAGTGCGCCGGTGACTTGCTTCGTTCGATGTTGCCGGACGGGCCGGCGGTCGTGCCAGCAGCCGTGCCAGCGGCCGGCACAGATGGTGATGCCGGCGGCTCTAGGGATAGCCTTCGAAGGCGCTCTTCGTCCAACCGCTTCCGCTCTTCCAGCTCTGCCAGGTCGCTTTGGCTCCTCGTGACCACCATGTTCGATGGGCGGCAGACGTTCACTGGATAAGCTGTTGGTCGCTTAAGTTCTTCTGGTTCTATCCGGCTCCGATGGGCCAAGATGTAGGCGATGGATCGCAAGGTCTACACGATGTACTGGATGGAGACTTCGGTTCGTAGCTCCTAGTAGTTCAGGTTCCTGGTTCGATGTGGACTGTAGTTCAATTAAACACTGTTGCTTGTTCAAGTTCCGTTGATTGAATGGTCGGATCCAATCACTTTGACTACTTCAGTTCGACTACATTTATTTCAAAAAACTTATCGCTATATATACAGTTATACGATCTTACAACTAGTGCGGTATACACGCCGCAGTTAAAAGGGGCGTGGCCTATTTTATATGTTGTCTGTGTTCATGCTGTCGCGGGCAGGCTCGGCGTCCACAACAATTTATTTAAAAGTAAAACGCACTGTTATAAATATTTTTTACAGTACCATAATACCTATTAGGATCTCACACTTAGTTAATAATCACTTACATTTTCAGACAATTTTTTTGTTATTTTACTAATCACATTTTCAGTCATAGTTAAAACTTCATCTATACATTCCGACACTGTATATTGCACACGAGTAGTTTCACAATTTGCATTAAGTTGTTCATTATATTCGTAAACTTGTATTTTAATTACACGATGTCCTCTTCTTGGGCTCTTGTTGACAACATATGACACAGCACCTTTGATTTTGCGCTTTTTGCGTTTTTCTTCTTGCTTTTGTTCTTTGACAGCATTAGCTGCAGCAATTCGCTGCTCGTTTCTTATCTTTCTTTCGAGGTCATCCCAACCAGTAAGTGGGTCTTGTGCGTGAGGAAACCACATTGGATCAGTTTCTGATCCCATGTTCTGTAGAGGAAGAAATAAAGAAATAAGAACATAAAATATATAAAATAATAATAATAATATTTAAAATACTACTTGATCAGATATAAAATACTTACAAATAATATGCAGTTAAAACTAAATAGTTTAAGTTGTGACAAGCGTCGCCTGCCCCCCCCCCCCCCCCCCGTGGGTTCCCGCCTTGTCGTGGCGGGGGGGCTCTAGTAACCGTGGCTTCGCCCACCACGGTGAAGCTAAGAGGAACCCGGGGCCGCGCTGGCAGGGTGTCGCCGGCTGGCCCCATGGAGGGGCCGCTTCACTGGGCTTTGCTCCTCAAGCCCACGCTGAAGTGGCCACAGTAGGTTGCGGTGCTGTATGGGCGACATCGCAACTGAGGTGGGCCGCGGTGTTGTATGGGCAGCACCGCTGCTGAGGGAAGAGAGGCCGCGGCGGGAGAGAAGTGTCGGTGATAAGGTGCGCCGCTCTTCCTACCTTCCGCGGCCTCGGCGGGGCCGCCACCGTTTGATGGCGGACGCGGTGGGGCCGCAGGGGAAGAGGAGTGCCGGTATAACGGTGCGCCGCTCTCCCTATCCTCTGCGGCCGAAGTGGCTGGCGGTGGGGCCACTGAACTGACCCATCGCAGGGGGACTTCGGGCGTCCAGACACGGGGATTTTGTCTGGCGCCTATTGGCGGGTAGGTTCCCGGGTGGTTGCGGGGCGTCATGTGTACTGGCGTGTCGCAAGGGGGAGTACTCCCCAGAGGCGGGTCCGGTAACGGACAGCCGCGGCGGGTTCGCGGTCGTGTGCGTAAGCGTTCCCGTGTTCCCGTCGTGAGCGGCAGAGGAGGTACACCATGGTACGTTTTAGTGGGTAGTACGGGCAGTTGCCCGGTGAGTCCCACATACCCACTGGGCCTTCCCCGGGCTCAGTGGTATGCATAAACGCATTTCCCCCATGTAAAAAAAAAAAAAAAAAAAAAAAAAAAAAAAAGCGTCGCCTGCCAGTCGCAGAGATTGAATGATTTTTCAGTATAGGAATGTAAATAAAATAAACTATTGAAGTATGTTTCAAGATTTCTTAGGAAGCAGACAGTTCTTTATTTCGTAAATTCAACGAAATTTCAAACTTGTAAGGACTGGTTGGTAGAAGATATACCTAATTGATAATGAAGTATAATGTTTCAAGGTTTCTTATGAAGCAGACAGTTCTTATTTCGTAAATTCATTGAAATTTAAAACTTGTAAGGACTGATTGGTACCTGAACCTTTTTACTAATTGAAAATTTAATTAAAAGATACTGATATGCATGTTAGATATATATTGTATATTGACATATACATTATTACTATATTGGAAAGTTATTTACCTAAATTAAACTTTTATTTGGTATTATAAATAAAAAACAATAATCATAATTATAAAGTATTTTATTTTAAAGGCTTCGTTCATCTAATCCTCAAGATATATTTATTTTACATTTTTTTTATTATTCATAATTTAGATACATTCACATTCTTAAAATAATATTAAACATAACTTATCCAGTTTATTTTAAAGGTATTCATCTTATAATCTACGAGATATATTAATTTTATTTTTCTGTTAGTATTCATAATGTAGATACATTCACATTCTTAAAATTATATTAAACATAACTTATCCAGTTTTAAAACCTAGTATTGATACATGCCCCCAAGCTTTTGTAGCTACTTTATTTTTAGCAATCAAACGTTTATCATCATCGCTAGATAAAGCAATTTTATTAGTACTTCTTGTATATATTTCATGTTTTATTGACTTAAATAAAACATTGACTTTTCGTACAACGTTACCAGTGTATAAGGTATTCTCATAGTCAGACATTTTGAAATCACAAACAACACAACTCTTTACTCCTTTAGCTTTTTTTAAAGTTTTCTGCATAGTTTTAACACAATACAGTTTTGCTCGCAGGCCTAATTCTGTTATTAAATTACCATTCATTTCGTCTTTAAAAAGACCAGGTACTTTTTTATTTTTTAGTGGTAAGTTGAACATATTTTCACTATCAAAATTACTCGTGTCAAAGTAATCTAAAAATATTTCTTTAATGTCTTTATTAAAGTCTTTGGTTTCTATATGATATATAAAACTATCAGTATCAGTATAACACAACTGTAAGCGGTTATCGTAATGAGGTTGCATAACTGAGTAGTAAAAGTCATACATGTGACTTTTAGATAATTCCAAAACTGTAAATAGGTTTATCTAAAACCACACAATCAGGTTTCAACTGAATAGCAACTAAATTTTCAGTAAAAACTGATAAACTGTGAAAATTAGGATTAGCAATTAGCTTGCAAGCACTCAGTTACTTTTTTGTTACATTTTGTTCATCATCCCACTCTTTGACTAACTTCTTATTTACTCTTTTTTCGTTGTTTTCTAACGTTTTACCGAAAATACTGTTGTTGAGTAATTTGAAAAAATCTTGCTCAAAACTAGATGTTGCTTTTTGACGCAAAGTCGTGTTAAGATCGATATATTTTTTGAGAAAAGGTCTTTGTCTGAAAGCAATTACACGGTGTATTTTTTTTAAAACCAAACCATGTTTCATACAAGTTTTTAAATGAACGTAATGTATAACGTAAAAGTATTTATCATGTAAGTTGGGTACGAGTTTTGTATGCTTTCCTCCAGGAGGAACGCATTTTTCAGGACAAAATGGTAAATAATTATGTTTATGATGCAATCCTTCAGGGTAGCATAAGTCGACTTCAAGTATAAATCCACAATCAGCATCATCAGGGATGTTTGTTATATTAAGACTGTCTATTTCAGTTGACTTTAAGAATTTGAAATCAGACATGGGTAGTGATTGGCACATACTAAATCCATATAAATTATTACAATCAATATATGCAATATACGAATCTGATTGCGATGGATCATAATCTTCTAAATACTTGTTGTTACTTTTAGCGTGCCTATGTGAACACATGCAAATGCCTCCTCTAATTCCACTTTGAATCATCCTAAGGATTTCTAAATTATTTATTAACTCTAACTCTACACCTGTTTTCAAAAGCATTGCATCAAAAGAGAGACTCGGTGCGGTAACGTAAAATGCAGGATCCAACTTATAGTGAAATTTGCATGTTTTTCTAAATTTCTCAAATATATCAGTCAATAATAACACGTCGGTCATTAAGTAAATCTGTGAAATGCCCTAAATTTTGTATGTTAAATGATGACCACACTAACTGAGCATGCTTATAATCCTTTTTAGATACATTTTCATTATTAAGCGCACTATAAAATTGTTCCCTAGCTGGAAGGGTTGGTTCTTTGAAACGTTCCCATTTATCCATATACTCGTATGGATAAACTCCTTTCCTCGTAACCAACTTGAACTCATTTTTGTTTGGAAAATGATTGTGCATGTGCGTAAATTCATCACTACTCATAGTGCATGCTAGTTTATGCAAGCTAGTTCCCAAAAATTTGAAAGATTCCACAAAACGAAGTTGAACGAATTCATCGTATCCAACTGGAACGAATTTTGTAAAACAAATATAGTTTTCTTTTGTTTTCGGTACAATTTTAATGGGCCCTGGTGCTTCTCCTAATTGTTTTATAAACAAATGACTGTCATATCCTGATAAATTATGAAAGAAAATTGGTATGAACTTTGGTAGTTTATATTGCAAATTGCACTGCATATGTGCCGCGGAACGATACAACCCGGTAATTCCCGGTAATTCCCGGTGGTCCCGGACTCTGTTACCATAAAGGAAATGTCCACATATATGACAGTTAGTTGCATTTCTAAAGTCTCTTTTGTTTTCTTCTGTTAATATGATCGGCTTCTTTTTATTTAGTACTTTATGTATCTGTAATGAATCGTGATAAATTGATTCTATAAATTTACTAACACAATCAGGACCTCGATACGAAACATATCGATTATAAGTTTCATCAACAGAACAAACTATATGATAACCAAACGCCGCGGGTACGTGTTTTTGTAACGTAGTTGTTGAATTAGATACTTTCGTTTCATCTTCATGTTTTACTAACAATGACTCGAAATCAACATATATAACAAAAGGCATATCTTGTTTGCGTTCATAGTTCTTAAATTTTATTACTGAACCGTCCTCAGGTAAAACAGTAACAACACCTCCACAAGAATGTTTATCTAGTTGATCAGTTGTGTTAAAAAACACTAAACAAGTATCACAATAATATAGTTTGCCGTGATGACTTGTTATTTGACTCCTGACAAGTCGTGATAAATCCTTTATTAGACAATAGTGTGAAGAAGCACCATTTTCAAGAAATAACAAATGTATAGTTTTTTTGTTGTTAGTCACATTACTTGATTTGTACAAAGGACCTACTATACTGCTTTTATTTCCCAAACCATAGATAATAAATTTTATGTTTGGATTATTTGTTTCAAACATTTCTATATCAGCAAAAGTAACAGGAAATTGCATCCCGTCGGTGTTTAGCACAGTATGAAAGTCCGGGTAAGATGACACCCTCTCAGCATGGCTTGACGATGGAAATAAAGCCGCAGTGATACACCACATAAAGCAGTAGTCGTCGTGGTTTTGTATATTTAAACATGCCTTTTTATTTCTTATTTTTTTTGGTAGTGACACATATTTTGAACCACCCAAAGGTTGGTATTTATTTATATTTATTTCTAAATGTGAGTTGTTGAGGAATGTCCAACCACTGTCACGTTCCATAAATTCTTCAATATTTTTTTTTAATTTGCTTTTTGTGTCGGACAAAAGTGTTACAAAATCGTAATTACTGTACAATACAATGTTTTTGGTACCAAATGATTTCATTTCTTGATTATTATTTTTCATCATCATGAACGAAGAAAAAAGTTCAAAATTTACTTTTAAGCATGTGTGCTTTCCAAGTGAATCGTCTAAAAGCGACTTTATTTGTTTACTAATAGAGTTTAGAAATGCTTCCACACAGCCATGTTCAAACTTATCATGTGCTTTTAATCTATATGTTACAATGCATCCCTTAAATGCTGATGATACGATATGTACACCATCTTTATATAGCACACTAGTATCTTTTTGTTTGTGCGCATTACTACGCAAGTGACCTACCCACGACGTACTTCTAACAGATATATCACAAGTCTTACAAAATCTCATTTTTATAACTACCTACTCAGATACCTTGAAGCAGCTGTAATATAACTAAATATTATACTTTTTAGTTGGCACTGCTTATAGACATTTCTGCTTAGCTTTCTTTATACCAACCTAATGTGAATGTACCTATGAATACACCCTAGATCAAATCAAAATTTAAAATCTCATAAAGCAATGTAAAACACAATTAAAAAAATAAAATTGATACTGTTGAGTAATTTAATAAAGTAGAGCACACAACTTAAGTATAATGAAATAATAATAATAATAATAATGCCTTATTAAAAATATAATGTTATTTCATCAGTTAACATTTTTTTATTTATAAGTCTGACTACGAATAAGAAAAAAAACCTCTCTATTATTAAGGAAAAATAATAAAGTACAACATAAATCAAATGTGTTAAGAACAATTAATTTTCCTCCGTTAAAATTATCAAAAAAAGTAACTACTTTTAAACTTTACACACAGGTCTGACGAAAGCTACATCTTAAAATGATAGCAAAATTTATTTATCTTGCTCGTTCCTGTAAAATACACTATCTTCAAAGCTTTCGTAAGCTTGGTTCACTATCTTCAAAGCGTTCGTAAGCTTGGTTTAAAAAGTTTTGTATAGTTAACCATTCAGGGCTTAACACGTCCGTCTGGAGTTTTACATATGATAATGCTTTTTTATATCGTTCTTGAGGTTTAGAAGACAACCAGTCCGACGTATTGTATACTTTGCAATCGATAAAGAAATTACCACCTAGCGAAGTGGTACGTCTGACTTGTCCCGTTGAAACGCGGGATGTGAAGCTGGATGTCGTTGCTGTTGCTTGCCCTGTTGAAATATTCTGTTCTTCGGCTTTGAGAATACTAAACAAGTCCACGTCTTTAAGTTTGCGCTTCTTTCTGTAACAATAAACACAGACAGTATAAATATAGGTAAGCCTTAGTAATATGAACATTGGCGACTGTACGCATATACAGTGAATACACAAAAGTTTTTTTTTGTAAGAAAGTCTTTATATTACAATACAGTATACCTTTCAGTATACCTTAAGAGCGATGGTGGCCTAACGGTTCTATAGTGCAATTTAGAATCCGACGATACTGGGTTCGATCCTAGGCTCCACACCAAATGACTTTTCTGAGTTATGTGCGGCTTTCCATCGCTCCGTGCTTCGGAGGACACGTTAAGCTGTCGGTACCGGCTGTTATTGATTCATAGCAGTCGTTAAGCCATATCAGAGACCTTCGGGCGGCTTGACAAACTCTGATACTAGAGGCTAGCACTACCTCATACGACAAACAAACATAATATAAGTATAATAACATAATATAAGTAAGTAAGAAGTATAAGTGTCTAACATAAGAACGAAATAGTAATTACGATAAATCTACAGTAGTATTATAATGAGAAAAGATTTGTTTGTATGTTTGTTAGTAATAGATAAACTCAAAAAAAGATATAAAATAGATTTTATAAATTATCATAGAGTGACATGACATCGAGAAAAATGCAAAATATATCCATCAAATTTGTCATCAAAAAAATAAATAAAATAAAAATTGTTGTGGTGAAATGCAGGTGAAACCGCGGGAGCAGCTAGAGTGTAATATAATTGAAAATAAATTATCACTTACTTATATGAGTCTAGCGAAATGACTTTTATAAGTTATGTGCGGCTTTCCATCACTCCCTGCATTGGAGAGCATGTTAAGCAGCTACTGGTACCACCAAGCGATGGTATCCTAATGGTTTAATAGTGCAGCTTAGAATCCGACGATACTGGGTTCGATCCTAGGCTCCACACCAAAATGACTTTTATAAGTTATGTGCGGCTTTCCATTACTCCCTGCATTGGAGGGCATGTTAAGCAGTCGGTCTCGGCTGTTATTGATTAATAGCAGTCGTTAAGCCATGTCAGAGGCCTCAGGCAGCCTGACAAACTCTGACATCAGAGGCCAGCACTACCTCATACGACAAACAAACAAACGAAGCTACTATGAGAAAAAAATATAAAGATTTATAAAAAAAACATAAATACTTACTTACATATTGTTTTCGATTGAACTACGTCACTTCACTGCAGAGAATAATCACTAATAATGAGGTTATCGAAAAAAACGAGGCTTTTAAAGCAAATAAGCTGTATCGTCTGCAATAATACTTAATTAATATAATTTACTCTATATTAAAGGAATTATGACACAAAATAGCTTTGATTTCTTATGCACTTCTTACGTTTATAAACGGTCGAGGCGGCGCCTTTGACAAAATACCGACAAAGGACTATATGACTAAAACATAAATGTTGCAGTAAAACATGATCATACAGGTTTAGACCTGAATAAGTAGCTATGCCCGCGTAATATAGAGAAACAATTCACATCAATTACCTAACCCCAAACGAGGATACCCTTTGCTATGGGTACTAGATAACGTATACACATACATAAATATTAATATTACATTCATGACTCGGAAAACATTTCAGATCATCACACAAATGATTAAAATTTAAAGGATTCAACCCGGCGACCGTTCGATTGGCGTCATATTCAGAGTCACTAACCACCAAGTGTCATAGGCAATTTTTATTATATATTTTTACAAGACAAAGGAAGGGTTGTGTTAAAACTAAAAACTTGGTTCGATTTTGACAAGCGAAGTATCAATCGATTTGTCTTCATCGCAAGAGTGATATAAGCTATTTCTTACCCGACCATAGTCGGGTTTTAGTTTTTTGAACTTATGTCTTGTACCTACGCGTTAGTTATATTTTATTAACACTTGTTTAATTTATATAGGTAAGTATAGTAAATACTAAAATAACATTTTTTTCTAATTGACTACAACATCGCATCTACTATTATTTATTCTGTATTTAACATTGCTGAATTGCATATATTTCAGTGTCAACCTGCATATCAACTGATTACTCAACATTTATGGTAAAATCCAGATGTATTAAACCTGTGGATAAAATCTTCATAATAGTAAGTTCTCTAAGATTTTTGAAAAACTATTTAGTATTGTGAAATATTGATTATAACGCCTCATAAACAACTACTTACTTCTACTACTTACTATTATACCAATACACGTTTCTGTTTTTATTATTATTTTGTAAATACGCTCTTTACATCACTTTTTTTACACATTCATTTTTTTTGTGTGTCACTTTATTAGTTACATGATTATATACATACATTTATGTAATACCACCTTTATAAGTACAAATTAAATGTCTCAAAATCATCAAAACTACAAAAAAATAAACATTACACTACGGATAAAAAATGTTACGAACCTCTATCTACACTGGTTCGTACAGTCAGACAAAAAAACATGTTTCTATAATGATTATAATAATATAAGGTAAAAGAAAAAAAAGAATACAAACTTATTTTTTATTTTACATTTTATCAAAGTATCAATACATATCATTGATATCATGAGTTTTGTATACCTAACATGTTCTATTAAATTATAATCCATGTTTACATCATGGATTCAAATAAGTTTAAAACAAAATAGTTTTACCGACGCAATAAGTTTTTTGTTTACAATATACAATGGATTTCATTTATAACAACCTCGGTTGAACGAGTTTTTTGGTTATAGCGATGTAATACTTAAGTCCTGTGAATTTAATGTATACTTAAAGGGAAATAATTAAAACTTTAGAGGGAAAATAGTTTGGCTATAGCGACTTCAAACGTAACAACAATTTTGGTTCAAGTTTTTTTTATCATCATCATCATCATCAGCCCGTGTCAGTCCACTGCTGGACATAGGCCTCTCCCAAAGCACACCACTATGGCCGATGTTCGGCTCTTCTCTTCCAACTGCTCACTTTGCATATATCGTCGTTCCACCTAGCCGGATTGCACATTACAAAGACTTTAGTATGCATACTTTTGTTGTCAACTGTACTTAGCGCTAAATTTGCTTACATCAAATTCGTATTGCGTCTCAATTGACTGTGAGAAAATTTTGTGAGTGTACCTATGTGTGTGTGAAAAAAATAATTTTATGTGAATATTTATGGTAAGTTATAATTATAGTTAATTGTACCTATCGTGTATTTGGTTTAGATAACAACTAAAGCTTTCAAGGAAATTGTTAAAAATTGTTTCAATGTAATTTTATAATTATTCACACAAAAACTTTGAGATATATTTCATTTTAAATTATAAATCAAAATAGTTTAAAAAGCGTTATACTAGTTAAATTATACCCAAAAAATGACTTTTTATTCATCTATTTCAGGAACACTTAAATTCAATAAAAGTAATTGCATAAAAGTTTTTTTTTTATATCAGTTAATCATGGTCTAATTTTAAAATTCTTTTGAGCCAAACGATTATAGCTAACATAAAATTTTAGATATAAATTAATGTTTACATATGAAAATTAAGGAATGAAGGTCACGTACGTCAAGGATATGAATCAATCTGGTTTAAATTAAATAATTTTATTTAGATATCATTCGATGCAATAATCATGGAAAACTTGAATATAAATCTATGAATTTTTGAACCGTACTTGGTCATGGTTATTAATTGAATTTGAAAATATATTTTTTATTTTAAGTAATTCGTGAAAAACTTGATCGAAACTAATATCAAATATAAAATACTCAGTTTTTGAGCCACTCTGGTCGCGAATTATTAATATAAAATATATTTTTTTATTTGAAGTTATTCATGAAAGACTTGAACGAAACTAATATCAAATATAAAATTCTGTCTTTGAGCCATCTGGTCATGAATACGAAATTAATTTAAATTATATTTTTTTATTTTAATTTATTCATGAAAGACTTAAGTCACGAAACTAATATCAAAATAAACCCTAAGTCTTTGAGCCTAACTGGTCATGGAATATTAATTGAGATTAAAAGATATTTTTTATTTTAAGTAATCCATGAAAAATTCGAACCAAACTGGTATAGAAAATAAGTTTTTGAACCAAACTGGTCATGATTATTTTATTAGTATCAACTCATTATATGTTAAATCTGAATCAGAATAAAATAGATCTTTAAATCGCAAAAAATACGAGCCAATCTAGCGATTATTAGTATCAAACTAGATTCTTTACTTTATGTTAGTAAATCTGAATCAAAAGAATAAAGATCGTAGACGTTGATGTGAGTTATTATTATTATTATAAACTCATAGCGAGTAAATAGTCTGCACTTATTTGAAATGATTTTATGTTCTCCAAAGAAGATCATTTCATCGCATGCGAGTCTAAATCTACAAGTCTCAAATGTAAGTACTTACCTAAATTAAATATAATAATTATTTTGCTTAGACATATCGAGATCGATCGTTTAGAGATCGCTTTTAGCGATAAGACCGCCCATTGTGCCTATTTTTAAAACAAATTCTTCTATATGTGTTCCTTATTTCTGGTGTAATAAAGTGTTATTATTATTATTATTATCGATCGAAACAAACCTTACACTCATTAACTTCGCAAACGCATCGTCTCTCACGTTACGTTAGCCAACGTTTTAAACGATTGAATGTACAGCGGTAATTTAGGCCTTACGTTCGCTTCGCTCACTGCAGGACGTTCGCTTACGCTCACTCCTGGGAGTAGAATATTATCCTACTGAGCTCAAAACCAATCCAAAGGAGTTCCTTTAAGAATATCGTATATGTGATTGTATAGTTCAGTATGTGAAATATTTCGAGCAACTGCGAATTCCTCTACTTTTTCAAGAAAATCTTTTGGACAACTATCCCCCTTGTAAATAAACCGTTTAATTTCGTGACTTGATCTGTTGATCGAAATATTTTGTAGCTTTTAAAGGTAGTGGTAATTGAGTTTGTTGTTCTGGAAAATGATCGTGTGTATTTTCTATAGAAGAGTAGCTAGGATTTTCTAATGTTTCGAAACGTTTTTGTAAATCGAAGAAACTTTCTGAAACATTTTTAAATGTTTCTAGTTGTACTTTCGTAAGTTCGGTGGTAATATCCATGTTATTTAATCTATTTTTAACATGCTGAATATAGGACGCATTCTTCTCCTTTCGTACCGGGTAAGCTATTAAACGTGCAGAAATAACGGTTAAACATTTTTGTATTTCAGCTATATCCTGTTCAAATGTATACGGACTCTGAAAATCTTGTGTATTCGAGCTGTCAAGTAAGGTCGATAACCTTGAACGTAAATTTTCTGCAGTATCTGTTGTATGAACTTCAGCATTTCTACATTTTAATTCATAGATCAATTCTGGTTTATTTAGATGCGCAGGGTCCATTTTTATTTAATATGAGACCAGCAAATAAAACTATGTGTTTACTTTGTAGGTAACGTTACGTTAAGTGCGATAGTAACGCTTTAAAAATATATAAAAAAATAGCGTTAATGTAACTACGCGTTAACGCGTCACGCATAATCACGCGTCAACAAGGCAGAACAAGGCAGGTCAATAGTGAAATTCGGAACAAAGTACGTACTAATAAAAATGTCTTACTTACATGAATGACTGGAATGCAATTATAAAATACATTTTAGTATAAAAAACTGTTCTGGGTTTGCCAAATAATTCAATCCAAATTTAAATCAAGATGGCCTAGTAACAAATTAAAACACATGTAGGTATTTTGAAGACTCGGAGGAATCAGTGGGCCCGTTCACATAAACGTTGGAGGACGCACGGATCACCCGCGCGTACACTCGAAATCGTTCACGACGTCGTCCGGGCGTTCGCCTGGGTCATCCGAAAAATAGTAGTGGAGGGGAGGAATAGTATGAAACTGACACTTGACAGTTGTCAGTTGTATGTGGACGTCCAAATTCGTTCACTATCTCCGGATGATCGAGCGATAATCGCACGGATGATTCGAGCGTGTAAGTGAACACAGCCATTAACTTGTAGGCAGGTTGAGCAGGGCTGGGTACGGGACGTTGAGGGCGCCAGTGTCACGAGGCGGTCCCAGGGTTTGGGTTGCTCCCACTAGCCCAGGACACAAACCTCAGTGACACAGAATTACAGGAACAGGAGGAGATGATCAGACTTTTGTACTTTGACGATGCGGATTAAAATAACCTCTTATGTAGGTATTATCGTTTATATATTTACAAGTGTAATTCAACTGGTTATAAACTTATTTATGTATTTTATATCATATTTCCCTTTTACTCCAAAAATCAATGTAAAAAAACGTGTACGTTGGTACAAGTTGGCTCAACGGTGATGTTTACGAAGGAACGAGCGGTGATGTCAGACAGGGCGAGGCAGGAGCAGCTGGAGGAAGCAGAGATGGAGCTTCAACATGGGCAGGCTTAGTCCTGTCGATGCTGTCTTCCTGTGTCGACCTGAAATGTACAAAGTTATTGTTTTAAGAGTGCGCTTTACAATCCTGAAAGGTCCTAATTATGGAGGCTGGTGTGAACGTAATAATTTGTCGTCTAGTAGGAAGGCATGTGTAGTGGTAGCCATGTCTTTGAAGGCAAACGACGCCGGCTGCACATGTCGCGAAGCTGGTACTGGTCTAATATTAGCCATTCTTCGACGAAGTTGGATGACAAAATCTTTAGGATCATCAGCTAGAGAGATAGGAGAGGGAACAATCATCTCGCCTGGTAGTCGTAGTGGCTCGCCATACACGAGCTCAGCCGATAAACAACCTAGATCCTCCTTAAATGCGCTACGAATACCTAAAAGTACTAGGGGTAACGCTTTAGTCCAGGAACTGTCGTGACACATTAATGAACATTTTAATTGCCTGTGAAATCGTTCTACCATTCCATTTGCCTAGGGATGATAATAATAACATGAGTGGCTGAAGCCCACTGTGTAATTTTAAAGTACAGAATGTGTGAATTATACTTTTAGGTACCTTGTAGCTTTTGCACGCAACTTTGCCCGAGTGGCACAGTGTGCAAATTGTAGGTACAATATTGTCGATGACAACAACATAGGCAAATAATCGTATAGCTTTTGTAAAGGAACAATTTGGATTACGGACGGGATTCAAATCCACATAATCCGTTTTTTTTCTCTTATAGCAGGTGTCACTGGTAAAAATGCTTCCATCCACTTGGCTCCCCAACACCCCTGGGTGATTCATTTGGATTTTTGTCCACACGGATCCCCTGGCCAAGAAGAACCACGGTAGGTTCCCTTTGGGGATTTATTTGGACTCGGACATAATTATACAATATGTCTGGGCACAAAACTCGGAGACAGAAACAAACAGTGTTAACAGTAACAAGTAAGTAAGTGTAACAGTAGTTTAATAACAGTGTAAGCAGTGTGTTAAACACTTAATTTTATCTATGAAAAAAATAAAAGAGGGGTGTGCACACTCACCCCCTATTAAAGGCAGTAATTTTATTTTGACATTTTTTGTTTGTGTGTATTATTATTATTATATATATTTTCAAGTGTAAAAGTTATTTGATTGTTTTTAATAATTCATATCTACGGAATAATTACATCCATGACTCGGAAATAAACATTTCTGCTCATCACACAAATGATTGCACCTTGCAGGATTCGAACCCGCGACCGTTCGATTTCGTACCTAGGATCTCTAGCCACGAGACCAACCGGTCGTCAATAAGTAATCCTTTTTAAATTTATAATAATCTTCTTTTAAAGCTATTTACACATCATGCCAAAAAATATGTTACTATGAAAATTTGTGCAAAACAATAAGGTTTTTGTTTCAGATTTTATACTCTACTGCAAAAACTGAACCGTGGACACTAAATTATTTTGTGCTTAGCTGGCAGCTTATAATCAGTTCTACCTTCCAACATCCATTTAATATTTTCAGACTGTTAGTTTAGGAGCTATTGTTATTTTAACATTACGTCACAAACGTTGTTCGCGATAGTCACTAACAATGATAACAGTTATTTTAACATTACGTCACAAACGTTGTTCGCGATAGTCACTAACAATGATAACAGTTATTTTAACATTACGTCACAAACGTTGTTCGCGATAGTCACTAACAATGATAACAGTTATTTTAACATTACGTCACAAACGTTGTTCGCGATAGTCACTAACAATGATAACAGTTAATCCAATGCTCGCTTATAAAACACCCACTTTAAGCAATGAAAATATGTTTTCAAAGGTAGAAATATAAAAACGGGGGTACAGAGTTGGACCTGTTACAGTTTTATTACGAGAGTAAGCATAGATAATCTGTGTGCTATTCCGGGTTCTAAAATACCATACCAACATAATATGATCAAAATTCCTTCAGCCGTCAAAAATATTTTTATCAATTGCTCGGCTTCAACTCATCTCATTGAGATACAAAGTATTCCAGTTTTTAAGTCAAACCCAACAACTATCCAACAGTAAAAACTGCATCGCAATCGGTCCAGTTTTTTTACGTGATGCACGAACAAACAAACATACACACACAGACATGGTTTAAAAAAATGCTATTATCTTGTTCAGTAGAGCATTTTTTAAATTTTCTTCTTTGTACAGACTTTGTACTTTAAGTACCTCCTCAATTGTAATACAGGGTAGTTTCTACTTTTAATACTTAAGTACATAAATAATAACAATAATAAGGTCACAATATTTTTATTACAATGTATAATTGGAGGTGCGCGGTCCCTTTCAACCGAGAGTAGGTGGGCAACTGGTTTCTATGAGTTGTCCAGACTTATTGATTTCATAAGTATAGCAATCATGAGTGACCGGGATAAACATATTTCTGAAGTCATCTACATCTAAATAATCTGTCGAAAACGCTTGAGACCTCCCTAACTCTTGGAGATCGATGTAATCCAGAGAAAGAGGCCTTGAGATCCACTTCTGAGAAAAGCTAAGCATATTTTTTTTACGATTCTGTCGATACATAGTAAAATATTTGCGGACAGCAAAAGCATTTGGGAAGGTCTTTCCGTTCAGCCTTTCAACAGGCATCACGGTATCGGGCATATTATTCGTAGTTCTTAAATGGTGGTATTTTTTAAGATTTGCCATACATCTGAAGTGTCCGTTCATCCTGCCCAAAAGTCTTCGGCACACTTTTCTATGAGAGACCGGCGACTCTTTATTCGCAGCTAGCAGGAGCCTGCCAAGGTAGGTACTCGTATCGTGATTAGGTACTCTGAACTGGGCGCCGCTTCCGTCTACATCGTTGGACTCGTCAATTACGTCGTAATCATCATAATTTGTCATAAATATGTCTTCATCTGGCCATTGGACATCATAAACGGTTATTTTTGCTGATGCAAGTCCTTTAACTGTAATGATGAAATTTTAGAATTTTACGAGACTTCGGGGTGCTTACCTTACTAATACGTAAAGAAAAATTGTATTCTCCTAACATCCTATGATATCTATACCAGGCGAGAGAGTGGCCAGGTATCGTATACTCAGAAAACTATTCAAACTAGTGTATTATGAAGGCTTTAATTTAACTTATAATGTTTGTATATATGTATGTATGTATGTCTCTTAAGGTCAAATCTTGCAAGCTGAATTAGAACCACTTCCTCTTTTTTTACAGGTTGGTTCAGTTCCGATGACTAAGCATATTAATAGTGAGCTTGAACTGAATTGACATCCAGGATAAGCTCCAGATAAAGGAACTCCTCAACGTTCAACAGCACAGACACGAAATTTTATGTACGCATTTATTATGATAGCCGGTTTTAATTTTGCTCTGGCATGGTAGCTGGATTCAGGATTGGGTCCTGACTAGGGAACTCCTCAAAGGTTAACAGACACGAAATGTTGTATACGCATTAAATTGTGATAGCCCGTTCTAAGTTTCACCATGACATGGCTACTGAATGAAGCTTTTAATGAAATGTTTTTTAATTAACTGATTTTCTTCATGCAGGTTTTTTAGTTGGAAATAAAAAACAAGTGGAAAATAGATATAATGTGACCAAAGTGATCTACGAGTATTCTCTGACACAGTTGGTAAATACAGACCCACGAACCTGTCCCGGGTACGTTATAGCCTAACAATAAGGGATTCAAAGCGTTTGGTGCCAACAGGAAGGGTGGGACTGGGAACTAATTGGAGTGTTCAATTTTTAAGTCGCTTTAAATAACAAGTGGTCCTGACTGATTAACTGACTGATCTATCCTTAAATTAAGCTTAAATTCCTGAAGGTAAAAACTAATCAAAAAGGATTTTTCAAAATCTACTACGAGTATCGTTCATTGAAGAAAGGATTCACGAAAATCAGCCCGTAAAGGGGTGAAAATTGAATTGAATAGTCCAAGACGCATGTAGTGTAACTCGTGACTTATGGCAGATACTTACTGGATATGAAACACAAGAAACACCAAGCAAAACTTATATAATTCGCCATTGTTTCTTCTAGCATATCTCAGCTCAAAACGCAAATAAAAGTAATTGAATAAAAATAAATGGAAACAGTAATTCAGTAATGGACTACGAATGAAACATAAAAAAACATAATATAAGTAGTTAATTGCATTGTAAGTAATTTAATTCTACATAATATTATGAAACACTAGGTTTTGTGGGTTGGTTTGTCCGAGACAATCGATTTCAGGGTTTCTTCGTCATTCTTAGTGCTAAAAATACTTGCGAGATATAAAAGTGCGAGTTGAACTCCCGCACCGAGGGTTCCGTACAAACTTGCGAGATATAAAAGTGCGAGTTGAACTCCCGCACCGAGGGTTCCGTACAAACTTGCGAGATATAAAAGTGCGAGTTGAACTCCCGCACCGAGGGTTCCGTACAAAAATACTTGCGAGATATAAAAGTGCGAGTTGAACTCCCGCACCGAGGGTTCCGTACAAACTTGCGAGATATAAAAGTGCGAGTTGAACTCCCGCACCGAGGGTTCCGTACAAACTTGCGAGATATAAAAGTGCGAGTTGAACTCCCGCACCGAGGGTTCCGTACAAACTTGCGAGATATAAAAGTGCGAGTTGAACTCCCGCACCGAGGGTTCCGTACAAAAATACTTGCGAGATATAAAAGTGCGAGTTGAACTCCCGCACCGAGGGTTCCGTACAAACTTGCGAGATATAAAAGTGCGAGTTGAACTCCCGCACCGAGGGTTCCGTACAAACTTGCGAGATATAAAAGTGCGAGTTGAACTCCCGCACCGAGGGTTCCGTACAAACTTGCGAGATATAAAAGTGCGAGTTGAACTCCCGCACCGAGGGTTCCGTACAAACTAGTAGTATACTTGCAATACAGCAATAAGTTTTTTTTTATATATCGTTGACAAATTTATGGTTTACAGATTTTTCGCTTTATTTGTGCTATAAGACATTGCTTCTTGGCAAATTTCATGATTCTGGGTCAACGGGACGTATCTTATAGGTTTTGATTCCATTGCGAGTGTAAAATTATGCCACGCTGCGACTCAACAAGTAAGTACCACTCCCCGCCCAAGAAGATGTGCACCGTCTGCGGCAAGCTGTTCCACTCGCCGAGCAACCTCTACGTACAGATGCGCGTGAGTACGAACACAGAACAAGTCCAACCTGCGCGACCACACGAACATGCAACACGGGTGCACAACAGGCTGAAAAACAAAAACTTTTTTATATGCTTTATATTAGCTTCACTTGTATGTTTGTATGTTTGTAACCGACTCCTTTGGACGCTATTTTGACCCACTTTAAACGGTCAGATTTCATTCAAATTTTGCTCACCTGTCAAAGACCGATAACAATGCAATAATACGAAAAAAAAAAAACTAAATAGTAGAAAATAAATAATAGTTTAAAAAAACTAAAAAACACGCTTTATATAGAAAAACAAACTAAAAAATAGGAAATAAATTTTAATAGTGTAAATAAGAAAAAAATGTTTTATTTAAAAAAAAGCGTGGGGTGCTTCTCGTATCTGTCAATGAAATATTTATAACTATTGACCCATGCACCCCACGTTTTTTTTGAAATAAATCTTTTTTTTCTTATTTACACTATTAATATTTATTTTCTATTTTTTAGTTTGGTTTTCTATATAAAGCGTGATTTTTAGTTTTTTTAAACTATTATTTATTTTTTAGGGTTCCGTTCCTGAAAAGGAAATAAAGACACCTTATAGGATCACTTCGTTGTCAGTATGACTCAAGTACAAAACCAGCAGTCTAGGCACTATCCAACTGCACAGGGATGTGAGACAAGGGGATGTTATATCCCCGAAACTGTTCACTAATGCCCTGGAAGACATTTTTAAGACGCAGGATTGGAAAGGAAGGGTCATTTAATGGCGGAGTCGCTGCAAGACTTAAGACCTAGATTATGCTTCTCGACGTAATTCGGTCTTGGAATGAACGTAGACAAGATTAAGATCATGTTTAACGATCTTGTTGACCCGGACCCGATTGCAGTCAACCTACCTCTAGAACTTGTCCAACAATATTTTTACTTGGGCGAATATTGCAATTAGGAAAGAACAACTTTGAGAAGGAAGCCAACAGAAGAATTCAGCTGGGCAGCATTCGGCAAGCTTTGTCAAGTCTTCTCATCATCCATACCACAGTGCCTTAAGAAAAAAGTATTCAATCAGTGCGACCTACCATGACCATACCTACCAGTCATGATCTACGGAGCCGAAACATGGACACTCACGGTCAAACTAGTCCACAAATTCAAGGTCGCTCAGCGATCTATGGAGAGAGCTGTGCTTGGAGTTTCTCTGAAGGACAATATTCCTAGTAATTAAGATATCCGACGAAGAAACAAGGTAACCGACATAGCTCTAAGGAGAAGAAGAAGATAAGAAGTGGCAGTGGGCTGGTCACATTTCTCGAAGAACCGATAACCATCGGGGCAGACGAGTGCTCGAGTGGAGACCACGTTTAGGCAAACATAGTGTAGGACGCCCTGTGGCCAGGTGGAGTGACGACCTGCGAAAAGCTGCTGGAAGAAAGTGTATGAGGAGAACTGAAGGCCGAGCTCAGTGGAGTGCATTAGGAGAGGCCTGCGTCCAGCAGTGGACAGATATAGGCTGATGATGATGATGATAATGATGATGATGATAGCACAAGTAATCAGAATAATCAATTTATTGGTAACAATTATTACAGGTTAATATTGTAAATTAAAAGTAAACTTAAATAAGTAAAAGAAATATCAAATTATAATAATAACAATATTTTTTCAATAATAATAACAATAATAACATTGAATTATCGATATACCGGGATAAATTCCCTTACATCGTAGAACCACGGGTAGAACGCCTCAATCAGCCATGCTTTAATTTTGGTTTTAGAGGATGCCAAGCTAGGCGCATCTTTGGCCTGATCCGGTAGGCGGTTGTAAATAGACGGTGAGCGGACCTGAGCGAGTCTAGAAGATTTAGTAAGCGTATGAGTGACCGACGCAAGCTTGCCCGCAACACGTGTGTTGTGGTCGTGAGTTTGGTTCTTGGTTCTCTCCGCGCGTCCGAAATGTTGCGAGGTTTTGTCTCACATACATTGCAACTTGCATGATTGTTATCGAGGGCAGCGTGAGAATCCGTAATGATGTAAAGTACGGCTTCACCGACGTCACCCGCGACACCCTCACAATCACCCTCACAGCACGCTTCTGCATACGGAAGGCGCGTCCCCTGTCGGCGGCGCACCCCCACAACTCCGCTCCATACTGGAAAAGGGTAGTCTGTCGCAAAGTAGCAAGTGAGTACGATGTCAGGAGATACCACAGGAGACAACCTACCCAACGCATAGCACGCGCTGCCCAATTTAGCACACAGTTTGTCGATGTGATTTATCCAAGTTAAACTTCGGTCTATTTGAAAATTCAGAAACGCGATTGACTGTACTTGCTCAATGGGTGTCGCGCCGATCGATACAGAGAGGTCTCGGACCCTGAGCACCTAAGATGGAAAAATAGATGAAGTGGGTTTTTTAAGATTAAGGTCGAGTCCGTTCCACCCAAACCACTGCGCCACCTGCTCGGCAGCTACACACAGCAGCTGCTCCAAGTGAATCAGTGACTGGCCACAAACGACCATGGCCACGTCATCCGCGTATATGTAAACTGCACCTGCCGTTACGTGCTCTGGTAGGTCGTTGAGCAACAGTGTGAAGAGGATATATTCGACACTGACAATCCCTGCGGCACACCTATTACCGTGCCCAATGAGTCCGACTTCGTTTCGCCCCTATCAGCAACCACTATCTGAAATCGGTTCCGCAAGAGGTCTGTCAGCAGTGAGTGGATCTGACCGTTGATGCCGTAGTGCCGTAGTGCCTAAGCTTGGTAGAGAAGACGCTGTGGTCAGCGACATCAAATGCTTTGATAGGTCGCAGCAAAGGACCGCAACTTGTCGTTTCTGTTCACAAGCTTCTAGCACGCGGTGAATGACCTCACGTGCAAGCGAAGTAGTTGATCGCGCTGCACGGTACGCATATTGGCGCTCGGAAAGTGCACCCGTCATCGTCAGGTACTCGGTGAGTCAAGTGCTTATTCCGTTTCCGTCGAGGACATTAGCAATGGCAGGGATTATGGACACAGGTCGATAACCGTCTATGTCCTCACGCTTACCTTTTTCCTGAAACAGAATTGTAAACTTACTGACTTTAAGGAAACATCTCGATCACATCAATTTACAAACATAAAAAACCTCATCAAAATCGGTCTATTTGTTTGGGAGCTACGATCATCACCTTCATTGCCCCCCCTCCCGTCCTTCCCCCATTATAGCTAAGAACCATCTCGATTACCTCAGCTTTCAAATATAAAAACCGCAGCTAAATCGGTCCATTCTTTCAAAAGCTATGATTCGCACCGCCCCCTCCCCCTTACTACCCCCCTTTATAGCTATGAACTATCTCGTTTAAGCTAGCTTTCAAACATAAAAAACCATAGCTAAATCGGTCCATTTGTTTGGAAGCTACGATTTTCAACACCCTTTTCTCTGTTCCCCCTTCCCCCCTCCCCCTCTCCATATATCTAAGAACCATCTCGATCATATCAGCTTTCGAACAGAAAAAACCGCATCAAAATCGGTCCATTAGTTTACGATTCAGCCAAATTGGCATTGGAATAGGAATGATAAAATTGTGGCTCTTAGCAAAAGCTCACTTGAAAAAGTGTGCATTTTGGTTATTGTAAAGTGTCTGTTTTAACGTTGATAATAGGAATTTCAATTTTAATTATAAATCAAATAAATCAATCTACATATCATGGAAAATATAAATGTGAAATATATATGTGAATTTTACTGTTTTTTATTATTTATGTAGGTATTGCTTATATGTAATTCATGTAAATAGGTACAGTTAATAAATGTTGAATGTCTGATGGTAAATAATATTATAATTTGGATAAAATGATAGTAAGTAGATACGAGTGGGCGTAGCCACATAAGTAGGTATGTACTCGTATATACTTCTATTACAACATTGTAGGTGCATATATTACAAAAGTTTTATAAAAGACTATAGGAAAACCCCCCAATGATAATTACGAGCAACCGCTTGTGGCGTTTATGGGGGAGGCCAATCTTCAGCTGTAGACTTTTGTTCGTAGATGATGTGATTTGATGATGATGATGATGATGCGTGTGAAGTAGAGGGTCACAGTAAGAAGATGTGTAGGGATCTAGTTAATAATAGTTCAGAGGATCGTATTTTCAAAATTTATTTCAGTTTTAAGCTTTAACTATCCGTACATACTCGTACATAACTTTTCGTATAAATCAAACCGCCCATTATTCTTTTCGATACCATCGACTGACTCATTCTGACATGTTATTTTCACTTTTTTATTTTTTGTACCTGGCCAGCAGCCAAAATAGATAGTTTTTCAAAAGAGGCGTTATTAAATAAATATTCAAACTCATTAAAATTAATAAAATATATGAAACCTTACACTCAACCATCCTGATAACGTGTATGACCACAAACACGCTTCTTTGAAAACCTTACACTTGGTCGGATGAGCCATCTCTGATAAATATTACAAGAGAACATGATATTCAATTAAACATTTAATGTGGGCAATATTATTCCAATATTATCATCTATTTACAATCTGTATGAAACAATTAACAGCAATCGTTATTCTTAAACCCATCCATTCTTAAGAATAACTATTGACTCTTTACGATCTTTACATAATTATCAATTAAAATTAACATAAGCAATATTATTATAAAACCCATTCTTTCTTAAAAGTAAAGTTTAACCTTGAACCCATCACAATTCCCGAGTATCTCTAATTAAATGAACTTATACATTGCATAAATCACATATAATTATTATTATTAAACCCATCCACTCTCGAGAGTAGGTACATAAACTAATTATTACTAGGTACAACAAATTTAAGTAGCGAACCCATCCATTCTCCATCCTCTCGCTCTTGACCTGAAACAATACAAAAATCTTAAGTAGCAAAACAAATATAATAATCAAATAAACTAAAAGTATCATTATCAAAATCTCTTTTACTAAATTTAATGTATCAGTTCACTGATATTTTTATCATCCGTAGTTTCAGCATCATTATCAATTTCTAATTCATTATTTTCAGCATCACTGTCAAGGTCTAAAGATGCTATATGTATCCACGATTTTATTCGGTCTGAGACAACAGTAGTTTAAAGCTTATTTTTCATCCTCTCAGATCCTAGTGGGACCTACTTTATAGCAATTGTTCTGTTATACCCTCGCTTTTGTATTAGATAATATATGAAACGTGGTTCATTAGCACCTTTACTTAAGTAGGTAATAAGTTCATTATTAGAATACAAACAGACGAACTAAAACCTTGGCGCGGAGTACTTGTCCTTTACTGAATTTAAGTGAATTTATATTTTATTCAAAATAATATAATGTTACGATCGGATGACGCAATAGCTACCTTTAAAGGAACATTCTGGAACACACCAGTAGAGTGTAGGTACATACAGAAGTTTCCAGAGGGCGCGGTAGGTATTTACCTACGGGCGCGGCAACTTCAAAGGCGCCGGCCTTAGGTACCTACAGTGGCGGCGCGATATCAAAGGTGCCGCCGGCCTTAAGTACCTACAGGCGCGGCGCGGCGCGGCGCGGCAACTCAAAGGCGCCGCCGACCTTGAACGTTCAAATACCTACCGACTACCTTTATTACATACGAGTAGTTACGAGTACCTTCTGGAAACGACCGTCGCGGTATAAATAGAGCGCGCATCGACTGCCTGGGACATTATTGATTTGGCTTTCGGAACGAAACGATCAAACTGATTCGAAGCAAGTATTCAGTGATAATTGATAAGAGAGTACAGTCGAGTTAAAGAGTGTTTGAGCGTTATTTGTCGGATTAATTTCTTTTTGTGGTTTTCGAGTAAAGGTGTTAATTTTTTGTGTAATTAGTGTACATTTATTTTATCCGAACCCCAGCTCGTAACAATTTGGTGTCAGAAGCGAGGATAAAATAATGCCAGCAATAAACCAAAGCAGGAGGCAGACCGCATGAGAACGAGAAGCCAACGAGAGAGGGAGGTGGACGAAAGACGGTTTGGTTCGCCATTACGAGCGCCTGGCGCCTATTAGACGCTTCTGCGGCCATCGGTCCATCCGCTGGTCCATCTACAGATTCTCCGTCTTCTATAGCCCCACCCTCATTTGATCTTTCGGGCATAATGGCATTACTCTAGGAGCAGTCTAGCAAACAGGACGCGCAGGCTCGCAAACAGGAGGAGCAGGCTCGACGCCTGGAGGAGCAGTTGCTACGTGACAAAGAGGAGCAGACAGGAAGAACAGACTCTCCTCATAAAAGACTTGCATGCAACTTTTGGGACAGAACTCAAAGATGTAAAGGAGCAGGTACATCTTCATGAGAGCCGCATTTCCGTAACTGAAAGCCGCATCCCCGGAACTGAAAGCCGTATCTCTGAAACTGAAACCCAGATTGCAGACATGAAGAAAGCTTTGTATGTCTTGAAATCTGGAAGTGGAATGTCAGCTCCTGTTGCTACTGCGTCTTCAGGGCGAGGTTTCAAAGTGCCGCCGTTTGATGGAAGCTCTTCGTGGTCGGCCTATAAGATCCAATTTGAGGCTGTTGTTGAGACAAATGGATGAAGCTAAAGCTCAGGCCATGACTGCTCTCAAACTTGGCCTTTGTGACCAGGCCGTGACAATACTGGAGGCCCTCGGTAAGGACGTTACCTACGAACAGTTGCTCAAAGCACTGGAATCTCGCTACGGGGACGCACACCTGGAGCACGTGTTTTGTGCTCAGTTGAAGGACAGGGCTCAGCGGAATAGTGAGAACCTACAACAGTGGGCTCTCGAAATTGAAAAGCTGGCATCGACGGGATTTTGATCCAAGCATTTGTCGATGGGATTCGCAACCTGTAAGTGAGGGCTGCTGTGAGACTTAGGCATCACAAATCCCTTAAGGATGCCTTGGCACATGCTTTGGAGGTGGAGGCCGTACGACAAGATCCTCGAGCTTACCGAGTCAGGGAAGTTCAGGAACATCGTTGAGCCGACGATAATCCACACAGAAACGTAAACTGCCATCCTTCTTTTTGACCAGCACCACAGGAGCGCACCACGGACTGGATGAAGGTTCTATTATGCCGTCCTTACCATCCTGTCAATCATGGTTTCCACCTCCTTTTCTCTTGCAACTGGCAGCCTCCTTGGTCTATGACGGATCGGTAACTCGTTCCCTGTGTTTATCTTGTGCTGAAATCCCGTCTTCCCAATGTCAGCATCATTTGAAGAGAAGATGTTCGCGTAACGAAGTAACATCTTCAAAGCCTTCGCAACTTCCTCTTTGGAAAGATCCTTTCGGCAATCTTCGAATAGTTCCGACACATTAAATCCGCCATTATGTTTAACGCCACTGGATGATTCTTGGCACTGTCGCATCCAATCTACTTCCTCTCAGGTACCACGTCCCTTTGCTAATGAGATGTTCTTCATTAGTTGGGTTCAATACGCGCACTGCAGTTTTAGTGGCTCTCACCAAAGTCCGTGCCACCACCCAGGGTTGATCATTTTCCGATTTTTCTAGTAGTACGCATCGATTTTTTTGCATAGGATCCCGTGGCAGACTCACTGGCACGATGGTTTCAGACATGGGAGCAAGGACTATTTTTTTAAGGCAATAGATCTTTCCCGATGTTCCTCCTTCCATGAAGATTTCCTCGCTGCCACATTTCAAAATTCCTTGCTTCACGTCGATCTCACAATGATGTTCTCTCATGAAATCTAAGCCAAGAATGCAATCATCGACTATGTCGGCCACGATGACTGTCCGGTGCATTGCCCGAACACCTGAGTCGGCATTACTCGCGTGACGCGTTCACCCAATTATAGGCCCGGTTGACGCGGTAACCTAATGTGCACTGAGGCTAAAAGCCTCAGTGCACATTAGGTTACCGCGTCAACCGGATGCCTTGAACATCAACATTAAACGTAGGATTTTAATAATAAATTAACATTTCATAGATAAACAATCTTTTATCTCAACAATCACCGCAATCTCGGCCCGCACCCGACATAATTTTGGTCCTTCGAAAGGACCTCGCGCGCCGTGAAATTTCGAAAAATCGTGTTCCGTCGGGCGAGGTGTGAACTAGTATAACAAACTATTTGTGCGAGTGCAGTGTGGGCATTGCTGTGACAGCAACAGAGGAACATCGGCAACACAGGCAGAGTACCTACCAACAGTTGACGAGGGCTGTGGAGCTAAAAGACCTTATCAAGTAACATATTTCCATTTTTAAACTAACATTCAACAACAACGAGAATCATGGCGGAGCTCATAGAAATGCAAGGCATGATCTACGAGAACATCGTTAAAATAACGACCAACATTAAAAAGGATAGTGCGGAAAGGATGATGACGGCCGATTATTTTAAGCGGCGGATGAACAATCTGGAGGAGTACTGGAAGGAGTACCAGCTCAATCACGAGCGGATTAACATGGAAGTAAGTAGATTTGATCCTTACTTCTCGGAGCAGCAGTACCAGTGGACAGACAGGGCATATGAGGACGTCAAAACTCTGTTGAAAGAACAGTATCAGCTTTTAGTTATAAAAACAGATTGGAGCTTGGCAGCAGATAAGCAACCGGCAGCTCAGCCACGAACACCGTTATCAGCCAGTAACATACAGGAAGTAACATTTGAAGATGCAGGGTCTAGTTCCCAAATGCTGCTGGGCGACCGTCCACATATGACACAGAAAGGTACGAATTCTAGAGTAGATGATCTGGTACGGCGGCAACACATCAACTTCAAAGCCTTCGTGCGGACAACATCTTACAACGACGTGGAGTCCATCTCGAAGAAGTGGGAGTTTGAAGACGTCCTGAAAACACTACAAGCTCGTTGGAGTGCTATCGACAACCTTCATTGGGAAATCGAGAGCGAGTTGGATGGAGAAAACGAATCATACAACATCATGTACGACAGGTACGATCAAAACTTCCGTAGTTTGAAAAAGGAGATCAACACTAAGATGTGGTCAGTTGCTCACAGGGAGAAGTCCACGCCGAGTCTAGATATTCCCATGTTCAACGGGAATCACAACCAGTGGGTATCGTTTAAGGACTTATTCACGGAGGTAATACAAAACAATCCATCGTTATCAAACGGCCAAAATATGCAGCATCTGAAAAGTAAGATCCGAGGAGAAGCTGAGAAGCTTACACAACATTTACATATAAGTACAGATAACTATTTAGTATGTAGGGATATTCTCACCCATCGTTACGACAACAAAAGGTTGATATTTTCATCGCACATGAACACACTGTTAGGCCTACCAACAATGCAACAACAATCTCTGCCACAGCTTAAAAGAATCCATGACACCACGCTGGAATGTCTTCATGGCAGAATTAAGGGCGTCACAGACGTCGCTGGCCGTCCTAGGTGCCACACGTATTTCTTCACCGCTTTCTATATACAGAATGAACAAATATGAGTAATACGGTTTCACTATTAGATTTATGCCGGGTACAAACCAAGAGAACGAGAGCGAGCGAAGGCTACCGAGTGGCCGTGCTCCGCCGCGTGTCTGTACATCAAAGGGATTATAGCGAGCGAGCGCACGCGGTGTGTACGAACGGGCGAATGCTCATTCTACAGCGACCGTTGCACGGAACGGACGTCTCGCGCATACATTTTTAGGTAGGTTTATTCTTGTTGTTTAGTAAGTATGGAATGGTCGAATGAAAATCTTCTGAGGTTCATAGAGCTTTATAAGCATATTTTAATATAATAGCAATAATAAATACTTCACGAAGTTTTTGTAATTTCCCCATGCGGAGCAAAAACTCCCCAAAAAGATACTATTTCAGCAATTTTTCCCCAAATATTTTGAAACTACATATTCCTTATTTGGGTAATTATCTACGTAAATAAAGTGTGATTTGTAAATAAATAAAAAAAATAGTCGAAAATTTTGTTTGTTTTTTTTTTTTTGGGTGCGCCTGTTATATCTTAATTGTATTAGGCATAAATATAATGTTAATTGAACAGTTTTTTTTTATTATTTAAAATGTTACTGTCCGTATAATGTGACATCGTTTTCTAACAAAAAGTACAATTATATAAAGAAACGAATCTTTAGCTGTTTAATTCACAAAAAAAAACATAGTTTTAGGCAGCCATCTTGTCTCAGCCCAGTTTTCGTACGCTAATGCAAGGGTCTGTGGAGCTACATTTATTACAAGTAATTTGTTAACAAAATCGGCAAGCATAACGTGTCACAACTGTGAATATTCTGGGAAGGGTATGTAAATCTCTAACTTAAATTCCTGAAAACAAGAATTGCGTATTGTAGTACAGTTTCTTCCTAAATTATATTAAGCACATGGTGTTTATTTTTAGTTATAAAATGGCGGTAACAACGTCAAAATGTCACGTTTCATAGTTGTCACATCCGTAATTTCACTGTGACTGTTTTGACGGTTGTGACATTTTTAATTGTTTTGGGTTTGGTTTGTGTAAGTAATGGTCAGATCCGTAGTCGAGATGTCACATCAGTATTACATATAATAATTAGTTTTCTCTTTATTAAGGATATCCAGTGCATATAAAACTAAAAAAAAAGTTTTTATGTTATTTTGATAAATAAAATTTTGATAATTACCCATTTAACGATCTATTTATTAACATTTACATTGAAATAAAACACCATTACCACCCTAGCAACAACGCGCAACACTACATCATTTTAAAATGATTTATGACAGATTAAACATTTTCACCAGTTCCTCGGACTTGGACCAAATAAATTAGGTGCGATACGAAAAAGTCACAATTGGAATGGCGTTTGTGTAGAACGTGTCAATAATGTTAAGTATTGTTATCTCATTCACGCTACAGACTGCTTATGTGTTTGCCTGTTGTAGTATCTAGTCCAGCTTTTGTTTATTTGGTTTAAAACGTGCCGTAAGCCCTTTAACTAGATCTATGTCATAGTGATATTGTCTTTTTGTTTTCCCAAAGATTACCCAAACATATAATTTTTCCCTAAAATGGGGAAAAAAACACCCAATCTGGACACCCTGATTCGCCGTGGTTCGCCGATTGTCGCCGGGTTCACACGCGTTGACTTAGTGTGGACACTACGGCGAAACCGAGCGAGCGTGCGGTACTAATCGGCGAATCCGTTTGCCTTCGCTGGCTCTCGTTCTCTTGGTGTGGATCCGGCATAAGTAGCGGCATAAGTAGTATCAGACGACGATTCTGATTTCGAATTTTATATGCAAATTGCATTAGCGCTCTGTAAAATGTGAATGTGATCAATTTGGATTGAAAATCACATTAAATTTAGAAAAAGCCGCGGTGAATTTAATCTTTACGCAGATGTTTATATAAAAAAAAAAATTAGGGAAACTTTTCTCAAAAATTCAAAATTTAAATAAGGAAGATATAGTGATACAAAATACGAACATGCGGGAGAGCATTTGTACAGAACGACTTGCAGTATGCTAAGAGCTATCTCGTTTACCTATACTTTCAAACATAAAGAACCGCAGCTAAATCGGTCCATTCGTTCAAAAGCTACGAATCGCACCGCTCCCCCCCCCCCCTCTCCCCCCTCCATCCTCCAATTATACCTATGAATCATCTTGTTTAACCCAGCTAACAAAAATAAAAATAAACACAGCTAAATAACTAGGTCCATTTGTTTGGAACCTACGATTTTCACCCCCCTTTTCTTTCTCATCTCCCCGCTCCCTCTCCCCATATATCTAAGAGCCATCTCGATTATATCAGCTTTCGAACATAAAAAACCGCATCAAAATCTGTCCATTCGTTTGAGAGCTACGATGCCACACACACACATACACACACCCTCAACACAAACACTAACCCTCACACACACACACACACACAGACCGTCTCTTTGTTCAGGGGTTAAAAAAAACGTCACTAATACAAAACAGAGCAACCTGTAGAGCATTTTACGATATATTTTGTATCTTAAGATAGTATATTAATATATATTTTGTATCTTTTACGATATATTTCGTATCTTAAGATGACATCTTTTAAAAAAATCCATATCGCTCGATATCTTAAGATACTGTAAGATGCAAATATATATTATCTTCGCCGTTTGTGATGGTTCATGTAAATTGTATGGCGAGCGATATTTTATCTTAAGATAAAATATTATAGTATCTTAGTCGTCTGTGACGCGCTTTATACTCTGCGCAAGTGCGCATATCTACATATATATAGACATAACTATTCTGAATATACGTAACTTATACGAACTACGTATTTTCTTCGCATCATCTGCTTCGTCATTCGTTACCTTACCGCCCGTCGCACTACGACGCCTTACAAGGTTTGATTTAAAAACTGAGGTATTTGGTATCTTAGACCTTGCACGCACTGCCTTGCGGTGGAACGCGGTGCGTTTATTCTAGCGTTTATTTCATCGCAATAAGTGCACTTCTATGACACTCCGTACTTCACAGAATATGCGTTCTTATAACGAAGGCAGTGCGCGCTAGCCTTATTCCGATGATTAGATGCCGAGCAATCGACAAAAAACTATTTGACGGTTGAAATAATTTTGAAGAAATGTATAATATTGTACCTTGTAGGTACTTCTGGTCCTGAAATAACAAGTCTGGGCTACTTTTAAATTAAATGACCACGCGGTCACAGCTAGTAAAGCAATAAGAACGAAAGTCTGTAGGTGCAATGAAGATAATTAAAAAAACTGGTCTATGGTACTTAAAATAAGATACTTGATCATTTTTTTAAAACGTCTCTGTTTATTTGTCTGTATGTTTGTTCGCGCATCACGTAAAAACTACACGACCGATTGCGATGCAGTTTTCACTGTTGGATAGCTTAAGGTTTGATTTAAAAACCGGCGAACTTAATATCTCAATCGGATGAACAGAAGCCGAGCAATCTTTAAAAATATTTTTGACGCCTGAAGGAATTTTGATCAAATGTTGGTACATTGGTATTTTAGGTCCTGGAATCAATAGCACATAGAGTACTTTTAACCTAGAGAAATGACAGCGCGTGTGAAGTCGCAGGCATCAGCTAGTTTTGAAATAAAACAAGTAAATAATCTGAAAAATTATATATTCACTGGGTAAAACAACAACATATCAACAGTCTAAATTATCTACATCGCGGAAGTTCACACAATAATTCCAATAATTAATTTAAAAAATTATTGAATGAAAATACAATCATGAATTAAAATAATTATAAATATCTACAATTAAAAGGAATTATAATACTTATAGAATGGCAACCCAGTCCTATAATATTTTTACACTGGCAATCTGACATAGTAAGTGCATCTTTTTCATAGAAAAATGTACAGTGCGACCATTTTAGCTATTTCCAGTATTTAACTAAAATAGTTCCAGTGTACGTCGTAGTTTTTTTATAACGTGTATGTCAAACTCTTTCGGAAGACGCACGAAAAAAACGAAAAAGACTAGTGATTTAGTGATTCCGCTGGTTTATATAGTTGGACATGACATCGTTTTTTTTAAATTTGGTTCTATTTTTTCGGTCGACAAAAATAAGTTTGTTCGTCACATGGAGTTACACAAATTTTAACTGTATTATGCATTTCCTTTTTGAAACATTCATAGCCAGTTTTGCCACAATTTTTTAAACATCTAGCAAATAAAATAAAAAATAATATTCGAGCTAATTATTTTGTGAACTTTTTAATCGACTTCAAAGGAGGTTCAAAGTTCGACTGCTTGTTTTTTTTTGTATTTTCTCTCATATCTCCGGGATTTCTAAACAGAGTTTTAATGAATTATTATTTGAAAGAGTCCTACATAAATTTTATCAAAATTGGTACAGTTTTGGTAGATATCCACTTTTCTCTCAAAAAATTATTTAGTCAAATTTATTTGAAATTTAACAATGTTTTTGATGTGCAAATTGATTTGCCACTATGGCCTATTCTCACTATAAGGTCCTCAGAACGGGCTACATTTTGAGATTATTTTCAGAACAATTGTACAACCAGTGCAAAGGTTATGCAGAGTGTACCCCAACATCGTTGTTCTTTGTTGCCGTAGCTTTTTGGCTCGGTATTATACAATTGCGGCAAAAAACTAGGCGCTTTTCCAAGGACTTTTAGAGAGGTTAAAGTTCCCAGTAGTGGAACGTAGTCTCAGCCAAAAGTACACAAAACATGGTTATTCAAAAAACGAATAATATAAACTGTGTCTAATATTTATGATCGATGCTAAACTTTTATGAAGGCTACCTTACATTAAGCTAGTTAATTATTCGTATAATAAATGTTGGTATCTATTTGGAAATATAATTACGCAAAAAAACAAAATGTTCAACAAATACTGTTTTTGGGCCAACCTTTACTTGACGGATATATCCATTGTAACCACACGTTCAACGGTATATTGATAAAAAACTAAACAAATTTTGATTCCCCTTTGAAAATAGGCAAAGATATATGAATTTCTGTCACGCAGCTTTCAAAGTGTTTTGATAATTTAGGTCAAAAGTTGTTCAGTTTTCATTCATTATGTTTTTGGTTTCAATTAATAACTAGCTCACATTCTATAATTTATATCATAGGGTAAACCTAGACAAAAAAATAGGTTGCTTCACTAACAATTATTACAATCACACTTTTGCATTTTTTTGATCATTTATAACAAACGTAACGGACACAATCAAATACCTAACATCACCTGAGAACGCTCAATATTTCAATGATAGTAAGTATCCATTGTGTTCGGAAAACTTGAACATAAGTTGTTCATTTATCGATACTAATACTCTTATTGAAATATTGCGTATCGTCAAACGTCAGACGCTATTATTATGCTATCGCAAAACCAAGCCCAACAAACATTAATTAAATATTGCGTATCGTCAAACGTCAGACGATATTATTATGCTATCGCAAAACCAAGCCCAACAAACATTAATTAAATATTGCGTATCGTCAAACGTCAGACGATATTATTATGCTATCGCAAAACCAAGCCCAACAAACATTAATTAAAATCCATGTGTTCAAAAACAGTTGTACAGTTATATTTAAACTTTGTTAAATGTTCTGTTTTAAACCAATACATTGTACGTTTAGTTCCCATTAACACTATGTAACAAAATTACTGACACAGAACAAAAGTTGTTCTGTTATTATATAATATTATATTATGTGTTAGTTTTTGACGCATCCCGTAGAATATTTGAAAGTGCTTAAGTCAATTATTTTAGGATTCATTATCTAAAAGGAGAAAAATGAACGGCAATTCAAAATTAAAATCTAGATTTACAATATCAAGCTCAATCCATGCCAAAAGGGTGTTTATTAAACATTTATATAATTATTATTATTTATATTAAAATAGTTAGTATTAAAACCTAGAATTAGATCCAGTGTTGCTATTCGGAAAATTAATATAAAAATACAATACGATATTCTCGTAAGTAAATTAGTACACATATTATAACAATAACTATTCAATGATATTTAAATAAATCTATGGAAAGTCACGCAAAGTTTATCTAAAATATGTCCACGAATTGGCGTAAGATTCAAAATATTGTTAAATTTAATCCAACAACGACGAATTAATTAGATATCGTTTTAAATTTGTGATGTCACTATTTTATATAGGTATTTATTTGCACTGATCTGTATGGGTTTGCTCAGCCGTACATTCGTTTGTGCCATAGACATTTCCTACGTCAATGGTTTGTGCTAATTCAAAGCGCTTCGAGGGTCCAAACAACTAAAATTTATATTGTTTCATCTCCTGAAGTTAGTCACACAATAAAGAATAGTACAAGTTAGTTCCGTGGACCCTCACTACTGCTATCGGCGCCAAATTGGCGATAATCAAATTTGAATGCTCTCATTGTTTGGTCAGTCAAAAGCCTTTAAATAATACACTATCTACAGACCGTTCACCATAAGATGTCCCCTGCCGTGATGTTGGCACTATTCAAGTCAAGGCAGGGTTATCTTACGTTGAACGGTCTGTAGACTACGGCGTAAGATGAAGTTGTCACTAAGATGCAGTTGTCTATGGGTACTTGGTATTAGCGTCACTTCCGTCTCATCATAGCGGGTAAACTTTGTGGTAGAATCAATGTGTTACAAGCCCGCGGTACGAATATCGATAGTTAGAAACTTTTTTGTTTACCCGTGACGTTACAGTGACACAGTACAGTGTGACAGTAAGAAATGTCTATCGCTAAACGGAGACACCACTGCCAGGAGTCTTTTGTTTATTCATGAATTTCGAACTAAGAGCAAGTATCTAAACTTGCTCTGAGATTTCGAACGAAGCATCCAAGTCAAGTTTGAGTTCAATCAAAAATCCCATAGAAAAGAGGACGTTCAGTTTTTTCCGAATTAGAAAAAATCCGGGAAACTATTCCAATTTTTCTTTCCAAAAAAACTAATTCGGACTATTACTAACATTTTAAAACAAATAATAGCCAAATCGGTTCAGCCGTTCTCAAGTGAGACATGGTGACGAAATATCCCAATCATTTCTGATTAGTTATTCGGTACATTATCGTATTCACATCATAATTATAATCAAATACCCTATTATTTTGTTACTGGCTCATCTATAGGTTATCGGTAACATATTAATGTATTTTTTTAATCTTACGCCATATTCGAAATCACACTCTAAAAATACTTTTTTTTTATTATTATTTTTGGAAATGATATAATATTATAATAATTTAAACGTTTTTTATTATAATATATTATTGTAAACATACGTTTTTTTTAAATTTATGATTTATATCGAAAATACCTATTTTTTGGTAGAAAAGGTGTCAATTACCTTAATTCGAAAAGTCACACAAGATTTATATAATAATTGTTACCTAT
This sequence comes from Alsophila aescularia, assembly GCA_946251855.1. Lineage (NCBI taxonomy): Eukaryota > Metazoa > Arthropoda > Insecta > Lepidoptera > Geometridae > Alsophila > Alsophila aescularia. The sequence continues at coordinate 65,565,139 of OX276373.1, forward strand.
ATTAGATAAATATTATTTTCATAATAATTATTATACTAGGTATAGTATCATAAGAATCAATTTGATAAATTATCAGAAATGAATGGAAATATGTAATTATTAGCAAATGTTATTAATACAGCTATAATACTCGCAGCGAGTCTTTGTGTTTGTGAAGTTAGGCTCTGTGAACGATTGCGCAGGTACTGCTGTGAGGATTAAACAGAATAAAGTAAGAGCGAGATAGAATATGCGAAAAACGTAAGCGAGCGAGCGAGGCAGTTATACAACGCTGTCTTCAGCTTCAACATTGGGATTGCGCCTGAAAAATAGCAGCTTGCGACTTGCAGACAACTTCCGAGACACGAACTTAAGCTGCGAATACGTAATTAAGTGTTCGGTGTTAAAACTGATTTTCAACTTTGTTCCTTACGGGCATTAACTATTAGGTTCAACGCACGCAATTGGCATAAGTCACAGTCGGCGTGGCGTTATTGTGGCGCGTGTTAGCAGTGACAATTTTAAAAGATTTTATTTAACTTCTCTTGTATGTATGGTATCTATGTATTTATGTCTGTCCTGGAAAATTGCAATTCAAATTTCGAGCACGTCGCGATTAGCTATCCTGCTGAAACTATCAGGCTAGCTCACAAATAGCTATATATAGTATAGTAGCTCGGTCTTCAGCTCTCCTCATCCATTTTCTTCCAGACACTTTTCACAGGTCGCCACTCCACCTGGCCACAGGGCGTCCTACACTACGTTTGCATAAACGTGGTCTCCACTCGAGAATTCGTCTACCCAACAGTTATCGGTACTCCGGGAAATGTGACGAGCCCACAGCCACTTTAGCTTACTTATCCTGAGAGCTATGTCGGTCACCTTGGTTCTCTGTCGGATATCTTCATTGCGAATCTTGTCCTTCAGAGAAACTCCAAGCATAGCACTCTCCATAGCTCGCTGAGCGACCTTAAATTTGTGGAATAGTTTGACCGTGAGTGTTCACGTTTCGGCACCGTGGTCATGGCTGGAAGGACGCACTGATTGAAGACTTTTGTCTTCACACTGAACACATAATTCTGTAGTAATATTTTTATCACCATGCTTTAAAATTCGTGAAGCTTTTTGGTGAATTTCAAAGGTGAAATGACAAAATGTAATATGAGTTAAATTTATAAAGATACTTCGACAATTATTTCAAAATTGTAACTTTGTGACTAATATTTTTATGCGTGCCCAGCTGATGGATTCCTTCCGGATGGAATTTCAGAAAATTCCTCCTTTGTGCACCCCATCTTTGGCTCTACGTTGTCTGTCAGTCAGTCAGTATGTCACAGTATTGTTTTATAATTATTTTATAGAAATCCGTCAACCGATTTGGACAACAGAAAGAAAGAAAACACTTAATTACACAATAAATAAATTTAACCTCTATGTAGTTTTATATTACATTATAAAAATCGGTGGTCTTATCAATTATCAATTTACTATTGACAAATAGTAAATAAATGGAATGGAGTGGAATTGGCGAAAGTTTGACTTGAAAATAGTGGGCATCTGCAGCATTTTTTTGCTTAAATTTGGATCAAAAGTGGTCTAGTTATTGTATCGAACACGAAATGTTAATTTAAGTCGAAGTATCAAATATGTCTCTTAATTATACATTTTAAAAATTGCAAATATCTAGCTAATTATGAAAATAAAAATGGCACACTATAATTTCTACTAAAGATCTGATATTTTCGCCAATTTTTGAATTATATAATTTTCTTTAAAACATATTTTCAATCAGCAAATATTAGATAAAATTTAAAATAATATTGTATTATAAAATACGCATAATATTTTACAAGCGATTATTTATTATATTATTCATATAATTATTTAACAACTTACAGTCAATGACAAAAAATATGACACATTGAAAAGTTAAATATTATAAACACAATTGCACTTCTTCATTTTAAATTCAGTGTATTTAAAAAATTGCGTGTATTGTGATAATTTGGTGAATAATAATTAATATACTAATTATAGTTATCAAGGCGCTTAGAAAAATTAGCAAAAGGTATTTAATTATATTCAAAATGAACGTGCAAAAATTTGACTAACGTTAGAATATAGAAGTACATTTATTTTTTTATATAAATTATTACACGTGTTTTTTTTTAGAAACTAAATCAAGAGGCAAATTGTATCGAAAATCTTTACAATTAAACAAAAAATATGTCATCGTGTCATATTCCTGCCATGCACTGTACTACAATATTGTCCAAGACCGCCCCGCGTGAACTTATCATTAAAATTTCATTGCGGAGATAGCGAGCGAGACTATATATATATACAATAAATTTATATTATATACCAACATCTCACATATAAACTGTCCAGGAGAGTAATAATAGACAGCAATGTCCAGGGCATCCAGGACAGTGCTGTCCCCGTGTGAACCCAATATAAAGAAAACATAGCCCGAGATATTCAGTCTTTTTGGTAGAACAGCCAATTCAACAACGCCTGTAAAACGATAGCTAAAACGAAACCACCGAAGAGATCCCAAGTATGCGGCGAAGAAGTTTGTCGCGCTGTGTAAGGGTGGTGACTGGCAGACGCTCTCTGACTGATAGACAAGGCTTCTATGTTTTTGTTAAGCCGCTCTATGGCCGCGGTTTGCTCGCGTAGCGCCGTGTCTATGGCGTATAATGACTGCTTCAAAGTGCGTCTGTGAAAGAAAACATGTTATGTGAGAGAGCGAAGCGATATTTTTTAGTCAAGCCGCAATTCGGCTTTTATGTGTATGTATGTTTGTTTGTTTGACGAAAACTTTCGAACTGTTGATCCGGTCTTCATTAAATAGCACTTGACCTTATACATAAACTTCCGCCATTTTGAATGAAGCTCGATTTTGTTGACCATAAATGAAACTAGTGTCAATCGATAGGAAAAAATATAACAAGCAAAAACGTTTGCTTTATTATTTTTTTGCCAAATTGGCTAAAATGTCAGAAAATGGTGGACGGGGGTGGTTAAAATTCAAATTGAGTCAACCAGATCAAATGGTTTGTCATAATACTTGAAAGGGCTATAAGAGTATTTATACATTACAAAAATATATTTTTTGTTAGTTTCCCATGTCGCATGGCATGCAATGGGTTACTAAGATTCGACAATTCCTTATCTAGAACATTTCACCTCTCTATGTTGGACACTTCACCTCGCTATGATGGACACTTCACCTCCCTATGTTGGACACTTCACCTCCCTATGTTGGACAGTTCACCTCCCTATGTTGGACACTTTAAAACTGTCAGAACATACTCACGAAATCATCTTGGAAGTCATCATAGGCTCTTCGTAGGTATCAGATTCGCTCGGGATCCGCAGAATGCTATGGGGGAGATTTTAAAATGAAGTATCTATTTTATACTAAGGGTAAAAAATAGATAGTCGCCTGTTCGTAATTTGTGATCATTTTTTGTATATTTTTATCAGTTGTCACTTTGGCAACCTATGTTGGACCCTTTTTTGCCTATGTTGGACATTTTGAAACCCTTCGAGGACACTAATTGTGGGCTGTACACTTACAATTTGATTCTCAAAGTAAGACTGATTTAGCTCTTGGAACGGAAGGTGCCACTTTGCCAACCAATGTTGGACATTTTGATTGCACAGTTTTGTGTTTTAAGACGAGCATTTGAAGATATTTTTTCGTTATCTTGGATGTGAATTGTCTATGTGTGACACTGATACACTTTTTAGTCCTTTGTTGGACTTTTTGAGACCATGCGCCCTATGTTGGACAATTGGAGACCCAAGACACACTATGTTAGACTTTCAGATACCCTGTGAGAAACTTGTGCTCTGTGTTAGGGTTTCGAAAACCTGAGAAGCGCACTCTGTTGGCCACTTTGAATTCCTATGTTGATGAATTTCAGAGACCCTATGTTGCACATTGAAAACCTATGTTGATTCAAGAGTACCTGCGTCGGGACTAATGTTGAACACACTAAGCTGTAATATTGCAATGGACAAATTTGATATACTCACGAGGTGGCCTTGGTCCGAGGCGCTAGCTCCTCATGGGTGTCAGAGTCGCTGGGGCGCCGATCGCGGCTCGGGGGCGTCGGCGGGGGCATGACGGCAGCGCCCTCTTTCAGCGACTTCATGACGAAGTTATCTTCGTATTCGAGTAGCTCTTCTGGTTCCCACGGACTGGAAGTTAAGAATTTCAGGTTGGAATCAATAGAATAAAAAAGTACGTCATCATCATCATCAACAACCTGTTAGTCCACTGCTGGACATAGGCCGGTCACAAGGCGCGCCACTGAGCCCGATCTTCGGCTCTTTTCTTCCAATGACTGCTAGCTACCTTGCGTAGATCGTCGCTCCATCTAGCAGGAGGGCATCCTACACTACGTTTGCCGATTCGCGGTTTCCACTCTAGAACTCGTCAACCCCAACGGTTATCAGTTCTACAACAAATGTGACCAGCCCATTGCCACTTCAGCTTGCTAATTCTCTTAGATATGTCGGTTACCTTAGTTCTCTGCCGAATCACCTCATTTCGGATTCGAATTCTCAGAGAAACTCCGAGCATAACTCGTTCCATAGTTTGCTGAGCGACAGCCTGTGGACTAGTCACACCGTCAGTGTCCACGTTTCGGCTTCATATGTCATGACGGGTAGGACGCACTGGTTGAAGACTTTTGTCTTCAGGCATTGTGGAATAGGCGACGGGAAGACTTGACGAAGTATTCCAAAAGCTGCCCAGCTCAGCTAAATATACCTACTGGCTTCAAAATTACGTAAAGTTTGCCAAAAACTATGTTGGTTCTTCTTTAGGTCTTGGATTTTTGTGGTGTGCTGGTTGAGGTCCATACCAACCTCGACACAGTAAATCCTAGTGCGAGGGAATGGGTGTAGCTGCTCCCCGCGGTTTCACCCGCATGAGAGATGATGATGATGAAGATGATAATGTTAAGTATCCTACGTGTTATTCCAATGTATAAACTATCTCCATTTCAAATTTCATCAAAATCTGTTCAGCCGTTTGAGAGTGAAGTATGATGATGATGATAGAAAGTATCCTATGTGTTATTCCAGTGTATAATCTATCTCCATTCCAAATTTCATCAAAATCCGTTCAGCCGTTTGAAAGTGAAGTATGATGATGATTATAGAAAGTATCCTATGTGTTATTCCAATGGATAAGCTATCTCCATTCCAAATTTCATCAAAATCCGTTCAGCCGTTTGAAAGTGAAGTATGATGATGATGATGATGATGATGGAAAGTATCATAACATATAGGATACTACATACATATAGCTACATATAGCTTATGCTACGAGGGTGGATTGAAAAGTACTCGGCCTAACACAGATCCATTCAATTCTAAAAATCAAATCTACCCACATTATTTAGTTCAGTTCAGACTAGTTAATTGTGTGAATTTCGAAACGTGTGTTAATTAGTTGTGATTTTATAAATTTATTAACAAATAAATCGGACTTAATTTCCGCGAATGGAGCAAATCAAGCAGCGTGCCGTCATTAAGTACCTCTTTATGAAGGGAAAATCATCAAAAGCCATCCATGATGATATGGTAAATATATTAGGGGATTCTGCTCTATCATATTATTTATCCGTCAATAAATGTATAGCAGAGTTAAAGCGTGCTAGAGAGAGTGTGAAAGATGAACCCCGCTTTGGAAGGCCTTGGACGTCCACTACTGACGAAAATATTAAAAAAGTACTTGATTTAATAATGGGAGACCGCAGATTAAAAATTTGAGAGACAATTAAACAACAACAATTTTTTATAGTCATCTCTTATCATAGTCAACGAATTGGGTTTCCACAATTTCTGCGAGGTGGATTCCGCGAATGCGTTCAGTTGAACAAAAAAAGGACGCGATTGACTATTTCACGTGACTGTTTGGAGTTATTTGAAGCCTATCTATGCAGATGATTTTTAGAATCGTTTTGTTAATATGGACGAAACATGGGTTAATTACTGTACACCGGAAACAAACCAACAATCAAAACAGTGGAGAAGACCTGGTTCACCATCCCCTAAAAAGGCTAAGTCGATTTTGTCAGCAAATAAGGTGATGGCTTCTGTATTCTGGGACTCGAAAGGTGTGATTATGATTGATTATCTTGAAAGGGGTCAGACTGTAAACTCTGATTACTACTGCACTTTACTTCGTCGATAACGAGAGGAAATAAAAGAAAAACGTCAAGGAATGGTCAGAAGAAAAATCCTGTTTGATCAAGATAACTCCCATGTTCACTCGTGTGTGCAGTCAATGGCTGAAATCCCCAATTGTGGTTTTGAACTGTTACCGTATCCGCCTTATTTACCTGATCTGGCACCATCAGACTTATTTTTGTTCCCTAACCTAAAAAAGCACTGGGAGGTCAAAGATTTTCGACAATCGACGAGGTCAAAGCAACAGGAGACGCATATTTTGACCTTAAGAGAGAATCTTTTTTTTTCATCGGTCTAAATGCTTGGACGTGGCAAAAATGCATTGAACTTGATGGTGAGTGGAAAAATAAAAATATAACTAATTTAGTTTGTGTTCATTTTCTTGGTTAGGCCGACTACTTTTCAATCCATCCTCGTATCTCCATTCCAAATTTCATCAGAATTCGTTCAGCCGTTTGAGAGTGAAATATGATGACGATATTGACGATGAAAAGTATCATATATGTTATTCAAGTTTTATTTCTTAATAGTGTAGATATTCTGTGTTAGTTAATGTCAGTTTTTCTGGCATACAACACTGGAAGGAGGGCTTAATGTGCCCTCCATACATACCATGTATGTGTAATTCATGATTGTAATCAATACCTAGTATTGATAATTGTAGTGAGTATGCATACCTGTCCCTCATTACGTAACTTGTAACCCACAATTTCAATTCAAATTATATAGTTTATTGGGATTACTATTGTTTTTATTGGGATTAAGCAACAAGTCTTGCCCCACTTTTAAGTGTTTTCAATAGATATTAAACAATTTAAAGTTGTCAAAGGAAATATATAAGGAAAATCTAATTGCAACCGATAGTATCAGCAGCCGCGCCACGTTAGTCCTGATGCTACCGGTTGCAATGAGATTTTCATTATCGGTATACCTAGCGGCACGTAAGTCTAGCGGTGAACAAAACGTGGCGGGGATCTTGGCACGTCAAAGTTTATATAATGTGCTAAAATGTTGAATACTTTTTATCCTAAAAACTGACTATACCAAGATCCCCACCACGTTTCGTTCACCGCTAGACTTACGTGTCGCTAGCTATAAGTGACAACTTTAAATTTTTAACAATTGATTTAAGAGACATGATAGAAGAGCGAGACAAGTTGCGTAATCCCGTTAACTAATCAGTAATCCCAATTTACTACTTAATTTGGATTGAAATTGTTGGCTAAATTTACGTAATACGGACACAGGACATACAGTAGTCACACCGAAACCGAAAATAAGAGCTAGATAGATGATGCGAAAAACGTAAGCGAGTGAGCGAGGCAGTTATACAATGCTGTCTTCAACTTCAATATCGGGATTGCGCCTGAAAAATAGAAGCTTGCGACTTGCAGACAACTTCCGAGCCACAAAGATTCGTTGTGGCTACTGTACGTGGTCCTGCCGCTGGTATATAACATGATTGTAAGCAGTATGCATACCTGACATTTAGGTGGTTGTATATCCACCCCTGGTCGACCATGCCCTCAGGCGACACGACCTGAGGGTCACGGTAGAACAGCCGAGGGGCCCACGGTATCGCAAGGTTTTTGGCGCGATTCCTTTGCGCCTCTTCTATTATGGTCTTTTGTTCTGTTGCCGCTATCTGGAAATCACAAAGTAAACCATCAAGTATATATATATATATATTTACCGCGGATTTTCCCGCGTAGATTATGATGCGATGATGATGATGATGATAATTAGGCTATGTGTTAATCTAGGATATAAGCTATCCTGGTACCAAATATCATTCCAAATATAAATATCAAAATCCGTTCAGCCGTTCAATCCGTTGAGCATGAAAGAGTAACAAACATACACACACACACACTTCTAAAGGTAGATGGCGCTAATCGCTAATCATACATTTTATGACGTTTTGTATAGACTGTCAGTTCTAATGTATGAAGTTCTGCATCACACATACGAAGTTTTCCGCACGATAAGAGAGTATTTAATTTTAAAACTCTAAGCTCTGATTGGCCTGTTTACGAACGGGGCTACACATCTCCGATTTATAATATTAGTGTGATTAGTGTGATTCATAACTTACAGATCTGATTGAACGCATGCTTTTTACAAGCTTTTATTTAACTCGCCAAGTTAGTGTCAGGAGGAATGTTTCGTACAAATCTTGCAAGTTAATAATGGATGACCTGGTATGATACCTCTTTGTTTATAAACAACGACAGATTCTAACGTCAACTAACGAAGACCTACTACATCATCAACTAATGATGATTGACACCAATCAGCGGTGTTTTGTTTTTCGTATGAGGTAGCGCTGGCCTCTGGTATCAGAGTTTGTTAGGCCGCCCAAGGCCTCTGACATGGCTTAAGGACTGGTATTAAGGCCAGGCTCCATTAATACATTTTCCCACGCTAGCTCCGCCTCAAGACTCTGCTACCCGCTACCCCCAAAAATAACTGAGGAGCCTTCGTAACAAGGTTGAATTTCGCGAGCGCTGTTTGAACACACAATTTAGCTCGGAACTAAGTGACTAAGTCTCAAAACTTATTTATTTTACTGGTAGGCTAATAATTTGATTACGTAAGTTTTGACTTGACAGTGGATAATAACATATATTTTCCTCCTGTGAGATTTATTTTAGAGATAAAACTTAAGCCGTTGAGTAGAATCATGAAAATATTACTGAAAATAACGTAATTGTTGATAAGAAAATGTATCAAATGAAATTCTGTTAATCACGTTTTTGTCTTAATCACGGAGAAATAAAGATCTCAAAAAAATTAAGTTTCACATTTATCAGGTTTGTGGTTGACCCAGCATATTTATGGAAAAATCCTTAAAAATTGGAGCCTGATTTTAATCAATATCTGAAGCACGGATCGATGGAAAACCGCACATAACTCAAAAAAGTCATTAGTGCTCAAAAACTAACCTGGTATCGTTGGATTCTAAGTTGCACTATTGGACCGTTAGGCTACCAACGCTCAACGCTGACGCCAGTCAAACGATGACCGAGAGCGACGTAACAGCTAACACGATCCACTAGGGCTCCTATCCCCACGACCCTCACCTGGTCCTCATTGGCGATGGCTTCGGAGACCTTTATCCAGAGCCGCTGCGACTCAAACTTGTGCTGCCGGTCTATGCGCATCAGGTATCTTGGCAGACGCTGTTCTTTCAGGACAGCCACGTCGAGAAGGTTGGTTTCTTCCTGCAAAGAACAAATTACATGAAGCACGACGCTCATCTTCGACGGAATGGTGTTAAGTGGCGATGTGTTAATAGCACAGAATGTAAAATAAAAAAAAAACAAATAAATAAAATTGACGAATGACAGTAAAAGAAAACGGACTCATTAATTATGGACCTTGTTGTAGGGAATACAAAAAAGTGCATTTTGAACGAACTGGCCGTACGACTACCAAGAATGAAGTTTTAATTGAATTTAGTATCCCCAATTCCTCACTAATACATAAAAATGAAACGTCTATTTGTTTGTTTGTTTGGGGCGCTTTCACGCGATAACGGCTGGATCAAATTTAATGGAATGTTGTATGTAGATTCTGTATACGATATAGACCAACATAGGATTCTTTTATCTTAGAAAATTGTTCACGTGGGCAAAGCCGCGGGGCGCAGCTAGTCCTACATAAGTGTGAACTAATTCGTCAAATATGCAATAAATACTGTAATGACTCACCCCAGTCCTCTTGTCTTTGATATCGATTCTTCCATCCCAGTAACCTTCGACGGTGGCGATGGTGTCTTTGCCCTTCTTAATGCGTCCTGATATCGCGTTGGTTTGGTCTGCACTACTAAGGAACGACTGTGGGGAGAAGTACAACAATTTATTCACACATTCTATTTAATTACTGAGCAAAAAATAATTTGTTTTACAATAATTGATCATTTACGCTAATCACTGGTAAACGTCTAAAAATGGGGAAAATATGTCGATTGAATCAATTTAAAGCCAGTTGAACCGGCATAATAATAAGTCCACTAAGGATTTGCTGTGCCGTACGTTCGTTTGTGCCGATTCAAAGCTCCCCACCGAGCGCCCATGGAACTAAAATTGACATTGTTTAATCTACTGACGTTATTCAGTATAAATAATAGTACAAATCCTTAGTTCCGTGGACGCTCACTACTGCCAAACTACTGCTATCAGCGCCAATGTGGCTATAATCAAATGCGCTCATTGCGACGTTCGTCAAGAGCCTGTCTGGAGTACTTAGTAAATGCAGTTGGAGAAATATACAGTTGTTTACGGGTCCACCCCGTTTCATCCCGCCGGTGTAGTGAGAACTATCCTGTGTAAGTATCAACACCTACTGCGATCACCAAGCCACCTGCCAAGCTTGGTGATTATGTCAAACTCACAACCGCTCACAACCGCACGTTGTGGCGTCCTAGGGGTCGATTTTCAGCAGTGGACCTTTACCGGCTGGTCAGCCCCCTGATGATAAGCGAACAGTGGTGATAACATAATATGTTCTCGCTAAGCAGGCGCTAATGCTAACATCATAACAACATTAAATTAGAGAAGCGTTATCTTTACGACATGAAGTTAATTGCAATATTAGCCGTGTTCGGTTCGTTAGTTCAGCAACTACCAATAGATGGCGTTAGCGTATCCGTAAGACGGATTTAGAAACTGAGGGGAAAATTTGGTTGTCGGTGTAGTGGTCACGTTAGCGAAATTAGTTAATGGCATGTGCCGCGGTGAGGCACGGAATGATGTGATACTGGTAGTGACAATGACATTTTATTATAGATGGTTCGTGTGATTTTGTCCTCCAGTGGTGGTCAAAAAGTGGGGGACAACGGGAATAGACGATATTAAATGACGTTTCAAATTCGGTCACGCTGCAATTCGTAGTCTAAATATTTTGATCCCTTGTTTAAGTGTATTTTTAAATCTGTTTTTTCATCGTAATTGTAGCAGTCTTTGAACGCGCACGCCGACATTTTGTCTACGTCGCACTAGACGTTGCGTACGTTGGGTTGCCTCACGCTGACTGATGCAGAAAGAAATAAAGACGACTTTTAATTCGTTTTCGCGGGACGGTTTAAACGTGTATATGGCGTATTTTATATGTAATATCATTGCGTAGTGGTGTCAATTGTACTTACTCGTAATTTGAAGTCTATGTCCGCTTGATAGCCGGTTTCTGCGCACATTATGTGTACCTGAAAAAGAAGATTAAATTTCTTTAACTTACTGCCGCACTCAAAAACGTCAATTAACGCTTATCAAGCTTTGCATTGTTTGTATGGATTTATGAGTTGATTATTGTCTCTAAAATTCAATTTATTACACGCACAATAGAATTGTGTCGGCAACTAAACATAATTAGTCTGCTCTCCTCTAACTGCGCCGGACTCATAAACGTCAGTTAACCCTAACCAATCATTAAATCGCTCTTTATATATGGATTTTGACAGATTTTAATGGCATTTAGATTTTCTCTATGTTTGATATGATTTGATCTTAATTTAATAAAACAGCAGGGCCATTACCTATATTGTTGCTATCAGATTTTCATTATCGCGTGTACTTAATGCGTCGCGTTTGAGTTGATATTGCTATCAACATCTGGTTGCAACAAATCGTATTGGGTTAGGTAATTCCGGTGCTGATTTTTAAAATATTAGCTTCGTTCGACAAACTGAATGCCTCCGGACAACGGGGAAACTCTCTTTAGATTTCAACAGAATCAAAGTTTTTCATCGTAGGTGTCTTTGTTTTTAAAAGCTTTTATTTAACTTCACTTGTATGTATAATATATCTATGTATTTCTGTCTGTCCTGGATTCTTTCAACTCAAATTACGAGCACTTCCCGATTAGCTATCCGGCTGAAACTTTCAGTGTAGCTCACAACTCGATAACAATGAATTAAAAAAAAAGTTTTTTAATCCAGTACCTAAAAAAGCTTCTTTTTTTGTATATTTTCTTTGAATTTTCCCTGTCTTCAAAACTTAATTAATCATTGCATACAAACATCAAACTGAGTGTGATTATATTGTAAACCCTTACTCTCTAAAGTAAAACAACAAATAATAAAAACCGGCCAAAAGCCAGTTCTTACGTTTACGAAGCTTATATTATACGAACTTCAAAAGCCAGTTCTTACGTTTACGAAGCTTATATTATACGAACTTCAAAAGCCAGTTCTTACGTTTACGAAGCTTATATTATACGAACTTCAAAAGCCAGTTCTTACGTTACCGAAGCTTATATTATACGAACTTCAAAAGCCAGTTCTTACGTTTACGAAGCTTATATTATACGAACTTCAAAAGCCAGTTCTTACGTTTACGAAGCTTATATTATACGAACTTCAAAAGCGAGTTCTTACGTTTACGAAGCTTATATTATACAAACTTCAAAAGCCAGTTCTTACGTTTACGAAGCTTATATTATACGAACTTCAAAAGCCAGTTCTTACGTTACCGAAGCTTATATTATACGAACTTCAAAAGCCAGTTCTTACGTTTACGAAGCTTATATTATACGAACTTCAAAAGCCAGTTCTTACGTTTACGAAGCTTATATTATACGAACTTCAAAAGCGAGTTCTTACGTTTACGAAGCTTATATTATACAAACTTCAAAAGCCAATTCTTACGTTTACGAAGCTTATATTATACGTACTTCAAAATCTATTATTATGTTTAACTAACTGTCCCCGCGGATTTGCTCCCGTGGTCATTTCTCTGGACTAGAAGTAACCTATTTGTAACTATAAACTACAATAAATATATCAATATTACATATATTCAGCCGACAAATAGTTTTTATCGATTGCTCGGCTTCTACCTATCGGATTGAGATACAAAGTACACCAGATCTAAGGTCACCCCAACAACAATGAAAACCTAACTTAAATCTGTCCAGTAATTTTTACGTGATGCGCGAACATACAGACCGACAGACAGTCCATTTTTTTGTAATGACCTTCTTTGTACATACTTTCTGTTACTCACTGCTTTATTATATACTTTCGTTATTAGCAATTCCTTCGAAAGTTATCGTCCAAAAAACATACATAAATGCCAACGCCGGCGCCGGCTCGTCCAAGTTGATTAGGAGAACCTCGCTTCGCCCATCTTATATAAATAAGCTAGTCATGATAATAATTAAGGTATATTTCCCCTTACCTTGCCGCCCAGTTCCATGCTAAGTGTGCCAATAACGATGCCCTTGCAGTGAGCGTACGGCGCAGTCGTGACGTACGTCTCTCCCCACTGTAGCAAGTGCACCCGGGCGCAGCCTTCTAGTATAGCTGATGTTGAGTTACCTAAAATGGGAGGGCAGATTCATCATCATCACCATCTCAACATCAGCCGAAATTATATATTCATAAGAATATTGTGAAGACACTGTAGTAGCTGTAGAGCTTGCGCGTACAAACTTTTTTGCAAACAATCTAGCGGTGCACAGTAGCGCCATCTAGTCACCTTATTGTAAAACTAACATTAATATTTAACCAAGGTGCTCCATCAATCCGTACCTAGTGGGTAAAGGACTGATTCCACTGGTAGAAACCTACAAGTGAGAAATTTACTGTATATTGAGGAGTTATTCTGCTCAGCACACCGTAGATCCTCATCAGATCTTCACCAATTTTTTATGAGACCAACTTAAAGTTACTACCTTTCAAATAAAAAAGAACCACCGAAATCGGATATAAGAAAGCGGAGATATTCAGTAGCCCCCTTTTTGCCTTTTTGGGGGAATCAGCCCTCAAACAAAAATTTCAGACGAAAAATATTTCTAAAAATTCGTTTATCCTGTATTTCGTCAAGATCGGTTGAGAAATGCGACCTGTAGAGGAGAACAGCTGGACATTCGGACATACGAAATAGTTTTTGCTAAAGCTGAAACGAAAATGCTTCGCTCGCGGTTCGCGCTCGCTCGGTCAGTTAGCTAACTACTATGTCTACTTGCTGTGACCCATGGCTTCATGCGCATCATCATCATCATATAAATTCCCATAAACCATAAACCCCCATTAACGCCGCAACAAGCGGCTGCTTGGTGATAAGATAATACGCAACAAAATGTGCTGCCCATTTCCCATTAGCTGTTGTGGGAGGGCTGTGCTCGCAGCACTCCCACAATGAGAAGTGGTGGTGGTAATAGTCATGATAAAAAATAGTTTATTCCTTTTCCTGGATCTAAATCAAATCTATCTATCTAACTATCGTCATTGTTTCCGGTAAATTATAACCCAAGGCAAGCATGCTACACCTTCGACCACATCATCGCTTTCCATCTGGTGAGATCGCGGTCAAACGCCTTGCTTAGACCGTAATAAAAAAAAACTAACTTTCATGTACACATAGATAGGTACTTAAAACTTACGAATAGTTGCCTACTAAAACTTGAAAGTATAATCACAGAAAAATATGGTATTATAGTCACTTATATGTTTCAAAACTCTATGGCTTACTAAATCATTGGAAAATATTATTTTTCACTCATTTATATTTACTTGAAGTTAGTTTTTTTCTGTTATTCTATTGCATAACCTGTTATGTTGCTATTATCGTAGTAACATAGATATTAAATTGTAAAAAGCCCAAACGAGACAGATTTTGACCTAGTGTGGGGACCACCAGTAATTTCTTTTCTGTTATGTGTTATTATTATGCAATAAGTTTTATTATATTATTATTATTATTATAAAATGCTGATAATGACTTGACGTAGTTTACCAAATACTGTCCCATCACAGCTGCAACCTCCTACCGGCTTTCCTTTCGAGGTTGTTCCTACCCAATTACATAATCTTTCATCAATTACAATAACATAATCATTTAAAGTACTAAATGGTCACTGTAGCCTTTGCTGTAGCCGAATTAGTTATAGCAGGAGCCGCGCAGAGGCTCGGAATGATGCGGGTTGGAGTCCTGTCCGTGATCCAAATTTTTCCTATAGAAAATTATTAGATATGATCGCGCTAAGCAAACGTTAATGCTAAAATTAGAAAAAACACTAGATTCATCTTCACGACACATATTAGCCGTCCCCGTAAGACGGATTTAGAGACTGAGGGGAAAATTTGGATGGCGGTGCAGTGGTTACAGGAGCCGAATTAGTGCGCGTGTGCCGCGCGAGGCACGGATGATGCGGGGTCGAGTCTCGTACGTGAACAAATTTTTCAAAATTAATGTTAAAAAAATAAAAATAACACAACTAACTTACCATAGAACTTGGACCTGGCCAACAAGCTTCCTTCGATGACGTATCCTTCTTTTCTGTTGGAGACGTAAAACGCGGAGACCGGCGGGTGATGGGATACCTGCCACAGACAAATATCATCAAATTATTTTTAATCTATTGTCTCTTTCTCTCTGTTTTTTGTTTGTCGTAAGACGTAGTGCTGGCCTCTGGGTCAGAGTTTGTCAGTCCGCTCGAGGGCCTCTGACATGGCTTAACGACTGCTATTAATCAATATAAATTTCTGTCTGGCTGTGTATTCTCGCAACATTTAGAAACTACTAGACTGATTGAAAATCGGTTCTCACAGTTGGATAGCTTAGGATTTAACTCAAAATCTGGTGTACTTCGCATGTCATTCCGATGAGTGACGATCGGAGCCCTCAAACGGATGGAAACTGATGTAATCGAGATGCTTCTTAGCTATAATGGGGGATGGGAAGTCAGAGGTTATACATATTTTTAATTTGTGCTTGTAATTCACTTTTCTCTATGCCACAAAGGTATTTCATACATTGTACTATAAAAGTAGTTTTGGTCCTGGAATAACACGATAACTTTTATCCGAGAAAATTTGTGTGTGGCGATGTACTATTTACGATCTAGAAACTGCTTTTCGTCAAAACGCCCACCTGTTCAGCGATGTAGTAGGTGTAGCTGTCCCGAGTGTGCCTCCAGCAGCAGCGGAAGGTCTCCCCCAGCACCGGGTTGTAGGGCTTCTTGAGACCCTTGGGCTTCCGGTACAGACCCGACAAGTACCAGCGGAGGACCAGCTTGAAGCGAAGGTAAGGTTCTTCTATAAACTGGGCCCTGGAATCGAGAATTCAATTAAGGTGGCCAATGGCATAGGTTTCACTAGATGGCGCTAATGTCAATATTTGCATCGTTATTATTTTTAGGTCTTATGTTGCCGGGTGGAATTGATCATACAAACGTAATACCAAAATAAATTATAATTAAAGTATATTATGATATTATTCAGATTCGCATTGTATTTATCTAGGTTCCCAATATTATTTCTGTTTTCAAAATACTTACCTTACCTTCCGACCTCTCCGAAGCGCAAACCTATCGACTGTATAACCTGCCTGGTCTAACCTACGGTGTCCAGACTAGGTCACTTTCCGAATGTCAGAAGTCCCAACTCGAGGTTTATCAAAGGTTAATGGAACGCAGAAATTCTAGGTATAAAATGCTTTAATCGAGTTAGAAAAACACGATTACATATACGATTGCGTGAGCAGGATGCATCCCGAAAGATGGGCAAAGATTGTCACACATTGGGTACCCGATGACCTACGAAGGCGAGTCCGTCCATGGAAGCGATACCGCAACGATCTCGATAGTTCCCAAGGAAATTGGCTTGAACTTACAGAACATAGAGATAAATGGAAGGAATTGGGGAAGACTTTTGCTCAGCAGTGGGACACTATAGGAGAAGTAAAACATAAATGCTTCTAATATCATAAATGCTAATGTAAGTTTATGAGTTTGTTACGCTTGTTTGTACACACGTTGTCAGCGGTACAGAACAGGACATAGGGAACCCATCAACCAAATTTAGGAATTAAAAAAAAATTTGGTATGGAAATTGCCACTTCGATGACAAAGTGACAGGTGTCAAAGTAACAGGAGTCAAAGTAACAGGAGTCAAAGTAACAGGTGTTAAGGTAAAAGGTGCCAATGTGACCGGTGTTAAAGTGTCAGGTGTTAAAGTGACAGATGTCAAATTAACAGATATCAAAGTGATAGGTGACAACCCTAGGGCTATATAATATATTTCTAATGGAAAAATTTGGATTACGGACGTGATTCGAACGCGCATACTGTGCCTCAACGCGGCACATGCCTTTACCAATTCGACTACCGAGACCTATGCAACGCCATCCAATAATAACACATAAAATATAATATTTTTCCATTAGAAAAATTATTATATATGTTTAAGCTAAGCAGGCGTTAACTGCTAGAAAAAATCATAAAAAACACTAGGGTTGGCAAGTTTGCACGCGGTCATAGTAATATATGTCCGCACTTTCTGCCCAAGTATGTCCGCGTAGTAGTTGATGTCTGTACTCACTGCGCCAGGATGTCCGCGTGATAGTAGCTGTCAGCCAGTTTGTCGAGGAAGGAGCGGGGCTCTAGGATGAAGGTTGGCAGCACCACCTTGCTGAGGTCCATGCCAGGCCGGACCTGCTTCAGCAAGAACCAGAGCAGGGACTTGTTCTCTTCTCCCACTTCTTCTACTAGCTCTCCTGCCTGGAAGGAGAAGACGAAGACTTTATTAGCATTTTGAGCGAAATGGTTCTAATCTGTCACCGTCCAGCTATTATTGTCGAGATTTTATCCTACCCGTCGACATGTTCGTTACGAGCCATCTTTAAACATTTCCTTGCATCTTCGCTTCATTGGATTGTTGCCATAGGGGATGCATGACAGACTGTTTTGGGGATTTCGTACTTTCTTCGAGACTTAATAAAGGAAGAAGCTTTTAGTGATGTAGATTCTTCGATGAAAATATAATAATGAATGCATCAAGATCTCCTTATCTAGAATGTTTGAGTGAACCGTAATTGGAAGTCAAAGTCTTCTGACAAACTCAATATCTCTTCAAGTCCTGGTATCTTCGTGTATTTAAAAAGAAGCAAAATGGTATCTCGTCCTAATCTAATCGTCAGCCTAAGAAGATCTAGCTAGAGCAACTGTTGAAGCTTATTCACCATTCCTTTAGAACGAATAACGACTGCATAGTGCATAGCTACTTGGTCACAGTACATATAAAGTCCTTAGATACATGTACTTTGACCAAGTTTGGAGCAGCTATATATATAGTCCTAAGGACTTTATATGTACTGGTGCAGATATCAACCATAAAAGATCTAAATGCAACAGATTTAGGGCCGGTTCCTATTGAGTTTTCTAGTGGACACCACGTTTGGGCTAACATAGTGTAGGAAGCCCTGTGGCCAGGTGGAGTGACAACCTGCGGAATGCGGCAGGAATAAAATGGATGAGGAGAGCTGAAGACTGAGCTCAGTGGCGTGCATTAGGAGAGGCCTGCGTATTTTCAACGCTTCTCTTTAAAAGGATAAAGTCTTAAATTAAAGTCTCAACGTCTGCACTCACCATGCCAACATCTCTGTCTGGGTCTTCCACGTAGCAGGCCTCGATCCTGGCCAGCACGATCTCCTTGGGCGGAAGGTGCCGCGCCGGCGTCATGGCGCCGCGAGATCCCTCGCTGTCCGTGTCCGACGCTGCGCCAGCCAGCTCTGAACAACCAGGGCATGGAAGTGCTTAGGGGTTAGTTAGCCTACTTATGGCAGTTCTACTTGAAGCTACTAGCATTACCCTAGCAAATGGTGTCATAGGCAAGTTTCTGACAAAGTGACTAGGTTAGAGGGTAGATGCAGAGACTCTGCGTTTGCATACAATTTCACAGTATGGAAGCCACGTACAATCGTACCGTGGCGAACAGACCATGCGCTTGTCGCTAGGATAGACGCAACTTGTATATGCAATATGCATCTATCCTCTAAGCAAGCCGCTGGTCTTAATCTTGGCAGTCACTTCCCAACAGTGTACAGGACATTTCCAGCAGCGGTAAAACGCACTAGATAATATAGATAATACAATGCAATACCACTCAGAGACTTATGATGATGTGAAACATGATAAAAGCAAGATATGTCTAAAATACACAACATCAAAGTTAGCCGGAATACGTTTGTATCTATAAGCAGAATGATCTTCCTCCACTTCATTCTCTCATTGATGATTGTGATTCGCGTCAGTTCGTGAATCTTACTATGAAGCTACTGCTTGTACTTGTATCCACCTAATCCTATTCTACGTAATACCATTTCTCGGACCGTAAAGTAATGAAGAAGAAAACGCTTGTGACGATCGGATCACAGTGAAATATAGAATATATCATCATATGCTTTAAATAAATTTTGTAGGGTTCCGTATCTCAAAAAGAAAATAGGAACCCTTATAGGATCACTTCGTTGTACGTCTGTTTGTCACGACACTTTTTCTCAGGAACGCGTTATAAAGTAGAAAATAATATCATACACTCAGGCGTGCAATCCTTTGGAGCTGTGAAAATAATATCATACACTCAGGCGTGCAATCCCTTGGAGCTGTGAAAATAATATCATACAATCAGGCGTGCAATCCCTTGGAGCTGTGAAAAAAACAAACAAGCAACCAAAAGATACGGCCTTTTATGCCGCATATTTGTCAAAAACTTTGGACAAGGAGAACTTGGCGAGGGGAACTTGAACCATGAAATTTGGCAAGAAACAATGCACAATTAAAGGGAAAAATCCGAAAACCGTACATCGTAAAAATATGTGTTTACATGTTTGTACGGAAAACTAGATCCCTCTTTAACTAACCTCCATTGCTGGTAAAGACCTCCCGTTTGCAGCTGTCTAGGGTAACTTTATAACCCCCATTATCGACCTTCGTGAAGTCAGACAGTATGGCGGAGTCCACGGAAAACTTCCTGTCCAAAGAAAGGCTAGTGAACGGAGCCGGTTCCGAGAACTGCCTTGTAAGCTTCTTCTGCCGTTTGAGAAGGTTGAATATGCTGGACCTTCGTCTTTCCGGTTTGGGGCTTTTGGTGGGCTTAATTTTTGCAGCGAACATTATTTCGGCTTCGTGCTCCATGATGATCAGTCAATCAAAGACCTGAGTAGCATTTAACCACAAGTCCAGTCAACTTCCATCCAGTTTTGATCAAGCAATCAGGTCTTATTGATTCTTCATTTTTTGGTTTTGTTTGGAAGCGTCTTCATTTATTTTTTGTTGTGCAGTCTAAAATACCTGTGTATCCAGTCCATTTGTTCAGCATATTTTCCTTAAGATTTTCACTAAATAGCGTATATCACTTTGTCCTTGACATATGTACACGTTTTAAAGTGCAAGATTACTTAAACTTCATTTGCATAGCCACTGTTTTACAAAAAAATGCTGATAAATAACTTGAAAGAGTGTAAATCGGACTCGTATGTCAATTAATGTTAGCTTAACACTTCTGGAGTTCATTTCACATTTAACATGTGAACGTGTAGAAAGTTTTTGATAATTTCTACTCTGGGACTGAGAGCTGACACCAAAACTTTGGCTTGACAGCTCACAGTTATGTAAATTGAATTCAAACAAAGTTTCCGCTACAATGCATTTTGGTTGATGGAGAAACCCGGTTTTATCGGTTCAAGCCCATTTCATTTGTGGTTTTTGAGTTATCAGTCAAAATAATACGATTGCGATCAAAAGTAAAAGAGGTAAAAACAAAATAAGAGAGAGTGGTTGCTTATTAGAAATCTCTCTCTCTTATTTTTTTTGCGATCTTTTAATCGCAAAATATGGTAATCCGAATTGGAAAATTATAAAAGAAACCTAAAGATGGTTTTCAAATACCTATTCAATGATACCCCACTTGACATAGTTCGTCGACTTTCATTTATTTTTCAGAATATGGCGTCTGCTTGTCGCTATATTCAATTTTGATTACTATCATGTCTTTTGTGACACTTGCAAGATTCAAATCAATTAACATAAGAATCGTCGAAATCAGCTCACGCCATCGGTCTCTATAGCGCCACACAAAGGAAAAAACTTACATATAGTTCATACTTATGCTGATAAACACAATACCCTCCGCGCAGTCGGGCAAAAAAACTCGGTATATCGCGAGGATTTGCGTACATTTTTAATTTCTAGTCTCATAACATTGTGATTTTAATTTACCAATTAACTTTTATGAAATAGTTGTGAGTATTTTTAAAAACAGGGTTGACTTTTTTTACTTTTTTTTTCATTAATTCAGTGATTTTAATCAAATTTGTTTTTTCATAAAAGTTAATTGGTAAATTAAAATCACAATGTTATGAGACTAGAAATTAAAAATGTTTATTAAAATATTTAAGTACGTTTTTACAAAATGTTGATTAATGGCTATAGGTACCTAGTCATTTGATTATAAGGCTATTGGTGTTAATTTTGATTTGCCATTCGATTGGGACATTTGTGGGCGAAATTAGCGTTCTGAAATGTTTTTTTAAACTTCTTTCCCGTCCCTACGGGTAGAGTCGTTTTTCATTCCTTTAAACTGCCAAAAACGCAATCTTATAAAGCCATCGTATCTGACATAAGTCAAAACTATCTGTTTACGGTAAAAATACGAAAAATATATTTAAAAAATAATATTTATTTGTTTTTTTATATCATCATCATGTCAGCCTTTTGAAGTCCACTGCTGAACATAGGCCTCCCCCAAAGATCGCCATGACGAGCGATCTTGTGCCACCTCCATCCACCGACTTCCTGCGATGGCTACAATGTCGTCGGTCCATCGTGTGGGGGGTCTCCCTACACTTCGCCCGCTTGTTAGTGGTCGCTATTCGAGAACCTTTATTCCCCAGCGGTTTTTGGTTCTGCGAACTATATGGCCTGCCTATTGCCACTTCAACTTGCAAACTCTGAGAGCTGTCGGTTTTTTTATATATAAATGAAAGTCTGTCAGAAACAAAATAACATGATTGTTATCAACCCTGTTTAAAATTGCTAAAGTTGGTATAGGTATGTACAAAAGTAGATTGCATTCACGTCGAGCGCCCGGGATACTCAGAGATAATTAATTAATTATACTGATGACGTCACTATAAAACGCGTATCACGGATGCCTGTGACGGACATAGTACACGTGCAGATTCACGTACAGTGAATACGTAACTTAATAATAATGTCAGAATCGCTAATTTCATGTATTGTGATTGAAATGTGATATTTTTGCACGACTGCTCAAATAAGGAGTGTAATGTTTTTAAGGTTCATGTATGTTTGTACGTGAGATACTTTATTCCACCATAATTTTTGAACGCCTGGACACATTTGAATGTATGGTATCGTTAGAATCCTTACATCATCCCGAGTAACATAGACAGGCTAAATTATTTTTAGAAAAATCTCAATATGGCGGTTTTGTGGCTCTATTTTCAAATGCTAAAAAAGAAGTGTAATATTTTTAGGATTCATGTATGTTTCTATGTATGTATGTTAGTTTATTTATTCCACCATAACTTTTAAATGCCTGAACAGATTTAGACGTATGGGGTATCGTTAGAACCCGTACATCCCCCCGAGTAACTTATGCAATATATATTTTTGAAAAAAAAAATGAATGTCTCTGCTGTATGGCTCCATTTTTAAATGCAAAAAAGTATTTTTTCTTAGAATTGTATAATATGGGTCTCAAAATGAAGGTCTGCATAAGTTCATTTTTGCCGTGGCAGGCGTGTTTTTTTAGCTTTTAAGCTAGATTTACAATATGGGTATCAAATTGAAGGCTTTGATGAGCACATTCTAAAAATATATAATGTATTGCTAAAGCGGGCCGCTAGTCCAAAACAAGCAGCAAGTGTAGATTTAAAGATAAACAAAAACCGAGACTTCTTTTTTCTTAAGTTTCTCGTTATTTTGGCAGCTAGATTCCGCCTGGAACAACAGACAGACAAACAAGAAAGTGACTTAATAAACACGTGGTAATAAAAACTAGTAAAACATGGGTTAGAGATAGACAGATAATACTACGTTATTATTACATGTTTTCGTTTTATCTACTAATAAACTTACATTCTGATAAGATAAGATAGAAAAGCTATTATTTTATCATAAAACAAAGTCATTTGCATGTTGAGCTGTTAACTATAGATAGGTAACCCTTTGCTCTTTAGTTTTTTTTTTATTGAAGTTAAGTTTTGCCCCACAACAGTTGCAGCCACCCAGTACTTTGGTTACAAAATCATTGTTACTTTACACAAGTCTTCGGCAAAAAATGCAAATATAGCCGGAGGCGACAGTAAGTTCCTCTGCAAAGGTCATTTAATAAATTTAACCACTTTCAAGTCACACTTTTAGGTCAAACAATAAGCGCTAAGTCTGACCTTCAAGTATAGAAAACCGGTATTAAATAATCTAGTTGAATCTAATATACCTGTACTTGAAATGTGTTATATTCAGCCAAGCGAATACACTAATAGGTATTTGAAAATTATCTATCTATACTCATAATAGCGCAGTAAGTGACAAAAAGTCTGCACAAAGAAGATAAGGGACTTAAAATAAGCCTTTGAACAATGCACTCTATGCCAGTTGTCCGGACAACGGAACCTAGTTATTTGTTATGCAAGGCTGCAAAGTGTTTTTTTGGCGCGAGCACTTGTGTTGAAACCTGAGCAAGCGAAGGATTCTAGGAATAAAGAATCCTGAAATATAGAATCCTGAGCGTAGCAAGGATTTCAAAGATACGAGACGCAGAATATCTTTACTGCCTTGCGAAACACAACTTTTCACCTCACTACAGCGAGGAAAATGATAGGTGCAAGAAAATAGCTTATATAATGTATTAAATTATTGTTTATAATAATAATAACAACAACAATAACACCAACAACAAAAATAACAATATAATATAAAACTGGACTGGCGGTAAAGAAGGTTTGGACTTTTAAAAATAACACGCTAGCGGATAAAATGCACTCAGATTTCGAATGACAAACAGAATCTTTCCGAGCTTGTGAGGTGAAATAAATATTTTGAACACAACTTACGAGGGGAGTTCAATGTATTCTAGGTATAGGCATGAAAGAATAAGCAGAAAATTCTGAATAAAATTTATTTTTCAATGTAGTCCTCTAGGATCTGAACACACTTGTTTGTCCTGGAAAATAACTTTTCAATTCCCTCCAAAAATTTTTTTTCTTCCTGGTCTGAAAAATGATCGTAAATTGCTGCCTTTAACTCTTCATCGTCGGAAAAATGCTTGCCTCGAAGTTCTTTTTCGAGATTTGGGAACAGAAAGTAATCACTAGGGGCTAGGTCCGGGCTGTAGGGTGGATGATTGATTTCTTCAAATCCGCAATCCCGCACAGCAGCATTGGCAATGCGCGCCTTGTGAACAGGCGCGTTGTCGTGCAGAAGCAATACACCTGCGGTCAATTTTCTCCGTCTTTTTTCTTTTATTGCCTCCTTTAAATTGCGCAGGGTGTTAGCGTAAGTTGCGCCAGTAATACTCTCTCCCCTTTTTTGTGTACTCAATTAATAAGATTCCCTTGGAATCCCAAAACACCGTGGCCATGAGCTTTCCGGCGGATGGGCAGACTTTGAACTTCTTCGGTGGGGCTGTTCCTTTTTTATGCCACTGCATAGACTCCTGCTTGCTCTCAGGATCATAGTGATGAACCCACGTTTCATCACCAGTAACAATCCGATCATAAATACTTTGCGGATTTTCACCACAGAGCTCCAAAAACTCCTTGCAACAATCAACTCGCGCTTGTTTCTGAAGCGCTGTGAGCATTCGCGGCACCCATCTTGCACTGACCTTTGACAAATTCAGATGGTCATGAAGGATAGTGTGAATGGTACCCACGGATAGCTTGGTTCTTTCTGCTAATATTTTCACTCTCACACGGGCATCTTCGAATACAAGTTTCTCAACAATTTTTACGTTTTCATCAGTAGCGGCACTAACCGGCCCACTGGCACGAGGGTCGTCTTCAATACTCTCTCTACCCCGTTTAAATTCACTTGACCACTTCTGAATTGTAGATAATGAAGGGGCAGAATCTTGGTAAACAGCCATCATTTCTTCGTGAATTACTTTTTGAATCTTTCCTTGTTTTGTGAGGAATTTTATCACAGCGCGATGCTCGATTTTTTCAACATTGTCGTATCAGTCATCGTAGTTGCCTTTCCGAAATGATATTTTTAATACTAATGGCGACAATCAAATAAAATTTTGTATTTACACCCTCAATGAGTGTCATAAACTAATGAGATAATTTAATTACCCTCATCATTAGTATATTACCCCGATACCGAGAATACATTGAACGCCCCTCGTAGTTAGGTAGTTATAGTTTATTTCTTTCTGTTTGTCGGGCAGTTCGCACATCACGTAAAAACTATTGAAACGATTGTAATGCGCAGTTGGTTTTGAATTAAAATCTGGTGTAGGTACTTCATATCTCATCCGAATCTCATCAAAAGTCGAGCAATCAATAAAAACTATTTCGACGTCTGATCTAAGTTTTATGGAATTTGGTAGGTATATTGGTACTTTTGGTTTCGGATTAACACAAAGATCCTTATATCCCAGAGCAATTAAAACGCGGGCAAAGCCGCGTGCATGGCTAGTACTAGATATGAACGAAGGTCGACCCCAGCAAGGTTAGTCATTTCGCTTACGTAGCGGCCGTATTTGGAATCGAACATTTTGCAATATTTCTAAATATGTACTTGTTAGAGGTTAGATGGTTAGAGGTTAGATGGATTATAAATAATATATTGGATCTGTTTTGATTATTTATTCGGTGATTGGATAATTTTAAATGACTTCAAATGGACGGAGGTTCTCAATTCAACACGTATTTATTTTAAGTGTTCTGGCTAGAATTCTGGACCTATTTGGATGACGTCATGCCCAGCAAGCAGTACAATTACTATAATATAATAATTACAAGAAGCGCCCCGTGGCTTTGCCCGCGTGGACAAGATAAGTAGCGTTATTCCAGGACCTAAAGAATCTATATATCGATTTTCATAAAAATCCTTTCAGCCGTTACGGATCTGCGGTTCTTTTATAAGCATAATATTTTAATTATTTATTTATTTATTTTATTTATTTATTAGGTGCACAAAACAGATTACAGAAATATAACATATGAGAATAAAATGGTAAATTATGCGATCGATTCCATAATCCAATCAATATGTGCACACGGCATCAATAAAAAAAAACAGCGAAGTTGCCATAAATATTAATACTTATAGCTAAAGTTGCAAGCACTATTCCACAATATAGGTAGGTATTTTAAAAGAATTGTATAGGCGAGCAGACTGCAAGTTCCCTTAATTGCCTTCTACCTGCAATGATAGGTGTATTATAACCATGTTATCAGGCATACACCCGTCACTATCGCCATCCAAAAACGCAAGCTGTTAAATTACAATAAAGAAATACCTAACTGTGAATAAGTTGTTAGATACAAAATCACGGCAGTGTTACGATACAGTACACCACAATACATAAAATTGTAGTGCATTACGAAAAGTGTTTATAAATGGCACTTCTGAAACGGTTGAGACTAAAACTGAATATATCAAGATCATTTAATTTCATGGTATAATCATTTGAGTGTTCATTACGAGCGTTACCGCGCAGTAGATTATTATACGACCGACACATACGAGGTATGGGGCCGTTGTGGGAGATATTGTTTTTATAAGTGGCCACATTGAAAATTCGAGGAACCCTACTTCGGATTTTGGTATTAAAGTGGATCAAGCTTAACAAGTATGGACAGTCAACAGTTGAATGAATAATTTTATGTAGGTAAAGTAGCTCAGTCGCTTGTCTTCTTGCAGAAAGAGGACTTAGTTTGAAGTGTCGAATACGTGAATGGTAGCAATGAATTTTACGAACCATACCAAATCGACGGCAGACAGCAGTCATACAACGTCGCTGGATTCGTTCGACACTATCCATGTGAGTAGTGTAGTAGGGAGACCAAACAACGGAGCCGTATTCAGCGACAGACCTAATCAAGCTCTGGTAAAGATATATAATACTCCTCGGTTTAGTAAAAGATTTTGTGATTCTCAACAAAAAACCAAGCAACTGATTACCTCTACTAAGTATGTGATCATAGTGGGGGCGAAATGAGAGCTTCGAATCAAAGTAAACACCTAAATCTCTCGCTACATCTCTATGTTCAAGTATTGTGTTTGCTATTCTGTAATCAAATATAAATTTTGGTTGTTTAGAACAAAATGACATAACAAAGCATTTTCCTATGTGAAGGTACATTTTGTTACTCTGACACCAGTCACTGATAGCTTCAATGTCCTTTTGCAATATAAGGCAGTCACTAATATTCTCAATGGTACGAAAGATTTTGAGATCATCAGCATATAGAAGACAGTCACTATGCAAACGATGAATGAGATCATTTATAAAGATAGTAAAAAGTAACGGGCCAAGATGTGATCCTTGCGGGATACCAGAAGTTGTATGCGAGGGTACAGACAAATATCCTTTAATAGCTACCATTTGACTGCGATTTGTCACGTAAGATTTAACCCAGCGCAGCAAATCGCCGTGAATACCACATACAGAAGAAAGTTTCATAATTAAAATAGAATGATTTACCTTATCAAAGGCCTTAGAAAAATCAGTATATATAGCGTCCACTTGATGTCGTTTGTTAAAAGCTGAACATATATATTGCTTATATACCAGTAAGTTACTAATTGTCGATCGGCCGGAAACAAAACCGTGCTGACTGGGTGAAATTAAGTGCTTTACGTGATTATAAATGTAAGGGTAGATGAGAGACTCGAAAAGCTTGGCCATACAAGATAAGATGCTGATCGGACCATAGTTCTCGCATTTAGATTTATCTCCAGACTTATGTATTGGAATAACAAATGCACTCTTCCACAAATCCGGAAACACACCGTAGGTAAGTGACTTTTTAAATAAAATGCACAGGGGAACACTGATTTCCTTAACACACTGTTTAACAAAGTAGGAGGGTATACCATCAGGTCCAGCTCCCTTATTTTGGTCAAGTTTGTCAATAGCTTTAATTATCTCTTCTTTCGAAACTTTAACAATAGATATGGCTAAGTTGGAATGAGTGTCTGGAATACAATCAGAGCTTGAGTCATCCTCATACACTGAATTAAAGTATGTAGCGAACAATTCACAAATCATTTGTGTATTGTTAGCCACATTGCCCTGGTATATCATGGATTGAGGGATTGAGCTGTTAGACTTTTTATCACTAACATACCTCCAAAATAGTTTTAAATTGTCCTCCAAACCTTCCTCGACAGAGTTTGTGAAAGATCGATAGCATTCATCAATCAGCTTTTTACTTCTTTTCCGAAACATATGAAAAGTATCATAATCTCTAGGGTTACTATACATTTTAAATAATTTGTGGTACTTAAGTTTCTCTTCCAGGCATTTAATCAAAGAGAAACTAAACCAGTGTGGGAAGCATGAAGGCTTAGTCCTCAGGAAGGGAGTGTGCAATTTTATAATATCATTGAGTTTATTATAAAAAGCGTCAAAGGCAGAGTTGGTATCTAAAGCCTCAAGAAGATGCTCCCAATCAAAGGCAGAGTTGGTATCTAAAGCCTCAAGAAGATGCTCCCAATCAAAGGCAGAGTTGGTATCTAAAGCCTCAAGAAGATGCTCCCAATCAATAGAATCTAAATCTTGTCTTATTTTATCATAATCGCTTTTGCGAAAGTTAAGTTTTTGTGCAAAAGGATTATGGGAAATAGTTCTGAGGTCTTAATTAATCTAGTGCGGTTACAATTTCAATTACCACCCTTTGGAAATTATAATTATCGGCAAAGTAACACCTTGCTATCTATCTATAAATGCAAGCAACAAAAAGTATGTACAGTGAGGATAATAAATAAAATGGTAACTGAACTGAACATGAATTAAAAAAGGTGTCTGTCTGTTTAGTATGTTCGCGCATCACGTCATAACTACTGGGCATGTTACGATACAGTTTTTCCTGTTGATAGCTTAGGTTTTTACTTAAAATCTGGTGTACTTGAAATCTCTATCCGATGAGCAGAAGCCGAGCAATCGATATAAAATATTTGACGTCTGTACGAAGTTTTATAAAATTAAGCATAAGTATTGGTGCGTTTCATTTTGGAATAACACATTGGATAGTCACATTGGATACACACATATATCCCAGAGAAAATACCACGCGGGAAAAGCCGCGGACACAGCTAGAACTAAATAAATAAAAACAATGTTCAACACTTTTTCACTATGCTTACTGCGTTAAGTATAATTGAGCAGATGTTTTTGAAAAGGCTGATTTCAATCTTTGCCTACAACATAAGCCGTGCATAACATTTACCGCGCTGTACACATAACAAACATGAGGCAAGCATTACGTCATCAGCGACCAACTGATAAACCGATTTTAATTGAATATAGTAATTTTTGATCGGACGAAGCGAGTTCTCCTTTCAGTGTTGGACGATTCGGCGTTTTATAATTTTTACCCGACTACGGCGAAGCAAGGGAAGGGTAATAAAGTTAACAGTCTATGTATGTATATATGTAAATGTTCTACCAAAGACTAAAAAAAAAAGGTCCAATTTTGACGAGGAGGGGGTGGCGCAGCTAGTTATAATTAAAGCTGTTAACATCGAGTAATGGTATTCTGTCTCTGTTACAGACCATTAACTTGGTCATTATGTATTTACGTCATTGCTTTTTGTTTCGTTTCATAATAAAACGGTATCAGGTGATACAACAACGGGCCAAAGATTTAGAAAACCACGTAGGGAAAGCCAGCAGACAACATCTATACATGTAATCAAGCAATAAGTTCGAAGAAGATTATAAAAAAATGGTCTAGGGTACTTGAAATAAGCTGCTGAATAAGAATATGTATTTTTTTTTACTGCTTGTCTCTTTGTTTGTTCGCGCATCTCGTAAATACTACTGAATTGATGCGGTTTTCAGTGTTGGATACCTCAGGGTTTGACTTAAAAACTGGTATACTTGGTATCTCAATCCGATGAGTAGAAGCTGAGCAATCAATAAAAACTTTTTAACGGCTGAAGGAATTTTGATCAAATGTTGGTATATTGGTATTTTAGGTGTTGGAATAGTACATAGAGTACTTTTAACCTAGAGAAATGACCACGCGTGCGAAGCCGCGGATACGGCTAGTTTATAAATATTTGTAAGATTTATGACAAAAACTATACGATTTATATTTTGTACTTTTTTATACTTTACAATAAAAAAACTGCTGCACTGCGCTCGTCCCCCTGAAACATTGGTTATTAAGTCTTATTGCCTAGTAATTTCACTGGAAACATTTCCCTTCAAACCGGAACTCAGAAATGTTTGCACACTACTGCTTGGCAGTTCAATAGCAAACAAAGGTACTTCTTAAAGGTAGGAAGAGGCCTAATAGCCTATTACCACTACTGAACTGATCTTGATCAAATTTTCTAATGGGATAGTTTGAACCCTGGCGAAGGATATAGGATTTCTTAGAAATTAGTTGACTCTTAGAAATAAGTTGACTCTTAGAAATAAGTTGATCCTTAGAAATAAGTTGATCCTTAGAAATAAGTTGACACTCTACAAAACCTGCGTCCGACCGACAATGACATACTCTTCCGTAGCATTTGCTCACGCCTCCCGCATTTCCCTAGAGAAACTTCAGATTTTACAAAATAAATTCGTTCGCGGTGCATTAGAGCCCCCTGGTATCAGAGGAACATCGACCTGCACAGTGATCTCGAGCTTCCCTCGATAGTTCAATATATGAAAATGCCTCTCGCCGCTACTTTGACGCGGCACTCCATCACCCCAACCCTCTAGTAGTTCAGGCCTCTGACTACACGACAGACGCGACAATAGACGCACGGCCCCTTCGTAGACGCCCTAGAGACATCTTGAGCGATCCGGACGATGAAATCGCTGCCGCAGCGATTGATTCGCCCACTCCGTTATCTTCACCATCTTTCAACACAATTAGTCACAGACACCGACCTCGCCGGATGCGAGGTCGAAGGTCCCGTAATTAATGTCGACTTTATTCGCCTTCGAGTTTCTTGCCGATTCTTCTCGAAGGTGTATTCCGAATCGGTGGTCAGTTATGCAATTCATTTAAAGGGCTCCAGCCATTTCATGAGGGCCCCCTCGATCACTACCTAACAGTAGAGATCGAGGGGTGTTTAGTTCGATACTCCCCAAGTAATCAATGGCAACTGTCCAAGCCGAGGTTCGTACCC
Source organism: Alsophila aescularia (assembly GCA_946251855.1). NCBI lineage: Eukaryota > Metazoa > Arthropoda > Insecta > Lepidoptera > Geometridae > Alsophila > Alsophila aescularia. The sequence continues at coordinate 65,596,441 of OX276373.1, forward strand.
CCTGGGTGCCCTTGAGCAAGTGGCCAAAAACTTGACTTTGGCGTGCGCCTTCTGCGTCACGCATTGCGGCGGAGCGCTTTTGCGCCTGCCCCACCATCCGGTGACGCTGTAGAGGTCAGTTATAGACCAACAGCACATATCCTTTCTAATCAAAAAAAAAAAAAAACGCGGCCAACGCGGACGAAATCGCTGGCGAAAGCTAGTGTATCTATTTACTGAATGATATATGAAATTGAAAGAAGAATTTGGGATGCAAACTGGTTAAGGTGGCTAAACTGGCAAAGCATGTGCCGCGCAGAAGCACGGATGATGAGGAGTAGAATCCCGTCTTTAATCTAAATAAGTCCATTAACCATACGAAAAACAAAATGTTTAAAGTAAACAAAAAAACTATACTATTCATCACGGGGAAAATATTTATATCCTCGGGCGATTATAAATTATTAAGAACTAGACGTAGCCGCGGCTTTTCCCGCGTGGTCATTTCATTTAAAAGTAGCCCATACGAGTACGTGTTATTCCAGGACCAAAGTACCTATAAAGTACAATATACTTACTACATTCCTTCTAAATTCGTTCAGCGGTTAAATAGTTTTTTATCGATTGCTCGGCATTTAATCATCGGATTTAGGTACCAAGTACCCCGTTTTTAAGTCAAACCCTAACTATCCAACAGTGAACCGCATCGCAATCGGTCCAGTAGTTTTTACGTGATGCGCGAACAAACAAAGAGACGGACACGATTTATAAAACTGTTATATTCTTGTTCAGTAGAGCTTTTTTTTATCTTCTTTGTATAGACTTTTTCGTCCGTATTGCTTTATAAGTATAATAAGATAGACTAAGACGTAATCACTTACACCTAAATCCCTCCTAGTTTAAGCTGATAACGAGATATGCACTACTCGTAAGAGCACTGATTAGCATAATCCGCGCTATCACCGTTTAAGCTGATAACGAGATATGCACTACTCGTAAGAGCACTGATTAGCATAATCCGCGCTATCACCGTTTAAGCTGATAACGAGATATGCACTACTCGTAAGAGCACTGATTAGCATAATCCGCGCTATCACCGTTTAAGCTGATAACGAGATATGCACTACTCGTAAGAGCACTGATTAGCATAATCCGCACTATCACCGTTTAAGCTGATAACGAGATATGCACTACTCGTAAGAGCACTGATTAGCATAATCCGCGCTATCACCGTTTAAGCTGATAACGAGATATGCACTACTCGTAAGAGCACTGATTAGCATAATCCGCGCTATCACCGTTTAAGCTGATAACGAGATATGCACTACTCGTAAGAGCACTGATTAGCATAATCCGCGCTATCACCATTTAAGCTGATTACGAGATATGCACTACTCGTAAGAGCACTGATTAGCATAATCCGCGCTATCACCGTTTAAGCTGATAACGAGATATGCACTACTCGTAAGAGCACTGATTAGCATAATCCGCGCTATCACCGTTTAAGCTGATAACGAGATATGCACTACTCGTAAGAGCACTGATTAGCATAATCCGCGCTATCACCGTTTAAGCTGATAACGAGATATGCACTACTCGTAAGAGCACTGATTAGCATAATCCGCGCTATCACCGTTTTTTTAGGTCAATGTAACTGTGATTTCTGTGCGATAACGGTAATAAGAACTTACGTTTTTTTACCCAACTGCACGGGAGCAAAGGGTTATGATGTATTTAACCAGCTGCACCACGTGTCTTAGCCCGCTTGGTTTTTTCTGAGATAAAAGTATCCTATGTGTTATTCTAGGTTCTAGGTTTACCTCTATGGCCAATGTGTATAACATTTGTTTAATACAAGTGTTTAAAACTCTGCACTGCACTGTCTATAACACATTTAAGTAAAATTATTATGTAAATACAAAAAACCCGATTGCGAACAAAATTATTGAATAAGAGCTGACCCGCAAAAATAATCACACTAATAATAAAGGCGAAAGTTTGTATGTATTTAAGGGTGTGTGCGTGTGTGTGTGTGTGTGTGTGTGTGTGTGTGTGTGTGTGTGTTACTTCTTCACGCTTAAATGACTGAACGGATGTGGATAAAATTTGGTATGAGGTAGCTTATACCCTGGACACAGAATAAATAATAGTTCAACCCTGGATTAACACAGGCTACTTTTTATCACGTAAAAATACACGGTTCCTGAAAGACGCGGGTGAAACCGCGGGGCGCAGCTAGTATTTATATAAATTTAATGTTTCTTTTTTACTTACATATTTTACTTTACTTTAATAGTTGCAATTGCAACATTAGTCTATGGTATAACACATTAACTTAAATAATCTGAAATAGAAAATATTGAATGCTTAAAAGACAATTGCTACTGTTGAGTTATAAGAATTATATATCTCAGTAATTGTTTTTTTTTTATAATTAAATACCTTTATTTTGATACCCGATCGATTGGTTTTGGTTATTTTTTTGTTCCGTCGGAAATACAATATGGCAGCTGTAAGCCGCAATATTAGTTTTCTTGACACCTCATATATCCTATAGCACTTTCGAGATCAAGACGAATCCAATGATAACTCATTTATAAAAATATATCAACCGGTTTAGGCTGTACAAGCGTACAGCGATTTGGTTGTGTTACAACCCAAACACATAACCCTCCTAGCAGTCGGGTAAACACATTAGTGTTTTATTTCATACAGTTAAACTTTACATTACAATAAAGTAAAATTGAATTAGAGCCCGACAAAAAACGATAATCAATGCCAAATGAAATCAAAAAAATATGTAAGCTCATGGCTTGTTACTCGGGGATGACCCCAGACCCAAAGACCAGGCCAAGACCAGACTATAAAACAGTGTTGCCGGTTTGTACCTATAACAGTAACTGTGGCCAACAGCGGGTAACGTTCGGGTTATAAAATATCAACTTTGTTACTTAAGCCACAAAATAAATAATAGTACAAGTACTTAAGCTTCTGCTCTCCCTACAAATTAATTAATTATGATGACAGCCGGGCATTTTCGAATGCGAACACGAAAATTCATTTTTTTTTTATTGAAATTAAATAAACTGCAATCAAAAGAAAATAAACTATTCTGATGGCAACCGATTTGCTGCTCATAAAAAAACTAACTTGATTTAATTAAACTTAAAACATAGTCTAGTAAACATCTTTTAAAACAACCTAGTTTAAAAACATGTATTAAATTTAAAAAAATATATAATATATTTTCTTTTTACTGTCGAATAAACGCGATGTTTTGTTCCTTTAACTAGCTTAAAAGCTAAAAAAAACAATCCGCCCTGCCAAAATGAACTTATGCTAATAAATTATATACTGTTGGAATGTGGTAATCAAGGCCTACTTCAGCTAAATAAAAAAAACTGTTAAATTTGATATTCATATTGAAAAATTCAAAGAAAATATTTATTTTTCGCATTTGGAAATGGAGCCACACTGAAGCCACCACAATTTAAAAAAAAACCTTTTTCTCTTGGGGATGTAAGGATTCTAACGATACCCCATACTTCTAAATCTGTTTCGGCATTTAAAAGTTATGGTGGAATAAAGAAACTCATATACATACAAACATATATACAACCATACATACAAACATACATGAATCCTAAAAACATTACACTCTTTTTTTGGGCAGTCGTGTTTAAACAGTTTTTGCCAACCCTGAGAACAAAATAAATTCTCACAGTTTTATGATCATGTACAAATTAATGTAAAGGTTTATAAGTTTGTATTTTTAGATGTTTCTACTGCACATGTTTTGATAAAACTATGTGTCTTGGAAAAACATAAAAAGGACTTTACGAAAAAATAAAGTTTCCGTGCGAAGCCGAAAACCGTGGTAGCAGCTGGTATTAGAAACATAATAATTAGGTTTGTTTGTTTGTTTGTCGTATGAGGTAGTGCTGGCCTCTGATGTCAGAGTTTGTCAGGCCACCCGAGGGCCTCTGACATGGCTTAACGACTGCTATTAATCAATAATAGCCGGGACCGACAGCTTAACGTGCCCTCCGAAGCACTGAGCGATTTAAAACCGCACATAACTTAGAAAAGTCATTGGTGTTTTGAACCCGGTATTGTTGGATTCTAAATTGCACTATAGAACCGTTAGGCCACCATCGCTCTTATAATTAGGTAAGATATAATTCTAAATTGCACTATAGAACCGTTAGGCCACCATCGCTCTTATAATTAGGTAAGATATAATTCTAAATTGCACTATAGAACCGTTAGGCCACCATCGCTCTTATAATTAGGTAAGATATAATTCTAAATTGCACTATAGAACCGTTAGGCCACCATCGCTCTTATAATTAGGTAAGATATAATTCTAAATTGCACTATAGAACCGTTAGGCCACCATCGCTCTTATAATTAGGTAAGATATAATTCTAAATTGCACTATAGAACCGTTAGGCCACCATCGCTCTTATAATTAGGTAAGATATAATACTAATCGGCCCTTTCAGAGGAAATTATTAAGGAAAACGTTCTGAGCTATTATTATGTAGTAAGTTGTTATTATTAGTAGATAGCTAGTGTCGCGTAAAGTATCAGTTTTGTTTGTTTGTTTATTTGTCGTATGAGGTAGTGCTGGCCTCTGGTGTCATTATTAGCTGTATTGCTATTTCTTATTTTGGCCGATAATATGCATAGAAGTGGTTTAATTAGAAACAACATGGGAATTGCAATATTTAACTAATCCAAGATTTTACAACTTGGCACTTGTAAAGTATCACTTGTAAAGTTTCACTTGTAAAGTACCTACCTATTAGAATTGTATGTCAGTTTATACTCTCAAAGATCTGTCTATAAAATGTATAGTTTCTTCAACATCACTGGCAACAAAATAAAACAATACACGCAATTTTTTCCTATTACTTAGTTTAATTTAGACCACTTCTTCATTATTATGGTATTTGATATAGTAAAAAATGAAAATATTTTGTTGAAATTCAATCTCTACCCCGGAAACTTAACATTATTTTGGTAGTATTTACCAGATGATAAACATAATAAAAATAGTAATACAGTAAGCTTTCTCTCGTCTTAGGCCGTTTAATCCGTCATCATTGGAGGATTAAATTTGACCGAAGTTAGCTCCAGTTTAACCCCGGGTTTGTGATTCAGCCCGCGGTAACTCTCGGATTTTCACTTAAGGCCCGGTTCTAGCACTTTTAGCAATTTTACGCCTGTATCTTGTTTTATACTAAATTGGTATCACATCAAAATTTGACATACCTATTATCTCGTACTTTGTAAACACAGAAACATGACTAGTATGAATTCACTCGATAGAAAATAAAATCAAAGGTAACACTACTTTATCCTTAGAACATTGATTGGAAAGAGACCCGGTCACTAAATGATAATCTACACTAATATTATAATGAGGAAACATTAACCGATTTTAAAAATTCTAGACGCAGTGTAGACATTTCACAGCAAACAAACGGCCGTCCGCTTCGAGCTCCATCCAGTTTTTTAAACCCAAGGAGGTTGAATTACGCGTACTCACCCGGTTTTTTGAACCAAAAGAGGTTGAATTACGCTTACTGGCGTTAAACCTTTTAACAGTAACCGTAATTCAACCTCCTTGCGTTAAACAGAAAAATACTAAAGAAAAAATGATACGTGAGTATAAAACCGTATACTCACGGTTATACTATACGTATACTCAATAGACAACAACAATTTCTTACACGAACTTAAACATTTTGTGTAAGAAATTGTTGTTGTTCTATTTGTCCAAATAAACCTACCCTACCCTACCTATATACCTACTAATTTTATCTTTCTATATATCTACCCGTGCGAAGCCGGGGCTGGTCGCTAGTCAAAGATATACCAAGAGAAAGAGCTTATTATGATTAAGAAAATGGCTAGACACTGTTTAGTTCAAAGCTTTAATTTTCCTACAAATAAATAAAAACCTTAAATTTAATTTCCGAGATGTAGCATCTTTCCCGCTCTACTTGATCACGAATGAGAGGGACAAAAAACTTACTGCGACCCGGCCTTAACTCAGGATTTGCGCGAGTGGGCCTTAATACGAGTAAAATATACTGAAAGCATTAAGTTTCGATCGATCTAGTTTCGATTAAATATCCATTGTAAGAAACTGTTTTGAGCGATAAGACTGAGAGATTTATAGCTACAAAACTCATGACACTCTTTCAAATTACAAAAACTTCTAAAAGTTACAAAGACTTCACATTTCGTTTGGAAGAAATATCTTTATGCGACAAGGCCATCTTTTACCTTAGTTTTTGTTAATGTTTCATGTACATTTGATTAACATTAAGTCCTAAACAATTTGTCATTGTAAGATATAATGATCACCAACGAGATAACTATTTGGCACAAACACTTTTTTTAACTAACATATCATACTCGTATTTTAATCACACATGTCACTATCAACTAACACTAAACAAAGAACTGCTATCAGTGGTTATCGGAACAAATACGTTTTTTTTAACTGAGCAGCGTGCGTGCGCTCTGAGCCGCGGCTGATATCGGACTGAATATTGTTTTGTTTGGTAATTGGTTTTCCTTCGCGTTTGGATGGTTTGCAACGTGATATATACAGTAAGGGCATATTAGATAAGGTGCACAAATTGCAATAGATCGGTCCTAAAAAAACAGACAGATATTGCAATTAATTAACTTGTCAAGTTGAAAGTCAGTAGACGTAATCATTTCATGTATGTTAGTAGAAAACTTAAAGAAACCTTGAAAATTGAAAACTTGTCATGTTTAATTTGTTTTTCATTTAAAAAATTTCATCTGTCACTCTTTAGTATTATATTTATGTGTTTTAAAAATTGTTTTTCTAATCCCACTTTGACATTGTTAGAAGCACAGTAATTAATCGTTGTAAAATTAGCGTTTGCATTTTTAAGTTCAATTATTTATTTAATTGATATGTTTTTTTTTTGAGTGTGTGTCCGTGCCGTGACGTCACCGTAAGGCCCCAACGGAAGACCAGCGCTGGTTGCATTACAACCAGCAATATACTGTGTGTATGTCTGGTATTCACACTGTAACGGCTCAACGGATTATAATAAAATTCGGTATGTAGTTAATATAGGTCGTGGAATAACACATATGATACTTTTCATCATCATCCACAGCAGCTAGTTGTAAATATAGAAGATACTGTTCGCAATACTGTTCTGTTCGTTACAGTCTGCACTGGCTCACTGCTTTGCCTTCGTGTGGTGAAACAAGAATAACGTAAGTAAGCAAATGCCCATACTGTCTACTTAGTAACGAATATTTAATATGCAAGTCTGCTATTTTTATTCATAACAATCGTTTGCCTTGTGTTTGTTTGGTTTCATTTGATATTTTCTTAACTTTTCGTTGTTGTTTGTCATACGAGAAAATGGCTTGTAGGCTCCTAACTAGTATATCAAGATACAAAATTAGTATAAAAAATATACGCGTATTTTAGTGATGTCTCCTATAACAGGAGACATCACTAAATCCTGTATCGAATATTCTCGAATAATAGTAGACCTAAGATTCTACGATATATTTATTTTCGCGGCTAAAGTGTGCACAAACAGACAAATATCTAAAACCTTATTATATTGAATATAATTCGAAGATCTATGGGCTAAATCAACAAATGAATGGGCATAGGTGGGCACAGTTAATCCAGAAGTTAACTTCGTTAATCGTTAACTCTTTAATAATAAATTTAACTTCGTTCATCGTTAAAGCTTTAAAATTTCGAAAATTTAACACTTGTTAAAGTTAACCATCCAAAACCTATAGGTACCTACTGCTTTTGGCGCTTTTTGGGATGGGATACATAGCAAACACAGTTTACATTCACAAATCAAGTTCTGTTCTCCAAGTTTTGATTAGAATACAAAGTAATCAATAATTTAATTCAGTTTCACTTTCAGTGCTATACTTATTTTGAGTAGTAGTAGTAGTAGTGTTCATGATGTCAACTTGTAAATGTAATGAATTTGAACGTCAATTTAATCAATTTACACCATCAACCATTTCCACCAACAACCAACGCAAACTAATAAGAGTTTATCTTATGAATGAAGTCGGTTAAAAATTATGCAAACGCTAAAAAGTCTGGTTATAATAACTTGCCGTATTCACTAGCGCAGAGCAAGTAATCAACGAAGCCGCTTTATTTTTAAGAGTTTCTCTGGATTGGCTCTGGATTCTTGTCACAATGTAAGTTACTTTTATGTATCATATTTTTCCCCCTTTTTTATTTCATTTTCACTTTTTATTATTTAACAAAAAACTTATTGTCATCGGTTTGTGAGCTACTCTGAAATTTACAGCCGGATAGCTAATACAGAAGTGCTCGAAATTTGAGTTGCAAGATAAGAGGACAGACAAAATACTTTTACTCAAACAAGCTTGTAATGTGATAACCATTATTTCGACAACCTTCTTTTGGCAAAGTCGACATTGCCGCGCTTCTTGAATAGGCGCCAGCAAAGTTGTATGGAATTTCATTACTGTCGTTTTTTGCGGCCAGCAATTTCCTTTGAAAATCCATTATTGTCGTGTTTTTTAGTACTATGAGGCGTCGTAGTTCCCAAACGTATGGACCGATATTCATGTTTTTTTTTCTGTTTGAAAGCTGATGTGATCGAGATGGTTCTTAGCTATTATTGTTGTTGTTGTATTTTTGTTGTTTTAGTTTTCATTGTTGTTTTTGTTATTTTGTTGCTGTTATTTATTTTTGTTGTTGTTATTGTTATGTACAAAAAAACATACTACAATGTTTTTTGTTGTTTTTGTTGTTGTTTATTATAGTGTTTTTTTTTTGTTATTGTTGTTGTGGTTTCTGTTCTTGTGTTATGTATGGCAGCTCCACGTAAAGTGCTACCCTGCATAATACTTCCGCTGAACCAGTGACCTCAATGCAGACCACGAGGCGCTGATGCAACACGCGCTGCTCGGCAGCGCATCTCCCAATTCTGCCACTTCGGTACCTAGCATTGGGCCGGTAGTACACATTACTTTAGGTTAGAATGTAAAATGTAGTTTAAATATATTAATAAACCTAGTTATAGCACATTTGGGTTTCTTTGCATCCTCCGGCTGCGGCCTCCGTAATTGGCGCAGTCGGTAAGATGTTCAAAGATAGGGTCGCTAAACAGGGCCTCTTCGAGCATCCAGTACCTACGAGAGACGCACACCGGAGGAGCATCCAAAAATCGACGCAGCAAAGATACCATAAATGTAAATGTGAGTACTATAGATGAATATTATGGTTGCTCTCCTCTATTTTAAGTCCATTACATTTTAACCTTCAGTGTTAAAATGTAATTCCTAATTTAATTCCAAGATTTACCAATCGAGGCAATCGCGGATTCTTAGATATAGATTAGATAGATATATTTCTCCCCTACTATACGAGTATAAGTAAGTCTTCTTACATTTAACATTGTATGTTAATATGTAAAACTCCAAGATTTACCAATCGAGGCAATCGCGGATTCTTAGATATAGATTAGATAGATATATTTCTCCCCTACTATACGAGTATAAGTAAGTCTTCTTACATTTAACATTGTATGTTAATATGTAAAACTCCAAGATTTACCAATCGAGGCAATCGCGGATTCTTAGATATAGATTAGATAGATATATTTCTCCCCTACTATACGAGTATAAGTAAGTCTTCTTACATTTAACATTGTATGTTAATATGTAAAACTCCAAGATTTACCAATCGTGGCAATCGCGGATCCTTAGATATAGATTAGATAGATATATTTCTCCCCTACTATACGAGTATAAGTAAGTCTTCTTACATTTAACATTGTATGTTAATATGTAAAACTCCAAGATTTACCAATCGTGGCAATCGCGGATCCTTAGATATAGATTAGATAGATATATTTCTCCCCTACTATACGAGTATAAGTAAGTCTTCTTACATTTAACATTGTATGTTAATATGTAAAACTCCAAGATTTACCAATCGAGGCAATCGCGTATCCTTAGATATAGATTAGATAGATATATTTCTCCCCTACTATACGAGTATAAGTAAGTCTTCTTACATTTAACATTGTATGTTAATATGTAAAACTCCAAGATTTACCAATCGTGGCAATCGCGGATTCTTAGATATAGATTAGATAGATATATTTCTCCCCTACTATACGAGTATAAGTAAGTCTTCTTACATTTAACATTGTATGTTAATATGTAAAACTCCAAGATTTACCAATCGTGGCAATCGCGGATCCTTAGATATAGATTAGACACGAATAGATATAGTTCTCCCCTTCTTACATTTAACCTTCTGTGTTAATATGTAAGAATCCAAGATTTTCCAATCAAGGCAATCGCGGTCACCTAGATTAGATAGATATAGTTATGACTGTAAAATGTTATATTTAAAACGTATTCATATTTTCTACAAACAAATTAGTATATTTAATAGATTATCAAACCAGTTATACAAAAGAACATCAGTAGTTCCAACTATTCCAAAGTATTTTAATGGCTATATATACCAGCATCTAATTATCAATCCAATATAATATTGTACTAATTTTTTAAATTTCATATCTGTTTCATGTTTCCTAGACTGTCGTAGGTAAACTTAGTAACACGACGCCACTGACGATGCTCTTTCTGTAACTATTAATTATTCTGTTACTGAGTCTAGTAGCAAAGTCATCGTTTTTATGAGTGACTGTGGTATTGAAAGCATTTTTAATAACCGTTACTAAATAGGTCAATCCAAAAACATAAATTAAAGTTATTCATCCAGTTAACGCTTGCTACATAATCATAATATACCACATCACAAGATATTCGAGATTTCCGTCATGTTTTTTGTGTTAAAACTATAGTAGAGAATGAAACTTTTTATAAATATAAAAGTAGATTTCAAAAATGCAATTCCTGATTTAATTTAAGTTTTACACTGATATATCTTCATAGATTATAATATGTCCATACAAGATAATTTTGTCAAAAAAAAAAACATCGACGTTTCTTATGCTCTCTTTTAATATGTTAACACATATTCATGTGTAAGATGAGTTTTGCAATAAGTTTAGTTCAGGCTCTACTTAAGATTTTCACTCGGAATGTCTTGCACAGTTTTGACCTTGAATAGGTACAGTTCATAAAATAGTTATTACTAGTTTTCATATCTCATTGCATTACACTATCTCATATGAAATATTTTAAACCAGACTTTTTAAATTCAAATTAGATTTTGCTAAAATCTTATAATGCCACTTAACCCAAGACCTCAAATTACATTGTTTCAATAGTTTTACTAATCAGTGATTCATTCACATATTTATAAAGATAGTTTAGTCTGTAGCTACCATTATAGTACATACTTGTAATTTATTCTGTGAGTATAGATAGTAGTTAAATTGCCGATTTCCTTCTTGTCCTTGATATACAATTTATACAAATTGATAGTATTCACTCAATCCTTAAGCCTATACCTATTCCCACCCTTTGTAGTATGGGCAACCTTTAGTACTGATTCTTTGTACACTATGTAGAGACAGAATGTCCGAAGTTCAGTCCACCTGGTATCTCTACGAGAAGAAATTAACTTCGAGTTTCATTACCATTAGAGTTGCCGCGAATACTCGCTATTATTCGGTATTCGGCATTACTCGACATTTTTTTGATATTAGTCGAATACCGAATAATAGCTAGTATTATTCGGCATTCGGCGAATAGTCTAAAATAAACTTTTAACGAACAAAAAAACGAATGAGTTAATAATAATCAATATTTATTATTTTCCTTAATAAAACAATACACAGTATCAATTATTATCTGTAATAATATGTGCCTGTGCCTATCATATTAATGAAATTAAATTAGTTAGGCTTTTTAATTAATATTTAAAATCCAACAGAGGCAGATTGTGGTGCAAAAACTATTTTTCTGCACGTTCGGGAGCAAGTCGGTTTCGCTTTTCCTTATAAACTAAACCTGCCTCGGAAAATAGTCTTTCTGAATAAACAGAAGTATTGTTTAGCAAGCTTACTTAAAGTAGGAAATCTATTCTTATTGGTACTCAAAGCCCACCATTCATATGGGTTTATTTTTCTGTCAGCCTTTGCTAATGCGATGTAGTGGGTGATTTCTTCAGCAGTGGCATTCTTGGGTTGCTCTTCAGTAGGCTGCTCTATAGATGATTCTTCAAAACATGCCCAAAATAGTTTATGAGTTTCTGAATCGACATGCTCACTTTCATTGTCTAAACGAGACCTTTTGGATGCCGTTTCTGGATCCGAATCATCATTTTCGTCATCTAAAGAAAGCCTAAGACCTTCTCTGAGTGCAGCTCTACGGTTCCGTTGAGCTTGGGTAGCGTCAAAGTAAAAGTCCTTGTAGCGGGGGTCTAAAAATGTCGACAGTTAATATGTCTTCCTGAAGCATAGATCGTCCAAGTTAAAACGGGCTTGCATATTTTCTATTAACGCCTTTCTAAAATCATCAACGTGTGCAGTTTGTTGAATCAGCGCATCTTTCATTAGGTATCTGGTTAATGAAACAGTGCTAGGTATCACATCTGATATAGGTGCATATGTGGAACTCGTGATTTTTGTTATCTCTTCGAAAGGTTTTAAGAGCTTTAACAGATGTTCTATAACCTCCCACTGATCACTGGTCAAATTTTCAAAATTCACGCTCCTTGATTCTGAAATATACACCGAAATTGCTCTTTTTTGCTCAAATAGACGCTCCAGTAGGTAATATGTTGAGTTCCAGCGAGTTTGAATATCTTGAATCAGTTTATGCTTAGGAAGTCCGAGCTCAGATTGAATACTTTCAAGTTTTGTATATCCTGAATGATTAAAATGTGTCACTATGCGGCGGGCACTAGTAAGAATTTATTTTATTGGAAAACTGTTATCTAATGCATTCTTTATCACCAGCTGGAGAGTATGTATGAAGCAACGCTCTGAAGGAAGTAGAGTTTCCTTAACTCCTTTAACCATATTCGCCCCATTATCGTGAACAATCGCTTGAATTTTAGAGATGGGTATGTCCCATTTCGTTACACACTGTAACAGTTCTCTTTTGATATTTTCTGATGTGTGTGATTCAGGAAAATGAGCCATGTTTAGAACGGCATGATTCAGTTTAAAGTTTTCTGATATCCAGTGTCCTGTTAAACTCAGAAATGCATCATTATTTACAGAAGAAGTCCAAAGATCGGTAGTGAATGCTATAGCTTCAGCCCTTTCTAACTCGTTTTTTAGTTTGCTAACCACTCTCTCATACATGTCTGGAATTATTTTCTCGGTGAAATATGTCCTGCCAGGAATAGTGTATTGCGGCAAAGCATTATTAATAAGACGTTTAAAGCCCACATGATGATCGACGATGGAAAGTGGCTCGTTGTCAATAGCGATCATTTCACCAATCAAGTAGTGATATTTTTTTGCTCGGCTATTGTTGATGTCCCAGAGCTTTTTTTTTCAAGTAGTTGTTGCAGTGACGGTTGCAGCAACGGCTGAATGGGCAACTGGGTGGATGAGGAAGTACGTGGAGATGATTACTACTACTACTTGAGCTTCCATAAATTTTACCATACTCATCTGGGTGTTTGAATTTCAAATGATTCTGCAAAGCCGTCGTTCCTGCTTTTTTTGCTGCTCTACTTATTTTTAAACCACATAAATTACATTTTGCACTGTTTTCTTCCTCTTCAAAATGTAGCCAAACATGAGATTTTTTTCCTGGGTTTGGCATGATTGTTCGTCTTTTTAAGTAACACTTTAACTAATTAAGTATTCAAGTCTTTAATTCAATAGCAATTTTCAAATAAGTATAGAAAGAAAAAATAAAAAACTTCAACCGATGTCGAAAATCAAATTATAAATGCGTGCCGCCTACTCTAGCGTATTGATTGCGCGGGAAACCCCCTACAATAGTAAACGCTGGGTAATACAAAACGGGGTATTCCCCGTAAAATATGTACAAGAAAAGGGTTGCCAGCATTTAAAAATTAAAATACTACATATATATGTAGATATGTATAACATGAAACATATTTCTTTAACTTTATTGTTTTCTTTTCTCACAACCTTAGAAGAAATTAGAAAAAAATTTAATGTGCCTTATTTATGTCGAATAGTAATGTCGAGTTATTCGACTATTCGCCAAAGTGAATGGCGATTAATCGGTATTCGACTATTCGCTATAACAACTATTCGCGGCAACTCTAATTACCATCAAGGACGTGTGAAGTATGAACCAACTGATCACAAAATGAAGATTTAATTCGTCCTGCCCACCGATCCTACCACCAAAGGAACAAGGAAGACCATACCTACTATAAACTGTCCAGGAATATCGAGTTCAAGATCGCCTCGCTGAAAAAAACCATCAAGACGCACCGGTTATCCATCTCATCAAACTTTTGTTCAACCTACAAAACTGCATCAAGCCTTCTAAAAATTTCCATGAGGTCTACCATCAAACTTCGTCAAGCCAGCGTTCAAACCTCATGAAGCCCGCCGTCAAACTTTATCAAGCACACCGTCAAATTTTATCAAGCCCGCAGTCAAACTTCATCAAGAACGCTATCAAACTTCATCAAGCTCGCTATTAAAGTTACAATACAATTAAAGAAACCCTTCAACATTATATTCAGTAGATGCGCAAATGAGCATAAGAGCTATCGGATTACAGCACTGTCCACTGCCTTTGAAAAACCTGATCTCCAGAGAACACTTGCTGCAGATGTATGCTGTTCCCGATCCTCCTGCAAGAAGGGTTGGCACGAGTCAACCACCAGCTTCGTTCACGAAGAACTCCTTCACTCGCTGTTCTACGGGAGGTGTTATGTATGGCAGCTCCACGTACAGTGCTACCCTGTATAATACTTCCGCTGAACCAGTGACATCAATGCAGACCACGAGGCGTTGATGCAACACGCGCTGCTCGGCGGCGCATCTCCCAATTCTGCCACTTCGGTACCTAGCATTGGGCCGGTAGTACACATTACTTTAGGTTAGAATGTAAAATGTAGTTTAAATATATTAATAAACCTAGTTATAGCACATTTGGGTTTCCAAATGTGCCTCCGGCCTCCGTAATTCTTGTTCTTGTTGTTTTTGTTGTTCTTGTTGTTTAGTGTTGTTCTTGTTGGTTTTGTTGTTATTATTATTGAACTTGTTGTTTTTATTGTTGTTCTTGTTGTTTTCGTTGTTCTTTTTGTTTTTCTTGTTATTTTTGTTGTTTTTGTTGTTCTTGTAGTTTTTGTTGTTCTTGTTCTTGTTGTTTTTGCTGTTCTTGTTGTTTTTGTCGTTCTTGTTGTTTTTGTTGTTTTCCTTGTTGTTTTTAATGTTATTGCTGTTTTTGTTGTTGTTCTGGTTGTTCTTGTTGTTTTTGTTGTTGTTGTTTTGTTGTTTTTGACATTATTGTTGGTGTTGTTTTGGTTTTTGTTGTTGTTGTTTTAGTGGGTTATATATTTTTTTCATCAGTTTGCTACTTTTATTTAAATACCTCGCATTGTTTGAGTAAAGCACTATACAAGCCTTGGTCTGCAATGACTGCCCTGCTGGCCACGCTATGATGGCCTCGAGCTTTACTTAGTTAAGTTCTCGACCATCATCATCGCTGCCAGCAACGCAGTCATTACAGACCGCGGCAGTAATGTACTATAGAAACATACAAGGGAAGTTAAAAAAGCATTTAAATGTCTGTTCGCGAATCACTTAACGACTACTGGAGCGATTGCGATTCAGTTTTCACTTAGGGTTTGACTTAAAAACTGATGTACTTGGTATCTCAATCTGGTGAGTAGAAGTCGAGCAATCGATAAAAACCATTTGACGTATCAACCAAGTTTGATGATATTAGTATTTTACGTTCTGGAACAACACATAGGATGCTTATATCACAGAAAAATTACCCCGCGGGCAAAGCCGCGGGCACAGCTAGTTTTCTACTAGCTGTGCCCGCGGCTTTGCCCATATATCCATACTAATACATAAAAGTGAAACGTCTGTTTTTGTTTGTTTATTTGTTTGTTTGTTTGGGGAGCTTTCACGCGATAACGGCTGGACGGATATGGAGATAGCTTATACCCTGGAATAAAACATATGATACTTTTTTTCGGAAAATGTCACGTTTCCACGGGAAAAATAGAAAAATGTTGATTACTCGCTGTAAGAAACGGTTGCCATGTAAACGAAATAACAAGTATGTCAAAAAACATCAAGGGCATTGGTGCAATACCTACTTTTGAATTGGTTTTTAATATCCTAAACGAACATAGGTTTTTTCTCTATAAACAGTAGTCCGCGCGGATGAAGTCGCGGGCGGGTAAGCTAGTATATACATAAAGTACAAGCATGGTTTAGTTCATACATAACGTACGTGTTATTAGCATGTTGTCTGAGAACCATCTAATTATCTTTATGTACCAACAGCACGTAAAATTTACTAAACCGACCTTGACGGGCTTTCGAAACATAATAGCTGGAGCTTAGGTCGAGATATCGTTACTGTTACTAAGCAGATGTTATACTAGTTTTTTTGCAGACTTCCAAAGAGGACGTTTTTAATTCGACACTGTTTTAAAAGCATTTATTTAACTTCACTTGTATGTATGTATCTATGTATGTTTGTATATATCTATTTATTTCTGTCTGCCTTGGAATCTTTCAATTAAAATTTGGAGTACTTTCCGTTTAGCTATCCGGCTGAAACTTTCAGGGTACCTCACAAACCGATGACAAAGCAATTTAAAAAAAAACACCAAAAAAATAATTAAAACGTATAAAGATACAGAGTAACAAAAAAAATTTCATTCATGAAAAAAAACGTAAAAACTACATTTTTTATTTTTTTTATTTTACTTTTTAGGGTTCAGTACCCAAAGAGTCCAAACGGAGCTCTATTACGGATCGGTCTGTCTGTCCTATTTTTAAAGGCTTGTATCTTTTGAACCGTAATAGGTAGCTTGTATAAATTTTCATAGAATATGTCATGAAGGTTTAAGACCGCCAAACGAACGAGTGAAGGATAGCTAATGGTGGTTGCGTATGTGTGCGTGATTAAATAATTTGTGGTGTTTCGCGGTTGATACACAATTTCATCACAAAACTATATTGTTTTTTAATATTCGTGATGACAGAATTAACACGACTCAACACGGTCAATATTATGATGCAAAGTTGCGACCGATCGACATAAGTTGGTGTAAATGTGTTCGTAAGGCGTACGAGCTGATCGGCATATCTTGTGGCTTCACTTACGACTTGAAGGTGTAGAATATATTTATTTATAAACATCCTTGATTTTTGTTGTGATTTCCAGCTAAAGCACAAAGAATAGCCAGTTGTTCACAAATGGTTGTCTAAAAGTGTCAATTCGTGTCAAATTCGTGACTCATTAAATACTCTAATCAAAGATATGGTCATTGACAACATCTAGTGTGAACATTTATATAACACGCTGACGTCACGCGGTTACGTGCATACCAATATATAAAAGTGAAACGTTGGCTGTTTGTTTGTTTGGGGAGCTTTCACGCGATAACGGCTGGACGGATTTGGATGAAACTTGGAATGGAGATAGCTTATACCCTGTAATAAAACATAGGATACTTTTTATCCCGGAAAATTATAAGTTTCCACGGGACAACTGAAAAATGCTGATTACTCGCTGTAAGAAACGGTTTCCATGGAAACGAAATAACAAGTATGTCAGAAAACATCAAGAGTGGTGCAATGCCTACTTTTACACTGGTTTTTAATATCTTAGAAGAACATAGGATGCTGTTTTCGCGATACGAGTAAACAATCGAGGTCGGGAAAACTAGCCCTATATTAAATGCGAAACTTTGTGAGTGTGTATGTTTTTCCGGTCTTCACGCTGAAACGGCTCAACGGATTTTTGGGCGGGCTTTCAACGGGCTGGCCTCTGACTTGGCTTAACGAATATAGATCAACAGTCGCAACCAACAGCTTAATGTGCCAAAAAGGCATTGGCGCAAAGCCGAGGAACGGACCCGGTACCTTTGGATTGTAACACGCACTAGTATACGTCTCACATTCGCTCTTAAAATCAAACTAAGCAAAATTGTTCCTAAGAAAATATTACCACCTTATGCTTAGCAAAATGCAATGAAATTGCTGTTGCATTCATTATTTTTATCTTGGTATTTGTTTATGGTGTACAGTTTCCTGTTTAACGTTTAGGTATCGAATTCTTGAAACGGGTTTAAACAATAGTTCTGATAGTTTTGAACTTACAATGTAGATTTTAGAAACACACACACGAATACACACACACACACACACACACAGGGAATCCTAATGAGAAGGCAGGTTTTTAGGTTTCTGTAGTTAAACAATCTTTCTATACGTATAATAAAGCAATAAGGAACTAAAAAGTCTGTACAATGATGATAATATAAAAAAAACAAATGTCTATGGCACTTAAAGCTACTGAACAAGAATGTAACAGTTTTAAAAATCTCTGTCTGTCTTTTTGTTTGTTTGTCCGCGAATCACGTAAAACTACTGGATTGATTGCGATGCGGTTTTCACTGTTGGATAGCTTAGGGTTTGTCTTAAAAACTAGGGTGGTAGGTTGGTATCTTAATCCAATTATTACGAGTACATGTCGAGCAATCGAAAAAAAACTATTTGAAGGCTGAACGAATTTTGAAGAAATGTAGTATATTGTTCTACATAGAGGCTTTTGGTCCTGGAATAACACGTATGGGCTACTTTTAAATGAAATAACCACGCGGGCAAAGCCGCGGGCACAGATAGTAGTCAAAATAAAATAGCTGTGACATACTGACAGACTTATAGGAACCATAAGAGTTCCCATTACAGTATGTATTATTATATTTGTTGATCTGCCAACAAACCGCATCGCAATCAATCCAGTAGTATTTACAGACAAACAAACAAAAATACAGACGCATTTTTAAAACTGTTATATTCTTGTTCAGTAGCTTAGTTTAAGTACGCTAGACCATTTTTTTTAAATTATCTTCTTTGTACAGCCTATTTCGTTCCTATTGCTTTATTATAAGTATATACTACGCTACGTAGGCTGTACTTGTATGTAAAGAATGGATATTATTATAGCTCGGCTAAAGGGCAAACGAACCTAGCTTTCAATACGAAAAGGTACTTCAAGCGAAAAATTTGACGAAATCAGCACATTTATCTTTAGCGAATGTTATGCCTGCAGCCTCAACGAAGGCTGCGAACCCATCGATGTAGGAAACAAATAAAGATCAAGAACTTAATACTTACTATTACTCAAAATGCGACCAAGCGACTATTAGTGGTGTGCGTGTCGCGTGGTACATGTGTGTAGTCGATTAGTTATGTGTGCTGCCCCGGCTCGAAACTATGGAGAGCGGCTTTTTACTTTATATGATGATTAAGTTTAGTTATCTATTTGCCAATTAAAGAAGCCGTCTCCACTATAAGCGGGCCATGCGCGGAGTTTTTAATTGCGCGGAGTTTTGGTAGAACACGAATCGGGCGAACTTAGTGCATCCTTATTTGTTTCCTACATCAATGTATGAAACCCAGTGTCGCCTGTTGCTTATTCGAACGATGGGTACTTATACCATACGAGTATTTGACGCACAATGCAACATAGCAAAAAAAAACATGTTAATTACTATTTTAAAAGCTTTTATTGAACTCGCAATGTTTTTATGTA
Organism: Alsophila aescularia; assembly: GCA_946251855.1. Taxonomy (NCBI): domain Eukaryota; kingdom Metazoa; phylum Arthropoda; class Insecta; order Lepidoptera; family Geometridae; genus Alsophila; species Alsophila aescularia. The sequence continues at coordinate 65,616,151 of OX276373.1, forward strand.
TTGTTTGTTAAATCTTGCAAACTGAAATAGAACCACTTCCTCTTCTCCCACGGAGTTGAATTTTCACGTGCTAGTTCAGTTCCGATGACAATGCATTTTTTATGGTAAGCATGAAAATAGATTAGATCTGGATGAGCTCCAGATAAATGAACTCTTCAACGATCAACAGAAATATATCCCGTGTTACAAGAATTATTTTATAGAGCTGTAACATTTAATATCACTGTAGGTAGTTGTTTAGTGTTGTGCTATCGTCATTCGTAACATTCGCTAAAGACGACTTAATTAAGTAAACAAAAATTTGTCAAGTATGTCATTCCTGCGGATATTTTTTCGAAGACCTTACCACTCCTCACAACCTTCCCAGCAACATAAACATCTTGCGAGGTGAAACGTTCGTCTCGCCTCTCGCTCTTGCTGGCTTCGAACGAAGCAGAGGGTAGCTTGCCGTAGTCAATGACGGAGTATTTTAGCGGCGTTGGCGATGGTAATTGAGGGTAGATTGGCGATTTCCTATAACCATCGGTCAATTTAAAAGAGTTGAGTTGTACTATGATCTAAAGCAGCCATACTCAACCTGCGGTCCGCTGACCTTTTGCGAGTGGCCCGTGAAGCCAATCAAACTATACACATACTCCGGAGATTCATTGCTATTTTTCTTTTTTACACACACTACACGACTTTACTACTAATTTATCGATTTTTTCTCTTTGAAAAGTCTTCAGAATTTGTACACATTTTTAGACTGTGAACTAAATTTCGAATGTACCTATAAGGCGGCTAGTTGCATATTTGCCCGGGTGGCAGCAAGCCACACTACGCCACTGTCCTTGCTTTTGGGGTTTACCCTTGGCCCGTTAATCCCAGCATTGCGGTGCGGCCCGGAAAAATACGAGTCATATGTATGCGGCCAAGGTTGAGTATGGCTGGTCTAATAAAACAGGTCTGTCCAAAGGTCCATCTCATAGCTAATTCACGTGATTTGAGCATGATTATAACCCAACTACGGGTCGTTGCACATTATGAGACTCAACACCAGCTCCACTCAAGGTGAAGCATTGAAATAATAGCTTTAATAGTGTTACATACAGCACATTTTACAAAGTAACAAAATTAGTGCACGACTCCAGAACCACTCGTCGCTTGATATTGTTGACGATCGGTTGGTCTCATGGCTAGAGATCCTAGGTACGAAATCGAACGGTCGCGGGTTCGGATCCTGCAAGGTGCAATCATTTGTGTGATGAGCAGAAATGTTTGTTTCCGAGTCATGGATGTAATATTCTTATCTATGTATGTTTATCCGTTATCTAGTGCCCATAGCACAGGGTATCCTAGTTTGGGGCTAGATAATTGGTGTGGAAATGTCCCGAATATATTTATATATATATTGTAAAATGTGCTCTACTTAACACAGTTACAGCTCACTTTTCAATGGGTTACTTTGTTTCGGTGGGTTAATCACGTGACTTCTAGCGAGGCTTGAAGTATACGTTGATAAATATATAAGAAAATGCTATTTCAATAAAACAGAAATCAGAATCAAGAATTATTGGATGCTAAAAACTAATATCAATACATACCTATAAGCAAAATCGCACGCGTCATCCGTCGAAGTTGAGCTGTACATTTTCCTAAACCGCTCAAGAGATGGCGCTGTTTTTGTTATAACGATATTTTCAGGAGTATCGCAAATAACTTCGGATCGCTCGATACGGCGTTTTTTAGGCAACTCCGATTTAAGAAAGACCTCATCGTTTTCCGAATCTGTCTTTGCCCCTGACTCACGCAATTCGCTGATTCGCTTCTGAGTCAATTTGGTCGAAGGGGTCGAGCTCCTTCGTTTAGGAAAAGGTGCCATTGGTTTTATAACATTTTCTTCGAAACTTGAATTTGATGGCAGTTTTTCTTTTCTCTTTTCTCCTATAGACAGTCGAGGAAATTCGAAGCAGCGTAGGACCGGAGATATTTTACCGAGTTCAATTCTCAGAGGGCTTGACGCGAGGCTCTTGCTTAAGGGCTTTTTAATTTTCAGTCCAGTTGCTTTCACTGACGAAATACTAGCAGCATTTCGTTCGAATATATCCTTCTTGAGTATACAATCGAGAAATCCTTCCTTTTTCTCGCTATCCGAGTCGGAGGAATCGTTTTTAGATATCTCAAACGATTCGACAAACTGGGTCCATTTTGACGTTTTAGATTTAGGCTTCTTTTGGGGGGCTTTGGTTCCACAGTACGGTGAATAATCATATATGGACATAAGAGGTGAACTGCAGTAGGACGGGTCTGTTATTTTTAATAGCTCATATTTTGACGATATGTTTTTGTGGTATATATATATATTATGGCATGGTATATAGAACAGGTTTCATAGCATAGTTTTTACAACATGTTATTGTGGATAGATTTCAGTTTTAGTATATATTTAAAAAAATTGTTGAATGAATATATTAGCCAATCAAACCGTAGCATACATTGTGCAGAGGAGTTAATAAAAATAGATATGATTTAGTTACCTTTTCGATTGAACATATTTATGGACAGGCTAAAATACTTTAAAAAAAACTTAAATTTAGTCTATTCGAAATATTACTAATACTTTAGTTGACAGTATTTCAATCAATGCACTGTATTATAATATTAAATAATCAATAATTTAATATCAATACTTTTATATTAATCAGAATATTTCGCAGAAGCCGTAATGAATTGAGCAAGGATCTAATGGCATTCGATAAGCCACTAACTGCCGCACTCAGAGATCAATTAACACTAAATTCCATTAAACTCTGTAAAAATCCATACAAAAAGAGCGATTTAATATACATTAATGTTAACTGATGTTTATGAGTACGACAGTAAGCGTTGTAACCATATCTTATAAGCCACAACGCGTTGTGACACACAAAGCGTTGCAGATAAATTAGGGCGCCCTCATTCACATGGTAGGCAATCGTATGAGTCACACAAAGCGTTGTAGCAGAATTAAATTAGCCACCAAGTGTAATGACCAATCTTCTGGGCTACAAAGCGTTGTGCCATTTGATAACGAATTCGATAAGTCACAATTTACAGAGGAATTAAGTCAACCCAATTTTAATTATTGCCAGTAAAAGTGTACGGATTCAATAAGCTACTAAACGTTGTGGCCGGATTTAATAAGTCAAAAGTGTTGTAGCCGAGTCTTAAAACTCACATGGCAGTGTAACACTTGTGTGCAATTCCATGACTCATAGAGCTTTGTAAAGGAATCAAGTCAACCCTATTCAAATTGTGGCCCATGATATAAAGCATTGTAGCACATAAGATTAGTGACAACGCCTTGTTGCTTATAATATACGACCACAACGCCTTGTGGCTGAATGAATCTAGGCACTATGCTTTGTAGCTAATTAGATTTATGAAGCACAAAGTGTTGTGGTCGAATCCTATTAAGCCACAAAGCGTTGAAACATAATATGTCCCATTCGTGCTGTGGCTGAATCCGTTAAAGCCATAAAGCGATGCAACAATAAATACCTATTCATGTTGTGTCACAAAGCGTCGCAACACTATATGGCCTTTTCGTGTGACCAAATCGGATAAGCCACAAAGCGATGCAACAAAAAATACTTTTTCATGTTGTGTCATAAAGCGACGCAACACTATATGGCCTTTTCGTGTGACCGAATCGGATAAAGCCACAAAGCGATGCAACAAAAAATACTTTTTCACGCTTTGTAGCTAATTAGATTTATGAAGTACAAAGTGTTGTGGTCGAATCCTATTAAGCCACAAAGCGTTGAAACATAATATGTCCCATTCGTGCTGTGGCTGAATCCGTTAAAGCCATAAAGCGATGCAACAATAAATACCTATTCATGTTGTGTCACAAAGCGTCGCAACACTATATGGCCTTTTCGTGTGACCAAATCGGATAAGCCACAAAGCGATGCAACAAAAAATACTTTTTCATGTTGTGTCACAAAGCGACGCAACACTATATGGCCTTTTCGTGTGACCGAATCGGATAAAGCCACAAAGCGATGCAACAAAAAATACTTTTTCATGTTGTGTCACAAAGCGTCGCAACACTATATGGCCTTTTCGTGTGACCGAATCGGATAAAGCCACAAAGCGATCCAACAAAAAATACATTTTCATGATGTGTCACAAAGCGTCGCAACACTAAATGGCCCTTTCGTGTTGTGACCGAATCGGATAAAGCTACAAAGCGATGCAACAAAAAATACTTTTTCATGTTGTGTCACAATGCGTCCCAATAGGTACTATATGGCCCTTTCGTGTCGTGGCCAAACAAAAAATACCTTTTTATGTTGTGGCCGATTCTGATATTGACACAAAGTGTTGCAACATACTATGCCACTTTCGTGTCGTGGCTGAACCGAATCATATAAAGCCACTTTAATGTTCATGTTATAGCGTACGGTCACTTGGCCGACGGGCTGGTGGCCTTAGGCTTAGGAACTACAACTCACCGTGTTCATTGAAATGCTTCTCCAGCTCCTCGTGAGATATGTTGGTCTGCGTGGTGGGAGCTTCAGCTGCAACCGTCTGCTCTTGCCGCGAGCGTGAGCACCTGGAATGCAAAGTCAAATATTCATAAAAATATTTACATGTCAAAGAGCTATAAAAATTAAAGAAATGCGACTATATGTAAAACATTAAGGTTTATACTCGCACTAGCCTCGCCACGTCCCGCCTTCACTCACGTCGTATTTTGCTATGACAACACAGAATCGCTAATAGTAGATACGAACGTGTAGAAGGGAGGATAGAATTAAATAAAATCCGCTTTGCTTTCGAATTACTAGTCAAACTTTTATGGTATAAGTGGCAAAATTGATCAACATGAAATGAGGCAGACTACTGTGTTATTGAATTTGATAAGAATAAATGTAAGCGCGGTTAATTAAAAACTGAGTCTCTATGCCAGTCCGCAAATCGCGCCTTCGCGAAGTCGTTGTGGTAGAGTTTTTAGAGGGAATGTGAGGGATAACTGCACGCGGAAAAGTAGCTGGGTGGCGCTAGTAGATTATAAAAAAGTCAAGCTACTGACAATTGACAAGTATCAACAAGAACCGGCAAAAAAGGTTACCTGAGCATGGCATTGCTGCATCTCAGCGCCAACTCCAGGCCATCGAGCCAACAATGGCCCGCCGCCTGCGAAGGCGCGCGAAATATCAGGTGCGCTGTGGGCAACGGCTGGACAACTGCACCTGTTTACAAACAAAATCGATCAAATCTAATAATTTTCCAAAGGAAATTTTGGATCACGGGAGACTCAAACCCGTATCAGACAGTGCGAACACGCGGCGAAAAAAATAATTTGAATATTATTACATTAATTTGTTGTCGCTAAGCAGGCGTTAATGCTAAAATCATTTAACATTAAATTCGTTAAATATCAATGGACTAAGCTGCATCCCGCGGTTTCATCCGTGTGGATGACGATTTCAAAATGACAGTTTTTCGACGAGAGACGAGACGAGACTTTCATCTCGAAGTGGCAATTCCCATAAAAAAAATACAATTTCGTATTTTTTTCGATATTTCCTTAAATAAACTAACCCACCCCAGTATTGATGCGAACAAAAGAATAAAAACAATCGGTCGAGACATTTTCGAGTTTTTGCTACCGCAGGACTAACGCACGGCAATTGTTTTATTTATATAGAAGAAGAACATAGAAGATTTGTTGAAGTTAGTGCATGCACCACATTCCGTGTGTAGCCGACTCGTGTTCTGAATGACACAAACTCTTGATAAAAATTTTAGCTTAATGATTTTGTCGCGAAATAATATTATAGCATAAAATATTATCAATCCAGTGAAAAAGTAAATAGCGATAAGTTGTAACAAGAACCCAGCAAGTTTACTAATAATCCGACAAGTTCTGACAAGAACCGATAAGTTCTGAGAAGTACCGGCAAGCTTACCGATAGTTTCGTTGTGAGGTCCTCTCGGTGCCCAGATGCTCTGCTCGAGGGGGTGATAAAGTTTAAAGCAGAACCCGTCCTTCTTAGAAGGGCGCTCGATCACTTGGCAAGATGTCAGCAACACTGTACCGACCCAGTGGCTGCTCTGTCAACGGATAATAATATCGTCATCTATCTTCTAAATAGAATGTAAAATGAAAGAAAGAAAGAAATAAAATAAATTTGCTCATGACGACACTCAACATTATACAACATACAAAAAAAAACAGAAAATAATAATAGATTGGAACACCACAATATAGAAACATACAATAAATAAACTTAACAAAAATATGTGACATGTTTATAATAATAAACAAACGATACTTATTTAAGTGTGTTGCCACAAACAGCCCCTTACTCTGGAACACCATTCCGATTCAATTACGATCCCACCAGTGCGATTCAACTAGAAAACCTAACCTGCACTGCAACGTGATCGTTACCTTTCGGTGTGGCAACATATCAGCCATCTTGGTTTAAAAATATTACGTGCTTCCCCCACTTCCCTGCCTTTGTCCCATTTGCCCCCTTTCTTCCTACCCTTTCCTATATTTCCCCCTACCTTCCTCCACTTCCCCAAACCCTTTTCACTTTCCTACCACTTTTTCTCCTTTCTCCCACTCTGCCACCTCCCTTTCCTTCAGTCTTCCCCCACTTCCAGCACCCTTCCCCGACATCCCCCACGATTCGTCCAGTTCCCCCTACCCTCTCCTCACTTTCCCCCACTGTTGGGATCGTGATTGAATCGGAATGATGTTCGAGAGTAAGCTATCAGGCCACAACTCCGCGAACGCAGCAAGCCTTAGCACTGATTTCTTGCAAGAACCTATTTCTGACAACTAGTACATACTTACTATCTGTACATAATAATAATAACACAAAAAAAACAAGCCCAAATGAATAACGTATATAACCCCCGACACAGGTAAGAAGCATCTCGATCACATCAGCTTTCAAACAGAAAAAATGAATAACGTATATAACCCCCGACACAGGTAAGAAGCATCTCGATCACATCAGCTTTCAAACAGAAAAAATGAATAACGTATATAACCCCCGACACAGGTAAGAAGCATCTCGATCACATCAGCTTTCAAACAGAAAAAACGCATCAAAATTTGTCCATTCGTTTGGGAGCTACGATGCCACAGACAGACACAATGATACTTACATTCATGCCCTAAACTTATAACACCCCTCTCTTTTAGAGTTGAGTTCGAGTTAAAAATAGTTTTATATTCTTATAAAATACCAAAAAGTCCGTACAATGAAGATAATTAAAGAAAAAGGTCTAGGGGACTTACAATAAATAAGCTACTGAATTAGAATATCACATTTTTTTTAATTTTGTCTGTCTGTTTGTCTGTCTGTTGACCGATTGTATTGCGGTTCGATGTTGGATAGCTTAGGTTTAGACTTTAAAACTGGTGTACTTGGTATCTCAATCCGATGAATCGAGCAATCGATAAAAAAAACATTTGACGGCTGAAGGAATTTAGAATATTTGTATTTTAGGTTTTGGAATAGCACATAGGGTAATCATAGCCCAGAGAAATAACCACGCAGGCAAAGCCGCAGGCACAGAGCTGCTATTTTACAGGCGCAATACCAATGTTGAAGGTGTAAACAGCAATGTATAACTGCCTCGCTCACTCGCTTACATTTTTCGCATATTCTATCTCGCTCTTACTTCATACTGTTTTATCCTCACAGCAGTACCTGCGCAATCGTTCACAGAGCCTAACTTCACAAGCACAAAGTTTCGCTGCGACTACTGTACTTACTTACATATTTTTAAATGCTAGTGGTTAGCCACGAAATACAGATTAATATAATTGTCGTGTGAGGTATAGTGATCGCCTCTGGTGTTAGAGTTAGTCAGGCCGCCCAAGGGCTTCTGACCTGGCTTAACGACTGCTATAAATCAGTATCTGCCCGGATCAACGGCTTAACTTAATACTCTTAATACGGCTTAACACTCCGAAGCACGGAGCGTTGTAAATCTGTACATAACTTAGAAAAGCTATTAGTGCGGAGCCGATGACCGAACCCGGGATAGTTGTATTGTAACGCGCACGCGTATACCGCTAAGTTACCATCACTCTACGTAAGCTGTTAAAGAATGAAAGAAATAATTGTAGTGCTACTTATTGGTTCCGGTAGCTCAATAGGTTAATATGTCACGCAGTTACGCAGATGGATTGCTTCGGGTTCAAATACCGAAACTTTTCGTTTAGTAAATAAAATATGATAAGAAATGTACTTAAAAACTAAAGAAACTCAAAAACATGCTGATACACAAAATCCAAAAATCTGCCACATCAGAGACAAAACACCAAAATCCATAGAGTAAAAGAAATTTAATTTACCACTAAAAATAGGGTTATAATCTTAGTATTTTTAATCGACTTCAGAAGAGTTTTTAATGTATGTTCACTTTATCTTTGTCGTTTTTTTTTATTTATTTAGTAGGCCTCCATGTTGGTCCCATGTTGGGCATTCTCAGTTGTTCGGTTATTTAGTCCGGTCACCGGACTGGTGAGACTTTTTCGTCGCAGCAGTTCGTGGATGTAATACGACCGGACTACTGAGCCTTATAGTTCGATATCGATATCGGACCGATATTATTTATAATTTCCATAGTAACACCGAATATAATGGGTACCTATCAAAGAAAGGGCTTGAGCGAAACACAATAATAAATTCGTGAAATTTTAAAAAGCTAGGACCTGTTGGTTTTTTTTAATTTTCTCTTTTTATTATGTTTAGGTAGCGATGTATAAGCTGTATCAAAACTGAATCAGAAGTTATTAGTTAATCCATTTGAAGAATATTTTTTGTACCATGCTATTTAGTACAGCACTTGTTATGTTCTCCTATTTTGTTCTCCGTTACTCGGCATGACGGCGGCGTGCCAATTAAAATTGATAAAAAAAAGGAACAGACATGACAAAACACCGAAAACCATAGACTAAATGAGATACAGACATGACTTACCTTCGCCTTAGGAGTCTTATACAGCAGCAGTAGACCTGGCTTTAGAACGCACCACAGTTTTGTCCATGACTTGAGTGAACCGCGGACCTGAAACATTATAAAGCTTTACTGATAATGCTCGGGGTAAGATTTGATAAGATCCGATAAGATCCGGTAATTTGCGTCGAATTAACACATTTATCTCTGAACTAGCTGTTCCCGCGGCTTTACCCACATGGTCTATTAAAAAAATCATTTAAATATAGCATATATATGTTATTCTAGGAGCAAAAGTGCCTATAATACTCGTAGTAGGTTTTGAAACGGTTATATAATAAGGACTATTAAAACACGACAGTGAGTTTTAAAAACGAGCAGTAGGCGAGTACTTTAATAGTATCACTCGAGTGTTTTAATACCTAGTTATGTGCAGTTTCATACACTACTTTATCTACATTCATGCAAAAGGAACATACTTTTAATGAAAACAAATAATGTCGTTATATTTTCTTGATTTTGCTGGAAACAGATCGTTTGTAATGTTTGTTGCTGTTTCTGTGATGTCAGGTGGAGTCAAATTCACCTTACTAATACTGCTATCAGTCATTTTTAATCAGGATAAAACTTTTGACTAACAAAAACACATTCAATTAATAATAATAATAATAATATATTCGGGACATTTCCACACCAATTATCTAGCCCCAAACTAGGATACCCTGTGTTATGGGCACTAGATAAAGGATAAACATACATAGATAAGAATAATACATCCATGACTCGGAAACAAACATTTCTGCTCATCACACAAATGATTGCACCTTGCAGGATTCGAACCCGCGACCGTACGATTTCGTACCCAGTATCTCTAGCCACGAGACCAACCGGTCGTCAAATTGGTTAGGTATTGATGTAAAGTAAATTATGGCGCCAAAATCCAGTCCACATCGAATACGCGCACATACGGCACGCGCCACCAGATAATAAATGGCCATAATCTCGTTGGTCGGGGCCAAACCGGTGCTTACATGGGAAAATAATACTTTATGAAACGGTTGCTTAATGAGGGGAATTAAAATACGAGAGTGAGTTTAAAAAACTCGCCTACGGCTCGTTTTTTAATAGTATCGCTCGAGTGTTTTAATACCTTGTTACTCGTATGTGCCGTTTCATACACTACTTTATCTATACTCATGCAATAGGAACTTACTTTAATTTTAAAAAAAATGGCGTAATATTTTCTTGATTTACTTTTACTACTTTAAGTTAGTCTCATAAAAAATTGGTGAAGATCTGATGAGGATCTTCGGCGTGATGAGCAGAATAGCTCCTCCAAATGTAGTAAATTTCTCACTTTTAGGTTTCTACCAGTGGAATCAGCCCTTTACCTACTGCGTAGGGATTGATGGAGCACCTTAGTAATTAATGTTAATTTTACAATAAGGTAACTAGATGGCGCTACTTTGCAGCGCTAGATTGATTGCAATAAAGTTTGTACGCCCGAGGTCTACAGCTCACAGAGCCACTAATAAAACATTGATTAGTTCAAAAAACAGTTTTATAATGTTTTTTATCTGACAAGATTCGACAAGAAGTGGCAACTTCCGTCAAGATGTAACAAGAACCGGCAAGTTTAATATTAGCTCACCTTGAGCCAATCGGCAAGCACGACGACCGACGGATCCTCTATAGAGTGCAGCAATGCGGAGGCAACTCTCTTTTTCTCCCTTCTGTAATGTTGCCGCTGCGCCTTGTAACTCTCCTTGCGAGACAGTGCTGTAGTAGGTCTAGATACGGAGCCGACCGCTGTCTCTGATGACTGGAATTACAACACTTTAGTTAGTTTGAAGGTAGTTAAAAACAAAAAGGGATAAGAGTTGGGACAAAAGCAACTATTTTTGAAAAAAATGCAAAAAATGGCAAATATAAACCGTTCTGTACTCCAAAAAAGCTCGACTAAGCTAAAGCTTTTACTATTTAATTTAGAGACTTGAGTCAGGTCAGCCTGTTGTCCTTGTCACTCAGCATACAACACAAAAATATTTAGCTTCTTGTGGCCCGAGCATGCCAATGACGACCGGTTGGACTGGTATGGTGGAACATCCATATACCCACATACATACATAGACTGTTAAACTCTTTGACCCTTCCCTTGATTCGTCTTACTTGGCTAAAAAGAGGTTTTATGCGCACTGTCTGATCGCTTCTCATAATTATGTGGATCATACTTGTCACTACAAGTGATGTAGGACTTGGATAAATTACCTTAAACTGACAACCATCACCGTGAAATACATTCACTTGATTTCCAGCGAGATGTGATAAGATCCGGCAAGATGCGACAACTTCCGGCAAGTTTATTCGCTCACTTAAAGCCAATGACCGATCTATCCTCCATAGAGTCGAGCATAGGACATTTGTAAGGGTATGTGGAGTGTAGTTACATTATATGATAGGTAGGAGGAGGCAGGAGATTGAAAACAACTTAATCATCAAGGTAAGAGAAATAAAACGACACCCCTGCCAAAAAAGGCACTTTATAAAGAAATATAGCCCATCTCACTTGAGATGATGAAGGGATTCTTACGATACCCATACATCTAAATCTGTTCAGGCATTTAAAATTTATGGCGAAATAAAGAAATTCACATACATACATAGACTTATCACTGGCCTGCAAAGTATAGTACCACAATTTAAAAACTAACTTAAAAGCTAAAAAAAACACGCCTGTCTTTCCAAATACGAACTTATGCCAATATATTATATACTGTTGGAATGTGCTTATTATGCAATATGCCTTTAATTAGATACCCATATTGAAAAATAGAAGGTTTTTCCCCCTATTTCTAAATGTACCATACAGCCGACACAGCGAATTAAAAAAATATATATATATATATTCTATGTTACGCAAGGGGAAATGATGTAAGGATTCTAACGATACCCCATACGTCTAAATCTGTTCAGGCATTTATAAGTTATGGTGGAATAAATATACTCACATACATACATACATACATACATACATACATACATACATACATACATACATACATACATACATACATACAAGCATGGATACAAACATACATGCAAACATACATGAATCCTAAAAACATTACACTCTTTTTTTGGGCATTCGTGTAACAAATAGGTTTATTATTAAATTGCTTGGCTCCCACTCATCGGATTGAGATACCAAGTATAGTAGGCGCAGCGAAAGTATGTGTCTCGGAAGTAATCTGCTAGTCGCTGCGCAAACTGCTATCCCAATGCTGAAGGTGAAGACAGCATTGTATAACTGCCACGCTCACTGGCTACTTTTTCGCATATTCTATCTCGTTTTTATTTTATGGTGTTTTATCCCCACAGTAGTACCTGCACAATCGTCACAGAGCCTAACTTCACAAACATATACATTGGCTGCGACAGGCAGCCAATAGGCTGCCAAACAGGCAGACATACATTGGCAGTTATGTAAAAAAAAAGCCGAAGATCATGCTTATGTCCAGCAGTGGACTGACGGGCAGATGCTGATAGAGTGATAGAGACGATGAAGGGCGGTTACCTTATCAGATGAGGTTCCGTCAGGCGGGTGGCCGCGCCCGTCGCCTGACGCGGGCGTAATGACGCCGGCGCCGGGAGAGCGGGGGGGAGGGGTGACGGTTGATTCGCCTGAAACGCCATACATTTTACTTAAGTTTTGATGTGTAAACATCTAATGGCGCGGTACGGGGGCAACGCCGACTCTTGACGTGGCGATCGAGCGGCGTGGCGACTCTGCGCTCGTACCCCGTCGGCTCTTTCCGCCTCAGCTCGGCCATATTCAAGCATCACATATATTTTTATGTGTAAATGTATACACTCCAGTTGGGAATTAAACTACAGACTTGACGGCCAGACGGTATCTCGTTACTCCAACCAGACATATGATATTAGGCAGAAGTTGCACTTCGAAAACCATTAATAGAAATAGCGACTCTTGCTGCTAAGCAGCAAAGTGCAATTCAGCTCGCATAAGCGCTCAGTGCCTAACGCGATATTCACCTAAACGTTGCCGCTCTCTTCTAACGCGTAACTCTGTCGCTGTCTAGCGCGGAGTGACGCGCTAGCTGTGGCGCTATGGTTGTCGACTTGCCGCTTCTACTATAATATTCATCTTCTATCTACATACTTGATCACGCAATCTATATTATGTTTGATACGTATGATAACACGGTCAATTAGATAGATAGAAAATGAATATTAAAGTCCGTCTTTTATAATTAACAAATGAAAACAAACCTTCAATCTTTAGGCTACCTAGATACCTCTTTGTTTAACATTCCTCATTAACTTACAATAATAATATTTTCACATTTTGCACTAATTAAAAAGTTCGTAGAACAAAAACATAAATAACACTTCTTTTTGGGCAGTCGTGTAAAAAAAACTGGTTGTTTACATTTTCACTACACTAATTCTTAATTATCTCCTAGTGACGTAAACCGATTTAGATAATTCAAACGGATAAAATGGTTTTAGACGTGGACCTTTCATTTGACACCGTTAACCGTTACCTTTCATTTGTTTATTAGATAATCGTTAAGATATCTCAACAAACAAAAAATCACATTTTCAAGTTGCTCTCGTAATTATGCAACATGTATCAAACGCGTAACAATTCTTTCAAAAACTATCTTACAAAACGTTAAATTTATTTAAAACTGGGTCTAGTTCAAAAAAAAGGAATCAAATTTTATTTGTTAACAACACGATAATCTAAAATACTTAAGTAGGTAGGTACGTAGTTCTAAAAAAATGTGTGTGGCATGACTCATTGAAATAAAAATAAGTTTTGAAGTGCTCTTTTTTATTTTATTTACAAGTTTTGATTATTATCTGCGATTAGAATCACTCGCAATTGCAGCGAATTTTAAGTCTTTCGGGTAGAACAAAAAAATATGCATGTATGTAGTATTTTCTTGTTAGCACGCACATATACTGTTGAAAATATAAATCGTTTATATGGAACAAGTTCTACTACTTCATATTTACATTCTAGTCAAAAAAATACAATGTAGGTACCTATCTAGGTACTATCTAGGGTACAAACTAACGGTCTCCGCTGGCAAAGTCGCGGGCAAAACATAACACACTTATAACTATGTACTTACTATATATATTTTTTCACCTCACAAGCTCGGAAAGATTCTGTTTGTCATTCGAAATCTGAGTGCAAAATTGCATTTTACCCGCTAGCGTGGAAAGAGTTTTTAAAATTCGAACACTATATAGAAAACTATTCAATAATTTTCTATACTGACAATTCACTGAAAATACTTTGCTAAGTACTAATTTATATTCTATTATTATCCGATCCGATTTTACTCTACTTGACTCTATTCGCCTCTTTTTGACTCTACTCGAGTCTAATCGGCTCTACTCAACTCTACTCGACTCTACTCGTCTCTACTCGACTCTAATCAAGTCTACTCGACTCTACTTGACTCTACGCGACTCTACTCAACTCTACTCCACTCTACTCGACTCTATTCGTCTCTTTTCATTTTCAATTCTATTCTACTCTATTCTACTGTGTTCTACTCTGGTCTACTCTGTTCTACTCTGTTCTGCTCTGTTCTACTCTGTTCTACTGTATTATACTGTGTTCTACTCTACTCTACTGTGTTCTACTCTGGTCTACTCTGTTCTGTTCTGTTCTAATCTGTTCTACTCTGTTCTACTGTATTCTACTCTATTTTTCTCTGTTCTACTGTATTCTACTCTATTTTTCTCTGTTCTACTGTATTCTACTCTTACCTACTCTGTTCTACTGTGTTCTACTCTATTCTACTGTATTCTACTCTATTCTACTCTACTCGACTCTATTATTCCCTACTCGACTCTTCTCGACTCTAATCGACTCTTTTCGTTTCAATTTGACTCTATTTGACTCTTTTCAACCCTATTCGAATCTATTCTATTCGATTCTGTTCGACTCTATTCTATTATGTTTACACATCTGCCAGGAATCCCGCGACGGCTCATTTTTTATTATTATTATAAACACTAATACAATATATAATTTTAGCTGTTTTTCTTGCACCTAGCATTTTCCTCGCTGTAGTGAGGTGAAAAGTTTTGTATTGTGCACGGCAGCAAAGTTATTTGGCGTCTCGTACTTTTGAAACCCTCGCTACGCTCAGGATTCTATATTTGAACCACTCGCTATGCTCGTGGTTCAATCCTAGAATCCTTCGCTTGCTCAGGTTTCAATACAAGTACTCTCACCAAAAAAACACTTTGCAGCCTTGCATAACAAATAACTATTATCCGTTCAGTCATTCAGTAGACAGATCTGTGATAACTTTATTGTGATAAAGACACAAAAAAACTTTGAGTCTTTTTTCCTACTAAGGCATCTCTTCACACAACAATTGTTATTATTGTTACGTTTCGCCATTACTAGCAAAAGTTCAAACAAGCGACACGGTAAGCGTCTGAATGAAAGCGCGCGGCGGCCGGCCTCGCCTGATTTGTAGCGCCGGGGTTCAGCAATCTGTAGGTTATTAGCTCGCGTAAGTAGGTAGAGTGACAGATTCCTGGTATTAGGCCAAAAAATAAGTATAGATAGGTTGCTGATTCACAGTTGACCAATGAGAGCGCGCGGTGCGAAACGTTTCTCGTTGTTTTAGTTTTTTTTTATGTTTACACTTCTGCCAGGAGTCCCGCGGAGGCTTTTTTTTTAATTACGTCACGTCATACTCACACGTGATCCCCTAACTTGATATTGCGATAACCACGGTCGCTACACAAATACCCCAAGTGCGAGTCGTGCAGCGAGGGTTCCGTATAATATACATCAATAATAATTGTGTAATTATTATCCAAGATAAATACTATATATATATATATATATATATATATATATATATATATATGTATAGCGCGAGTCCATCTCACACTTAGGCGGTTTGTATTATTTGTTGTTTTACTTTTAGAGTTTGCTCTATAATCACACCAAGTGTGACGCTTGTATGTATATTTGTTGTTTTACTTTTAGAGTTTGCTCTATAATCACACCAAGTATGACGCTTGTATGTATATTTGTTGTTTTACTTTTAGAGTTTGCTCTATAATCACACCAAGTGTGACGCTTGTATGTATATTTGTTGTTTTACTTTTAGAGTTTGCTCTATAATCACACCAAGTGTGACGCTTGTATGTATATTTGTTGTTTCACTTTTAGAGTTTGCTCTATAATCACACCAAGTGTGACGCTTGTATGTATATTTGTTGTTTTACTTTTAGAGTTTGCTCTATAATCACACCAAGTGTGACGCTTGTATGTATATTTGTAGTTTTACTTTTAGAGTTTGCTCTATAATCACACCAAGTGTGACGCTTGTATGTATATTTGTTGTTTTACTTTTAGAGTTTGCTCTATAATCACACCAAGTGTGAAGCTTGTATGTATATTTGTTGTTTTACTTTTAGTGTTTGCTCTATAATCACACCAAGTGTGACGCTTGTATGTATATTTGTTGTTTTACTTTTAGAGTTTGCTCTATAATCACACCAAGTGTGACGCTTGTATGTATATTTGTTGTTTTACTTTTAGAGTTTGCTCTATAATCACACCAAGTGTGACGCTTGTATGTATATTTGTTGTTTTACTTTTAGAGTTTGCTCTATAATCACACCAAGTGTGACGCTTGTATGTATATTTGTTGTTTTACTTTTAGAGTTTGCTCTATAATCACATCAAGTGTGACGCTTGTATGTATATTTGTAGTTTTACTTTTAGAGTTTGCTCTATAATCACACCAAGTGTGACGCTTGTATGTATATTTGTTGTTTTACTTTTAGAGTTTGCTCTATAATCACACCAAGTGTGAAGCTTGTATGTATATTTGTTGTTTTACTTTTAGTGTTTGCTCTATAATCACACCAAGTGTGACGCTTGTATGTATATTTGTTGTTTTACTTTTAGAGTTTGCTCTATAATCACACCAAGTGTGACGCTTGTATGTATATTTGTTGTTTTACTTTTAGAGTTTGCTCTATAATCACACCAAGTGTGACGCTTGTATGTATATTTGTTGTTTTACTTTTAGAGTTTGCTCTATAATCACACCAAGTGTGACGCTTGTATGTATATTTGTTGTTTTACTTTTAGAGTTTGCTCTATAATCACACCAAGTGTGACGCTTGTATGTATATTTTACGATATTAGAAAAAAACAAACTTTTTTTTTATTGGGATCCCTATATTTCTTGTTATTGTTTTTTTTTATTTGTTTTAGGATATCCGCCATAATAACAAACATTCAGTGAAAAATTCAACCGGATATCTGTTACGGTTCATAACAAACAACCCTTTAAAGGTCAAACTGACGTCTTTTACGCCAAATGGATGCCTTATTACTAAGGCTCCGATTGGACCCTTTGGGTAAGGAACCCAAAAAAAAACTACCCAGTACTATTATTTATTCTGTGACTGTACAAAGATATCTTATTTATCTACTTTTCCTAGCTCCCGCTCTATCAGAGCTTAGAAAAAAAAACCAACAAACAACATAGGAAAAGTTGACGAAATAAAATTTCTGGGGATTACAATTGATCAACTGTCCGTCTTAATCATTTAAACTGGAAGTCACATATATAACACATGTGTAAGAAGTTAAACCGTTTTGTATTTGCTCTGAAGAGATTGAGACGAACCTCAGGTCAAAACACTGCACGGACTTCATATTTTGGGTGTGTCACCTCTGTACTTAGATATGGTCTCATTATTTGGGGTAACTCCACACACATCAAAAGAGCTTTCAATGTTCACAAAAATGTATTAGAGCTGTATGTGGAGTCGGACAAATGGTATCATGCAAACCAATTTTTACAAAATTAAACTTATTTTCATTAATAGGGATATATATTTTCCAAATAGGCTGTTTCGTTAGAGAACATGCAACATTTTTTAACAATTGTAAAGACAATGCTAGCTCTAGAATAAAATGTCGAGACCCAACAAGGTTATTGTTGCCTGTCTGTCAAATCTGCTCTATGTCGTAAAGGCTGTTTTGTTATGACGATTAAAATATACAATACAATACCTAGGGACATAAGAGAGTTATCACTTAGGCAATTCTAGACAAAACTGTTTAGGTGGCTTGTTGGAAAATGTTTTATGACATCAGGAAATTATTCGTAAATTAGTATTATTATTATTTAGTATACTCTGACATTCTCTTATTATTGTGATTTATTAATTGTATTCTAAATATTGTATGTCCGTTATGTACAAATTTTTGATACAATATAATTTGTTGATATGGGTACTATCAGTAAGATCAATTTGTACACAATTTCTGCAATATATATTAATTTCATTTCAACAATGGCACAGAATAAAAAATAGTAAACCATTGTTAACAATGGATCGCCAATTATTGTGTTCTATCACATCACACTGCGAAACTCATCTTGGAAGAACTTTTCTAGGTCATTGTCCTCGAACATCAAATCATAACTATAAATATTTGACAACTAAACAGACATATGTATTAATAAAACTAGCTGATGCCCGCTGCTTTGCACGCGTGGTCATTTCTCTAGGTTAAAATTACTCTAGGTATTTGCTATTCCAGACCAATACATAATAAAATTCCTTCAGCCGTCAAATATTTTTTTTATCGATAGCTCGTCTTCTACTCATCGGATTGAGATACCAAGTACCCCAGTTTATAAGTCAATCGCAATTGATGCGCGAACAATCAAACATACAGACATACAAACATTAAAAAATAAAAATTCAGTAGCTTATTTTAAGTACCCTAGACCATTTTTTTAATTATCTTCTTTGAGCAGACTTTTTCGTACTCATTGCTTTATTATAACTATAGAACACATACTACTACACATGACATATGTAGACTATGTATGTATGTTATACTTATGACATTTCTGATCGACAGTCAGCCTAAGGCTTGATTCACATCTACAAGCACGTAGCGTGTCCAGCACGAACTTTTGGTCCTAAATCATACAAGAAATACTAATTAAATCAATTGAAGAAAATAATATTCAAGTACTGACGCTATTATCAAGGTGAACTCACTGTAGGTGGGCGGAGTGGCCGGCGCAGTCGACGCCGGCGGCAAGACCACGTTAAGCGGTTGGTGATGCTTCTGTAATGTAAAGTTACAAATATTATGCAAAGATGGTTGCGTAGTCGCTTGTGTGGTTGCACCTTTAGTTCGTGTTCGAACTCGAACAATGACCACGAGCTAGCTGGTGAATGGCTCCCGCCGTGGTTTTCCCGTTAACCTTGAGATCCTTGTAAAAATCTAGACTATATCTATCTGGTATAGTGTATGAAGTGAATTTTCAGAATCGGATCAGTAGTCCCAGAGATTATCTCTAACAATCATACAAATGGGGGATTTAAGGGAGTACAACTTCCACCTCAGTACTCCAAGTCAACCTCACCTGTCCGTGGTTCCGGCCGAACCACGGACAGGACAAGGCTCTGACGATCGACAAATGGCGATATAACCATTCAAAATTGGCACAGTTAAATTCAGCAGCGTCATCGGTGCAAGAAACTGGGCCCTGCGATCGCCAACCCACCTGGCCCAGCATGGTGATTATGGGCATAACCTCCCCATAATGAGCACAATTAAAAAACGGCTCCTAGTAACCGGAAACCGGAAGTCCTGCTATTCTTGGCCACTGTGGTGGTCATAGTCACGGCAGGGCAGGGGGTGTTAAGCATCCCCGGGCTACGGAAGGCCGCCAAAACCGATTGACGCTGCCTACGTAGAACGGACGGATATCGTTACGGCTCGACGAATATCTGACGCAAATGGAATAAGACCTGGGGCACATGAGATGGCACATTCTGAGGTGAGGTCATTCTGAAGTCCGAAGACTGGGAGAGGATACCGTAACCTAAAAAACAAGAAACAATATATCACGTCATGCGATCGGGCGGACTAAGCTGTCGGACCGCGTATACATAGGGAAAGTTGTCGTTTCTAAGCCGGAGATTCTCGCGGAATTTGAAGATTTCTATGGCCGACTGTAGTATCACATGCGTCGCAACCCGAACCCGATATCAAAGATTCCAGGGCAACTCTGACCCGCCACTATATCGAAGAGCTGCCAGAAGTCAGCCTTGACGAAATCGAAATGGCTCTGAAACAGCTCAAAAATGGAAAAGCCCCGGATGAGGACGGAATAACTACGAAGCTCCTGAAAGCAGGAAGTACGTACTCGTACACTTAAAGAGCTTAAGCGTATGTTTAATTCTGTCCTCTTTTCTTGGAGAACTCCAAACAAGACTGTGGTCGTCCTGTTTTTTAAAAATAGTGACAAGACCCTTTTGAAAAACTATCGGACCATTTCCCTCCTCCTGAGCCATGTTTACAAACAGTTTTCGAGAGTCATCACCAATCGACTTACATCAACAATGACTGTCCAAGTTCAGAACCAGCAGACTAAGCATACCCCCTGTATCGAGTTGTGAGACAAGGGAACGATATTTCTCCGATATTGTTCTCAAATGCATTGGAGGATATGTTTGAGACTCTGGACTGGAAAGGATTTTGCATTAACATTAACGGAGAGTGCATCTCACACTTGAGATTCGCGGCTGACATCGTCATTGTGGTAGGACTTGCAACAGATGTTGGACAGTCTAGCTGATTCGTCTCAACGCATTGGTCTCCGGATGAACTTGGACAAAACCAAGGTTATGTCTAATGAACATGTTATTCCGGAACCAATTGCTGTTAACGTAACTGTTCTCGAATTTGTTCAGGAGTTATGTTATGTTTATTTGGGTCAAACTTTGCAAAAGAAGAATACAGCTGGGTTAGGCAGCATTTGCGAAACTTCGTAGAGTCTGCTCGTCGTCAATACCGCAAAGATTGAAGACAAAATTCTTAAACCAGTGTGTCCTACCTATTATGACATACGGAGTCGAGTCGTGGACACTTACGGTACGAATAGTCCACCAATTTAAGATCGCTCAGCGGGCTATGGAAAGGGCTATGCTTGGAGTTTATCTGAAAGATCGTATCCGGAATGAGGTGATGTCGAGAACCAAAGTTGTCTATATAGCCCTTTTGGTACACTCGCGTAGCTTATAATGCACATGTGAATTTGTATTATTAGTTATAAATTATATTTTTGTATATTTATTTGTTGTGCCAATAAAAACTTTTTGTTGTTTTTGTTGATTAGTGAAGTGGCAGTGGGCTGGTCATATCGATCGCCCTCCAGCCAGATGGAGCGACGATATAAACAAAGTGCCTGGCAGCAGTTGGAAGAGAAGAGCCGAAGATCGGGCTCAGTGGCGTGCTTTGGGAGAGGCCTATGTCCAGCAGTGGACTGACACGGGCTGATGATAATGATGATGAAACATACAAACAAATCGATACCTACTTAAAACTTGACACTATACCGTGCCGTCGCCGAAACGAGCTTCTGCCGTCAAATAATATAACATTTAATACGAACACATTCATACTAACAGCCGAGTTTTGCACGAGGAACGGCCAACACCCTGCCTAATATACACAGACTAGATAAAACAAAGGCGACCGCGCAGCGAACTAGTTTCTGATGCTCTTGTTACTTCTAGTCTGTGTCCATACCACGGCCACGGCTCGGGCCCTGCACGGTTTAGTGTGGGGCGATCTTAACACCAGTTGTGATAGTAGTCGAGGCGAATAGTGTAGTTCAAACTATTATTTAATCTGTGGTCTAACTATCTAGAACTCACCCGTCCGCCGATGAAGTTCGGAGTAGAAGTGTGAAACTGCACGCAGTCTGTTCTCAATGCCGGCGACGAGGGGGTGGTGGAAGGGGAAGAAGGTTCCACTGCTGGGGAGGAACTCATGGTCAGGCTGGCGTCACCACATGGCGTTACAGGTGGAAAGGGGAAGGAGGTTCTAGGGGTACATTTCTTGGTCGACAGCTTCGAGTCTGCAATGGCTGGGTCGCAATCGAGCAGCGTTGGCCGCACTTTTATTGGTTGCGTTGCAGCGGGTTCAACTTTAATTGGTTGCGAAGCAATGGGTTCGCTTTTAATTGGTTGCGTTGTAATTGGTCCGCTGAGCTGTAGCCCAATGGGTTCGTCGGCAACTGGTTGCGTCGTAATGGGTTTGTTAATTGGTAGCGTTGCAATTTGTTTGTGGTTTTGTTGCACGAGCGAAGGGATTGTCTGAGAGTCAATGATGAGAGTTACAATTTAATTGTGAGTTTAATTCTAATAGATTTTGCTTAGTTATTAATATTGCTTTTACAATATTTATAATTGTTACACAAAATTACAATTGTATGAATAGAAAAAAGTACATCGAATTGGAAATGTATATTTATATTTTAATAAATATCACAAGTGTTCTCGAAAATATCAATACTAATATCAGATAAGAATGAAAATGTCAAGAAGCTAAAACTCGAAAATATTGGAATATATTATAATGTCTTTTATTTACTAAATTGGAATGATTGAATTGGTGAATATATTATTTTTATTAATCATTTATGTAAAGTGGAATGTTGAGGAAGATAAGATTAAAAGGAAGGTAAGGAATAAATTGTTTTTTTCCTGTTGGCAAAATATAAACGTTAGTTTTACACACACTATACCATTACGCTTAATCAATTAGTTAGGAGATAAGAATAATATTATGTAAAAGCTGTGACCGCGCCTTCGAACACGTGGTCATTTCTCTAGATTAAAAGTAATTTACTCTATGTGCTAGACCAATACCTTTGATCAAAATTCCTTCAGCTGTCATATAGCTTTTTCGATTGCTCGGCTTCTACTCATCGTATTGAGATACCAAGTACCCCAGTTTTAAGTCTAACCTTAAACTATACAACAGTGAAAACCGCATTGCAATTGGTCCGCTAACAAATATACACACTAACAAGCAAACAAAACACCGAGAGACATGATTTAAAAAAAATGTTATATTCTTGTTCTATTAGCTTATTATAAGTGCCCTAGACCATTTTTTATCTTTTTTGAACTGACTTTTTCGTACTTATTGCTTTATTATAAGCATAGATAAAAGAGCGATGTTAGCCTAACGGTTAAATAGTGCAACTTAGAATCCAACGATACCGGTTTCAATCCTAGTCTCCACAGCAATGACGTTTCTTGCTTTATTATAAGTATAGATAAAAGAGCGATGGTAGCCTAATGGTTCAATAGTGCAACTTAGAATTCAACGATACCGGTTTCAATCCTAGTCTCCGCACCAATGACGTTTCTTGCTTTATTATAAGTATAGATAAAAGAGCGATGGTAGCCTAACGGTTCAATAGTGCAACTTAGAATCGAACGATACCGGTTTCAATCCTAGTCTCCGCACCAATGACGTTTCTTGATTTATTATAGGTATAGATAAATAGCGATGGTAGCCTAACGGTTCAATAGTGCAACTTAGAATCGAACGATACCGGTTTCAATACTAGTCTCCGCACCAATGACTTTTCTTGATTTATTATAAGTATAGATAAAAGAGCGATGGTAGCCTAACGGTTCAATAGTGCAACTTAGAATCCAACGATACCGGTTTCAATCCTAGTCTCCGCACCAATGACGTTTCTTGCTTTATTATAAGTATAGATAAATAGCGATGGTAGCCTAACGGTTCAATAGTGCAACTTAGAATCGAACGATACCGGTTTTAATACTAGTCTCCGCACCAATGACTTTTCTTGCTTTATTATAAGTATAGATAAAAGAGCGATGGTAGCCTAACTGTTCAATAGTGCAACTTAGAATCGAACGATACCGGTTATAATCCTAGTCTCCGCACCAATGACGTTTCTTGCTTTATTATATTTTTACTGGCGTAAAAAACGTCGTGATTATAACTTTGATAATATAATTAAATTAAAATCGTGTATAAAGAATCTTTCATTTTCTGAACTGTACACCTTTGACGATCCCAATGACGCATACAACTACTTTATTGACATTTTTAAACTTTTTTATGACTTATGTTTCCCATATGAATACAAAACTATTAATACAATTAGAAAGCCTAAGTGGATATCACGTGGAGTCAAACTATGTAGTAAAAAGAAACGCCAAATGTTGTGGCAGTACAGACTGAAACGTAATATTACAAATAAAATAAAATTAGTAAAGTACTCGAAACTATTTAAAAAAATTACAAAGCTTACTCAACGTGCACAAAATGACTACGCGATAAAAACTTCAACTAACAAGTCAAAATCTACTTGGAACATAATCAATAGCTCAAAATTCAATGTACCAAAAGATTCCATTGGTCAAATTAAAATTAATGATGACATTATTAATGATCCAATGAAGATTTCTATTGCATTTAATAATCACTTCATTGATAAAATCAAACCGATTGAAAATTCAGGACATAAAGTGAATTCCTTGATATCAAATAGAAATAATTCCATGTTTCTTGCTCCTTGCTTGGCGTATGACATTTTTAAGATAATAAATGCATTAAAAAATACGAATAGTGTAGGCTATGACGGTATTTCGACAAAAATCATCAAACATGTTGCAGAATACATATGTAGTCATATAAGTCACATTATTAATTTGTGTATTAGTACAGGTGTAAGTACCTGAAGCACTTAAAGTATCAGTTATTAAACCTTTACATAAAAAAAAGATAAAGAATGCTTAGACAACTATAGGCCCATTTCACTTATCCCTATAATGTCGAAAGTTTTTGAAAAATATATTTACTTTCAACTGTACAACTATTTAGAGAAAACTAAAATACGTTGTAGCGAACAAAAAGGATTTAGAAAAAACAGAACAGTAAATATGGCCATATACGAGTTTTTATATAATGTTATGATAAATGTAGATAAGACTTCGCCTGTCTGTGGCATATTCTGCGATATGACACAAGCATTTGATTATGTTAACCATGAAACACTTCTACAAAAAATTGAAGCTTATGGTATAAGAGGTAATGTTTTGGATCTTATTCAGTCTTACTTGACCAACAGGAAACAATACACGGAAATTGCAAAAATAAACATTCGCAAGAAACAGGAAGAAGTTTTTAGATCCGGAGGAAGAACTCCTACTTATGGAGTACCGCAGGGCAGTGTTCTAGGCCCTCTCCTATTTATATTGTATATAAATGATTTACCTAAAACTATTAATTATCCGACGACTCTCTTTGCAGATGTTAGCACAATAACAATTAATTGTAAGAATAAGGACTTATATGAATCTGACATAAATAATACATTAAAATCGGTGATTTCGTGGTTAGATAACAATAATTTAAAAATAAATTTGGACAAGACAAATTTAATTCATTTCAGCCAGCGTGCAAATTTAAGTGACATTAATATTCAATACAAAGAGAGAATTATAAATGAAGTTGAATCAACAACATTTTTAGGTTTGACCATAAATAAACGACTTAACTGGAAAGCTCACATAGAGATTCTAAATAAAAGAATAAGCTCGTCAGCCTATGCACTATATAAATTGTCATCGTTGATAAATAAAAATGCATTAATAACGGCATACCATGGATTAGTGGCGTCCGTGTTACGCTATGGAATTATTTTTTGGGGAAATTCTACTGATAAAGATGCTGCTTTTAAATCCCAAAAAAGATGCATCAGAGCAATGTTTCATCTAAATCAGACTGATAGTTGTAAGCCCTATTTTAAGGAACATAAAATATTAACACTTCCAGCGCTGTACATTTTAGAAATTGCAACGTTTGTAAAAACAAATCCAGAACTTTTTCGTCGTCTGTCTGATGTTGTTGTACGTAACAGGCGCGATAAAACCAGACTTTGTGTTCTACGATCTAAGACGACATTAGTGCGGAAAAGTGTCTTCGGCATGGCTCCTACTATTTACAATAAAATACCTAACGCTTTTAAAGTATTAAATAGTAATTTGTTTAAAAATAAATTAAGAAATTTACTGGCGGAAAAATGCTATTATGATATCAATGAATTCCTAGCTGATAAAAAAATCTGAATGAATAGTAGAATCACTTGATAGATAGACTTTACCTCCAATAATCACCTTCCGCCATGCAAAGAAGACGCATAGGGGATTTCTGGACAATATGTCAAAAAAAACCCTTCGCAGGGAATTGTGGAAAGGCATTTATGGAATAAGCCTTTTAAACGACTAATTTAATTAATTGACATATTTTTATATTATTTGATTTATAAATTGCATTTTGTTTTTTTTTCATTAATAACGACTGATTTAATTAATTGACATATTATTATATTATTTGATTTATAAATTGCATGTTTTTTTTTTCTTTAATTTGTATTTTAATATTTGTATGCCCTAATGGCAAAAACATGTGAACAACTTATTATAATAAGATCTTGCATGCTGATTTGTATGTATACCATGTTTTAATGATAAATTATCTTTATCTTTTATCTTTATCTTTATAAGTATAGATAAATAGCGATGGTAGCCTAACGGTTCAATAGTGCAACTTAGAATCGAACGATACCGGTTTCAATCCTAGTCTCCGCACCAATGACTTTTCTTGCTTTATTATATAAGTATAGATAATAGAGCGATGGTAGCCTAACGGTTCAATAGTGCAACTTAGAATCCAACGATACCGGTTTCAATCCTAGTCTCCGCACCAATGACGTTTCTTGCTTTATTATAAGTATAGATAAATAGCGATGGTAGCCTAACGGTTCAATAGTGCAACTTAGAATCGAACGATACCGGTTTCAATCCTAGTCACCGCACCAATGACGTTTCTTGCTTTATTATAAGTATAGATAAATAGCGATTGTAGCCTAACGGTTCAATAGTGCAACTTAGAATCGAACGATACCGGTTTCAATCCTAGTCACCGCACCAATGACGTTTCTTGCTTTATTATAAGTATAGATAAAAGAGCGATGGTAGCCTAACGGTTCAATAGTGCAACTTAAATCCAACGATACCGGTTTCAATCCTAGTCTCCGCACAAATGACGTTTCTTGCTTTATTATACGAGGGCTATTTGATAAGTCCTTTTAGAAACTATTTATAATACCTTTTTTCTGATAAATGGCATTAACACAGGCAGGCGCAATCCTTCAAATGAAGACTGTCTAAAATTCAGCAAAAAAAAAATACAAGTTTTTGTCAGTTTAACCATTGTTTAACTGTGATCACTCATAAATTTTCAACAACTAAGGAAAAATCTAAATTTCGTGCCGTTATAAAACATTTTTTTATGAAGGGTTGCAGTGCTGCCATAATAAAAACTGAACTTGATTCTGTTCAGGGCACTAACGCACCAACGTTGCAGACTGTTTATAACTGGATAAATGATTTTAAACGTGGTCGGTCAAGCACATCTGATGCTCCACGCTCTGGTCGCCCAATCGAAGTCACTACTGAGGATGTTGTTGAAGAAGTCCATAATATTGTACTCGACGACCGCCGAGTGAACGTGCGTGAAATAGCTGAGAACACAGGCATTTCCACTGAGCGAGTACATAAAATCCTGCATGAAGATTTGGGTATGACAAAGCTTTCTGCACGATGGGTGCCACGTTTGTTTTTGCCCCAGTGCACACGTCAGCTATTGCAATGGCCAAAATCCACGGGTTGGGCTTGGAGCTGGTTCCGCATGCTCCGTATTCGCCGGACCTAGCTCCGTGCGATTATTACCTATTCCCAAATCTGAAAAGATGGCTTGGAGGGCAAACATTTTTGACAAATGAGGACTGCATCGCAGGTGTAAACGGCTATTTTGAAAACCTCGACAAAACGTATTTTATGGAGGGGATAAAAAAATTGGAAACTCGCTGGAACAAGTGTTTGGCCCTCAAAGGAGACTATGTTGAGAAATAAATGTAAAATGTTTGAAAAATATATTTCTTTTACTTTTTAAACGACTTATCAAACAGCCCTCGTAAGTATAGATAAAAGAGCGATGGTAGCCTAACGGTTCAATAGTGCAACTTAGAATCCAACGATACCGGTTTCAATCCTAGTCTCCGCACCAATGACGTTTCTTGCTTTATTATAAATAGATAAAAGAGCGATGGTAGCCTAACGGTTCAATAGTGCAACTTAGAATCGAACGATACCGGTTTCAATCCTAGCCTCCGCACCAATGTACAAAGAAGATAATTAAGGTTGTAACACTACATAATTTACCAGCATCAACAACTCCAGCGTATTAACCAAACGAATCAAAGTTCTGCCTCCGATTTAAATAGATGGCGCTGATTGACCTTAAAACACGCAAGTATTTCATTCACTGCAACCAAGCGTACTGCTAAATTCAAATTTGTAAATTTTTCGAATTCGGCTCACACTTTAGCGCTTTGCCTCAGCACGACCTCCAGCTCTCAAGTCCTTGCGACTGGAAGTTGTCTGTCTGTTGTCATTTGATCAAAATTCCTTCAGCCGTCAAATATATTTTTGTCGATTGCTCGGCTCTACTCATCGGATTGAGATATAAAGTACCCCAGTTTTTAAGTCAAAACATAAGCTATCCAATAGCAAAACTGCATCGCAATCGGTCCAGTAGTTTTTACGTGATGCGCGGACAAACATACAGACAGACAAACAGACAGACACGAATTTTTAAAATGTTATATTCTTGTTCAGTAGTTTTATGTACCCTAGACCATTTCTTTTTTAATTATCTTCTTTATACAGACTTTTTCGTTCCTATTGCTTTATTATAAGTATAGATACATGAATAATCTATGTATTTTCTGTAACAATAAAAAATACACTATTTCAAGACTAAGAGATAAAATAATTAATAAATGAGTACCATCAAATTCAATCAAAGGTTGACTTACGCGGCTGGGTTCTATCCGCTAGTTTAATTATATGATCAATCAAAGGTTGACTTACGCGGCTGGGTTCTATCCGCTAGTTTAATTATATGATCAATCAAAGGTTGACTTTCGCGGCTGGGTTCTATCCGCTAGTTTAATTATATGATTAATATTTTGTACATGCTATCCATACCAATCAAAGGTTGACTTACGCGGCTGGGTTCTATCCGCTAGTTTAATTATATGATTAATATTTTGTACATGCTATCCATACCAATCAAAGGTTGACTTACGCGGCTGGGTTCTATCCGCTAGTTTAATTATATGATTAATATTTTGTACATGCTATCCATACCAATCAAAGGTTGACTTACGCGGCTGGGTTCTATCCGCTAGTTTAATTATATGATTAATATTTTGTACATGCTATCCATACCAATCAAAGGTTGACTTACGCGGCTGGGTTCTATCCGCTAGTTTAATTATATGATTAATATTTTGTACATGCTATCCATACCAATCAAAGGTTGACTTACGCGGCTGGGTTCTATCCGCTAGTTTAATTATATGATTAATATTTTGTACATGCTATCCATACCAATCAAAGGTTGACTTACGCGGCTGGGTTCTATCCGCTAGTTTAATTATATGATTAATATTTTGTACATGCTATCCATACCAATCAAAGGTTGACTTACGCGGCTGGGTTCTATCCGCTAGTTTAATTATATGATTAATATTTTGTACATGCTATCCATACCAATCAAAGGTTGACTTACGCGGCTGGGTTCTATCCGCTAGTTTAATTATATGATTAATATTTTGTACATGCTATCCATACCAATCAAAGGTTGACTTACGCGGCTGGGTTCTATCCGCTAGTTTAATTATATGATTAATATTTTGTACATGCTATCCATACCAATCAAAGGTTGACTTACGCGGCTGGGTTCTATCCGCTAGTTTAATTATATGATTAATATTTTGTACATGCTATCCATACCAATCAAAGGTTGACTTACGCGGCTGGGTTCTATCCGCTAGTTTAATTATATGATTAATATTTTGTACATGCTATCCATACCAATCAAAGGTTGACTTACGCGGCTGGGTTCTATCCGCTAGTTTAATTATATGATTAATATTTTGTACATGCTATCCATACCAATCAAAGGTTGACTTACGCGGCTGGGTTCTATCCGCTAGTTTAATTATATGATTAATATTTTGTACATGCTATCCATACCAATCAAAGGTTGAATTACGCGGCTGGGTTCTATCCGCTAGTTTAATTATATGATTAATATTTTGTACATGCTATCCATACCAATCAAAGGTTGACTTACGCGGCTGGGTTCTATCCGCTAGTTTAATTATATGATTAATATTTTGTACATGCTATCCATACCAATCAAAGGTTGACTTACGCGGCTGGGTTCTATCCGCTAGTTTAATTATATGATTAATATTTTGTACATGCTATCCATACCAATCAAAGGTTGACTTACGCGGCTGGGTTCTATCCGCTAGTTTAATTATATGATTAATATTTTGTACATGCTATCCATACCAATCAAAGGTTGACTTACGCGGCTGGGTTCTATCCGCTAGTTTAATTATATGATTAATATTTTGTACATGCTATCCATACCAATCAAAGGTTGACTTACGCGGCTGGGTTCTATCCGCTAGTTTAATTATATGATTAATATTTTGTACATGCTATCCATACCAATCAAAGGTTGACTTACGCGGCTGGGTTCTATCCGCTAGTTTAATTATATGATTAATATTTTGTACATGCTATCCATACCAATCAAAGGTTGACTTACGCGGCTGGGTTCTATCCGCTAGTTTAATTATATGATTAATATTTTGTACATGCTATCCATACCAATCAAAGGTTGACTTACGCGGCTGGGTTCTATCCGCTAGTTTAATTATATGATTAATATTTTGTACATGCTATCCATACCAATCAAAGGTTGACTTACGCGGCTGGGTTCTATCCGCTAGTTTAATTATATGATTAATATTTTGTACATGCTATCCATACCAATCAAAGGTTGACTTACGCGGCTGGGTTCTATCCGCTAGTTTAATTATATGATTAATATTTTGTACATGCTATCCATACCAATCAAAGGTTGACTTACGCGGCTGGGTTCTATCCGCTAGTTTAATTATATGATTAATATTTTGTACATGCTATCCATACCAATCAAAGGTTGACTTACGCGGCTGGGTTCTATCCGCTAGTTTAATTATATGATTAATATTTTGTACATGCTATCCATACCAATCAAAGGTTGACTTACGCGGCTGGGTTCTATCCGCTAGTTTAATTATATGATTAATATTTTGTACATGCTATCCATACCAATTTATAAAAGTGAAACGTTGTCTGTTTGGAGAGCTTTCACGCAATAACGGCTGGACGGATTTTGATTAAATTTGGAATGGAGACAGCTTATACCCTAAAATATAACATAGGATTCTTTTTATCCCGGAAAATTTAAAGTTTCCATGGGAAATCTGGAAAAATGTTGATTTCCGTCGTAAGAAACGGTTGCCATGGAACCGAAATAACAAGAACAAAGGCATTAGTGCTATACCTACTTTTGCATTGGTTTTAACATCTTAGAAGAATAAAGGATGTTTTTTTCGCGATAAAAAGTAGTCCGTGCGGACGAAGTCGCGGGCGGGAAAGCTAGTATCATAATAAAGTAAATAACTACATACCTTCCACTCCGAAACTCTTTAAAAAACTCAAAACCACACGAATATTTAATTTCGCAATTAGAACGTATACAATATCCAGCCAGCCTAGTCAAAAGTACTGAGAGTACTAACTGAGTACTGACTCAGCAGTACCCGTATTACGAACGATTAACCCCTCCATTCCTATAAAAATGAAACGAGCCGTTTTCCAACGTCTCGTTAGTGTTAGTACAAGTTTTATGTACTAATACACAACATCATTATAAATTTAACCTCAAAATACCATCATATTATAATAATGCGAAAAATACATGTAAAAAACTTAAACTTGCGAAAGATTCAACCGAAGATCCGCAAGGAAAGTGTCTGCAGTTTATTGTAAAAGATTCAATCGAAGATCCGCAAGGAAAGTGTCTGCAGTTTATTGTAAAAGATTCAACCGAAGATCCGCAAGGAAAGTGTCTGCAGTTTATTGTAAAAGATTCAACCGAAGATCCGCAAGGAAAGTTTCTGCAGTTTATTGTAAAATACAGGTGCGTTTGAAAGATACATGTATTGTATTTTACATGTTATTTTCAACGCTAGTCTCATTCGCGCTACAGTCTGCGTACGTCTCTGTATTTTCGTTGCACATGATGCCCGGCGATGGAAATGTAACTGTGTGGGTGTGTTTACCTGTAGTTGTATCTAGTCTAGTTTTTGTTTTCGTGATATTAAAGCGTGCCATTTCTTCCCTCTTTAACCAGATCTATGACGTTGGTGCATTTATATTTGAGTCGCCCAGTTGCAAAACTAGCCAACTTCAATCTAATGCATGCATTAGCAAAACTAGCCAGGTTGTGCCTCATTTGGAGTCGTGTGTTGTTATCATGGAATATTTATAACGGCTGAACAGATTTGGGTGAAATTGATGATATTTGGGTGAGATAGTTACTCATATCAGATGTCAGAACGATAACATAACGCAAAGGGTATTTTTTTAAAAGCCAAATTAAGCCTTTCCACGGGGAAATGGGAAAATTGAAATAAAAACAACAACAGCTAGGTACATTTTTCAGAGCTGTGGAAATCTATGCGGGCATATTCACGAGGAAACCGAAACAAAGCTGGTACATTATCTGGTTCAATAGTAGACACAGCTATTTTTTAATCTGGCATACAAAACAACACAATACCTATGGATTTCGTATGCATTTTGAACTCACCCTTCATCTGATTTTATATCTATTCTTTTAAAAAAGCAATAAGTACAAAGTACAAAGAAGATAATAAACAAAATGGTCTAGGGCACTTAAAATAAGCTACTAAACATGACATTAACATTTTTTTAAATCATGTCTTTCTGTTTGTATGTTTGTTCGCGCATCACGTAAAAACGACTAAACCGATTGCGATGCGGTTTTTACTGTTAGATAGCTTAGGGTTTGACTTTAAAACTGGTGTACTTTTTATCTCAATCCGATGAGTAGAAGCCGAGCAATCGATAAAAACTTTTTGACGGCTGAAGGAATTTTGACCAAATGTTGGTATATTGGTATCTTAGGTCTTGGAATAGTACATAGAGTACTTTTCACCTAGAGAAATGACCACGCGTGCCAATCCGCGGGTACAGCTAGTAAGTAAATAAATTAATTGACCGAGAGAACTGAAATTTCCAAACCAATTCAGCAGAATCGGATTTGTGCGGCGATAACTCTCTAATAAACTATGTTTATGATTTTTAGCAGTGACGCCTGGGAAAAAAACCATAGCTTATTTATTCTTCTAAAGTTAAAAAATGCGTGACGTCATCGGTCTAATTAAAAGTGGAAAGATTAGGTACCAGCTCCTCAGGCGTGGACCGCATAAATTAGGTGCAAGTTGAACAACCACACAATATTATAGGTCTTCTATGGCCTTAGTCACGATCGGAGCACGTGTTAGCTTAGCAGTCATTCTCATTCGCGCTACTGGCTGCTTATGTCCACAGTACATACGAGTATTTACAGAGGTATGTCTCTCTATCTTTGTTATTTAGTTTATACACATGAAGCACGACCGTGGGAATGTAGCTGTGTGGGTGTGTTTGCCTGTTGTTGAATCTAGTCCAGTTTTTATATCCATACCAAAATATAAAAGTGAAACGTTGTCTGTTTGTTTGTTTGTTTGTTTGGGGAGCTTTCACACGATAACGGCTGGACGGATTTTGATGAAACTTGGAATGGAGATAGCTTATACCCTGGAATAAAACATAGGATACTTTTTATCCCGGAAAAAATGAGAGTTTTCACGGGAAAACTGGAAAAACTGGAAAAATGTTGTACTCGCTGTAAGATACGGTTGCCATGGAAACGAAATAACAAGTATGTGAAAAAACATCAAGAGTGGTGCTATACCTACTTTTGTATTGGTTTTTAATATCCTAGAAGAACATAGGACGCTTTTTTCGCGATACGAGTAAACAGTAGTCCGCTCGGACGTAGTCGCGGGCGGGAAAACTAGTAAGTGATATTTAAACGTACCGTATCTTCTCCCCTTTAACTAGATCTATGGGTTAAGTGTTATTACCTGTTCTGTGATTACGGCCGGGACTAGAACCCGCACCACCCGTGCCTCCGCGCGGCTCATTCCAGAACCACTACCACAGAATAAATAATCACTAAAGCACTGCCACGATACAGTAGTCGCAGTGAATCTATGTGTTTGTGAAGTTAGGCTCTGTGAACGATTGCGCAGGTACTGCTGTGAGGATAAAACAGCATGAAGTAAGAGCGAGATAGAATATGCGAAAAATGTAAGCAAGAGAGCGAGGCAGTTATACAATGCTGTCTTCAGCTTCAACATTGGGATTACGCCTGAAAAATAGCAATTGCGCAGCGACTAGCAGACAACTTCCGAGACACATACTTCCGCTGCGACTACTGTAAATCCGTACTATGACCTCCCACTACTTATCTCTATCGCTCGCGCATATATGTGTATTGCTGTCGCGCTCGCACATATGTGTTAACAACGCTTCCCATATTCTTCCTTGATTTTCTTATTAACCGTTTTATGGGAACGGTAACTTCCCATAAAATTAGACGGTTAAGGCTCGGTGGAGTGCTATGAGCGAGGCTTATGTCCAGCAGTGGACAGATACAGGTTGATGCACCTGGGAATCAGATTACCTGACATGCATCCAGGCTTTTGTTTATTTGTCGTATGACAAATAAACAAAAGCCTACTAGACTGACTAGGTAGACTAGGTAGTACTGGCCTATAGAATCAGAGTCTGTTAGGCCGCCCGAGGTCCTCTGACATGGCTTAACGACTGCTATTAATGAATAACAGCCAGGACAGACTGCTAAACGTGCCCTCCGAAGCACGGAGCGGAGGAAAACCGCAAGTAACTTAGAAAGGCATTGGTGCGGAGCCTAGGGCCGAACTCGGTATCGTTAGATTCCAAGTATTTTATTTAACCACTAGGCTACCTTCGCTCCAGATTTTCCACTAACACCGGCATAACTCAAAGAACATTCTACAATCAATCACTATACACTCAACTTCAAACGTCTACTGTCAGCGCTGATACCGTTATCAAACGTGCTTATCAATGGAACATCCTATCAAGGTTTTTAACCTAGATATTGAGAAGGCTGCAATGTAAATTACAATGTTTTTTCGATATAAAAACAAGAGCTTTGCCAGGTATTCAACCGCCAAGCAGTAGTGTGTAAAAATTTCTGTTTCGGTTTCAAGGGCGGTTTCCAGCGAAATTACAAGACAATAAGACTTAAAAACCGTCTATTCCCGTTGTCCCCCACTTGTCCACCACTGGGGGACAATGGGAAAAAAGTAGCGTTATCCAAAAACCAATGTATTGCGCCATGCAGTGATGCGAAGATAATGCAACCAAAGTTCTGTGATGGTACTTAATTTTTATGGTAAGGCATGACGCTTAGCTTACCATCAGGCGAGCGACCTGCTCGTCTCTTCACTCAAATGCATAAAAAAAAACTTTTTTGTGTATTTCAACTTTCAACTGTTTTATTTTTTTGTAAATACAGCTACCTTTTATATTGTCTCAAGAATTTCTCAACATATTAGCTTGTTTTTTTTTTATCTGACTACGGCTAAGCAATGAGTAATGAGTTTAACAGTCTATGTATGTATGTGGGTATGTGGATGTCCCACCATAGAGTTACCCTAGTAGTCCGATTTTGACAAGCGAGGTATCATTTTTGACCGACCGTAGTTTGGTTTTAACCGACGAATCCAACTCGGATGGGTAGCATTCGGGAAATTACGCCATATCTTCTCGTCGCAGATACCGCAGAGCCTCAAGAGAAAGTTTATAATCAGTGCGTGTTGCCAGTGATGACATACGGCACTGAGACGTGGTCTCTAACTATTGGACTCATACAAAAGCAAAAGAGTTGCGCAGCGTGCAATGGAGAGAGCTATGCTCGGTGTTTCACTACGTGATAGAATCAGAAATGAGGAAATCCGTAGAAGAACGAAGGTTACCGACATAGCTCTCAGAGTTTGCAAGTTGAAGCACAGAATAAATAATAGTACAAGTACAGAAGGCTAACTGAGTAAAGTCATTTAAATAAATAGCTACTCTTGCTACAACGCTATAAAGTGCAATTTAACTCGCACGGCGCTGCGAGCTTTCAATTATATTTACCTAGAAGGCGCTCGCCCACCGCGTGCGGGCTAGAATGCACCGTATCACAACGCGCGAGAACTTCCATTGCTCTAACCGTTTCAGAATCGCTCTGTCCCTTTTTCGTCCGGTAGGGTTGTATTAAGATATGACTAGGTACTTGTACTACTAATTATTCTGTGATATGTTATGACTTAGATATTGTAACAGAATAAATAAGTAATAATGTATTATGTTATTACTTATTATTATAAATTAACTAATCGTTCTATTACATACAATGACATTCTTATCAGAATAGACCTACAACCTCATTTTTAATACCTACCTATCCCGTTTTCAGAACGCCGATAAGTTTAGTGAGATACCTACCTACGTGTCGTTGGTTGATTATGACTATATCCTATAGGTATTGCACTTTGATGAATAAAGGTGCCTGTCTGAATTCCATGCTTTTTAAGGAGTGAAAAATAAATTGCTACCTACGTAATAAAAGGTATTAAAAGTAGGTAGGTATTATACGAGACATATATTATATAAATTCCTAATTAGTTGTAGGCTACTTACTAAGTCAGCGCAGTAATTCATTTTCCGATCAACAATACCTACTATAATCAATTATAAAATTACGTTGATCGATTTAATAAACGACTTTATTTCTGCGCGGAATAACCTTAAATATGCGTAGCTTCGGTATGGAACACAAATGAAATAACATAAAACTATAGGAACCTACGTAATAAAAAAATATCAATATCTAACTACATAACTATTCCGCCAACTTAACTATTCTTTAACTATTTGCGCCGTCTATTTCTGCTTCCTCTGATACTGTCCATCCATAGGTTGTCTGGAAGAGATCGCTTTAAGCAATAAGACCGCCAATTGTATTACCTTATTTAAGTTTTGATATTGTTTGTTCTTTGTTTTGGTATACAATAAAGTATTTCGTATCGTATCGTATCGTATAACTAGGACCTATTATAGGTATTACAATTTATTACCGTTCAATATCCTTTGGAAGCGTAAAGAATGACAATTCGTCATTTCTATCACTATTCAAACAGCTGAATGCTATGCAGTACTTTCTAGCTTTCTTCTTGGTACTCATAATTAAAACACGAATAAAGTTTGTCAATAACTTTACGTAAGTAGGTGCTCTATCGCTAAGTACAAGGCGCGCGACTCATCGAGCGCACGCTTGACACTCGACTGAACGGACCCGAATATTGGGTCCTTGAATTTTTTGTACTTGTTGCGGAGTGCGGCCGCCCTGGTTGAAGTGGCAATGGGCAGGCCATATAGTTCGCAGAACCGACAACCGCTGGGGAATAAAGGTTCTCGAATGGCGACCACGAACAAGCAAGCGAAGTGTGGGGAGACCCCCCCACACGATGGACCGACGACATTGTAGTCATCGCAGGAACTCGTTGGATGGAAATGGCACAAGATCGCTCGTCATGGCGCTCTTTGGGGGAGGCCTATGTTCAGCAGTGGACTTCTAAAGGCTGACATAATAATGATGATGATGAGTCTGATTTTGAACTAATGTCTTATTTTGGAAAGTTATCATTTCCATTGTGGCCCCAAATAAATTTAATTAAAATTGGTTGAGCAGTTTTTTAGTAAATTCTGAAGTCGATTTATGTACTCGAAAAATTATTGTTGTATGAAAAGGTAGAGCTCGAGTACGTACTTTCATATTTCATCCAAATTAGTTTAATTTATACTGAATT
The DNA here is from genome assembly GCA_946251855.1 of Alsophila aescularia. Taxonomy (NCBI): domain Eukaryota; kingdom Metazoa; phylum Arthropoda; class Insecta; order Lepidoptera; family Geometridae; genus Alsophila; species Alsophila aescularia. Next base: position 65,654,000 of record OX276373.1, read on the forward strand.
TTTGGTTTTAGTAAATCCATTTGAAATCGTTTTTGTGGTTCATAGTATTATTTATTAGACAACTTTACTGAGTGACAATATGAGCAATTCGTTCGGTTGAGGGTAAGCGCCACGCTCTTTTTACCCGACTACGGCGAAAGAAGAGTAATGGGATTTATGTTTGTAAGTTTGTATGTGGATGTTCCAACATAGCGTCGCCCCTATTGGTCCGATTTTGACAAGCGAGGTATATCAATCGATTAATCTTCAAGTATAGCGCCATATGCCTCTTTTTTACCCGACTACGGCGAAGCAAAGAAAAGGTTACGTGTTCAAAATAAACTTGGTCCTATTTTGACAAGCGAGATATTAATCGATTCGTCTTCATGTATAGAGTGCCTTAAGCTAATTTTTTTTACCCGACTACGGCGAAGGAAAGAAAGGCAATCAATTATTGCCAAAGAAAATTGTAGTGACACTACGAAGTTTGGAATGCAAAGCGAAATGCACAGACTGCACTGCGCTCGTCAAACATACATTTGATTATTCAGCTGACAACATTGCCCTTCAAACCGGAACACGATAATATTTGCACACTACTGCTTGGCATAGAGGTCGAATAGTAATTAATTTGCTAGTTGGTGAAACTGTGGACAGAACTAAAATTATAAGAGTAGACTAGTTGTGCCCACGGCTTTGCCAGCGTGGTAATTTCTCTGGGTTAAAAGTAACTTTGTGTAATTCCAGGACAAAAAGTATGTACTTATATTGTACAAAATGACAAATTTCTTTTAGTTGGCATAGTTTTTTGATTGATTGCCCGGCTTCTTATCATCGGATTGTAATACCATTTATTCAATTTTCAAAGTCAAACCCTAAGTTATAACAGTGAAAACCGCGTCGCAATCGGTCGAGAAGTTTTTACGTGATGCGCGAACAAACAAACAGACAGACACCATTAAAAATATGTTATATTCATGTTCAGTAGCTTATATTTTAAGTCCTCAAAAGTCTATTTTTAATTATCCTCTTTGTACAGACTTTTTTTTATTATTGCTGTATCTATATCTATACTTATAATAAAGCAATAGGACGAAAAAGTCTGTACAAAGAAGATAATTTAAAAATAAATTGTCTAGGGTACATAAAATAAGCTACTGAACAAGAATATAACATTTAAAAAATTCGTGTCTGTCTGTTTGTTCGCGCATCACGTAAAAACTACTAAACCCGGCCGTTTACAATATTTTTATCGATTGCTCGGCTTCTACTCATCAGTTTGAGATACCAAATACGCCAGTTTTTAAGTCAAACCCTAAGCTATCCAACAGTGGAAACCGCATCACAATCGGTCCAGTAGTTTTTACTCATTATTTTTACGTGATGCGCGAAAAAACATACACACAAACAAACTAAAAAACAAACAGACGAACACGATTTTTAAAAATGTTTTATTGTTTAACAGTAGCTTATTTTTAGTATTCTAGACCATTTTTTAAATTATATTGTTTGCTAGTTTTCGCGCCCGCGACTTCGTCCGCGCGGACTACTGTTTATCGCGAAAAAAGCATCCTATGTTCTTGTAGAATATTAAAAACCAAACCAAAAGTAGGTATTGCATGATGATGTTTTTGACATACTTGTTACTTCGTTTCCATGGCAACCGTATCTTACAGCGAGTAATCAACATTTTTCCATTTTTTCCAAATTTTCCTAAGGAAACTTACAATTTACCGGGATAAAAATTATCCTATGTTTTATTCCAGGGTATAAACTATCTCTATTCCAAGTTTCATCACAATCCGTCCAGCCGTTATCGCGAGAAAGCTCCCCAAACAAACAAACAGACAACGTTTCACTTTTATATATTGGTATGGATACAGACTTTTTCGTTCTTATTGCTTTATTATAAGTATGTAAGAAAAGTGCCGCGGTGTAAGCCGGGGCGTGTCACTAGTCATAATTATAGTTAGAATAGATAATGCCAAGAATCGACAAGATTGGGTAACAGAGCTGGCAGGTCAAGGGGCCTGATGATTAGAGGGTAAACAGATATGATAATGGCACTAATTTCATTTGGGCTTGCTAACTACAATGTAATGCGAGTATTTTGTTATTTGGAGCACTCGCGCTTGCCTAATTTTACCAGATTGCGGGTAAAAACATCAAAGGGAGACAATCAGGTAAAGTGCGGTGTACGAAAAAGGATTTTTTATTTTTGTTTATAAATATTTTGTTATTATTAACTAGCTTTGCCGCGTCAGCCGCGTGGTCATTCAACATTTTTTTTTTCTATTTTAAAAATTATTTAAAAAATGTATTCTTTTCTAATGTAAAATAATACAGTTGTCTACGACAACTGCATTATTACCTACTTCGTGAAAGTATCCATATGTGTTATTCCAGGACCTTAAAATACCCGGTTGGTGCCAGTAGTTCCATTGCCTAGTACCATGAAGTCGCAGTACGCCTGGCACATGTGAAACATCGAATATCGCCGAACCGAGGCGGAAAGAGCCGACGAGCCAGGAGCGACTCGTCGCCACGCCCGTGGCGTTGGTCGCAACGCCAAGAGGCGGCCTTACTCTCGTACCGCGCCATTAGATGTTTCACATCAACAATATTTTAACACAAATGAATTCTTTAGTCTGTCTCAACAGAAACAACACGCTAGGTCAAGGCTATTTAGCTGTGGACGAGCTTGTCCGAATCTCGAGGCCGGCTGAAACTACGGTGACCAACTCTAAAATAGACATTTCAATAAATCACATTGGATTGCTTGTCGTATGCGGTGGACCTGGCCTGTGGTGTCAGAGCTTGTCAGGCCGCCCTAGGGCTACAGGCATGGCTTAACAACTACTATAAATCAACAACCACCGGGACCGACAGCTTAACGTGCCCTACAAGCGCGGAGCAATGCGGAACACTGCACATAACTTGAAAAACCATTGGGGCGGAGCCCAGGACCGAACCCTGTATCGTTGGATTTTAAGCCGCACTAGTATACCGCTAGACTACCGCTCTATCGAAATCAGGGTGACCAATTGTAATATTTACCTGTGTAAGTAAGTATTGTTTAGCTTTCTTTTATATCCAAAAAGGGTTCTAGAGTATATCATAAGGATGCACCCTATTGTTATTACCAATAGAGAAGTTTTTATATTGTTTAAAGTGGAAAGTAGAGTGTAAGCGTGGCAGGCGCGCTGCGACTATGTATCTATATGTACATATTCATGTCAAATCGCAAGAAAAAATCGTAAAAGCACGTTGGAACGAATTATTTTTGGTTGTTGTACCACTGACACGAAAGAAGAAGAATCGATTGCTCGGCTTCTACTCACCGAACTGAGATATGAAGTACACCAGACACTGAGGCCCGGTTCTAGCACTTTTCGATCATTTTTGAACGTCTGTATCTTGTTTTATAATTAACCCTGACCTATGAAATTAGCATCACATCAAAATATCACATATTATCTAGTACTTTGAAAATACAGAAACATGATTAGTATCAATTCACTTGATAGAAAATAAAATCAAAGGTAACAACACTTTATGCTTAGAACATTGACTGGAAAGAGACCCCGTCACTAAATGATATCAAAGATATACCAAGAGAAAGAGCTTATTATGATTGAGAAAATGGCTAGACACTTTTTAATTCAAAGCTTTAGTTTTCCTACAAATAAATAAAAACCTTAAATTTTACTCCCGAGATGTAGCATCTTTCCCGCTCTACTTGATCACGGATGAGAGGGACATAAAATTCACTGACTTCACTGATTGGCAGTCATAACCTAAGTTATTCAATTGTGAAAATCGCATTTCAAGGGGTCCAGTAGTTTTACGTGATGCGCGAACAAACATCCAGACAGACAGACAGACAATAACGAATTTTTACTGAAAACTTTATATTCTTGGTTCTGTGGGTCATAGTTTGACCATTGAGTTTAACCATATTTTTTAATATTATCTTTTTGTACAGACTTTTTGTTACTTCCTGTTTTATTACAAGTATAGATTACTACAGACAGCCTAATCTCGGACCATAGCTTGCTTGGTGTCATTAATGGTCTGCTCACCGTCGTGTCCAGTATAGTTCGCGTCGTGCGGTCATCCTTCGCACGAATCTCTGCACGACCTCGTAAATTCGTGGCACGCTAGCTTAGGGCACTTAGGGCTAAATTTCAGTTTTATATTGCGTTGTTTTATCCATACTAGATGTTTTTTTTTTAAAAGCTTTTATTTAACTTCACTTGAATGTATCTATGTATTTCTCTGGAATGTTGCAATTCACATTTCGAGCACTTCCCGATTAGCTATCCGGCTGAAACTTTCAGGGTAGCTCACAAATCGATGAAAATGCATTTTTTTTTCTTTTTTAATTTTACTTATTTTTTGTTTTGGCATATAAAAACGTGTAAGCCCTTGTGTTTTTTTTTTACTTTTTTACATGAAATATTAAGCTTTGGGTTGGGTCTATACTGCCTTATCATCCTAATTGCCCCTTTGAAGTAGTACATAGAGAAGTAAATACTTTTATGCACTAGAGCATAAAAAGCAGTTTCAGTAAAATCAAGCAAAATCAAGCATGAACAGTGAGAAGTTTTTTTACAACAGTCCGGTTTTTGCAGGTTTTAAATGCCTTTAAAATCCTAATATATGAGTCAAGGACGAAGTAGACTTCAGCAGACTACTAGTTAATCTCAAGCGCTTTACATTTTTACTGTGTCATAAAATTGTCGAAATCAAAGATTGTTTAGGCAATTAACATTTTACGATATGTTAGTAATGTGTACACAACATTTCTGTTGTTTGCTTTGGTTTGTGTACACAAATATTTAGCACTTGTGTACTAATGAACTAAAGCAGTGCATCTTGAGATGTAAGTAACAATAGTATTTGACCGAGCGAGCGCGAATCGTCTCTGTTTCCTTCGGCAAAAAATCTTCCGTATGTCCGGATGTCTGTCCGGATTTCCGGCTGTTCTCCTCTACAGGTCACATTTCTCAACCGATCTAGAAGAAACTTGGTATACAGGTTAAGCGAATATTTAGAAATTTTTAGACGTCAGGGTATTTTGATTGGGGTGGTAAGTACTTCCCCCAAAAAAGAGTAAAAAGGGTGCTACTGAATATCTCCGCCATATTAACTCCGATTTCGATGGTTCTTTTTTATTTGAAAGGTAGTTTCTTTAAGCTAGTTTCATAAAAATTTGGTGAAGATCTGATGAGGATTTTCGGCGTCATGAGCAAAATAGCTCCTCAAAATACAATAAATTTCTCACTTATAGGTTTCTACCAGTTGAATCAGCCCTTTACCTACTAGGTAGGGATTGATGAAGAACCTTGGTTATTAATGTTAGTTTTACAATAAGGTAACTACATGGCGCTACTGTGCACCGCTAGATTATTTGCAAAAAAGTTTGTATGCGCGAGGTCTACTGCTCACAGAGCCACTAGTTTGTATGCGCGAGGTCTACTGCTCACAGAGCCACTAGTTTGTATGCGCGAGGTCTACTGCTCACAGAGCCACTAGTTTGTATGCGCGAGGTGTACTGCTCACAGAGCCACTAGTTTTAAAAGCTTTTATTTAACTTCACTTGTATGTATGTATGTATCCTATGTATTTTTGTCTGTCCTGGAATCTTGCGCAATTCAAATTTCGAACACTTCCCGATTAGCTATCCAGCTGAAACTTTCAGGGTAGCTCACAACTCAATTACAGTGCTTAAAAATTAATGAAAATTGCATATTTTTTTAAAGTTTTATTTTATTAGGCATGGTCTAGCTATCACCAAGCCGCCTGCCAAAAGTGAAGATTACAGAAAAACCTCCCCTATTATGGGTGAGGTCCATGTGAGATCTGTTCAGTAAGAGTCCGCATGTGACACCTTTGTCAGATATTCAACCCCCAAGCTGTTGTACCCATTATTTATTCTGTGGCAATAGCGAGCAAACAGTTCTGTTTCCGTTTGAAGGGGAATGTTTGCAGCGAAACAAGTGAGGTTGAGAGGTAAAAACCAATGTCTCAGGCTGAGGAGTGCAGTGATGCGCATGATTTTGCAATGCAAAGTTCTGCATGCCACTGCAATTGTTATGGGGAGGCGTTAACCTAGCGCAGACTTGCTCACCTATAGCTGAACAAACTCCTGACCTAGTCACTTGATTAAACGAATGAAGCGAGTTCTTCGAGTCCACTTGGTCACTAGGTGATGTAAAAGTAAATCTCACGTACACAAGCTACTAGGGTAAAAAATATTATTTTGTACCAGCCGCCATCTGCGGTGGCAGAGGCGTATTTTAAAATTTGGCGCCCTAGGCCTACAATACATACCCTAGGCCTACATGTATGGATGGGTTACATGATAAGGGTATCATGTAACCCATCCATACATGCATTGGTCATCCATACCAATATATAAAAATGAAACGTAGTCTGTTTGTTTGTTTGGGGAGCTTTCAAGCTTTAACGGCTGGGCTGATTTTGATGAAATTTGGAATGGAATAGAATTTGCTTATACCCTGGAATAAAACATAGAATACTTTTTATCGCGGAAAATTGGAACTTTCCACAGGAAAATTTGAAAAAAAAGTTTATTACTTGCTGTAAGAAACGGTTGCCATGGAAACGAAATAACAAGTATGTCAAATAACATCAAGAGCATTGGCACTATACCTACTGTTGCATTGGTTTTTAATATCCTGGAAGAATACAGGATGTATTTTTTCGCGATAAACAGTAGTCCGCGCGGACGAAGTCGCGGGCGGGAAAGCTAGTACTTCATATAGTAGCATGTGGTATTTTTTCATTAATTTAGGGGAGGCAAACATTAAACTCAGGTATCCAGGTTCAAAAAATACTAATATCCAATAATTATCTCTACTAAGCGCGAGCGCAGGAAGTGTGAGTTTTTTGTGATTCTAAAATAATGTAACAAGACATAATCGAAAGTGGTAAAAAACACGACTGCGAACAAAACTGAAATGAGACAAAAATGTAAGTGAGATTGGCTGCTAGCCAGCTTCATTATATAGGTAGCTATTCAATGATACCTCACCCACATAACATACTAGCTTTCCCGGCCGCCACTTAGTCCGCGCGGAGTACTGTTTATCGCGAAAAAAAGCATCCTATGTTCTTCTAGGATATTAAAAACCAATGCAAAAGTAGATATAGCACCAATGCTCTTGATGTTTTTAGACATACTTATTATTTCGTTTCCATGGCAACCGTATCTTACAGCGAGTAATCAAATTTTTCCAGTTTTTCCACTTTTCCCGTGGAAACTTACAATTATCCGAGATAAAAAGTATCATATGTTTTATTCCAGGGTATAAGTTATCTCCATTCCAAGTTTCATCAAAATCCGTCAAGCCGTTATCGCGTGAAAGCTCCCCAAACAAACAAACAAATATACAATGTACAATATACAATGTCACTGAATGGCCTTATAAGTACGCAGCAGTTTTGTTTCTATCAAGCGTGTAAATTGGTTTACGTGTGCAATGGTTGAATACATAGTATATAAAATTCCCATACAAAAGTAAAAATAAAAAATTTGAGACAACCCTAAATGTAGCAAACATTTAGGGTTGTCTCAAATTTTTTATTTTTACTTTTGTATGGGAATTTTATATACTATGTATTTTTATTACTATGTATCACTTAGCACAAAAAGGTAGGCATTTACATACAAACTGCTCCGTCTGCGGGTTCAGGTTGCTAGGCCTCTCTAATCTTGCGCGCTGGTGGAAATACCCCGTTCAGTGGAGATTGTTCACCAGTACGAGCAGATGTGGGTAGAGCCAGCCTATTGTCTCTCAGCACGATTTTACATTATAGCTGCAGAAAACACCGAAGTATGTTGTAACTTGAAACTGATCACAAATCTGAATATCTATTATGTACCTATATAACCTGTGACACTATAAATGAAGACGAATCGATTAACACCTCGCTTGTCATAAACGGGCCAATGGGAGCGACGCTATGGTGGAACATCCATAATACCACACACATAGATACATACATAGACTGATAAACTCATTACCCTTCCCTAGCTTTGTTATAGCCGGGTAAAGAAGCGCGAGCGACGCCAGCGCGAAATATTTTGATGATGATTTTGGTATTTTTTCCCAGGCAAGTTAAGTCAAAAAGCAATAAAATTAAAGATAGGATATGTACGGTTATAAAAGGCACCAAGAGCTGAGGGCCTGGCAGCCTGCCGCCCCGGGCCGTGACCCTCTTGGTCCTAGGGTAAATATGCCTCTGAGTGGTGGCGAGCTGAGGGCCTGGAAGCCTGTCGCCCCGGGCCGTGACCCTCTTGGTCCTAGGGTAAATATGACTCTGAGTGGTGGCGAGCTGAGGGCCTGGCAGCTCTGAGTGGTGGCGAGAAGACGGCCTGGCAGCCTACCGCCCCGGGCCGTGACCCTCTTGGTCCTAGGGTAAATATGCCTCTGAGTGGTGGCGAGCTAAGGGGCCTGGCAGCCTGCCGCCCCGGGCCGTGACCCTCTTGGTCCTAGGGTAAATATACCTCTGAGTGGTGGCGAGCTGAGGGCCTGGCAGCCTGCCGCCCTGGGCCGTGACCCTGTTGGTCCTAGGGTAAATATGCCTCTGAGTGGTAGCCAATGTACATGTATGCAATCTATACATAGAATCTATCTATACTTATAATAAAGCAATAGGAACGAAAAAAACTGTACAAAGAAGATAATTAAAAAAGAAATGGTATAGGGTACATAAAATAAGCTACTGAACAAGAATATAACATTTTAAAAATTCGTGTCTGTATGTTTGTTCGCGCATCACGTAAAAACTACTAGACCTATTGCGATGTGGTGTTCACTGTTGGATAGCCTTATGTTTTGACTTAAAAACTGGGGTACTTTATATCTCAATCCGATGAGTAGAAGCCGAGCAATCGAGAATTTTTTTCTCGACGGCTGAAGGAATTTTGATCAAATGTTGGTAAATGGTATTTTAGGTCCTGGAATAGCACAAAGAGTACTTTTAAACTACAGAAATGACCACGCGTGCGAAGCCGCTGGCATCAGCTAGTAAATAAATAAATGGCTGACTTGAATAACCCAGCTTGGGTGTGGTTCCTATCTCAGAACATTGGAAAGGTTATTCTTTTGTTTTCCTTGGTGCCCATGGGCGCCCATGACAGCTTCTTTTGCACAGTTGTCTTACCCCCGGGCTAATAAGACAAGTAGGATAGAGAGACATACGCAGACAGTAGCGCAAAAGAGATAACAATATTTGTTGGACTAACTAAATAGTTTGTTTTGTTTCATGCAAGTGGGCCTCTGTAACGCCACTAGAATTATTCAGGAGTGAAGTTAGATTTTGTTATCAATTTCATTAACTTTAATATAAACAAAGAAATATCTTTAATCTGATGTAAAATTATAATCAACTATGAAATCAAAGTTATGAATTCTGAATCATATTGATAAACGAATAGAATAACAAGATATCTTAGGAGTTAGTCATGGAATATTGTTTGTGTGTTTGTTTTTATATTACTACCTGTGCCGCAGCTTTGCCTGTAAGGATATTTTCCGGTATGAAAGTATCATATGTATTACTCCAGGATCAAAAAGTACCATTGTAAGTACTTCATAATGCTTGAGTCATATATCAGGATTTTATAAGTCACCAGCTGTACCCGCGGCTTCGCACGCGTGGTCATTTCTTTAGGTTAAATGTACTCTATACCTATACTATTCCAAGACCTAAAATACCAATATACCAATATTTAATGAAAATTCCTTCAGCCGTTAAAAAGTTTTAATCGATTGCTCAGCTTCTACTCATCGGATTCAGATACCTAGTACACAGTGTTTAAGTCAAACCCTACACTATCTAACAGTGAAAACCGCATTGCAATCGGTCCAGTAGTTTTTACATGATGCGCAAACAAACATACAGACAAACAGACATACATAAATTTAAAAAATGTTATACTGTTGTTCAGTAGCTTATTTTAAGTACCATAGACTTATTTCTTTAAATTATCTTCTTTGTACAGACTATTTCGTCCCTATACTATTATTTATTCTGTGCTTTATTACAAGTATAGATTTGAACTTGAATAATTTGTCAAAAATAAGTATGAAGAATACGAATGAAGTCACTTCGTACAGACCAATCAGCCTGCTGCCTGTATTATCTAAACTCTTTGAAAGAGTACTCCTGAAGAGAATGGCTCCAGCACTAGCAGTTGGAAAAGTAATTCCAGAACATCAGTTTTTCGGTTTTCGTCAAAGACATGGTACTACAGAGCAAATCCATCAGGTATATGACACTATCAGAAGTGCTCTGCAAAGCAAGGAATACAGTTCATCTGTCTTGATAGATATCCAACAAGCTTTTGACAGAGTATGGCACAAAGGCTTGCTCTACAAAATCAAGAAATATCTTCCACATACATTTTACACCCTTCTTGAGTCATACCTCAGCAACCGTATCTTCCAAATCAAGGATAGCGAGGAGATCTCAAATTTCAGCCCAATAACTGCTGGCGTACCCCAGGGTTCTGTTCTCGGACCTGTCCTGTCACTATTTTTACAGCTAATCTGCCTATGACTAAAGATGTTACTGTTGCCACCTACGCCGATGACACTGCCATATTGGCTACAAGCAGAGACCGAAGCAAAGCGTCCGAATACTGCTGTAGATATTGTCCACCAGTTAGGCTTGGAAATCAGACCTTACCTCATAGCTACTCGGCTTGCATCTTGATCGAAGCCTTACATGGAGAAAGCACCTCCAAAAGAAAAGGGAGTATTAAGCGGGGAACTGCTCTTTAGAGCGAAACTATCAGTAAAGGCAAAAATACACTTTTTTCTCTAAGCAACTTTTACTCCATTCAATCTTCATGACATACTAAAAACAAAACACACACCACTCAAAAAGTATAAAAAAACATAAATCAATAAAAAAGGACAAATATATACAAAAAAGGCCGCAACATCCTCCTCCTTTGTGGAGAAACCACAGTATTAAAAATATTAATTTATTCAGGGGATAGGTACTTGGGAAACTTGGCTGAGCAGGGGCACGAGTTTTATCAAAGGCCGCCTCAATATACCAGCTATTGTTTGCACGTCAGCCACCCTTATTACGTTGTCACGACCTGGGTGAAGTGCTACGACTCTTCCTTTTGGCCACATTCCTCTGGGCAACGCTCCATCCACAATCATGACTATGTCTCCAATCTTCAAGTCGGGACGGGCTCCCAAGCCAGCTCTTGGCAGCAATGTAGGTAGGTACTCTCTGCACCATTTGGACCAAAAGTAGTCAGCAAGATATTGTGACTTTCTCCAGTCGCTTTGTCCAAGTAATGCTCCAGCATCAACAGCTAGTGGGATGGGTCGATAACCAGATGAAGACCCCAAAATGAAGTGAAATGGAGTTAATGCTTCTTCAAAGTTCGAGTCTGATGGAATATGGGTCAATGGGCGGCTATTAATCAGCGCCTCCGCTTCCAGTAATACAGTGTGAAGAAGGTCGTCTTTTGGAGTTTGGTCCTTCATTGTGGCCTTCAGGGCTACCTTGACACTTCTTACAAGGCGTTCCCACGATCCTCCCATGTGAGGAGATGCTGGTGGAATAAATTTCCAATTAATACCTCTATCAGCTAATTCCCGGGCCATTTCTTGTCTATAAACTTGCTTGAGAATGTTATTGGCCCCAACAAATGAATTACCATTGTCTGAAGTTATAGTATTTGGTGTTCCTCGGCGTGAAACAAATCGTCTTAGACACATTACTGCAGCATCCGCTGTTAAATCTCGTACAACTTCTAGATGTATTGCTCTTGAGGTCATGCAGGTGAATAGCGCAACATATCTCTTCTCACGTCTTCTGCCCACAGAAACTTGGATTGGACCCATGTAATCAAGCCCTAAGTGTGTGAAAGGACGTTTGTTAAAGGCGAGACGCTCTGGTGGCAAATCTCCCATCGGTGGGTTGAATGGGCGTCTTTTTAATAACGCACATGTGGGACATGCATTTGTTACAGATCGGACAGTTCCCCTCAGATGAAGCAACCAGAAGCGCTGACGAAGCTCATTTATTATGGTCTCATGGTTCCCATGTGCTGCTTTTCTGTGGTAAAACTCAATTAATAGCCGTGAAGTTCTGTCTCGACTGTCCAAAATTACTGGTCGTTTCAGGCTCTCAGACACGTCTTCGGCAGCTCCTATCCGACCAGATAATCTAATCAGGCCATCTGAATCTAAGACTGGAGACAATTTCCTCAATGGACTTCGGCGATGAACTGGTAACGACGCTCGAAGCTTTGCAAGTTCATCCGGAAAACTCTCCAACTGGCTTCTTCGTAAAATGTGCAATTCAGCCTCCATCAGATCAGAAGAGTTCAGATATGGTGACAATGGGATTCTTGATTGATGAGCATGTGATGTTGATGGTTGATTCGGATCACAAGCCAAACGTTTGTTTTTTAATTTGGAATTTAAAATTTTGGCAAATTGGTGCGCGCGAGCGGTCGCACGAACCATTCGCATCCAATCACTAAATCGTGTTGGGTCTGGTGCGATTGGAAGAAGAGAAGGTGACAATTCGTCTGCTTCCGATAGCACGTTGATGACATTCAAATCGTTTTTAAATTCATTGCGAAAGTTTTCATCTTTTGGAAGATGCTGAACCTCTGAGGGCCACAAATCAGGTGAAGATTTTAGAAAATCGGGGCCTTTTATCCATCGTGTTGGAAAATCTTTAACTAAATGTGTTCCATCATCAGCCACATTTAAACTAGTGGGAACCCAATGCCACTCAGATACTTCTGAATTTTCTAAAATCTCCCCAACCCTGTTAGCTACGAATGGCTTCAAAGTTCGCGCATCTGTTCGTAACCAACCCAATACATTCATAGAATCAGTCCAAAAATATCGAGCCAAATTATTAAGCGGGGAACTGCTCTTTAGAGCGAAACTATCAGTAAAGGCAAAAATACACTTTTTTCTCTAAGCAACTTTTACTCCATTCAATCTTCATGACATACTAAAAACAAAACACACACCACTCAAAAAGTATAAAAAAACATAAATCAATAAAAAAGGACAAATATATACAAAAAAGGCCGCAACATCGAGCAACTAACCCTGAGATACAAAGGGCTGCACTGGCTTCTAGACCGAAATTCAGCACTCTCTATAGATAACAAGCTACTTGTCTACAAGCCAATATGGACTTATGGCATCGAGATGTGGGGCTAGGCATGCACCTCAAACATAAATATAATACAGCGCTTCCAAAATAGTCTGTTAAAAACCATCTCAAATGCACCACGATTCATTTGAAACAGTGAACTATATGAAACCCTAAAGATGAACGCTGTATTCAAGGGGATTGAAAATACTGCCAAGAAATGCAAACAAAAATTGGAGAGGCATCCAAACACTTTAGCAGCCCAATTGTTAACACCAACCTACACTTCTCGACTCAAGAGAAAACACGTCTTGCCCCTTGAAAAGATCTGAGATTCTGAAATCTCAGGTGTCAGCAAGAGAACTATTTAGCTCATCTTAGGAGTGTACAGAGATAGGTACTTATGCCGTACTAGAAAAAGGATAACCAAATCAAAAAAAAAGGAAAATAAATAAATAAGTACCTGTCATAAAAGGTTTGTCACCACTGCTTGAACCACTGAAAGCAAAGAGTATGCAAATACTATGTAAGAAGGTCAATGCACTTTATTGCCAATCTTTTAGGTGCAGACTATAGATCTGAAAATGTTGTTTACCATAGATCGGTAACATACTTTTCGCATTTTTCATAATAGCTTATAAAAACAGTGAAATAGGTGTGAATGAAGGACGATTGAAAAGTAATTCAATATAAACATATTAGTAATTTTTAAATCATTAATGTTAGGAAGTATAATTTTAGTAAATTCACAGTACGTAAAATTAACAAGAATCTTAATAGCCTGTGGTAGGAATTGACAAAAAAATACAATAGCACTTTTTTTTTTTTTAAATCTTTTTTCCCATTTGTTTTCACAACTTTAAACTTTACGTGAAGAGTTCTAAGAACATTATTTTTCTATTAAAAAAAAATGGACCCCCAACTCAATGGTACAGGAATTACAACTTAGCTGTAGTTTAGGTTATTTCGAATTTAAACAATTGTACATTTTCACTGTTTTCAACAATGACTGATACAAAGCTATCTTATTTGAATCTTATTAAAGAGGATGTTACATAATTGAGTTAGTATATTATGTTTCATAATATGGAATTTTTATAAGCTGCTTGTTTATCCATAGTTCTGTAGTTTTCCTAAGAAAATAACTAAAAAACTCACAAGTAAACTCGTTTTTTTTTCTCTCTAACCTGTCAAATCCAGACTGGGACAGAGCATAATTGTGAAAAATGATGGAATTGTTCATTGTTACTGAAAACAGCTAAACATATAGAAAATATGTGTGTAGACACCTTCAGCACGCTAACCTACTGCTGTGGTTCTTAATTAGATTAACACAAAACAAACGGCAATCAGCCAGTGCTAAATGTGAACAAGTTTATATATAGTGTTACAGTATGTATTAATAAAAACATATTTTATGACTTGATTATGATATAACATACCTAATAATGAAAAAAGTATATAAGTGTATTTGAATCTTATTCATGATTTTATTGTAATTTAATACTCACAATCAACGCTTTCTTCATTCATGAAAACGGCATTCTTTTGAAGTTTGTACGTAAACTGAAGATAGGCATTTCCATATTCTAGAGTCCATCAGAATAAACAAGCAAGCACAAAAGTTTGCAATTGTAGTGTAAATAAGGTACAACAATGCGCAAACACAATTAACGTCCGCTCGAAGAAAATCTGAATGTAGGTACTGCCGCAAAACAATAATAACCAATATACCGATAACGATGACTACTCATACACGGACACGTTTCACATAGCACGCGCACGCACCGTTTATTGCCCTAATTAATTATGTAGTTCAATTTGTACGTCCGAAACGGAGTTTTAATTGGAATTGAATGCGAGACGAGACGAGACACAAAATTACTTATTCCTTATAAATTCTTTCTGACGTACCTACATCTGACTGATAAGTCTGACTGACGCACGCATTCACAAATCTGATCTGACGTTTACAGTCAGGGCTGCGTTCACTTAGTACGCTCGAATCATCCGTGCGATTATCGCTCGATCATCCGGGGCGCGTTCACTTACACGTTCGAGAACGCACGGATCATCCGCGCGATCGCTCGAAATCGTTCACGGCGTCGTTGGACATACGCCTGGGTCATCCGAAAAGTAGTAGGGGAGGGGAGGATTAGTATGAAACTTACACTTGACAGTTGTCAGTTCTTTGTAGACGTCCAAAGTCGTTCACTAACTCCGGAATCCGGATGATAGAGCGATAACCTCACGGATGATACGTGCGTGTAAGTGAACACAGCCCCACACAGCCGGGTACAACGTTTCACATTTTTCACACAGACTATAAAATAAACTTGCTGGCACTTGAAATTGACAACGGCTTCCGTTAACCCTCCTTGTCTCTTTTTCTTTTTAATTCGTTTTCAAGGTCAAATAATCGATATCCCGTTTTTACTTTGAAGAAGTCGTTCTAGTTGTACACAAGTACATAGAACTTCCTTGGTTATTCCAGAATCAAATGTAGGTACTAATATCATCAAACGTTGTTCAGACGTCTAATATTTTTTTTATCGATTGTTCGACTTCTACTCATCGGAAAGAGATACACAGTTACATCAGTTTTTAAGACAAACCCAAATCTATCTAACTGTGAAAACCGCATCGCAATCGGTCTTGTACTTTTTATAAACAAATAGTCAAAAAAACAGACGGACAGACAAGATTTAAAAAAAAATATGCTTCTTCAGTAGTATTTTACATTTTCCCACTCCCCACTCCCCTGCCACCTCCCCTGCACTCTGCCACCCGCTGACCGCAATAAGCACTGAAGTGCCTGCGTAACAAGGTTGGATATCGTGAGCGCTGTTTGAACACTCTATTTAGCTCGGAACTAAATTACGTATGTCTCAAAAGTTATTTATTTTATTAGCAGGCTAATAATTTAGTTAGGTAAATTTTGTCTAAGCATTAGATAATAAACCATATTTTCTTGCTGTGAGATTTATTTTAGAGATAAAACTGAAGCTGTTAAGTTGAAAAATGTAAATAATAACCAAAAATAACGTAATTTTTTAGAAAAACATGTATCGAGTGAAATTCTGTTAATCATGTTTTTGTCTAAGTCATAGAGTGATAAAGATCTCAATATATGTTAAGTTTCACATTTATCAGGTTTGTGGTTGACCCAGCATATATCTGCAAAAAAACCTTAACATTAAAAAGTAGAACCTGGTCTTAACTAGTAGTAGCTGTGCCCGTGTGGTAACTTTACTGGAATATCGGGATTCTATGTGTTATTCCAGAAACAAAAGTACCAAGTAAAAGTATCTATTAGTAGGACAGTCTGTCAGACGTCTAATCATGTTTTTATCGTTTTCTCGACTTCTACACATCGGATTGAGATACCAAGTACACCAGTTTTTAAGACAACTCCTTAGCTATCTAACAGTGAAAACGGAATCGCAACCGGTCCAAAAGTTTTTATGTGATGCGTGAACAAACAAACAAACAGACAGACCACTTAAAAAACATTTTATTCAGGTTTAGTAGCTTATTATAGTTACGTCCCATAGTTTTTTATTACCTTGCTTACCCCCCCCCCCCCCCCCCCCCCTATGATGGGCTAACAGAGTGAGAAAAGCGTTCTGTGGGGAGCTGTGGACGTCTCTGGATGATGATCCATACCAACAGTGGCGTAGCTTGGTAACCAAAGGCCCTGGTGCAAAATAACTATTGGGGCCCTATTTAAACTGATGAATATATATAAATATTTTAGAGGTGTAAAGCTACTTTATCATCAGATCTTTATCTTGCACTACAGGGTACAGCAAAGCAAAGCTACTTATTACATACAGACAGACCTCTTCCAGAACAGCGGTTCTTTAGAGGATTGGTTTTTTACAGGATACATTTCGGTGATTGTGCCATGGAATTGCATAACATAATTCCTCCTTCTCCCTTCCACCATCGGACGACAAGGCGTACAACAGCATGGTATCCATATGTGGTTCGATTCCTCCAATTTGTACTGAGCGTTTTGCTTCAACTTTTGTAATGCGGACGGCCAGGGAATGAAATGCCTTACTGGCGTCTTTGTTTCCTGACAGGTACACCTGGGTGTCTTCAAGTCAAGAGTGAACAGGTATCTTCTAGGGAAGCATGTTCCATCGTCGGCCGCATCGTTGCTTACCATCAGGTGAGATCGCGGCCAAATGAGGTTGGCCCACACTATTTCTTAATTTTTTTTTTATTATTTTTAATTTGCTAAATGATCTTTCAGCTGCTGCAGAAGTGACAGGAATTGTATAGAATAATAACATTGCATATCGAGAATTTGATGTTTTTCATTATCACTTAACATCTTGTTCGTGAAGTTTCCCAAGTCATAAGAAGATTTATCGTTTATATTTTCGAATATTGTAGAGGTCGATGGTGCCTCCACTGTTATGTCTGCTACGCAAACATCATCGACGTTGCGATGATCGGCGGCATCGTCACCGATGGAAGTATCTTTAACTGCAATAGTTGTCGAATATTCTTCAGTAGGCTTCTCAACTAGCACTGTACTGATCACATTATTTGAGTCACTATCAACAGGAATATTTGGTCCAGAAGTACTTGCAGAACGCTGACTAAAAAATTTGTCACTTTTAAGCAATTTTTGTTTACTATCTTCTCTTTCCTGGCGTTGTTTACGCTTAAACGCACCGCTGGGTTTCTTTTTTTTATCCATAATCTAATTAAATTAATCTAACTGTTTTCTAATTTATGCAATATTAATCGTATGTGCTCGTGTACTCGCGGGCGTTAAAATGAAGAAGAAACGGGAAACGTAATGCTAGGTGCACTACAAAACGTTGATGGGGAATCCCCGGCAAACATTTAAATCGATTATCGTTAGAGATGATCGAAAGTAGTACACCTATATTACCTATACTTTAATGTACATTTGCGCTCATTAATTCGAGTCGGTTATGAGATTTATAGAAAAGTGGCCATCTGTAAAATTGGGCCATTTCTAAACTCGGAATTTAGTATATCGTGAATAATGCCAAACAAAAATGTATTAAAATATAAAAAATGTCATAACTAAAATGGAACAAATAAAGTCATTTGTAAAAAGTATAATTGAAAAAAGAGCCAACTTAAAAAAAAGATAGGGTTTTTTTTTTAAGTTGGCTCTTTTTTCAATGACGTCACTAGTAAAATATTTCAATTAAAAAAATGTGTCAATAGAAAAAAAAAGATGAGTAAAAATTGTCTTTTCTCAATTCGTATAACAATAAATTAAGCCATTAGCAAAAAAACCTAACCGTAAAAGAGGTAACTTAAAAAAATTGCCCAAAAATAAAAGCTTCCATTTGAAATGTAATTCAAACATGAATAAAATAATAAACGTCAACATATTAGTAATTTTAACAGAAGAGTTAAAAAAATTGGTTAACACGTTAAACGCCATATAGGGCACCAGTGACCTCAGCCCGCCTTCATCTAGGCGCCTCGTTGGCTACCGGTGACCTCGGAGTAGACCTGTTTTTGAAGTGAATTTGTGAGCCGTGGGTAGCGTTTACTATGAATTTGGCGTAACGGAATGAACATTTCGCCTAAGTGGTTTTCGTCTAACTTAAGATTTTGCTAGTCCAAGGCCATTTTCTATGTAGAAAAGTTTTTATGTGATGAATTGAATATGTTTGTTACCACTACATGCTGGTTTTACTGAACGGATTGGAGTGAAACTAGTATCGTATTTATAGAAAATGGTTTAGAATATAAATACAACATCCATGTTTTAATAAAAGAACGTTATAATGAAAATTATTTATTTATTTGGCAAAAAAACAAGAATCAGGTATCTTGGTTAATGGTGAAGCTTGTTGAAGCAGGGTAGGCAGAAATGCGGATTACCGAGACACGATTCGCAGCATGTCGCCACCTTTTTGGTTTTATTTTTAGCCATTTTTGAGCCAAACATTTCCGAATTCGTTTTGTAGCATTCAACGCAGAAACGTCTTACGTTTCTAACACTTCCTTCCTTTTTTACTAGGTTATGTTTCTTTCTTTTTGGTCTTACTTTAAGAGGTTCATCCATTCGCTTTCCTGAATTAGTGAAGTGCTCTACTAAATCCCTTCTGAACTGGACGATACCTTCCTTGCGTTTCTTGTTTTCACAGTACATGACCCATGCATTTACCACAGCAGTATTGAGAATCAACTCTATCCCTAATTTTCTATACCACTTTACGTTTTTACGTAGTGGCGACGAATAAGAAGTCATTTGATCTGACATATCGACAGAACTTTTGGCTTCATTGTAAGCAAAAATCATCTTCGGCTTTCTGACAGCTCTCCCTTTTTTCATGATAGTTCTGAATCCATTGGAATGTTTCGTCGACAGCATATGCACATCTCTTTTGTCCTTCCATTTTAAAACGCAGATTCCTCGCTCATTTTCCATCGCCACCGACTCACCTGGTTTGAGTTTTGACTCGAGCACTTGTTTTGGTAAACCTTTTCTATTTTTTCTCACAGTACCAACCAAATGTGTGTCTTTATCGAGAAGTTTATTTGCCAATTCCAAACTGGTGTACCAGTTATCGGTAGCGACGGTATGACCCTTGTTGAGTATAGTCTGACAAAGATTCAAAACAACATTACAGGGGGTAGTGTTCAGTAACTCGTTATTTTTACCCGCATATAGCTGTAGCTTGCAAGTATAGCCGGGAAGTGTGCATAACTTGAATAGTTTCATCCCGTATTTGTGACGTTTGCTTTTGTTGTATTGACGGAAAATTATACGACCTCTAAAGGGCACTAGGCTTTCATCTACGCATACATTTTCTTTGGGGGCATAGCACTTTTCGAAAGTTTCATTCAGGGATTCAATCAGAGGTCGTATCTTGTTGATTCGGTCAGAAGAGTCGGCTGTTTCGTTATTTGTAAAATGCTTGTAGAATTAATTCGAATTTGTTTCTACTCATAACAGTGCGGGGAAAGTTTTGACCAAACATTTTGTCCTTACTCCAATAAAGAGACAGTTTCGGCAGTTTTACTAACCCCATGTATAAAACCAATCCAAAAAACAGTATCACTCTCAGATTCACTTTGAACGATTCGACGCAGGCGCTTTTTCGGTGGACATATTATTTCATTGTCACTTTGTAAATCCTCCGAATCCGAGGCGCATCTGCGTTCAATCTCTTCAAATATACTGGCTTCCAACAAATCTATGTCACGCAAATCTTCCTGTGATATATCTAAGTCTAAATCCAAAAATTCTGACATTTTCGTGAACGTAACAAACAGACGTGCGCGCAGCTTGAATGGCGACGCGCGACTGCGGGGTGCGGGTGACCGGAGTACGCGACCGCGTGGCGCCAAAATTACGAATTCGTATATTTTCTAATTACAGCGCCACTACGGGCACCAGTGACCTCAACACGTTTTTCAGGAATATCTCTGAAATAAAGCCTTAGATCGAAACTTAATTAAGAGATAAGGACGAATCTCGAGATACTACATCAAAGGGCAGCAAGAAGAAAAAATGTAAAAATCGTATTTTCACCATGGCGTTTAACGTGTTAAATAAAAATAATCACAAATGACAATCTTGACATCTGAAAAAATGCCATCAATAAAACAAGCCGTGTGTGTGACGCAAATCAATAAACTTTGAAAAACATGAATTTGCCCAATTTAAAACTTGTTACAACGCCATAATCACGTACGAGCATTTGTATGGAAAGTATGATGGATTGGCTGCACTTAATGACACTCTGCTGTCTGTCTATCTTTCCGTCTGTCACGGGTCTCAAGCTCGTAGACGGAATAAGGTACAGACTTGAAATTTTGATATTTTTTGTAAGATATTGGTCCAAAACCGTAACCGTAAATATTGGTTAAGAATACAATTAAATTATTTTAATTATTTTTCCATACATGAAAAAGGAGAAAACTGTTAGCTTGTGAAGTATCGTAGACTAGAACTCATTGAGTAGAGTACAAATATATTTTTTATTATTTTTTATCTTTAAAAATAAACAAATAGGGGGCCGTCAATGTTGACAGTTTTAGACCATTTTTGTTACAAGGTCTATCTGAAAAACTAAACTTGTTAGGAATTTGGATTTTCTGTATATTATGCATTATATCCTGTACTTTAAGGTAGATTGTCTCGCTTAAGGCGGGAAATTTAAATTTTAACCAGTTTTTCCGTTTTTGCAGGAATACCGGGTTACTATTGTAAATAGCAGTGGGATTTGTGACAATCCTTAATTATTTTTCACGTTATTTCATAGAGATATTTACCACAAAGCACGTGATTGCATAATTAGGACCTTAAATCACTTAATTCATCAGTTTTACGGGTTTTCGATTAATTCGTTTAAACCGGTGCATAAAAGACAAATAAATATCTATGAAACATAAAGTCAAGAATTATTTAAGATTATCACGAATTCTACTCTCACTTACAATAGTCACCAGGGCCCTATTTCATAAAACTATAGTAGACTGACAAGTATCAATTGGCAAATGTCAGTCAAACTACCGAAATGCATTTCATAAAATCCCGACAATTCATTCAATGAATTGTCAAAATATTACTAAATGTGTTTCATAAAACAATAGTAGTGACCGGCAGTCAACCGACAATTGTCTACAAATGTCAATAGAAAAACGTTTTATGAAACGGCGGTTGCTTAAAAATTACCACGATTTGTAGAATTGTCATGACAATTGTGACAGCCGAAGCTTTACCCATCACACTACTATGACTGGCATTGTGAAATGCAATATGACTGACAATCATCAGTCCTGTCGTGATTATTTGTTATATGAAACGCAGGTTTGGCGTAATTGACTGACATTTGTAGTTTTATTATGATTTGTCGCTTTATGAAATAGGGCACTGGTCTAGCTCCAAAAACGCAAAAACTGTTCTAAATTTAAATTTCCCGCCACAAGCGAGATGTTCCACCTTAACAACAAATAATGAAAACGCCTGTTAATAATATAGTTTGTAAGCTGTGACCAAAATAAACAAACATTTTTTCTTTCACGGTTTTTTACGGAACCCTCTTTAAGCAAGTCTGGCCGCTTAAAGTCGTGTAAATATCTAATTATTCCGAAATCTGTTAGCCATTATAATAGCTTCTTCCGTTTATTCTTGCCCTAACCCGCTAAATCTGACGGGACGGGGAATCCTTCAAGTTGGCAAAACTGCACAAACAACAGCAGCCCGATTTCATAACTTGGCTTCAATCGAATTCTCAGTATCGCAGCCACTAATGCCTTGCGATAGAGTCGAATTTGCTATGAAAAAAGTGATAATCCGATTGTAGCCAAGTTATGGAATTGGGCCACTGAAAGAATTCAGCAGCCCGATTCCATAACTTGGCTACAATCGGATTATCACTTTTTTCATAGCAAATTCGACTAGATACGAACTCAACACAAAAGCCAGCAAACCAACAATGAAACTACTACACAAAAAAAAAGCCATAACTTGAAACCATAGATATAATGTACACTACCGAGCAATGAAATCGACTCAAGACCTCAAGCGCACAACCGTGTTTATTTTTTTAATACTAAAATTACGTAGCTTACAACAAAAGCTAATCTATAGACACTGGAAGGTTACCTTCTTACCTTTACATCATTTTAATGAAAATCAGTTGAGTATTTATTGAGATATGATTAATGAAATTATACGAGATTTTTACAAATACAAGCTGTAGGAGAAATCGTTAAAGTTTTTTTTATTGTCGTATAAAGAATAATGGTTAAAGAATTTAAATAATTAAAATTAAAATTATGTAAAGAAAAATGATTTATAGGCATTCGCGGCGCAAACCTTGGCGAAACGAGGAGGGCAATATTTTCATGCATTAATTCTAACTGTAACGGATTTATATGTTTAATTTTTCATGAAGACCTAACGAACGGTTTCACATAAACCATTTAATTTTTAAGTGAAATAATAATAACATTGAAATAAACAACGTCTCTGATTGCGCGCTTAAGAACTGAGTCGATTTCATTGCTTGCGAGTGTAATTAAAGGACGACTACATACAACTACAGGCAAACACTCTCACACAGCTACATTCCCACGTTCGTGCTTCATGTGCATCAACATCAAATATAGAGAGACATTTATTCAGACTGTAGCGCGAATGACAGTCACGCTCGTACACAAACGCCACTCCGATTGTGACTAAGGCCAAAGAAGGCCAATTGTGCATCTAATTTATGCGGTCTGGTCCATGGATCTGATCATCCCACTTTCCATGTGATGCTTTATATAGCGATTGGATTGGATAGTGCAAGTATGATCGTATGAAGACAAGCGTGCTACATTTGTACCTTTTATGACTTTTAGAAATGGGAAGTAACACCCGTTGAGTGTGTTGTTTACTGCAATGTTACTGTCTTCAATTCAAAAGATCGCTTGACATGCAAGGGTCTACTTTTGCGTAAAGTAACCAATCGGCCAGCACTACTCTATAAAATAAGTTGTAGTACAGCACGCGTGCCACACCACAACCTAATTGAAAAAGTGGGTAGGTACTTACTAGTAATTACATTTTTTAATAACTATGTGTTGTGAGTATTTCGTAGATAGTAAATAAATAATATATAATATATATATATATATATATATAGATAGATAGATATAGATATATATATAAATATATATATATTGTTTTAATATGTTATAGTGTTTTAAGTGTTCAAGTTATGATAAGTTTCTTTCCTACAATTTCTCTCTGGATTTGGGTGACTTCTCGGTGAGGTCTAGCCAGTAAGCGTAATTCAAAATCTTTATAACTAGCAAAGCACCTAGTAATATGCAGTTGTCTATGACCTAGCTATATACACAAATGGAGTGGCAAAGAGTATATTATAACTTCTCCGTTGTTGGTGGAGGGAAAGTACCTAAATAGGTATTTATGATAGCAAAGACACAATCTATACTTATAATAAAACTGTAACGAGTCCAATTCTGTACATTGAAGATATTTAGAAATTTTCTTTTGGAGGGTACTCTATATTCGATACTGAAGCCAAAACTGTATTTTTTTTCATTTTTGTATGTCTGTCTGTCTGTCTGTCTGTATCTTGGCTAGGCATCACGCCGAAACTACTGAATGAATTTAAATGAAACTTGGTATGATTTGAATTCATACTACGAGGTAGGACATAGGATTCTTTTAATCCCGAAAAGTTAAAGGGTTCCCGAAGGATAGGCGCTGAAAGTTATTTAAAAGAATACGCATCACGCTGAAACTACTGGACGGATTTTGTTGCAACTTGGCGCAGTCATAGTTTATATAATGAGTAAAAATTGTCGATAATTTAAAAAAATAAAGGGTTCCTGCGGTATATGGGTCCAAATTCTGTACATTAAAGATATTGTGAAATTTTTATTTGGAGGTTACTCTATTGATAATGAGTAAGCCTAAACTGTTTTTTTTTTTCATTTCTGTCTTTATGTCTGTCAGTCTGTATCTTGGCCGCGCATCATGCCGCTGGAACTACAGGATGAATTCAAATAAACTTGGTATGATTTGAGTTCATACTACGAGGTTGGACATAGGATACTTTACATCCCGAAAAATTAATGGGTTCTCGCAAGATAGGGGTTGAAAAATATGTAAAAGAACACGTACCACGCTGAAACTAATGGACGGGTTTTGATGCAACCTGGCACCGTCTTAAGTTATACGACTATGATAGGTTAAAATTGAGGATACGTTTCGTCCCGAAAAATTAAAGGGCTACTGCGGGATATGGGTCTAAAGTTATGTTAATATTTAAGTAATAAATAATATTTTTTGGATGGTTCTCTATATTAGACACTGAATCTCAAGCCGTTTGTCTGTATGTTTGTTTGTTCACGCATCACGTAAAAACTATTGGACCGATTGCAATGCGAATTTCATTGTTAGATAGCTTAGGGTTTGATTTAAAAACTGGTGTAATTGATATCTCAATCTGGTGAGTTAGAACTGAGAAACTGATAAAAGTATTTTTGACGGCTAAAGAAATTTTGATCAAATGTTGGTATATTGGTTCTTGAATAGCACATTGTGGTACTTTGAACCTAAAAATAAGACCACGCGTGCGAAGCCGCGTGGTCTTGGCCATGGGCAACGTTGTAATTCCGGATGGTGTGCACGTTGGTTCAGTATTGTTGTGAGGCATCCTATGAATTGGAGAACTCGCCAAATCTGCGGAAGACGTTCGAGGCCTAATATGGTCTGCATGTCTTCGCTTTTTCTTTCCGTCAGGTGTTGAGACGACATATGAGTACCTAAGCTTACGACTCGCAACTATTGCAGGCTGCTATGTCTTTTCCAGATGCGTCTTGACGTACACTTCATCACCCGGATGGTAAGATGGAGCAGTGGACATAACATTAGCCTTCACCTGTTGATACTTTAACGATCTTCTTTTATCGTGTCGAATGTTTGTCAACAGACAGTTTGATTGTCGGCCGAACATCATCTTGGCGGGTGACTTACTAGTGGTGGTGTGACGCGTGTTCCGATAAGTGAACAAAAACTCCATCAAGTGACGTTTAGGTTGATTTCCGTCATTTGTAGCCATTCTAGACTTAAAAGTTCTCACAAGCCGTTCCGCAAGCCCATTTGTGCGAGGGTGATGATAAGACATGTAAAATGCCCTGGCTCTTGCAATACTCTTTATATTCGTAAAATGACAGCTGTGGTCCATTGTCGGAGAAAATCATGCATGGAAGACCAAATGTACAGAAAATGTCATCTAATACATAGCAAAGACTTTTCGACGTTATATTTTTCATAGGTCTCACTTCTATCCACTTTGAAGGTGCGTCACATAAAATTAGCTAGTATGTACCTTCGAACGGAACGGCAAAATCAATATAAATTCTCTCCCATACTTGTTCTGGAATGGGCCAAGAGAAAATTGGAAGTTCCAAGGTGCACGGGCGATTCTCTTGACATCTTGTACACGTACAACTACAAATACCTCTATGTTTTCGTCAAGTGATGGACACCAAACATAAAAACGTGAAAGGGCCTTCGTTGCAGATATGCCAGGATGTCCTCTGTGAAGGTATGTGAGAATCGTTCTTCGAAGTGCTTCAGGTATAACCATTCTGCCTTGCCACATGACGATTTTATTTTCGACGGACAGTACAAAACGTTTCTTGTAGAAAAGTCTCATGTCTCTGTTATACTCCAGATCACGCCACCCGTTTTTCAGATATTGACAAACTTGTGATAGAGTAGGGTCCTTTGATATTTTGTCACTCAATTTGTTCTCTGATAAAGAAGATCAGCCATTCTATTACCTAAAAGTTTTGAACTTATTTTATGACCGGCACATTCAGCTCGAGAAGGTTTGGTTTCGGGATTTGGCAGTCTAGAAAGGCAGTCAGCCATACTATTGTTTTCTCCTTTCCAATAGCAAATGTCATATTGTTAGCTTCCAATCAATAGAGTACATTTCACTAACCTGTTGTTAACTAGTTTTGGGTTGAGTGCCTAAAATGTGCTCTAATGGCTTGTGATCAGTTACTAACGTAAACTTAGTCCCTCGTAAATATTGGTCAAATTTCTTGATTCCAAATAAAATGGCTAAAGCTTCACGGTCTATTACGGAATACTTGCTTTCAGCAGGGCGAAGTTTTCTTGATGCAAATGTTATAGATAATAATAATAATAATAATAATAATAATAATAATAATTTATTGAAACAAGGCATGAACAACAAAAAATAAAGTGGAGCACCTGGTTCCTAAACTAGGCTCGAAACCCGTGAGATAGGAACCAGGCCTCATTCGTCGGAGAACAAAATTTGCCTTAAATAAAGATTATATAAAATCATTAATAAGTACTTAATAATAATTTGAAGTTATATAATAAAATTTCGAAAAAGAAAATTAGGTTTTCCTTTCTTAATCCTGAATGCTGTGAGTATGTCTATGATTATACTAACTAAATATAATTGTGAGGGTGTGTTTGGGTGCAAGGTTAAATTACGAGGGAAAGCTATGTATTTTATTAACTGTTAGGTTATATTTTTATTTAAGTGGAACAAGGAGATTCTCTGTTTCATTGTAATTCATTTTAACTAATTTCTCAAATAGTACTTTCTGAAGCTCATACTTAGTAATGGAGTAAATTTTACTATCTTTATTTATTTTATTGTAAAGGAATGGTCCAATGCAGTACAGAAATTTACGAGCAAACGAAGTGTTTACAACTGAGACATGGCAAATATTGTGAGAGTCACGCTTCTTTGCACGATTGTGATCGTATTTGGTAATCGAATGGTGATAGATTACAGCTTGTTGTATAAATAGCTGACGGACAGTAAGGAGTTGGCATTCTCTGTATAGTTCAGCTGTGGGAAATCTTGAGGGTCGTTTTGTAGTGCATTTAAGAAGTCCTCTCTGTGCCCTTTCGAGGGGTAATAAATTCGTTTTATAAGTACCTCCCCATGAGGTTATGCAGTAGGTTATAATAGACTGACAAAGAGAATAATAAAGAAGCTTCATAATGTCCCAATCTGCACAGTCACGTAATGATTTAAACACCGCTGTAAGCTTTCTCACACGTTTTGATATTGCAATTATGTGGGGGGCAAAAGAGAGTCTGTCATCTATTATGACTCCTAAATATTTAATTATTTTCACACGTTCTAAATTGGATTATTGGATTATTGGATTATTGGATTATTGGATTGGATAGATTGCTCAATATTTTTGTCTTTGTGAAATAAAATTGCTCCTACGCCTTTCTACGATGTATTGCAGGCTAAGAAAAGGGGACTTTTTTCGTGAAAGGCTATCAATGGCTTTGAATTTGCAATGCACGCAACGCTTCAAAGATCTCATGGTCAGTCCGACGCCATGTGCGTCTGCCACTGAACTGTTCATGAAGATCTGCACATATTCCGTGAAGATGAGGAATAAAGCGTTCGTAAAAGTTTACTAAGTCATGGAAAGATCGTAATTCTTTCGAATTGGAAGGTTGTACAGCCTTGGTGATAGCTTCAATCTTTGTGTTCGTCGGACGTATTCCATTTTGATCTATTATATGACCCAGGTATTCAATCTCTTTCTGTAAGAAACTACACTTTTTCAAGTTGACTTTCAATCCAGCTTGTCGTAATCTATCGAATACTGTAGAAAGTGTACGTAGGTAGTCCTCTAAGCTCCTACTTGTCAGGGCGACATCATCGAAATATATTGCTACGTTGGGAATGTCTCCAAGTAGTTGATCAAGAAAATTTTGAAAAATTGATGGTGCTGTTGATATGACAAAAGGCATTCTATTGTACTGAAAGTAACTCTTGTGCGTCGATAATATTAAATACTTTTTTGAATCTGGTGCTATTCCAAATTGCAGGTATGCATCTTTGAGATTGATTTTTGAGTATATTACGCCGTTTGCCAGTGTTTGGCGTAGTTGGTCAAAAATTGGTACTGGATGTAAATGTTTGATCAAGACGGGGTTCAGTGAAGTACTGTAGTCTCCACAAATTCTGACTTCACCTGAGGGTTTCACTACGTTAACAGTAGGTGTAGCCCATTCTATGGGAGTAATAATGGATCTACTTTTTGTATTATGCCTTCATTAAAAAGGCGATCTAATTCCCGGTCAACGATTTTCTTCATGCTGAATTTAATCGGTCTTGCTGGGAGGTGTACAGGTTCAGCCCTTGGTTAGACGTGGGTGTTAACTTGGTAATCTATTACCTTGTCTAATTTCCCACCGAAAAGTTGTCTATGTTCATCAAGGACACGCTTGAGCGTAGTTGGAATAATGGGTTTGACTGAGTAAACGGGTTTCGGAAATTCCATGTCAAACATTTCACTCCAATGAAGGCCAAAAAGCATCAGGTCAGCGTTTTTCATTACCACAACTGGTGAAAAAATTTGGTGTCCGTCGATTTCAACAGTTACGTCTGTAAGGCCTTTTGACTTCAACTTGTAATTGCAGTAGGCTTTAAGTTTTGGTGCATTAGATAAGGCTGGCGAATCAATTTTATTTTAGAAATGGGAACTGATTATTGAGTACATGGAACCGGGGTCCCAATCCATCGTGCATTTAACGTTTTACACCGTTGTTTGTATTAACAACTTTAATATTTGTGTTATTTGTTCCTGTTGCGCCTGTTGGGCGTGCAGAAACTGGGTAAATTGTTCACTATTAATAGTTACGTCATATCATCGTCGCCAATAAAATAAACACGTATTTAGTTCATAAATAGATTTCTAATATGACAAATAAAATGAATGACAGACATCAATAAATATAATCAAAGACTAAGTAGTAAAGAGTGTGTAACACATGTCTACAGAAGTAAAACAATGTTGTGTTCAAATTTTTTTTTCTTTATTGTATGCTAATTAAATGAAAGAAAGTTAAGAAAGTGGGTAGACTGTATTTATTCTCACCAAAAATCCATTAAAATAAGCCTTCTACGAGTGCTTCCATAGTCCATTAACCATCTTCTTATACCTAGCGGCACGAAAGTCTAGCGGTGAACGATACGATGGCGGGTATCTTGGCACAGTCAAAGTTTATATAATGTGTTAAAATGTTGAATACTTTTTATCCCGAAAACTGACTGTGCCAAGATCCCTGCCCGCTTGTTCACGCTAGATTTACGTGCCGCCAGCTATACATGACTCCGTCGAACGAGGATTTGGTGGAAGGTACGAGTATAACACCACTGTCATAAATATGATTAGAATGTCATGAAGATGTTTATTATTAAAAATAAGATCTATTTCTATATTATGTCTAAATCATTGCACAAATCATTCTAAAACAAAAGTTCTATTTATTTCATTTGCGCTAACCTGAACCGCTTTTTGAACCTTTTTTGGATGGTTAGTGTCAAAAATGGCAATCGAAACTGCCCATAACTCCACTACTTCATCTCGAACGCAGGGAAAATAATAGTTGAGTGAGTTGAGTCCTTGGGCGCGTTCACTTACTACGTTCGAGGACGCACGGATCATCCGCGCGATCACTCGATATCGTTCACGACGTCGTCGGGCGTTCGCCTGGGTCATCCGAAAAATAGTAGGGGAGGGGAGGAATAGTATGAAACTGACACTTGACAGTTGGTTCTATGTGGACGTCCAAAGTCGTTCTGCGGATGATCGAGCGATAATCGCGCGGATGTTCCGTGCGTCCTCGACCGTAGTAAGTGAACGCGCCCCATATATTACACGGCCAATATTATGTGACCAAATAATGTACAGCCAATAATACGCGACCAATATTACGTGGAGTGGCGTCGTAATATCAGGGTGTACATTATTTGGTTGAGTATTATTGGCCGTGTAATATCACCCCGTGCTGATTTTGTACAGGCGATAATACGCAGCCAGGAAAAAAAAACAAAACAAAATATGCCAGGTACAAAATATGTACATGTAATAACAGGGTATGCATTATTGGCTGTGTAATATGGGCCGGACACTTTTTGTAGGGGCGATAATATACAGCCAATATTATGTGTACATCACAGATTAAAATATAGAAATGTCATAGTCAAAGACTCGTTTGCATGTTCCAGTATCCTTTACCACATATTATGAATCGCGATTGCTCCGGCGCTGCGGGAAGTGCTGCTTCTCCGCCCTTGCGTAACAAAGCACAGGTACCAACGATCGCCTCGCAGCTTCGGCTTATTGGTCGCCTTCGGCGACTAGCCTCCGCCTCTCCAGCTCACCCTGGTACCTGCACTTTGTTACAGCGGACGGGGGCTACACTCACTCCGTGTCTCCGGCTTTTTAAAAACCAAACACATACACTCTAGTGTAAAACAAGGGCAAACAAGACCCCGTGGAGGCGGGGTTGGCCGATTCGGTTTTGTGACAGTTTTTTTCTTCTTAACACTCGCCTACACAAACGAGGCATTAAGGAGTGATTCTAGCTTTGTCTATGGTTGGCTTTGTATTATTGGCCGTGTAATATTGGTCGTACAAAATCGGAACGGGCTGATCTTTTGTATCCAGTTGTACACGTAATATTGGTCACGTAATACTGGCTGTGCATTATCAACCCGGACTGATTTTGTACGGGCAATATTACACGGCCAGTATTAGCCGTCCAAATATTACGAATCCATGTACACGTAATATCTGGCTGTGTAATATTAGCTGTACAGTGTACAATACTGGTCGTACATTATTTTGGTCGATTATTAACTCCCAGTGAGTTGAGTTCAGTTTTGTTTAGATTAATTTTGCATTTAGTTTAAGTTTTTGAAGGTGTTCGATCTTACGTAGGATTTATATACTCTTTGTTAGAAATGTCCTCTTTCCTGTGTTTCGTATGCCACAGTACAGTAAATGCGGACACAAATGAGGATGCGCGGGAAAAGTACAAAGAAGTTATTGGAATGAATGTAAGCTTTTCATCCTCTTCCATCCTGATTCTTCTATTAAACAGCTTTTCAAGGTATAGCTAGAAAAAAGCTTCACACAGCCAGACCGAACTTGTAGCACAAAGACTTTGTGTCCATGTGGTGTTCACCTACCTAAGGTTGTTTGGTGATTTTCTTTCCTTGTTCCCAGCTATGTCCAGACTCACATCTGTGTTTCATCTGCTGCTATTTCATGAATAAAATGTGCTTGTTTAAATCAATATGCCTGAAAAGAAGTCTAGAGTACCCAGTATTGTTCAGGTAAGTTAACAGAAGTGTTGTACATTATATCAACCCGTGTTTGTTGCTGGTTTTTCTTTAGTGCATGTTTTCTAAGTCCTTTGGTAGTAGGTATTAGGTAGCTTTCAAGACTGCCTTTGTCAGGCTGTGCATCTAAAATTTGAATTCTTGAAACAGCAGCTATATTATATAAGTCAACGCAACTAGTTGCAATCAGATTTTCATTACTTAAATGACTTATAAACATAAGAGTTGATATTGCTTTTTCCTAGTGTGAAAATCTGACTGCAGCTAGTCACATTGACTTGTGTACTACCAATGCTGATGTCCAAATATACTTTTTAGATAAAGGGATCTCTATAATACCTCCTAGAAAGAGGGTGTTTTGACATATTTGGCAGGCAGCTTGGTGATAGAATTAGATGTTGATACTTACACAGGTACATTTTGCTGAATGCCCTTTGCTGGTTCACACAGCACCGAGAGGATTATAAAAGGTGGACCTATTATTAAGAATGGCCCACAAGACCACCGGTGGGACAATATAATTTATCTGGTTTTTTTTGTATTATCTATTGAACAATTTCATTCTAAATTTTCCAGTGAAAAAGGTACTATAAACTTACAAAGGAGTGACATCACAGTCGCCATACTTTGTCCAAAAGACATCTGCCTGCAACATCTCAACACAAGATACCACTTCTACAACAACAGTGAAAACTCTCAGTCCGACTCTGACGACAACAACTATTGTCAACTTCAAGACGAAAGGAACTTTGATAATGATGGTGTACTAAAAACAGAGACAACTGAAGACTTTCACAATGAAGACTACTTATTTTCCACAAAAGACAATGTTAAAGACAATCTTTTTAACGAAGAACTGATGCAACCAAATCTGGAGCCTGTGAGAATCATTCAAAATGATCTAGTCAACGGAGAATGGACCAAAAATGAATCAAGAAGTGATAAAAAGAGAAGTGATACAGACTTGCTTGAGTTACATAATTGTAAATATGAAATTGTATTTGATGGAAATGTACCAAATAGTGAATGTACAGAAACACAAAAATTACAAGACATTAAGTTAGATAATAGTGTAAAAATAAATTTAAATGAAAGTTTGGAAAACAACTCAAAAACAAAAGATATATATGCTAATGAAAACGTAGAAAGCATCATAGGAGAAAATATAGAAAAGAACACAATTGAACATGTAGAAAATGCCTTATGTGAAAGTTTAGAATACAATACAAACAAAATTGTAGAAAACAATGAGAGCAATACTAATGAAAATGAACAAAGCATAGAACCAAATATTAAAATAGAAGTCATTGAACATGGATCAGATTTCATCACAGGAATTGAAGATGTCAACTTAGAAGAAACAGACAGTTTCCAAGATAAAGAATTTAAAACAAAAAAGTCAAAGAGAAGTAAAAAGAAAGAGTTTGAGAAGATAGAGCTTAGTTTAAAAGAACAGAAGATGGAGTTAGAACAAGCAAGAAGAGACGAGAAGTATGTAGAAGCTAGTTTCAAATGTCACAATTGTGCAATGAGTTACTATTTTAAAGACACATATCAAGCTCACATGATGAGGCATGAAGAGGTAAGCCATTACTATCTATATAAATAAAAATGAAATGCTGTTGGTAAGCACATCACTTGAGAATGGCTGGAGCTATTTGTCAATTTTTTGTTTTAATATGTACGTAATTTACCAAATTAGTTTTTTATGGAAAGTAAATATAGAGAATATACCTGGATCTTTTTAATATTTGGGGTGTTCTGAATATTCTTTTTACCCGACTATGGCGAAGTAAGGGAAGGGAAATGAGTTTAACAGTCTATGTATGTATATATACATGTGTGCAGGTATTTGAATGTTCCAAAATAGTGTCGCCACTCGTCCCTATTGGTCCGATTATGACAAGCAAGGTGTCAATCGATTCTTCTTCAGGTATAGTGTCATAGGCATAGGCATTATTTTTTGCCCAACTACGGCAAAACTAAGGAAGGGTTATGTGTTCAAACTAAAATCTTGGTCCGATTTGGACAAGGGAGGTGTGAATTGATTTGTCTTCATTTATAGTGTAATATTTTTTTTTTGCCCTACTGTTGCAAAGCAAAAGAAGGGTTATATGTTCATACTAAAAACTTGGTCCCTTTTGGTCCGATTTTGACAAGCGACGTATCAATTGATTAATCTTTATCACACGAGTGACATAGGCTATTTTTAATCCCCAAATAAAGAGATGAAAGGGTATTTCAGTGTGGTGAATTACACATTTCGTTTATTAACAGTCAAACGGCGAATACTGCTGCGCAATCTGCTCGCTTCGCTTCGCTAACCCCGCTGTGCACAGGAAGCACATAGCCAATCACAGCCTGCGGTACAAGTGCACGCGGTGCGGGGAGGTAGTGCGAGCGAGACAGCGCCCGATGCACGCTCGTCGCTGTATCGGGAAAGAGGGAGACAGCATCAGTTGTCATTTGTGTGGCCACATCTTTCAGTAAGTATCTTTTCTCCCCACTACACAGTAATATCACCATTGTTTACCTAAAACGTAAGCAGAAAGTACCTCATTCCTGCTCAATAAAAACAATGCAGGAAAGTAAGATGGAAATCCATTACTGCACAGTTTTACAGTGTGGAAAGTAAGTTTAGAAATCTATTTCTGCACTGTTTTTTTAGTTACATGATTCATCACACTGATAATAGAATGGCGAAAGTTTGTTTGTGTGTGTATGTTTGTTACTCTTTCACGCTCAAACAGCTGAACAGATTTTGATGAAATTTGGAATGGAGATAGCTTATACCCTGGAATAACACATACGATACTTTTCATCATCATCATCATCATTTTACTTCACTCTTGAACGGCTGAACGGATTTAGATGAAATTTGGAATGGAGATAGCTTACAGCCTGGAATAACACATAAGATATTTTTCAACATCATCATCATTATTTTACTTCATTCTTGAACGGCTGAACGGATTTAGATGAAATTTGGAATGGTGATAGTTTATAGCCTGGAATAACACAAGATATTTTTCATCATCATCATCAACATCATTTTACTTCATTCTTGAATGGCTGAACGGATTTAGATGATATTTGGAATTGAGATACCTTATACCCTGGAATAACACATAAGATAGTTTTCATCATCATCATCATCAACATCACTTTACTTCATTCTTAAACGGCTGAACAGATTTTGATGAAATTTGGAATGGAGATAGCTTATACTCTGGAATGAAACATAGATATTTTTCATCATCATTCACAACATCATATTACTTTCTTGAACAGCTGAACGGATTTAGATGAAATTTGGAATGGTGATAGCTTATAGCCTGGAATAACACATAAGATATTTTGATTAAATTTAGAATGGAGATAGCTTATACCATAGAATAACACAAGATATTTTTCATCAACATCATCAGCATCATTTTACTTCATTCTTGAACGGCTGAACGGATTTAGATGAAATTTGGAACGGAGATAGCTTATAGCTTGGAATAACACATAAGATATTTTTCATCATCAACATCATTTGCTTCACTCTTGAACGGCTGAACGGATTTTGATGAAATTTGGAATGGAGATAGCTTATAGCCTGGAATAACACATAGGATACTTTTCATCATCATCATTATCACCATCCTCACCACCATCATCATCATCATCATCATCATCATCCAATACGCGAGTAAAACCACGGGGCGCAGCTATTATTGAATAAAAGCATTCGTCCATTAGAGATTTATAATAATTTATAAATGTGAGTGCGACGGAATTGGCGCAATTTTAAAAGTCAATGTCTGAAGTTGTACTGCTTACATTTAAGCGTGGGTCAAACCGTATGCGTGTGCGTTGCAGAGCAGAGCGTTGCAGCGCAGCGCGTTGCGTAGACTGTCACACCGGCTTGTTTGTCGTGATGTGCGGTGCTGCAACGCTCTGCGCTACAATGTTCTGGACATCAAAATGGGACAGAAAAGTACGTTCATGGTTCTGCCATTTTCTTTTTTAAAAGAATACAGTGAACAGCGTTAGCTTTTCTGAGTTTTCTGATGATGGATGGTTATGCAGTATCTCATCTGATGAAGTTTTTATTTTTTTTTCTTTAAAATCCGCATCCAGATTTGTATTTGAATACAAATCACCGTTTTCATGCAAATTGTCGTTGACTACTTCTACTCTTCATAAGTCCAGTAGAGTCGAGTTAAGTCGAGTAGAGTCGAATCGAATCAATGACTTCTATTTTAATAATATAATATAAATAAGTATTCATGTATTTTCAGTGGAGTGGCGGTACAGAAAATTATTGAATAGAAAGAACTAGCGCAAGCGGGTAAAATGCACTTTTGCACTCATATTTCGAATGACAAACAGTTTTTTTCTGAGTTGTGCGTTAAAAAGCAATTATTATTCATTCTATTAATGTTTAGTATCATTGAAATAACTTTATTCCATTAGTTTTCGTTTTTCAGCAAAATTACTAAGAAACACGAGATTAACTGAACGTTTCCCACCGTTACCGATCAAAGAACAATGGCGAACTCCCATACATACTTTTATGTCAGTCAAATTCACGGCGTCTTTAGACAAAAAATATCGCTAGTAATTCCGCATCATTTCCTGAGATTGTTAGTCTTAAGTTTTTTTTTTGGGGAGGCCAGGTATAATTGTTATTAGGCTTCAAAGTTTTGTAGGTTATGTTAATGTTAATGACCTTTGAAACAAGTCTTAGAGATTTTCATTATTTTATCCACTTAATTAGGTATCCAAGTAAGTACTTATGCGTGATAAATATAATGTTTCAAGATATTGTAGGTACCTACCTACCTATTCAATTACTTACCTAGTGTAACAGACTAGGCTTTTGAATAAGAATTCCTTTCAATCTGTTACTGCCTAGCGAGATTACAAAACGATATATTTAGATATGTTGCTGCTGTTTCACTGTGCAGGGAAACAGTTGTCCCATATTAGCACAAATATTTAGCAAAAATTACTTACACTAAATATTTTATTTACACAAACCTTTGTTTCTTTCGTATTTATTGTTAAATACTTTAACCAACACGCCCTATGTACTATTATTCCTTTACGACCTGGATGACTGGTAGATAATGTTGTTTAGCATTAAGTCCTTCCTTTTACCTACACTATTTTTGTGCAAAACAATTAAATAAATTAACATAACCCTATCTTCCTCCTTATACTATAATGCATTGTATTCCCTTTGCTACGAGCCTAATGTGTTGTATAGAGGTTTAATATTGACGTACCATTTTGTCTATAGCACAGTCTATATTATTATTCTGTTTATCGCAAGAAGGTTGAATTACGCGTGCTTAAAAGATTTAACGTCTTAAGCTTAATTCAACCTCCTTTGGTTTAAAAAACCGGGTGGGAAGAAAGCGTAATTCAACCTCCTTTGGTTTAAAATCTGTGTGGGAAGTATACTGTGTTGACAATGTTGACGTCCAAACTGGAAACGTTATTGTAATAAATATATTTTTCACCCGCTGGGCAGGCAGCAAGGCCGGTTAAACATTGTAGGAAGGAAATGAAGTTACAATTTCATGTTTTTTTTTAATTTATTTGTTTACCTGGGGTTTTCTAGCTTAAATGCAATGTTGAAAAAATGTTAAAAAGTTCTGTAGAAATGATATGTCAAGACACTGCAAGATTTATCGCATAAAATTCCACTTATGTTCTTTCACCGTAGCACTTTCAACGACGCTTAGTGATTTTTACAGTTCACTGACGTCTATTTTTTTATAGTAACACCTTACAATGTCATCTCCATACTTTACGCTTACTGATAGTAGCTGGTAGCCCTCCCATCCGTTAGTATCTAACCATCGGTAATTTATCTTACGAGCCGTTTTTTATAAGAACGGTTTTAATTTACGTCTGGTATAATCTTTAACTGGTCGTAACTAAAACGATTCGTTTTTTGGTTATAGGAACCGGGCCTTAGGAAGTGTCTATATCAAGGAGGTTGAATTACTCTTACTGGCGTAAAATAGAGACCATGCTAGTCTCCTTTTACTCTAGCAAAATGATGCATTTTATAATTTGGTCTAGCTAGACTAAAGAATTAAATCTCTTAAAAAGTGCTAGAATGTCCATCTATGGTCATTAAGCACCAAAACACAGAATACCTAATAATACACCAAATAAATAAGTTACCATATTGTTAAACATCATCGCAAAATCGTACAAAAAAATATGTCATGTATGACAAGCAGAATCAAGGAGGGTTACGTTTTTGGGCCGTATGTATGTATGTTAGTATGTTCATACAGCCTAAACGGCTTGATGGATTTTTGTAAATGAGGCACCTTATGACGAAAGTGATTTAGGATAAATGAAGTGTCAGCTTACAGCTGCCATATTGTATTTCCGAAATAAACAAAAAAGGTCTTTACAAGACCATTACAAAAATATATCAAAAGTGTGGGGTATATCTATATAGTTATAATGAAGCAGTAAGTATTGGTATATAAACTAACGTGAGCGTGATACATTATATATAGATATGTTACGACTGTCACTCGTCGAACAGTTCGACCGGTGTTCGGACGTTAACGACGTCCATCCTCAGGAGTTTGCGTAGTGAGGGCACGACGCGAACTGCGGATTGCCGCGCGTGTCGCCCGTTGCGTCAGTGGCGCTGGCGTCGCAGGTGCTGCAAACCCCAGCCCAGATGAAAGCACACCTGCGCCCGCACCATCATCACTGATGTCGCTGGCGTACACAAAGAGTACAGGGTCCTCACACCACTTGACGACATTGTCCTCCTCGCGGAGAAACGGCTCACTTTCGGTGGAAGCTATATTTAGCACCGGTTTCCATGTGGAAGGTATTACCCAGCCGCAGTCCCTGTTGATGTTTGGATGCCGACTAATTTCAATGGCTTCCCGTACTTTCCGCGGCACGAAAAATCTTTCACTCGCTAGTACGGAAGCCTTGTCAAATCTCAAGAAATGCTTAGTCTCTTCAATCAGGGCGTGCTCAGCAACAGCGGACTTGTCTAAATTCCGTATGCTTCTAATATGTTCCTTCAGCCTCGTCGCAATGTTCCGCCGTGTCTCCCCAATATAACACCGTCCAGTCACAAGGAATTTTGTAAACACCAGGTACGTTCAGGGGTTCCCGATCCTTGAGTGACCGCAGCATCTGTCGAAGTTGACTTTGCGCACGGAACACCGACCTGAAGCAATATCTCCGTTTCAGAAGGTATCCGATTTTATCCGTTACTCCCTTAACAAACGGTAGATAAATAGGCGAACGTTCCACAGTAGCCGTATGTATGCGCTCACTTCTATTAGCCATTCGGAAACACTGACGCCAATTATAACCATTGTTCTCCAGCACTCTTCTGACGTGTTCTAGCTCAGCATTTACGTACTGTGGGTCACAGAGGCTTAACGCACGGTTAATTAGCGCACGTGGTACAGAAGACAAATGTGCAGGGTGATGATGGGAATCAGCTCGTAGGTACCGGTCAGTATGCGTTGGTTTCCGATAAACTGTATGTGACAGTCTACCGTATAGACTCCGAATAACCTGGACATCCAAGAATGGTAGGACCCCTTCAAACTCCTCTTCAACTGTGAAACGGATCTTCCTATGCATCGTATTCAGGTGTGATGTGAAAACACACAGGTCATCCTTGGTGATTATGGCGAAAACATCATCAACGTAGCGCCACCAAAACCGTGGCTTAACAATAGCAGTTGATAATGCTTTATCCTCAAACCACTCCATGAAAATGTTGGCCACCACTGGAGCTATAGGCGACCCCATTGCCACTCCATCGACCTGAAGGTAATGGTCTCCCCGCCACAAAAAGTAGCCACTCTTCAGACAGTATCCAACCCAGTCTATGTACACAGTGGGTAAGTCCCGTATCAGCTTGGAGATGATAGTAACAGTTTCTTCCATCGGCACATTAGTGAATAAGGAACTGACGTCAAAACTGACCATTACTTCCGACGGCTCAACTTAAACCTCTGCCAACAGCTGGACAAAGTGCCTTGAGTCCTTGACATATGCACTAGTATTACCAGTAAATGGCTGCAAAATATTTGCCATATGCCTGGAGATCTTATACGTGAAGGCATCGATCTGGCTAACAATTGGCCTGAGAGGCCAGCCTGGTTTGTGGATCTTTGGCAAACCATACATTTTGAGAGAGGTAAGATTATGCGGGCGTAATCGTGCCAAAAAGTCTTCGCTGTCAAAGCTCTGCAACACCATAACCTTAGTGGTCACTCTCGAAGTCGGATTGTAATTGACTTTTTTGTAGGTACTAACATCACTAACCATTTGTTCAATTCTGTTCTCGTACTCTTCCGTATCGACCACCACTGTAGCATTGCCTTTGTCAGCTGGCAACTCTAAGATGTCTGTCATTGATTTTGTTCGACGAAATAACTCGTGAGTGACAGTCGTAACATATCTATATATAAGCAGTAAATACTTAAAAACTGTACAACGATGATAATTAAAAAAAAAACATCAGCCTATATCTGTCCACTGCTGGGCGTAGGCCTCTCCTAATTCATGCCACTGAGCTCGGTCTTCAGCTCTCCTCATCTATTCTCCTCCAGCCGCCTTTGCCTAAACGTGGTCTCTGCTCAAGAACTCGTCTATCCCAACGGTTATCGGTTCTTCACCCACTGCCACTTTTGCTTACTTATTCTAAGAGCTATGTCGGTCACCTTGGTTCTCCGTCGGATATCTTCATTGCGAATCTTGTCCTTCACGGAAACTCCAAACATATGGTGAGAGCTATGAGTAATCAGCTCACAGCTCGCAGAGCGACCTTCAATTTGTGGACTACTTTAACCGTGAGTGTCCAAGTCTCAGCTCCGTAGGTTATGACTGGTATAACGCACTGATTGAAGACTTTTGTCTTCAGGCACTGTGGTATGGATGACGAGAAGACTTGACGAACCTTTCGGCAAGCTGCCAAATGCTGCTCAACCTAGCTGAATTCTTCTGTTGGCTTCCTTCTCAAAGTTGTTTTTACCTAATTGCAATATTTGCCCAAGGTAAACATATTATTGGATAAGTTCAAGAGGTATCGGTCGGATTGGTTTCGGGTCAATAAGATCGTTAAACATGATCTTGGTCTTATCTATGTTCATTCCGAGACCGATGCGTCGAGAAGCATTATCTAGGTTGGTCATCATAATTTGCAACTCTTGCAGCGACTCCGCCATTAGGACGATATCATCGGCAAATCGTAAGTGTGAGATATTCTCGCCATTAATATTAATTCCCATTCCTTTCTAATCCAGCGTCATAAACATTACTTCCAGAGCATTAGTGAACAGTTTCTGGGATATAACTTCCCCTGTATCACTCCCCTGCGCAGATGGATATGTTTAGACTACTGGTTTTGTACTTAGACACTCATAGCCAGTCAATTTGACAATGTTGCAAAGACTCCAGAACCGTCCAAATTTCAACGGGCAAGACAGAGGCTGGTTATACTCTTCAGACTTCTGTGTAACCGCCTCACCGTGTGTATGTGGTCTATGGTGCTAAATCCTCCACGAAACCCGGCCTGTTCAGAAGGCTGGAATTCGTCAAATCTCCTTGCGAGACGATTTGAGATGACCCTCGAAAACAACTTGTAGACGTGGCTCAAGAGTGAAATAGGTTAGTAGTTCTTTAAAAGGGTTTTATCCCATTTTTGAAGAAGAGTACTACCAAACTCCTGCTCCACGCCTCTGGAGTTCTTTCACTCTTAAGAACGGAGCGAAATAGCTTAAAAGTAGTGATGCAACGAATACGAATACGAATATTCGTATTCGCCGAATAGTAGACATTTACCGAATATTCGTTTTCGGCGAATACTAATACGAATATTTAAAAACTAATATTTTACGTACAAACGCAACTCTAATTACTGGCAGACTTGAAAAACGCGCGTGTAAAAATACGCACGTGTGCAGAGGGCCTTAACCGCAACGACGACGCAACGTGGGACTCCCCGGCCATAGTTTGTACAGTACCGCAGCTCCGGGAGTTTCCCTATCATTACAATTATGAACCATTGATTGATTGATTAATTTCTTTCACTTCATTTGTTAGTCGAAAGCAGAAGTCAAGCAAGAGAGTATTGTTTTATTTATTTTCTGAGGTTGCTGCGAAGTAAAAGAAGTTAAAGTTGAATTGAAAATGTCTTCTCGTAAACGAGATCAAAGTGACATATAAACACTTCGATAAATTACCGAGTAAGTAGTTATATGGTCTGTATTTCTTTGGTATCAACAAAAAGTAGGATAGTAAGTAAGTAACTTAGACGAACGTTGGTAGTTAATGGCTGCGTCAATGTAGTACTAGACTTTGCCCGCGACTT
Organism: Alsophila aescularia; assembly: GCA_946251855.1. Classification (NCBI taxonomy): domain Eukaryota; kingdom Metazoa; phylum Arthropoda; class Insecta; order Lepidoptera; family Geometridae; genus Alsophila; species Alsophila aescularia. Next base: position 65,696,216 of record OX276373.1, read on the forward strand.
CGTCCGCGCAGACATCGGTTTTACTTTCACATGTAATATTATAGTGGGATAGGATTTTAAATTGTGTTGTTTTTATTTTAGACAATGAAAGCAAAGCTAGATGCAGATATTGTGTTTGTGAATTGTCTCGGGGAGGGAAAAATGCATATATTAAAGGATTTACTACGACCGCACTGTGGACTCATGTGAAGAGATTTCACGAAAATGAGCTTGCTGCCAGTATAAGTACTGTAGACGAAACAAGCACTGAAGTTGAAGTAACTCCAGCGAAGAAACAAGCGTCCTTAAAGGAAATATGGGAAAAGCGAACTACGTATGAAACGGGTGATCCTCGGGCTGTCAAAATCACATATTTGATTGCTGAACAAGTTTGTTTGCTTTTATTAAAATCCTATACATTTGTTCATTCATACATATCAGTGGGATTTTCTTTCAACTTTCACAAAACCCTTTTTAATTCCTGACTGCTATTTTTTTTTACAGATATAATATTATATCTAGTACCCACCTTACAGAAAAAATTCTGCCGGGTATTAATGATTGTGTTAAAATAAAATTGAAGGAGCAGTTAACAAAGACCCCATATCTCTCTGTCACAACAGACATGTGGACCAGTGACGCTTCCTCACAAGTCAATGATTTTATAAGTCTTACTGGACATGGTGTCAATGAAGATTTCCAGCTCAAATCTTATTGTCTGGAAGTGTTTCCCTTTGAAGGTGACTCACATTCAGGAGAAAATATTGCCCACAATATGCATATGATGTTTCTGGAATGGCAGCTATTGGGTAAAGTTGCAGCAGTTGTAACGGACAACGCACGGAATATGGTTAAAGCAAATGATGAGCTTGATCTTAGTATTAAACATATTTCTTGTTTGGTACACAGCATCCAATTAGCGCTGAAAAAAAGTTTATTTGGTCAAGAACGCTTGACCGAAATGTTAACCACATGCAGGGGAGTTATTACTCATTTTAATCACTCAACCTCCGCACTCAAACAACTGAAAGATTCTCAACAAGCTAACAATATACCGAAACATGTTTTGTTTCAAGATGTTGAAACTAGATGGGACTCAACATATCAGATGTTGAAGAGATTACATGAACAACGCATAGCGATTCAAGATGTTTTACCATCTCTACCAAATTGTCGTCATGAAATCACAGCAAGGCAATGGGCTCTTATGAGCCAAATCATTGATATTCTGGCCAATTTTGAAGAAGCTACTAAAGAGCTAAGCAAAGAATCAACGACGTTATCTCAAGCAATCCCAATAATACGAAGTCTAAAATCTTGCCTCAATAAAATTTCAAATGATCCTTCTTTTCATCCTGATGTAAATGATCTGGCAAACTCCCTATTCAGTGGACTTTCGAATAGATTTGCCTTTATGGAAAGTGATGAAACTTATCTATTAGCAACGATCCTTGACCCACGGTTCAAAACAAGGATTTTCAACTCAACAGTGGTCGCTGAAACCGCTCGATCAGTTCTTAACGCTGCTTTTGATGGCAGAGAGGCCGTAAGACCGACAAGACCTCCAGAAGAACCTCAACCGTCGACAAGTAGAGGAATTTGGCAAGTATGCCAAGAAATAATTGAAGAGGCTGAAATGGAAGAGCCAATTTCAATATTTTCTGGCGAGTATGAAAAAAGTTAGAAAAGTTATTATTAGGTAATAGGTACTCTTTGTCATCTACATAGTATACTAAAAGTTAAATTTAATTTCAAAATGTCTTTTTACAGGGGATTCGCAAACTAAAAACGAAATAGATGCTTATCTAAAGCTCCCAAATTTATCGCCGACTGCTGATCCACTGGCCTTTTGGCGAGAAGATGTCCATTTTCCAAGTCTGAAAAAACTTGCCCAAAAATATTTTCACTGAAGCCATGTACAGTCGCCTCAGAAAGACTTTTTTCAACGCCTGGGAACATTCAGACTGAAAAAAGAAATCGCCTTAAACCAGAAAATCTACAAATTTTATGTTTTTTAAATAAAAATTTGCCTGTTGTAAATTTTAATTATTAGAAGAATAGAAATGTATCAAATAAATTAGTCTTTTATTACCATGGCGAGATATTCGTATTCGTATTCGCCGAATAGTAGGTTTGATATCCGTATTCGTATTCGTATTCGTAAAAGTACTATTCGTTGCATCACTACTTAAAAGCTAAAAAAAAACCTGGCCTGCCAAAACGGAGCTTTTGCCTGCCAAAAACGAGTTTTTGCCAATAAATTATATACTGTTGGAACGTGCTTATCAAGGCCTTCAATTTGATACCCATATTGTAATTTTCGAAAACGTACCATACTGCCGCCATATTGAATGTTTTCAAAAAAATATATAGTTTATGTTACTCGGGGGGACGTAAGGATTCTAACGATACCCTATACGTCTAAATTTGTTCAGGCATTTTACAAGTTATGGTGTAATAAAGAAACTCGCATACAAACATACATGAATGCTAAAAACAATACAGTCCTTTTTTTGGGCAGGTGTGTAATAAGCCCTGAAGATCCCGAAGCATGGGTTTCCCCCCAGCTTTCAAGAGCTCCGAAGTTATACCATCCTCACCGGGGGCCTTTCCATTCTTAAGTTGTTTGAGCGGCATCTCAATCTCGTCTAGGCTGACGTCGGGCGTGAAGCGGCGGGTCAGTATTGCGCGGGAATCCTCTGTGCTGGTTGGGATCGGGTCTAGAAGCATGCGAGTCGTACAATGGGCCATAGAAGTCTTCGATCTCAGAAAGGATCTCCGGCTTAGAGAAACTGGTTGTGCCGTTATTAGTCTTGAGCTTCGTCAAATTTTTAAGTACCCTAAATAATAGAAAAAAAACTAGGGTACTTAAAATAGGCTACTATATAATATTTATTTTAAATCTTGTCTCTCCGTTTGGAGTTAGTAGTCACGACGAACTGGTCCTCTCCTCGCATGTACATAGACAAAACAAAAATCATGGTCAATGACAATATTATACCGGAACCAATAGTAGTCAATGGCATGCCTCTCGAACTTGTACAGGAGTATATTTAGCTCAGACAAATTGTTAAACTGGGTAGGGACAATTTTGAGAAGCAAGCCAATAGGAGGATTCAGCTGGGCTGGGCAGCTTAAACGTGGACACTGACGGTGTGACTGGTCCACAGGCGGTCACTCAGCGAGCTATGGAACGAGCTATGCTCGGAGTTTCTGTGAGAGTTCGAATCCGAAATGAGGTGATTCGGCAGAGAACTAAGGTAACCGACATAGCTCAGAATAAGCAAGCTGAAGTGGCAATGGGCTGGTCACATTTGTTGAACTGATAACCGTTGGTAACGAGTTCTAGAATGCAGACACGAATCGGCACACGTAGTGTAAGACGCCCTCCTGCTAGATGCAGCGATGATCTGCGCAAGGTAGCTGGCAGTCATTGGAAGCTGAAGACCGGGCGCGCCTTGGGAGAGGCCTATGTCCAGCTGTCGACTAATAAAGTATGTTGAAAAACATTGTCACATATATCCTAGCTCGTTAATATTAGTGTGCGTCACCCGCGGAATTCTGCCCCATGATCTCTGTGTAATTTTCAGTGAAGCGAGCTACTTCCAGCAGCATCTGAAGAGGTACCACAAGGAGAAGACGAGCACCAGGAGCTTCTTGTGCAATGTGTGCGGCAAAAGCTGCCAGAGCAGAGCTGCTGTGAGGACGCACATGCTGTCAGTAATCTGCAAGGAAGTTATATGTACTCACGTACAACAGGAACGATATCTTCAAAGAAAAACCGGGGTATCGATTATTTGACCGTGAAAACGATTAAAAAACAAGTCAAGGAAGTTGAGCTATAGCCCTTGTTGTCTCTCTGTTATTTATAGTGCCAATCTCAGATGACAGCAAATATTTCGTAACACAAACAGGACAAGAACTTCTTTAATTTCCAGAATAGTATATAAAATCTCATCAGACACCAAAGAGGATGTACTATGTAAATATATTATGTAGTTGACCTCTTTGGTACAGTTATCTTTGCGATGATTATTTCGCAAGTTTATTTTAGTCTGTGCGAAAACTGAAACTTTGTTCGAGAGAGAAAGATACTTCCGATCCAACGTAGTGTACGTCCTCTTCTCCCATTTTCTATTTAAATTACGTTTTCGGTGAGACCACTTTTGTAAAGGAGAGATATCGTTCCAGTTGTTCGTAAGTACTTATAACTTCCTTGGTAATCAGTTACTTTATCATACCAGCTTCAGGTGGACGTTCTACGTTTCACTAGATGGCGCTAAAGTTAATTAATTTTTGCAGTCAAGTTTGATCATTAGTTTTCATTGTCAAATTAATGTTTTAACTGTATTTGTTCCGTAAAATATTCGTGACTAAGATTTGAACCCTAATTTGTAAGTAACCAATTATAATATTAGATTAACAATTGAAACTTAAGATGAAATATTATCATTACATGTAATTATAGCCGCCAATAAGTTTTATAATAACCCAAAAATAAGAAGCAAATATTGACACTAGCGCCATCTACTGAAACCTTTGTCATGGACTATTCATCTTAATGTGTAAATTACATTGCTGTAGACGTCAATTAACTAAAATTAATTAGAACTAAAATCTGTCAAAATCCGTACAAAAAATAACGATTGAGGTCCTCAGAAACCAGGCATTTAATCAGTGTTTTTTTTGTTACGGGTTTGACAATCGTTTGACCACGATCTCACCAGATGGAAAGCGATGATGTGGTCGAAGGTGTAGCACGCTTGCCTAGTAGTTACCTGTTTACTCTTGAACACACCTGGCTGACACTGACGAGGGCAGAGCATTCTACTCCTTTGCAGTTCTTATAACAAAAGAAGAAGCGTAACGCTTCGTTCTTGTGCGAGGTATTCCATAAAAGGGTGGCGCTTTTCCGATTGTGTAGTCGTGCGGTGATGGAAAGGTGATGGGGGAATCAGAATGGCAGTTGTTTTTTATCGATTCGTTAGCACTATTGGCTCGAGAACTTTCGAATGTGCATTCCGTGCGTTTCCGAACAACACACTGTAAGATAAACTATGTATAAGCTTAGGTTAAGTTAACTAACCATTGCGCACCGTTTATCGTTTCCTTAACTATAATTGACGTTTCGTTCCGTAACAAAAAGATCCACTTCCACTTCAGACTCGGCGCTAGTTTCCTTGTAAAAGCGAAAAATGTTTAAGCGGTCGACGTTAGTTCCTCATATCGCCGCTACTTCTTTCGTGAGACGGATTCTGTTTGATATTTTTGATATTACGGGTCACTATTTAGACAGTCGCTATCGTCAGTAACGCTATTACAGTAGTTATGTCACTCACTGCCATTTATTGTGAGTGAGTGGGGCTGGGTTACATTATTAAAGTTTTCGTAGGGATCGTTTTTTTTGTAAAATAAAATATAGACACCCATGTTACTCGTTGATAATGTAGCTTTATATAGGTGAAACAATGTTTAAAATCGGTTCAGTATTTTTAGAGTTTACCCATTATATTTTTGTCACTATAATCGTATTTTACTTTATTTAAAAAGATTAGATTTTCTGTTTTTGTCAAACATTCATACAAACAAATCTGTTTTCTCTAAAATGGAAAACACAATCGCTTGCTCGATAAAGGCTCTTACAACGGGTACTATCCTAGGTACAATAGTACCCGAGATCCCTTCACAGAGAGTGTTCAGAGCTAGATATCTTGGGTACCTCTGCACCGATTTCTTACAAACAAACCTAGTAACCTTCTCGTAAACTTAAGCTTTTAAATACATAAGTAAAATAAATAAAAAAACGTAGCGTTTACGGGGTTTTTTAATGAATTTCACTCCTCTTATTTTTTCCTATATATATATATATATAGGAAAAAATAAGAGGAGTAACAGAAAAAAAACCCATATATACTTATATATATATATATATATATATAAGTATATATGGTTTTTTTTTCTGTTTTAAAGCTGTCGTGATTGAAATGGTTCTATATATATAAATAGATTATATTATCTCGATTTATATATATATATATATATAAATAATATATAGAACTTCCATTCGTTTGGGAGCTACGATACCACAAACCGACATACTACCTGCACATACACAATTACACAACAACCCTCTCATTTCGCTTTTAGGCTATAATAACAAAAATGATGTGTCAATCTATTACAGAACCCATATAAACAGAAAATTCGCCTGCGACCAGTGTTCCTCAACATTCAGCAGCCCGTACACCCTGAACCAACACAAGAAAAAACACTCGGCGTTAGACCAAGAGCTACACTATTGCTCTACTTGTAAAGTGGGGTATAGTACTAGGAAGAGTCTCTTGGCACATTGGAGGAACTCGCTGGCACACAAGGAGACTGTGTAAGTCAATGACATTTTTATAATAGACGCGTCATACTTGTGCTAAATGCATTAAAAACATACGGCGTTAGACCAAGAGCTACACACTGCTCTACTTGTAAAGTGGGGTATAGTAGGTATTAAGAAGAGTCTCTTGGCACATCGGAGGAACTCGCTGGCACACAAGAAGACTGTGTAAGTCAGTGTCATTTTATATAATAGACGCGTCATACTTGTGCTAAATGCATTAAAAACATACGGCGTTAGACCAAGAGCTACTCACTGCTCTACTTGTAAAGTGGGGTATAGTAGGTATTAAGAAGAGTCTCTTGGCACATCGGAGGAACTCGCTGGCACACAAGAAGACTGTGTAAGTCAGTGTCATTTTATATAATAGACGCGTCATACTTGTGCTAAATGCATTAAAAACATACGGCGTTAGACCAAGAGCTACACACTGCTCTACTTGTAAAGTAGGGTATAGTAGGTATTAAGAAGAGTCTCTTGGCACATCGGAGGAACTCGCTGGCACACAAGAAGACTGTGTAAGTCAGTGTCATTTTATATAATAGACGCGTCATACTTGTGCTAAATGCATTAAAAACATACGGCGTTAGACCAAGAGCTACTCACTGCTCTACTTGTAAAGTGGGGTATAGTAGGTATTAAGAAGAGTCTCTTGGCACATCGGAGGAACTCGCTGGCACACAAGAAGACTGTGTAAGTCAGTGTCATTTTATATAATAGACGCGTCATACTTGTGCTAAATGCACTAAAAACACACGGCGTTAGACCAAGAGCTACACACTGCTCTACTTGTAAAGTGGGGTATAGTAGGTATTAAGAAGAGTCTCTTGGCACATCGGAGGAACTCGCTGGCACACAAGAAGACTGTGTAAGTCAGTGTCATTTTATATAATAGACGCGTCATACTTGTGCTAAATGCACTAAAAACACACGGCGTTATACCAAGAGCTAACACACTGCTCTACTTGTAAAGTGGGGTAAAGTAGGTATTAAGAAGAGTCTCTTGGCACATCGGAGGAACTCACTGGCACACAAGAAGACTGTGTAAGTCAGTGTCATTTTATATAATAGACGCGTCATACTCTTACTAAATGCACTAAAACAATGGCATAACTTTGCTTTAGTAGTTTACATTATGTGGTGGTCTGCACTGCAATCAACAAAAAATAAAACGGAAGGGCTGTGTTGGGTCGGAACTAGGGCATGTAATATCGGAAGGTTTTCAATTCCGAGACTGATTTCCGATATTAGATCTCAATAACTCGGATATTAATATCAGAATTGCACAAATTTGTTAAAAAGTTGAACTGGATACAAAAAAAACATGTTTTCAATCAAACTCTTTTAAAAATACAAAAAAAGAACAACGTTTAAATGATGACTTTTTTATTCAACCGAACGTAGTGCAACCTAATGCATTAAAATGCATATGGAATGTAGTAAACTTGTAATAACTCACAGATTTCTCATTATTATCCTCTACTACTTCATTAAATTATAAAACTCAAAATCAACTTCAATAAAACTTCTGAATAATTTAACTGTAAGTTAAAATAGCAATAATCAACAATTAAAACTACTTTTATACTGAAATAGGTGGGTAATATCTATTTCATAGACATATTAGAGACGTACAGAATACGCACTAAAAGAGTAAGAGGAACAAAACCATCATAGCTTTGGCATTGCACGGGGCTTTGGCTAGTAATGAGTTAATTGAGTTAAATGATAAGAGTCCGTTCGGAAATAATGTAGTCTGACTAAAACAATTTTGTAACTCGTTTATTATTTATTTTGATTTTTACAACTCAAGAAGTGTAACATATTGGCTAGATAATAGTTTAATGTTATACCCCGTTTAAATCACGCACGTTGGTTCTCTTTATGCACAGACTATACATACTTTATTTAAAAACTCAAATAGAAAATTTGATTGCTTCCGATGTTGCGATATTGGACCCCTCAGTATCGGAATTGTAATATCGGAACGAATGTTCCGAGATTCCGGAGTTGCGATATTCCGAGATTCCGGGATTCATGCCCTAGTCGGAACGCACGGCCGTTTGTTTATCGTGAAACGTCTACGTCACGTACAATTTGATCCGGTCCTGGATCCCTCTCGTTCGCTCTGTGCTGGAGTTTAGGATACCGTTGTGAGCTCCAGAACTTCTTCTTTCCAACAAAGTGCTTAATCTTTATTGTAGTACGGAGTTTCCGGGCGCTGCAGTCACTTTTGTGATTTATACATTTCTTCCACATTTTTATTTATTTACTTATTCATGTAGATTTATTTGTAAACTTTTTCTTATTGAATCGAATGTTCCCCAATTCAATACGCTACCCTATATCTAAATTGCGAGTTATACCAAATTAAAGGTCACAAAAACATCAATTTTGCTGATTTTGCATTTCCCTCATTTTATATAGAATTATATTCTTGGTGTAGGTTATTTCACCATTATGGGGCAGAATTCGGCAAGTAAACAAATACCAATTGTTCATTTTTATTCTAAGGCGACCTCAACCGAGACATAAAATAAGCGCCATCTAGTCTAATATCAAGCGAACTAAATTGCACCGATTACGGATGGCGCAAATCGATTACAAGCAAAAATAACAGTGCAAAAAGTAAACAAAGCCTGCATTGGTCGGTGCCGGCCTCAGCACTTCAGTTTTACGTAGTATTTACATTCTCTTTGGGCCTCAGAGCAACGCGGCCCCGTATCGCTCGCGCAAGCACGGAGCGGAGACGATCTAGCGCTTCCTACCGATATATTATATTCTATTCGTTTTTTGCGGGGGGGTCCAAACACACACCAAAAATTTTTTGCACACGTTTGAATCAATTCGTTCTATCGCTATAAACGCAAACATTTATAAATAGAGCAACACATCAAAAACTTATAATACACATCGATACTTTTTGTGTAAAATATCTTGGTTGTCTATGACACATTGACACATTAATCTAGGGAAGGGACTCGCAAAAGTGACTGTACTATCGAATCTATATAACATCGATGATGATCGATGTTTTTTAGAGTTCGTGATTGAGATGTCACCTATTTTTTTTCCTTCCTAAATCAACCAACGTCTAGAACAAAACCGTATCAAAATATTTTAAGTATTTTCGGAGATATTTGTACATAAATTATATGCATTTGGTAACGTTCTTCTAAAATAATGTAGTGAGTAATAATGTACATAGTGATAGTCATAGTGAAGTGATGTAGTCATGACTGGACGAACTCACCAGTCATTGATTTTTAAAATGAACCATATGTTTATAAATATGCCGAACGCATTTCTGAGGTTTTTTTTTAAGTAAGTAATTTTAACAGCCGAATATTTGTCCATAACCATTCTTGCAAGTCCTAAATTAGGGTGATGGGTGAAATCGCTTTCTTGTACATGATAACTTAAAGATGGGAAGAAGTCTTTGTCTACATAATCATTTCATTGCTTTAAGTACAAATTTTGTTTAATTTTTATTTTCTTTTAATTTTTTTCTTAGTTCTTTTTCGCAGACCTGGCTTATATTTAAAACTTCTTTCGATGCGTAAACCAATTTTTCTCTGTTTTTTTTTTGGTAATTTAAGCTCTTTTGATCAACTGGTCCGAGCAACGGCCGAGTGCCCGAGCACGTATAGCATCGAATTATTTTTGACACTGAGTTTACAATAAAGCCTGCAATGTACTCTACTACTTTTTCGCCAACAGGCGACAGGAAAACCTAACTCTCAATGTCAGCAGTAAAAATTAAAATTAACATTACAGGCGTGATTATATTCCCTAACGGTAGTGGTATTAATTTTTTATTAATTTTTTCTACTGAAGATGAGCAATTTAGAACTGTATTTTTTTCTAGAGAAATACAGTTAGCTCCATTCCCAGTTTGAGTCAATTCTGTGTTTACAAGTAATTTCTTATAAATGGCCTCGAATTTTTGTGCTGTCTGAGTATCGGTATATCCTCCATGATTTCGGCACTTTCGATGCAGATTAAAATTCCCAAGAAACCAGTGTACCGCGGAGATTCTAACAATATCATTTTACTTTTTATTTTTAAATATGGAAAGTTTGTGCTATAAAGAGTGAGCGAACCTCCCGAGTGAGAGTACGAGTCCAAAGATGGCTATTTATGCGGTCTTACTCTGACATAGAGGACCTGATTTATCTGTGAAAAAATACACACACACACACACTCACACACTTTCCTTTACAAAACATGCGTACACATACTCACCCCCTCATACCCTTATACACAATACATTTCCCCTTACGTTGATACTTAAGTTAAGATCACATATATATATTTTTTAAATTATGTTATGAAAATCATTATAAATTAGATCAGTAATGTTTATTGCCAGGAAGGGATGCTTCCATTAAATTAAATTGTGTTATGGAATTCAGACCAGGCTTCCACGATACGGGCCTAGAGCCTAGTGTGGGGCCGCTGCCTATCATTGTATATCCACCTTATTTGGTTAATAAACTTATTATTATTATTACTTGCCTCACAATTGTGTTTTTTTACATAGGCACATAAACTTGTCAATGCTATTTTAATTTCATCTAGTTTTTGAAAAGCAATCTCAAAGTTATTCGCGTTTAATGCTCTCTTAAATCTTTTTTGTCGAGACCGGGAGTCTAATATATCAAAGACGTCATTTATTAGGAAGATAAACTTTGCGGTTGCAGAAACACCATCGAAATCTGCCAAATCTAACTCATTTTGGCAAAATAAAAGCGCGTCAGCTACACCTTTACTAAATAGTTGTGCCGCAAGACGCACATTCATTATTTTGGTCTTAAAAAAATGTGGTTTTGTTCTTAAAAAAAAACTTATTTGCCATGAAAAATAGTTCTACTTCTTGGATTCTATGTAACGCTTTAATATATAGCCATTGAATTTTGTTAATACCGTCCCCATCAAAGATACATTTGTAGTCACCTGTTTCTTATCAATTTCAACATATGTCTCGAGTCCAAAAAGAAGTGAACCCGTCGCCCCGTAGTGGAGTCTACGATTGTTGTCTGTAATTTGTTAGCAGCAACCTAATTCTGCAGCCATCGCCAGATTTGCCCTTACACCATCACATGTCAAAGCTTTTATTTCGACACCCGTTTCGAAAATCACCAGAATCGTCTTTCACTATTTGGGGGCATTCTATTTGTGTTTTGATTTTCATTTCGTCGAAAACCAAAGTGCAGTTAATTTACTATTAGGACTAGCTTCGGCTTTAAATTTTAATGCGTCTAATGCCTCTTTAGTGAATCCTGGTCGTCCATCAATATGACTGTACTACTTTGTTGATGAGCAAGGAGCAGGAAGATATGTTTCAAATGTTTTGCGCACGTATTTATACGCTCTTGATGAGTAAAAATGTAGGGTTAAAGCAAAGCATTGTTGGCCCTAAACGCGCGCGCGACTACTTCATCCTCACTACAAATTGTAACTACCCCTTGACCGGGTTTTCCGCCATAAGACTTTCGCTTCGCTCGGTCATAGATAAATAAAAGAAGGATAAATTGATAACGTCATACATTAGTACAAAACTATGAAAAAAAAATGGAATGGAATGTAGTCTAAACGTAGTGAGGTATTATCTAGGTAGTGTTATTTTCATGAAGACAAAAGCTCGAGTCTCATAAATACAAAGTGCGCCACCTACCAGTTTTTTTGTATAACTGATCTAGATGGTCGCGGAGATCTAGATGGTCGAAAAGGTTCTGAATCGGGGGCTGATCCTTTACAAATAATACACGCCAATTTAATTCATGGATTAATAATCAATTTTATTATTGAGGCACATCACTAATATGATACTAAGTCAACGACAAACTGGATCAGTTGACCGATAATCCAAGCGAACCCGCAGCAACGTAGACTGGTGTTTGGACTAGTTGGTCAACTGGTCAGGACGTAAATTATTATAATTTTTATTTGAAATTTTACATTTTATGCAACAAACTTGAATAAATTCAATAAAGTTTACTTACATATGAAAATAAACACAATATTTTCGCATATTTTTTTGTTTCAGATCTGTTTTTGCAGCAGAAAACTGCAATTAGACATTTTATCGGAGCACTGTTCACTATCGCGAGTCAATTCAGTCTGACAGACCTCGGCTGTATCCAGTTTTGTATGACGTGCAAGACCGCGCGGTCTTGTACTTCGACAGAGGGGTACTCCTGTGCATTTTTACTCCCCCCGTGTTTGCGCGAGCGATACGGGGCCGCGTTGCTCTAACTAAGGTGCCGGCTGTTATTCGTTAAGCCATGTCAGAGACCCTCGGGCGGCATGACAAACTCGTGACTCCAGAGGCCAGCACTACTTCATGCATACAATATACACTTCTATTTAATTGACGACCGGTTGGCCGACTGGTTAGTGACCCTGACTGCGTAGTCAACCAACGGACGTGGGTTCGAATCCCGCTAGGTGCAATCATTTGTGTGATGAGCAGAAATGTTTGTTTCCGAGTCGTGGATGTAATATTCGTATCTGTGTATGTTTATCCGTTGTCTAGTACACATAGTACAGGGTTACCTATTTTAGGGCTAGGTAATTGGTGTGAATTGTCCTGTTTGCTTTTAAATATTTTATTTATATTCCAGCTACAAATGTACCGTGTGCGACCGTTCGTGCCCTTCGCTTCGTTCGCTACAGTCGCACGAAGCGTCAGTACACGCGCGCACGAAGCATCTCACTTGCGCGCTGTGCCCCGCCGCCTACTCTACTAGAAAGGTACACCACCTCTTACTAATAGTACTGTAATATTGATGTAGGAAAATTAATTTTAATTAATTAGTAGATAGGAATGTAGAAAGGTTAAAGGGATGGATGCACAAAATAAACCGAGGAATGGCTGAAAGCTGTAATGGCAACCCCAGAGAAATGGCCACGCGGGCAAAGCCCCGGGCACAGCTAGTACAGTAGTCGCAGCGGATCTTTGTGTCTCGGAAGTTGTCTGCAAGTCGTTGCGCAAGCTGCTATTCAGGCGCAATCCCAATGTTGAAGGTGAAGACAGCATTGTATAACTGCCTCGCTCACTCGCTTACATTTTTTGCATATTCTGTCTCGCTCTTAATTTAACCTGTTTTATCCTCACAGCAGTACCTGCGCAATCGTTCACAGAGCCTAACTTCACAACTATAAAGATCCGCTGCGGCTTGACCGAGCGAGCGAAGCGGCTCTGCTTCAAATTTAATCAATTTGCTTTCATCTGTCATTTTGTTGGTACTCTCTGCTGGTCGTATTTTACAACCTATCTGGACGAAACTTGGTATACAGGTTTTTCGAATAAGTCAAAAAGGGGGCTACTGAATATCTCCTCCTTAGTTGATCCGATTTCGATGGTTCTTTTTTATTTGATTTGATAGTTAGTCATTTTAAGTAGGTCTTATAAAAAATTGGTGAAGATTTGATGAGGATCTTCGGCGTGATGAGCAGAATAGCTCCTCTAAATGAAGTAAATTGCTCACTTTTAAGTTTCTACCAGTGGAATCAACCCTTTACCTACTAGGTAGGGATTCATGGAGCACCTTGGTTATTAATGTTAGTGTTACAATAACGTAACTAGATGGCGCTGCTGTGCACCGCTACATTTTTGCAAAAAATATATGCTCGCGAGGTGAGGGTACTGTTCGCAGAACTAAATTAAGCAAAATTGAAAAATCGGGAACTTCTTTTCGCTTCGTTCCCGCACTAGCCGCCCACCTACCTACGAGCGTGTCGGATCCGCCATGAAAAGATTTATTTATAAAAGTGAATACTTATATGAAAACACGTAATAAAAGTGCTTAAATACAATTAAAGTCGACAAATCATTGATTTTAACAGCCCACCTACAACCCTGCACTGTCTTCGCATAATTTATCTGCCGGTTATGGAAGATTTCAACATTGACTTTTAAGATTCAATTAATTCGTTGCAAAAATAAAACGCTGCCAATTTTATTACGTGCCACTGTGAGTCGCCCGTTAATTTATTAGTCGCCCGGTTAACAGTTTACCTTTACGATTCCAGGCCTTGGTGACACACATGAGGCATCACAGAAACCAAGGGGCAAAGAAAACTCCCTTGTGTCACGCCTGCGGAGGAAAGTTCAAGGTATATTTTATGAACTAGCTATGCCCGCGGCTTTGCCCGGTTTATTTTTTCTGTGCAGATTTGCAGGCAGGTCCATACACTATGAAATGTATGTTATTTTACTCAAACAAGCTTGTAATGTGGTCATTATTTCGACAACCTTCTTTAGGCAAAGTCAACCTTGCCGCGCTTCTTGAATACGAGTAGGCGCCAGCAAAGTTGTATGAAATTTTATTACTGTCGTGTTTTGCGGACAGCAATTTCCTTTGAAAATCCATTATTTGTTTTTTTTACTACTATTATTTATTCTGGGGTTTTGTTAACCACCGAACCCGAAAAGAGAGGCGTCGTAGTTCCCAAACGTATGGACCGATATTGATGTTTTTTTTTCTGTTTGAAAGCTGATGTGATCGAGATGGTTCTTAGCTATTATTGTTGTTGTTGTAGTTTTTGTTGTATTTTTTTGTTTTGGTTTTCATTGTTTTTTGTTGTTTTTGTTATTTTGTTGTTGTTATTTAATGTTGTTGTTGTTATTGTTATGTTGTAGTATGTTTTTGTTGTTGTTGTTTTTGTTTATTATTGTTTTTTTGTTATTGTTGTTGTGGTTTCTTTTCTTGTTTTTGTTTTTCTGTTGTTGTTTTTGTTTTTTTTTCTTGTTGTTTTAGTTGTTCTTGTTGTTTTTATTGTTGTTTTCGTTGTTTTTGTAGTTTTTGTTGTTGTTTTGTTGTTGTTCTGGTTGTTTTTGCTGTTCTTGTTGTTATTGCTGTTATTGTTGTTGTTCTGGTTGTTCTTGTTGTTTTTGTAGTTCTTGTTGCTGTTGTTGTTCTTTTTAATTGTTCTTGTTGTTTTTGACGTTGTTGTTGGAGTTGTTTTGGTTTTTGTTGTTGTTGTTTTAGTGGGTTATATAATTTTTTCATCAGTTTGCTAGTTTTATTTAAATTCCTCGCATTGTTTGAGTAAAGCACTATACAAGCCTTGGTCCGCAATGACTGTCCTGCTGGCCACGGTATGATGGCTTCGAGCTTTGCTTAGTTAAGTTCTCGGCCTTCAAGCTTGGCCATCATTGCAGCCCTTGCTGTCGGCGCTATAAAGCCAGCCATAAATCATTCCAGCTTGGCCATCAAGGGCTGCAATGCTGACCGCGCTGTGATGGCCTCGAACTTAGCTTAGCTACGCTCTCGGCCATCATCATCGCTGCCATCAACGCAGTCATTACAGACCGCGGCAGTAATGTACTATTATTTTACTTACTACAATTGTATTACAAAAACTATAAATATAGCTTAAACTTTAAGTCGTCGTTTTTTTTACTTTAAGTCTGTTTTTGTTTGGAAGAGATCGCTCTGAGCGATAAGACCGCCCATTGTGACGCTGTATTATTAATTTTGTTTTTTTTAGTTGTAATATTTTTATTTGTGTGGTTTTTTTATTAAGAGTTATCTATCTAGATTTGTAGTTTTTGCAAGTTAAAGTGCTACCAACTCTATTTTTTTCATTTTTACCATTAAAAAAATAAGAAAAGATTCCTTCGATTTTGTGCTCATTAGGTTAGTCTTAACGAGTCCTTAATGGCACCGAGAACGAGAGTGTTTTTAGTTTGTAAAACATGATGTATATATTATTTATTACAACTAATTATAATGTGATTTTTCCCGCGACTTTGTCCGCGGTTTGATCCTTTGGGAAAGACAAAGTATACTTTATACTTCGTCTTTCCCAAGGGATCAAACTATCTCCACACCAAAATTTCATAAAGATCGGTTCAGCTGTTTAGTCGTGAAAAGCTCACAAAAAGACAGACGGAGCCACTTTAGCAATTTTTTGTTTTTTCAGAGCACCAGCTTATTGAAGAGGCATCTGAAAAATGTTTGCGAGAAGAACAAAATAGAAGACGAGCTGAACACTTTCTTCTAACAATAGTATTATTAAACTCTCACATACTTACCGTCAACTACAATAATATTATTTAACACTACATCAGATAGATAGAATGACACGATTGATTTAACTTAGCGTATACTTAAAAACACAACTTCCAGGTAAGTTAAATATAAATTATTAAGTGTATATTTTCTAGCCAAGAAATCGTGTTTATTTCAATATGGCAGACGTTCAGGTATGCAAGGCTCGATACAAAAATGTTAGATGGTATTTGGCTATAATAATCGATCTCAAATTTTGTATCGACAACGAAAGAAAGAAAAGCATATGTAGCGAATACAAAAAATAAAAACCTGGGTCTCTCAAAATGCATTTCATTTAATACTTACATTATAAGCATTGACATAGTACCAATTATAAGATAACTATTTTTACAATAGGGTTTTTTTGTTGATATCGGACATTTAAAGAGTACGGCGAATTCTGAAAAAAAAACGACGAGATGTCGTTCATAATAAAAAACGGGCAAATTTAACCCCATCGATTGTGTTGGGGTGGGGAGAATATTCTTTAAAAAAACTCCTGAATACGGAACGAAATAATGTTTCGTTACTACAAACATTGACGATTCTCTATAATTTTAGATATCTATAGAAAACTTGGGTCGGAATAGCTACCACGTGCACCCACTAGTGGATGAAGCCGGTGGGTGGACGGGTCATTGCCCAATAGAACAACGCTCTAAGCTCTTCGCAACCCTGCTTGATGCTTCGTAAATTTAATTCGCAGTTCTATTTGTAGGCTTCGCTATAGTTGGTTAGCCAGGGGGTAGTCCTCCTCCCCCCATCCCCCGCACCTTTCCCCCCTCTTAACTCCTGCGACTCGATTCCATATATTTCCCAATACCTGTAGTACATTATATTTGGCTTAAGCAATAAATAAAATGAATAGATAAAGCCTGTCTGGCCGTTACCATTTGCGTTAGTTCGATATTTATAGGCTAGTTAGTACTACTAACTTAATCTAACTTGATTCTACTAATAAATAACCTTACTACTAAGTTAGTAGTAATATATTTATCTTTAGTCTCTGTTCGGCGGAAAAACAGCTACAAATATCTTCTTTTCATGTTTTTGAATATCAATTTTCGGTAAGTTTTGCCTGGATTTGTCATTTTTCTCAAGTTTGCATGACATTGAAGCATTTCAGCGCAGAATAAGATATTAAGCTATAACGATCCATACATCCAACGATCAATTTGTTCAAAACTGCTCTGCAAGTACTTATGGCACAAATGTTTCCTGGAGTACCTTCATTTGAACATTCTTTGTAATTAGAATTCCATTTCTTTCTCCATATATCCATAATATTACTCTTTTTTAATATTTTCTCATCTTCCTGCGAGTTTTGAGTAGAATCACTCAAATTTTGACTAGTTTTAATATATTTATGTAAAATAATTTCTAGTATATGAAATATGTAGCATGTATTTTCTAATTGGTCGATGTTTTCCATTTCGTTGGAAGATTCGTTGGAAAATAGCTCTGAATGGAGGTTTTCTAGAATATATGTGATCTTCTCTATTGTATATTTTTGTATATGTGTGGATTTGTTGAGGAGTAGGATCCTTTGGACGGTTTCGTCTTTTTTCATTAGCTGAAAACAAGAAATAAATATATATAAAATATAATCTCGTACGAGATAAGACTAATGGAATGATATAAGAGATACGTTACATTTGTCTAGTTATGGCAAAGATCGCATAAATTAGGTGCAGAGCACACAATTGGCCTTCTTTAGCCTTAGTCACAATCGGAGTAGCGTTTATGTAGCGTGCTACATATTAGGTACCTCTGTAATAGCAGACGCGCAAGTCGACGGGTCCTGGGAAGGGAAACATGTTTGCCGCCAAGGGTACGATACAAGGAATTGTCGCATCTCGTCCCAATCTGCTGAGTTGTATCTCCAGACGCGTCTATTACCCTTAAGGCTAGGATCAGGTGAGGAATACACTGAGACGGACTTAACCAGACAGTGATCAGAGCTACCAAGAGATGGGGATACTGACACGGAGTATCCGTCTGGATCAGTCGTCCACAGCAGTTCGAGACAGTTGGCAGTATCACCGTCACGGTCAGGTACCCGTGTCGGCTCATGCACCAGCTGAGAGAGTTCTAATGCTAAAGCAAGTTTTCTGGTATGGGACAAGCCACTCTTTGTGGTGAACGTTGAAATCCCCCAAAAACTCCAATTGAGCAGACGGGTGACGCTGTTGGGCCACACCTGTCGCCTCACAGAGATGCCGATCCACCAATAAAGACGTCCCCCGATCTCCGCTGTGAGAGCGGTACACAGGCATAAATAATTTTCTCTATGCCCGTGTCCACCATCACCTAAATCACCGAGAACTTAGGGTGCTTAAGATTTCGGAGACGCAGACAGCATATGTTATCACGGACGTATAGACAAAAGCGTTCGGGATAAAAAGGTGCTCCAAGTCATAGCCTGGGTAGTCCAAGTATGCCGTATCAGCTGAACATCCTATCTGCGTCTCTGACAAGAAGAACAAGTGGGGCTTACAGGTCCCCAGATGATAGTGGATCGGTTGGAGATTGGAGTGAATCCCACGAATATTCGCAAGATCCACTTTGAGAGTGAGGACGTGCATCTGCCGTTTAAACATTTCTTTTTTGGTCTTTTTTCGTTATGATTTAGCCATTCCGAATTCTCGTTTCAGTCGTTTTTTCTCGTTTCATTCGTCCAACCTATTCACGGTTGGACGAGTAATATCAAACGAGATGTCGGAATGGCTAACCCACGGAACTCAAGGCATAACTACGACATTGGAGAACTTGCGCGGAGACTGCGGGGACGTCCGAACTCCCCTGAAATAATTCATCAGTTCCTCACATCCGGTCGCCAGCCGGCCCAATAAATCATTTCAGGATTTTTCACAAGCGGCGGGGCAGCCTTTCGTAGCTGGCTAAACTACTACTTGGGTCCCCTCCAACTTGCGGTCGGCCAGCAGAGAATACCGTTCTTCTGATCCCGCTACCCTCCGAAGCAAGGCCTCCGATGCAGAAACACCATGATTCCGATCACGGTCCACCCTTGCAACACAGCTGTATCCTATAACTCATCCAGACGGCTACATAATGATAGAACACGACATATCGTTTGGCGCCAAGGCTTTGACCAGGGGGAGGTAAAATAAAAAGCCGGCGGACGAAGCCTACCACCAGGTGATTCGGTTGCTCTTTTGGCACCACCCGAGGGTCACGTGTAGCACATCGAGGGCTAAATCCTACGGAGATGAAAACAAACAATAAACCCCCAAACCTAGGCACACCCCGGACACTCAACAAGATCTCTATACAAAAGCCGCGTTATAACTACTTATTACACAGACACTACACATGTCGTTTATAATTATTTTAGCGTTCGAGCGATGCTTAGCTTGCGATGTGATATAATGAATCATACAGAAGATTATTATTACTTATATCTATTTATTTACAGAAAATTCACAATGAATGACAGATTATTTAAATATTTGACCGAGTGAAGCGAGGTTTAGAGTCTACTGGGTCGTATGTTTGTTCGACGATGACTTAAAACCGTTGATCTAAAATAAGAAAAATCTAAATCAGTTTTAGCAAACGAAAATATTCTGATCTGATGTTTAAATACTTAGTACTTAACAGATAGATAGATTTTAAGTATTTAATACTTAGTACTAAATACTTAAAATCTATTACGTTTCTTGAATACTGTTAGGTACAACCAAAAAAAAACTTACTCGTAATTCTAAAAAAAATACAGAGATAAAGTACCTACTTATCTGAGGAATGACAATTATCTACTTAATAAAGGTTACCAAGAAAAACTTACTTTATTTTATCCCTAGGGAATCTATAAAAGCTCCTATCCGTGTCAAGTTTACTTGACGAATAGCCGTAAACTGCACAAGAATACCCCATTTTCTACCGTGGATAATTTAAAAGCATTTAAAAAAAGGTTATACCTACCTAAGCAGCATGATGAAACTTAGAAGGGGCTATTACAATTAAATGCGTATACAACATTTCGTGTCTATGCTGTTAACCGTTGAGGAGTTCCCTAGTCAGGAGCCAACCTGGAGTGCAGCAGCCATGTCATGGTAAAACTTCAAACTGGCCGTTTATAGGCAACGACACTACCAGCCGCACTACCAGTAGTGTCGTTGCCAATAAACGACACTACCAAACCCATTTTGGATAAAATTGTACAAACAACACACAAAACTACAAGACTATGATATATTAAACTACTAAAAAATTAAATCATAATTATTTATTGGACAATTTTTAAGGTGTTTTTATAAGGTCTTGTGCAATGATTGTCGCAATTCCAGTAGTTATCCTGGTGGCTTCTCCCGCGGTTACACAGTACGAGAGCACGGGCCTACTGGAGAGGGAATTGCAGCAATACCTAAGAATTGTGGAAGACCTTCCGACTGGCGACTATTATCAATCAATAACAGCCGGGACTGACAGCTTAATGCGCTCTCCGAAGCACGGAGTCATGAAAATCCGCACTTAACCTTGTACTATTATTTATTCTGTGACTTAACTTAGAACTCATTGGAGCGGAGCCGAGCAAGGGAGCGAACCGTTGAATTCTAACCTACACATCTCTAATCTGTGATTCTATCGCGCATTACATCTCACCATGATTTCGCCGCGGTTCTCTTCGTAAATAAGTCCTAACTGCAGCTGCACTGTGTCCAAAAACTCTTCTAAGAATGATGGGTACTTCTCTTCTTCGTGAAGCTTGTCTATAAGTTGGCCTAACACCTGCGAATAGTTAAATATAACGTTTACATACCCTGCACTAGGAATCCGTGTGGTATGGACACAGACATATCTACTTACCACAATCATACAAGACACGAGAAATACATTATGCTCAATACACAAATGCTTACCCCGGCCTCGATTCGAACCTTGGACACTCAGCTTTACTACGAGAGCCTATCACCCTTGTCCTTACAAAAAGAAAAAACTCTCATCTACCCCTAAATTTTATCCGATTCCAATGTTTTTTAAAGCATCATCATCATCATCAGCCCGTGTCAGTCCACGGCTGAACATAGGCCTCTCCCAAAGCATGCCAATGAATCCGATCTTCGGCTCTTCTCTTCCAACTGCTGCCAGCCACTTTGCGTATATCGTCGCTCCACCTAGCTGGAGGGCGCCCTACGCTACGTTTACCGAGCCGCGGTCTCCACTCAAGAACACGTCTACCCCAACGGTTATCAGTACTTCGACAGTATGACCAGCCCACTGCCACTTCAGCTTACTAATCCTAAGGGTTATGTCGACAACTTTGGTTCTCTGCCGGATCACCTCATTCCGGATACGATCTTTCAGAGAAACTCCGAGCAAAGCCCTTTCCATAGTCCGCTGAGCAACCTTAAATTGGTGGACTACTTAGTCGTACCGTGAGTGTCCACGACTCTGCTCCGTATGTTATAACAGGTAGGACGCACTGGTTGAAGTGTCCACGACTCTGCTCCGTATGTTATAACAGGTAGGACGCACTGGTTGAAGACTTATGTTTTCAAACTTTGCGGTATTGGAGACGAGCCTAAAAAGCATAATGTTGTTTTATTAACGAACTACGCTCCAACGTATTCGTTTTTCTACATATTTCAATAACTTTAAAGTTATAAGGTTTTTAATGGCGGTATTTCGGCTGAAACTATGACAACTATGACACGTTTACTGCGGCAAGTAAAATCATAATTCTTCATCTGGTGCGGCGGCGGGCCAAAATGCGCCCCCAATGATATTTCCGCCAGTGCGTGGCAGGTCTTTCTAGACCCACCAGCACTAAGATAGATTAAAAATTGCTATTACTTTGTGGAAACATAATGTATACATATTTTTTATATTGTTAGAATGACCTTGAACCCAACTTCCTTAGGTTTGATTCGCCCCGGGATCTGCCAAACAGGAAATGAGATATAAAGCAGGAAAAGCGGCAGGCCGATATCGACCTGAACCGCACTAGAAAGTATTTTTAGTAGTGATGGGACAGAGAAAAATAAGGGTATATCGAAAATAAAACAGAATTATCGTAAAAGAACTGTTTTTTGTTTTATTTACTTATGCCTGTCTTGGAAACATGTTACGCAAAGGTTTTGGTTGCACTTCCTGCAATATTTTTTTATTTTCTTAACTTTTTTTTTTGCTTGGGTACTATTCAATGTTTTCCGCAGTCTGTCGTAGCACCCTGCACAATTTCTTCGTTTAGCGCTCATCTCAAGGACATGGTCATTGTCCTTAGGTTTTACTTGATTTTCTGAAATGAATTTTTTTTTTCTTAATTCCGTTTGATTTATTAACCATTTATGAGTTTTACCACAGAACTCGCGAAACTGAACAACTTTCTCCTGAGAACATAGGTCGAAATATGAAAAAAAAATGGCACTCCCTTATAAAATTGACAACCAGCTAATTGATTTACTATTACTATGGGAGGTCCAACATTTTTATTCATACTTCGACCTATGTTCTTTGGGGAAAGTTGTTCAGTTTCATGAGCATATTCACCTCCTTCAGGGTTGATACCCCCTTCCGTTACACGCTGTATAAGGTCATTTTAAATTAAGTGAAAATATTTTTATGGTGTGTTCTAATCATTAAACTGAACAACTTTCCCCAGTAAACATGGGTCGAAATATGAAAAAATATTTTTATCTACTAAATCAGTCAGCTGGTCGGCAATTTTGCATGGGAGGCCCATTTTTTTTTTCATATTTGACCCATGTTCCTTGGGGAAAGTTCTTCAGTTTCATGTGTAATGCACACCCTTAAAATATTTGCACTGAATTTAAAATGACCTTATAAAACGTGTAATTCCAAATGCGCAAAACCTCTCGTGGGGTAACTCAGCCCATGTAACTGAACAACTTTTGTTCTACGACTTTTGGAGTTCGTAAAAAAAATATGGGTTTTCATACAAAATGAGAAATTGATCGGGCCCATCTGTCTGAAAAATCTTTATTTTTTTCGAATTTCCAAAGTCTTAGAACAAAAATTATTCAGTAACATGGGCTGAGTTACCCCACGAGAGGTTTTGCGCATTTGGAATAACATGTTGTATAGGTGTTAGGGTAATCACCGTTGTCCTTCAAGGAGGTAACTCAGTATCGCTTATACAACAACTTTCCTTATGGAACCCATGTTGAAATCTTGAAAAAATATTTTGACTTTTCATACAAAAAAAAACAGATTCAGATAGTTTATTGCTCAAATACAATTTTTAATCAGTTGATCGGATCGGTTAGTATGGAAAGCCAATTTTTTTTTTGAGATTACGACATAAGTCCCATAGGGAAAGTTGTTGTATAAACGATACTGAGTTACCTCCTTGAAGGACAACGGTGATAACCCTAACACCCTGTATATATAGGTATATAATTATGTATATATGGTGTATAATAAATATAGTAATAACAGGGCCTAATGCCTATTTTGTGCAATCAGGTAGACCACGTAAAGCGTTATTTTTATGATAAATGACTGACCCGAAATAAGAACACGCATCATTTGTTATTGAGTAAGTAAACAGTGCCATAACATACCATAATAGAAGTAGTAGTGCAAAAAACGCCATACATTGCTTGCAGAAAAATAGCGGAGTCAGCACAAAGCTCATGCACGAAGGCCATGCGCAGCCACCGTAACACTGGTAATATGTTCAAAATAATGACAATAGTTACCTGTTGCAGATGTAGAACGTCTGACGATGTTGAAACACGGAAATGTAGGAATCGCCTTCAACAATGATCTACATATGCCTACAGTGATGTTACACGTCATTATACTTACTATCAGGGCATATACTTTTTCCAGTTAATGATTGCATCAATGCCTCTGTAAATTCTTTTTTTGAAACCTTCTTATCATTTTTCATGTTATATGTGATCCACGCGTTTACTAACGCCATGCCAAACAAATATTCCATACCCACTTTTCTGAACCATTTGAGCCCTCTTTTTAATGTAGAATAGTATGAAGACATTTGGTCGCTGAAGTCAACTCCTTTTTTGTTGTTATTATACGTTAAGACACATGTAGGCTTTTTTACATCTTCGTTCGTCTTCTTATTTTTTTTTGCCAGTGTTGACAAGCACATCTTCGTCCTCTTTAAGAGTAGATAGCATTAGAAGTTGCCTTTTGTCAACCCATTTAATAACTTTAACGCCATTTTTATTCATAGCTCCTTTGATTTCGCCCTTCTTCAACTTTAGTGACACTATCTCCTTAGGTAGCCCTCTTCGATTTGATCTTAGGGTACCGCAATAACGGGTTTTGAGAGATAGGAGTTCTTCCGCTAATTCAATTGAAGAGTAGAAATTGTCTGCAATTACTACACGACATTTGTTCTCCAGCCCTTGAATGAGTTTCAGTACGGTGACTTTACCATGATTTTGTTCACGGCCATTTTCTCCCTTTCCAGAATAAATTATTGAATTATATGTATACCCTTCTGGAGTGCATAACTTGTAAATTTTAACACCATACTTGTGTGATTTGTTTTTAATGTATTGTTTGAATTTCAGCCTGCCACGCCATGGTATCATTGATTCATCTATAACAACGAATTTACCGGGCGTTAATACATCTTGGAATCTGCTGTTGAGCATATTAGCCAAATCATGAATTTTCTTTAACTTATTTGTATTGTGGATGGCTGACGAATCATCACAAAAATGCCAGAATTTTAATAATAGCAGAAATCTATCCCGAGTCATTACAGATACAATATATTCGTTTCGATATATTGTTTTTTTGACCAATAGTCATTTATATGAGGCACTTTGTTCAGACCCATTGCGAGTAGTACCCCCAGAAACATTCGCATTTCTATATTATTCGTAGCTTTCCATGATAATACCCGAGATTTTGATTTTATTTCGTTATTATTTTGCTTTTCTGTGATGTATTTTAACGCATATTTATTAGTTTCTGTAACCATTTTATCTATTATTTCATCAGTTACAAATAAGGAAAAAATACTTGCAGGAGATATATCTTCTATAGGAATATTAAAAGTGCTTTCATTTAAAGTACACGCTTCCAACTCAGGGGTTAAATCTGTGATAGCATCCCATTCATTGACACTATTATCCTGTGCATCTCCCTCTTCCTCTAAAACATCATTATCTATATCCGATACAACTTCACTTGCAGAGTATACATCACTCTCATCATCGCCTGTGTCACCACTTTCCTCCTCTTCATCTTCCTCCTCAGTATTTTCCGATTCTTCCCCTCTCTCTGCATCTTCATCTTCCTCTTCAGCATTTCTTGTTTCTTCCTCTCTCTCTCTCCTTCTACATCTTCCACCTCAACATTTTCTGTTTCTTTCTCTCTTTCTTGTTCTACATCTTCTACCTCAACGTTTTCTGTTTCTTCCTCTCTCTCTGCTTCGTCATTAAGTGTTTCTTTCTGTTTTTCATTTTCTTCAAACTGTTTATTACGTCCTTCGTCATAAAAACCATCATTTTCATTGCTTTCAGTTAACTCTTGCAACATACTGTCTTCAAAATAATAAGTGAATGTAAGTTTTGTCTTTGGATCTTTCCTTTCTATTTTATTTTTCTTTTCTATCATTTCATTACTGTTTCTTAGATTTATCAAGTCATGATATTCGCTGTCATCTATTTCGATGCCGTGCATAAGCTTAGAAGCTGATAGATTGTTTAGCGAAGGACTGCATCCTCTTGAGCTATACATACTTAATCTGTCCACTGACGATGAGCAAGGTGAATACAATCCTTTTGAAGTCCGTGGTGTAGGCTTTTTTTTAAATTCTATAATGCAAAAAAAGTAAGTGGAATAAAATTAATCGACACTAATATTATAAATGTGAAAGTTTAGATGGATGGATGTTTGCTACTCTTGCACGAAAAAACTACTGAACGGATTTAGATGAAACTTAACAGTAATATAAGTAAAAAATTAAATAAAGCATGAAATGTGGAGAGATGTTGACAGATGCTCGGCAGATACTATAACACTAAAAGCAAAGAAATCATTTAAATTAAGACATACCGGTTTTAGATTCATGTGAAAACGAGACTTGTTTGAGAATATGAAACTTTCTTCCACTGGGGCTACAGTAAACGTCCGCTGTTGACAAAAAAAAACATTTAACTGTGACTCTTATTGTGACTCACTTAGCGAGAGCAAGAAGTGTTGGTGTGAGAGCGGACGGATTTTGGTTCAATTGAAAAGATGTTCAAAAAACTAAATTTTCTCGACATCAGCTGTTGAAAATAAATCATTAAAATGCAATGAAAGTGTTAATTTATTAAGCGTTACTTAGTTTTAAATTTAGTTTGTTCTTTTTTTTTTTTTTTTTAATCTGTCCGCTAACGATGAGCAAGGTGAAGACAATCCTTTTGAAGTCCGTGGTGTAGGCTTTTTTATAAATTCTGTAATGCAAAAAAGTAAGTGGAATAAAATTTATCTACACTAATGTTAAAAATTATAATGTGAAAGTTTAGATGTAGTTATGTATGTTTGCTATTCTTTAACGCAAAATCTACTGAACGGATTTAGATTACACTTTACAGTAATATAAGTAAAATATAAATAAAACATGAAATGTGGAAAGATGTTCACAGATAATCGGCAGATACTGTAACACTAAAAGCAAAGAAATAATTTAAGAATAATAATTTTCCTAAAGGATGGTACCTAAGAAGACAAGACTTTTTATCCAATGTACCAGGCGAGCAGCAGAATGCAGGAGTAATTTGGTAACCGAATATCCTATCCTAATTACTCTTTCACGTAACAACTACTGGATGGATTCGGATGAAATTTGGAATGGAGATAACTGGACTCCCGGAATAACACATAGGCACATTTTTATCCCGATATTCCCACAGGATCGAGACTTACGCGGGTGAAACTAACTTCACCCGCGTAAGTCTAATTGAACGAGCGAAGCGAGTTCTCTGAGTCAACTTGGAAGAATCGGCGTTTGTATGTATGTATGTATGTATGTATGTATGTTTGTCCGAGCATAACTTCCGAACCGTTAATCCGATCTTCATGAAATTTGATTGGGGGGTAGAAAGTATTGTTACAATTTGTTGGTAAGGTTATGAGCTATATCAATAGGGGTATTTTTGAGATATTGGGGTACCAGAGAGGGTAAAAAAAAAAAAAGTGAGAATTTCAGATCAAATGGGATGTCATATGAAAGCCCCTCACTTTGACCTTTCAAAACGATTTTTTATAATTTTTTAACAAAAGCAGTTTTTGAGATATTAGGGTAAATCGAAAATGTAAAAAACCAAAACCTCTAGGGTACTTCCACTAATCCTACAACGCTGAAATTTGGTATGCTGGTAGCTTATATGTCACAAATACTGGGAAAAGTCTAAAATTGAAGAATTTCGAAACATGTACTCCATAAAACAATAACCAATTTGTTGACCTCCCGTTTCTAGGAATTTGCTTATTCTTGATTGATCTTATTTTTGATTGATCTTTTTTTTTATACAACTGTAATGACGGAGCAGGCAGATGGCCCACCTGATGTTAAGCGGTAACCTCTGCCTATGAACAGTGCCTCATAGGTCACGTACACCTAGGACGCGCCCTATGTGGCATTGCACTATGCCCTCCACCCTGAGACATAAAGATGAAAAGTCTCATGTGACTGTAATTTCACCGGCACCCTTACCCTTCAAACCGGAACACAGCAATGCGAGCACTACTGCTTTGCGGCAGAAATAGGTATGGTGGTAATACTTCCCCGGACGAACTCTTTCACAATAAAACTCTACTACTACTGTATACTCACGTACATAGATATTTTTTTGAAATAAATAAGGTAACCTACCTAAATCGCGTGTACTTGCGAGGTCTCAGTTCGGGGCGAACCACTAGTAATACTAGCTTAATAATACTCCGCTGCTTAATAATCCTGCGCAGACGAAGTCGCGGGTTACAGCTAGTTAGTTATATAAGTACGTCAAGTGTGAATATAGTATATTGTAGTGTACCTACTATGTACTGTAGTTAGCGTTAGCCGAGTCAGTCGTGTCGTGGGAAGCAATGGCTGAATCGCGCGCGCGCGGTGTTTTTTTGCGTGTCTCTATCGCTCCGTAATAACTATGTTCTATTCTGTATTTTGAAATCTTAAAACTCTGATTTTTCCTACTTTTAACTGTCGTATCGATTTGAAACTTTATAATGTGTATGTAATTCTGATTCATTATACAATAATGTTTATCGTCGTTGATCTAGTACCTACCTACCTGCTGCATAGGTATAGGTACGGCTATAGGTACTAAGTAGGTACTTAGGAATCAAGGGATTTCTTCTACTTAGATAGAGCTAGGTAGGTAGTAGTTAGGTACCTACCTACCTATGTCAACCATCGAAGTAGGTATTCGCAATATTTCACAAAACTTTCGAATTTTTACGAATTATTCCGAGGTAATATTTTGAAAGTTTTCCCGCGAGCAACTGTAGACACGACTCGACGTGACAAAAATAATGTACCTATGTATAATGGGCAGCCGGTAGGTAGTTATCGCGCGCAAGTACATGGAGTGAAAGAGGCCTGCTGATATATTGATATGTGTAGGTAGTAAACAGAACTTACCGCTTATGCTTCGTTTTCCGTGCACATTTGTTTCCAAATCATTTTTTTTTTCTTAGTGGAAAATATTTCTTCACTGCTGTCACTATCACTGTCAATAACTGCAGGGCGAATTACTCTATTTTCTTCACTGCTGCCACTATCACTGTCAATAACAGCAGGGCGAATTACTCTATTTTCTTCACTGCTGCCACTATCACTGTCAATAACAGCAGGGCGAATTACTCTATTTTCTTCACTGCTGCCACTATCACTGTCAATAACAGCAGGGCGAATTACTCTATTTTCCAAAAAAAATATTTTTCTTTTATTGCTTGTCATCATTGGTTATATCGAACGCTACGTCAGATCAGTTACATAGCACAACACTAACTGGCGGGGCGCGCGCTCTGTGCGGTATCGGGTCGCCAGCTGCCTGTTGGGAGGGCGGGCCGAAATAGGCCCACTGCCGCACTCAGCGGATGTTTTGCACCGTCAGTGCGATGGTAGGTCGATAAAAGCCTGCCGATATGTTTTGATGGGGAACACCTACAATTTTGACCGCAAGATCAAATATATATTTGTCTCTGTCGAATTTTTACAAACACCTGAGATAATCGTTTCGCACAAGCGAGAGGGACAAAGGTTTCTTCGTCCGCACCAGCTGAAGTACCGCGGAAGGCCGATATCGGCCTGTTACGCAGTGAACGTGTTAAAATACTATTTTTCAAAAACAAATAGCTTTCTTTATAAAATTAACCGTATTATATATTATATTACATTCAAGCGATTGACACTAATAACAAAAGATTTCACAACATTTAGGAGGTGGAAAGTGCTTTTCACCGTAACACTAATTCAATCAAAAACTGTACTTCTCGGTAGAGAGTAGTATATTCCTTGGTAATAGTACTACTAAAACTCACGAGCAGCAACTCTCTCTATCGCTCGTATCGGGGGAGGAGGAGAGATAGCAATACATTCACAAAATCCTTACTTTGAGAAGATTACGTCAAGCGACATCTCTTGTAAGGCAGATAAACTAGGTGCCTTGTGAAAATGCGCCAAAGTGTCGTCAAAGTATTAAAAGAATAGTTTAGGTCAAAATGGAAAACCCCCGTCGAAACGTAGTAGTACCTATAACAGTCATGTAGTGTTCATAATTAGCTACATTTCAAAAGTTCTTGATTCCTCAGATCCTCCCAATTCAGGTCTTCAAATGCTACCCATCGCCAGAGCCTCGTAATGAAGATATCCGACAGAGAACCAAGGTAACCGACATAGCTCTAATGATAAGCAAGCTAAAGTGGCAGTGGGCTGGTCACATTTCCCGAAGAGCCGATAACCGTTGGGGTAGGCGCGTGGAGACGCAAACGTAGTGTAGGACGGCGTGGCCAGATGGAGTGACGACCTGTGAAAAGCGGCTGGCTGAAAATGGATGCGGAGAGCTGGCGGCCGAGCTCAGTGGAGTGCATTAGGAGGCCAGCAGTGGACCTATATAGGTTGACGATGATGATGACCAGACCCTAATTGACCGAGAGAGCGCGAAGCGTCTCCGTTTCAGCTTAGGAAAAAATGCTTTCGTATGTCCGGATCTCTGCTCTCCTCTACAGGTCGCATTTCTCAACCGATCTAGACAAAACTTGGTATACAGGTTAAACGAATATTTTGAATTTTTTAGTCGTCGGGGATTTTTGATTGATTGTACATGCCCCAAAAAAAGGTAAAATGTGGACTACTGAATATCTTCGCCTTATTAAATCCAATTTGATGGTTTTGATTTTTTTGGTGGTTTTACATTAGTCTCATAAAAATTTGGTGATGATCTGATGAGGACCTTCGGCGTGATGAGCAAAATAGCTCCTCAAAATGCAGTAAATTTCTCACTTATTGGTTTCTAACTTTCTACCAGTGGCATCAGCCTTTTACCTACTAGGTAGGGATTGATGGAGCACCTTGATTATTAAAGTTAGTTGTACAATAAGGTAACTAGATGGCGCTACTGATGCAAAAAAATGTACGCGTGAGGTCTACAGCTCACAGAGCCACTAGTATATTTTATGATGGTAAGAAGTATGCCATCGAAACTGAACATATTTTCATCACAAACTCTATAGTTTCTATCTGCAATAGTGCCCGGGGTCCCTTCACAAAGCGCCCTCCCTCTAAAATGGTTGCGGGGGGTGGTGGCTGGTACACAAATCATACTCGTGCTGCTTGTGGGGACCAGTCCAGCCATTTTTTTTAGCTTAACCCTATTTGATGGTTTGATGATTGTGGGACATCTCATTGTCAGTTTTATATTTGTAATTTAAATATACACATAAATATTATAATTTCCAACATAAAAAATATTTATGACAAAAATGGATGAGATGACACTTATAGCAATAAGTACGAAATAGTCTACAAAGAAGATAATTTTAAAATAATGTTCTAGGATACTTAAAATAAGCTACTGAACAAGTTTTTTTTTAAATCGTCTTTCTGTTTGTCTGTGCGCTAGTTCGTGCATCACGTAAAAACTTCTAGACCGATTGCGATGCTATTTTTACTGTTGGGTAGCTTAGCGTTTGACTTAAATCTGAGGTACTTGGTATCTTAATCAGATAATTAGAACCTGCGCAATCGAAAAAAATAATTATCGGCTGAACGTACTTATTTTGAAGAAATGTCGTATATTATTGTACTTTATACTCAGACCAAATATAATGTATCCTCCTAGACTTTATAGGCAGTTTTGGTCCTGGACTAACACCTGGTCCTGGTATGGGCTACTTTATAGGCAGTTTTGGTCCTGGACTAACACCTGGTCCTGGTATGGGCTACTTTATAGGCAGTTTTGGTCCTGGACTAACACCTGGGCCTGGTATGGGCTACTTTATAGGCAGTTTTGGTCCTGGACTAACACCTGGTCCTGGTATGGGCTACTTTATAGGCAGTTTTGGTCCTGGACTAACACCTGGTCCTTGTATGGGCTACTTTATAGGCAGTTTTGGTCCTGGACTAACACCTGGTCCTGGTATGGGCTACTTTATAGGCAGTTTTGGTCCTGGACTAACACCTGGTCCTGGTATGGGCTACTTTATAGGCAGTTTTGGTCCTGGACTAACACCTGGTCCTGGTATGGGCTACTTTATAGGCAGTTTTGGTCCTGGACTAACACCTGGTCCTTGTATGGGCTACTTTATAGGCAGTTTTGGTCCTGGACTAACACCTGGTCCTGGTATGGGCTACTTTATAGGCAGTTTTGGTCCTGGACTAACACCTGGTCCTTGTATGGGCTACTTTATAGGCAGTTTTGGTCCTGGACTAACACCTGGTCCTGGTATGGGCTACTTTATAGGCAGTTTTGGTCCTGGACTAACACCTGGTCCTGGTATGGGCTACTTTATAGGCAGTTTTGGTCCTGGACTAACACCTGGGCCTGGTATGGGCTACTTTATAGGCAGTTTTGGTCCTGGACTAACACCTGGTCCTCCTATGGGCTACTTTTAAATGAAATAAACCACGCGGGCAAATACATTGACAAAGGCTGATCAGAGCGGAATACCATGAGAACTGCTGGCCTGAATTCTTGCTAACAAAGCTAATCAAATTATAATTGCCAAAGCAACTCTTTCTGTCCGTTTGTCACCTCTTCACGAATAAACTAAGTAGTTCTTTCAAGTCTCATGCCCAGTGATTTCGCTGAAAACATTGCCCGTCAAACCGGAACACAGAAGTGCACACTACTGCTTGACTGTCTGTATGGTAAAGA
Source organism: Alsophila aescularia (assembly GCA_946251855.1). Taxonomy (NCBI): domain Eukaryota; kingdom Metazoa; phylum Arthropoda; class Insecta; order Lepidoptera; family Geometridae; genus Alsophila; species Alsophila aescularia. The sequence continues at coordinate 65,728,978 of OX276373.1, forward strand.
TACTTACCACTGAAATCTCATTGGTGACGTCTTGAGTGGTGACCACTAACGAACACTCAGTAATGTAGTTGAAGAGACTGTGGGCTGCCTGATTCAACCAACCACTTGATGATTGAGACACTGAAAAAACATAAATGTACATTATCCAGGAGCCAAAGTTGTATCACAATCGGTCAAGCATTGTATGCATGTTTGCTAACTATTTAAGGGTTCCGTTACCTTCAAGCTCCATCATCAGACCAGCAGGTTATGAGTTTTTTAGTCTATGTATGTATATGTTTGTGGGTATGTGGATGTTCAACCGCAGCGTCGCCTCTATTAGTCCGATTTTGACAAGCGAGGTGTCAATCAATTTGTCTTCAGGTAGGTATACAGTGTCAGCTATTTTTTTACCCGACTGCGGTGATGCAAATGCGTGTTTATGGCATCAAACTAAAAACTTGGTCCGATTTTGACAAGCGAGGCGAGGTGTCGAAAAAAATAGCCTATCCATAGTTTCCGATTACCTCCTACAAACAACTTCCCTGTTCACTAGGGTTCCGTAGTCGAACCAGTAACCAAGGGTTGGTTATATATATACTGGTTGGTTACCAACCCAACCCTTGGTTACTATATTATATATATATAGTTTCGTCATGCCCGTCTGTATGTCACGGCGTTTTATACAGAAACTATTAACAGTACAAACATGAAATTTGTCACATGTGTAGATAACTAGCTGATGCCCGGGCTTCGCAAGCGTGGTAATTTCTCTAGGTTAAAAGTACTCTATGTAGTATGTACTATTCCAAGATCTAAAATACCAATATACTAACATTTGATCAAAATTCCTTTTTGTCATAAAATGTTTACCGATTGCTCGGCTTCTACTGGTCGGATTGAGTTATCAAGTACACCAGTTAACCCTAAGCAATCCAACAATGAAAACCGCATCGCAATCGGTCCAGTAGTTTTTATGTGATGCTCGAACAAACATACAGACAAACTAACAAACAGAAAAACGCGATTTAAAAAAATTACTTATTACTTATTCGAAGCCTAGCCTAGACAATTTTTTATTAAATTACCTTCTTTGTACAGGCTATTTCGTTTCTATTGCTTTATTGTAAGTATAGACAACAGCTACATACATAGTTGGATAAAAAAATAATTAAAACCATATATTTTTTGGGTGACTTACATGAAAAAGAAGGAGTTTTTGTTTTTATCCCGTCGGTTGGGTCTCGTTGAATAGCTATTCTAAAATCACAATGCTGTTTTCTAGTCAGTTTAAATAAAACATGGCTCTCTAGGGTATAGCCAACCAAAATAACAAACATTTTGTGTTCGCGTCAACTCTGAACAAATAGTGAGAGACATAATCCAAGCTTAAAAACTACTGCATCGATTGCAATGCGGTTTTCATAGTTGGGTAGTCTAGGGTCCTCGCTACGGAACCCTGCTGGGTGCTGCAAGTCTATGCGTATCCGACACGCACTTGGCCTTATTTTAGGGTTCCGTACTACAATAGGAAAAATGGAACCCTTATAGGATCACTTAGTTGTCAGTCTGTCTGTCTGTAAAACCCTTTTTCTCCGGAACGCGTGGAGGTATCAAGTTGAAATTAATATCAAATACTCAAGTCTGCAATCCCTTCGAGCTGTGAAAAAACATACGCCGCATATTTTGACACTCACAAGGGAATCAAAACCTATAGAGTACTTCCCGTTGACCTAGAATCATGAAATTTGGCGAGACGTAATGTCTTATAGCACAAGTAATAGAAAAAAACGAAAACCGTAAAAGTAAATTAGTAGGACTGTAGATCCAAAAAACAAAAAAAAACTTCGTAGCATTATTCCCGTGGTGGACGAATTATTTACTTACTTACAAGTTTGTACGGAACCCTCGATGCGCGAATGCAATTTGCTCTTGGTCAGTTTCTTAATATTAGTGTAGACTTACTTATTAAAGAGTTTTTCGATTGAGAATCGCTCCTGTATCCTGTATCACTTGAATATCCTTCAAAACTCATTGTGTTATCATTATTTCTTCTACTTATATACATTTTAACTTTGTTCAATTCTTCTAATACTTTGAAAGGCATAAGTTCCATTTGCGACGAATGTGTAAATTCCTCTTGCAAAACCATATTCTCTATATTCTTATCAAAATTGGCATAGGTTTCATCTCTCATTGGCGTATGTTTGAATTGTTCGTTGATTTTAGAAGGTTCAGTGCGTTCTGTTACTTGCATGCTGTCTAAATATCGATCAAAAGCTTTCATCACTTGCGTTGTTTCTGAATTATTGTCATGTTTGGCTCTAACTTGGCTCGTTAGTTGTATGCTCTCTAAATTCTCATCAAAATTTGTACATCTGTTAATGTCGTCGACTCCAAGGAGGTATTTTAAGTTCTTATCAATAGTGGTACAGTCATTGTTTACTGACATGTCTTTGTTCGTTTTGTCTTGAGCTTTCAGAGCTTTAGATTTTTGGGTTTCAATGTAATCCAAATATTCATCCATATTTTGAGCATCTTGTGTAAATACAAAGCTATTACCAGGTACTAATATATTTTGACTGTTATTCGTTAAAAAGTTCGGTATCTGTGAATCTTGCGAGAACAAATCTTTATCAATGTATTCAACATTACCTCTTGCTTGTTTATCCTTTTGAAAGCCTTTACTTTCATTAATGTTATTGGAAGATCCATGAGCTTCTCTGTTATGTGTATCGTTATGATTATCAACTAAACAATTCATTGATGACGCTACGTTATTCGTTAAATGTAATTCTTGTGAGAAAAACACGTTATGTGTAGGTTTTCTTCTAGTATATTTTTCGTCATCTTGTTTATTATTGGCTATGATATTAATTTCATTCATATATTTCACATTATTATTTTCATTCATTTGACTGTTAATCGTTATCGAAGTTGGGACATTCATGAAAATCATTTCTTTGGAAAACTTATCATTGTAATTTGTTATGTCTTTATTAATAGTATTAGCAAGTTCATGTTTATTGTTAAGTTCAGTTTTTTTTTTATTTATTCCGTGTATGTATTTGTCATCTATAATAATTAAATCATTAGCTTGACTTTCGCTATATTGTGTGTTGCATATAAATTCGTCTTGTAATGTATAAATAGCACTTTCTTGTAAATCTTTAGGTATTTCTTTAAATGTATCAGTTGCATCAAAAATGACAAGGTTTTTAATGTTCTTATTCTCAGTCATAATTTTCTTATGACCAAATATGTCTGCAACATTTTGGTATATATTTTTGAACTCTTTTGTGTGTCGATAATCTCTAATGATACTCTTTTGTTTCGGTTCGGCCATTCTTGTATCTTCATGGGTTATTAGGTTTAGCTTCGATAGTAGATAGTTAGATTTTGTTTGTGTTATCCTTGTAGACATATCACATTCGGTAATGCGAATAGTATTTAGACTTTGCTTCATATTACAATCGTTTTCTTGAAAATTAGCTGTTGATTTTATTTCTTTGGCAATTTTTTGTATTTTCTCTTCTCTGTTATGATTTGTATTCAGGTTATGATTAGTCAAACTGTTGTTACATTCTTGACTAAGCCTACGCTTGCGTATGTTAGATGAAATCTCTAAACTTCCGCATAAAGTAGCATCATTGTCTGTTAAGCACTGAATGTCTATTCGGTCAGATATTTGAGTGCACTGGCCTTGGTTGTGAATTGAATGTGTATTTTTATTTGAAATAGCCTGGAAAGAAATATTTAATTATTATTAGTTAACGCCCTGCCCTGTATAACCGCAGTGCTTCAGTGCACACCGGGGATGTTTGTAGATGCTTGTTCATTGGGTCAGCTGTGCAGGGCAGCGCCAACCCGCGGTTTTGTCCTCGTGGACAATGATAGTGGTGTTGAAAAGTATCCCGTGTTATTCCAGGACCTAAACTATTTCTATACCTATATTCAACTGATTCCGTTCAGTCGTTTCGGCGAGAAGTAATAACATACATACGTACTCATTCACAAATTTTCTCATTTATAATATTAGTGTGATATATGTATATAACTCTTCACTACATACCAATCTCTTACAGACAACCTTAGGGTGACTAAACAACATCGAAAAAGAGTAGGTACGCGGTGGTGTACAAACAACTTGAAAAAGAAACAGGCCTAAAACTATCCATCCTAACTAGTAATAATTAGTCTAGTAGTAGTAGTTTTAGTTGTGAAAATGGGTTTGTTTGTGTTTGTGGACAGGTTCGATGATTATGTTTGTGTTTGTGGACAGGTTCGATGATTATGTTTGTGTTTGTGGACAGGTTCGATGATTATGTTTGTGTTTGTGGACAGGTTCGATGATTATGTTTTTCTTTTGTCGACTCAGTTTTTCTAAATTTTTCAAAATGTCTGAAAAAGTAAAAAAATACATATTTCAGCCATTTCGAAAAATGTTCAAAAATAACACAAAACTTTTTGTTACTCTTATTACGCATAAACTTCAAGGGGTCGGGGTGTGAGTTTATCACACCCCCTCAGCGAGGCCTCAGCTTTTTGTTATTTATTAAGTTTCAAGCTATGCAATGACAGACTTGCGACCTCGAAAAAAAACTACTAATATTTTAAATTCGAAAGTCCGTTTGTTTATTTGTTTGTTTCGCTTTCACGCCTTATCTACTCAACCGATCACCATGAAATTTTACACACTTTTTCAATTTTGTCAAGGGCACAATTACATCAAAATTTAGGAAAAAAAACCTTAAAAATCTAGGTTGTTAATTTTGTATGGGAATTGCCACATCGATGTTAAGGTGTCAAAGTGACAGGTGCTAACGCGATAAACTGTAGTCCACGCGGACGAAGTCGCGGGCAAAAGCTATAGTGCCACATAACTACTCACAAAATTTCACGAGATTCGGTTGAGAATTCGACCTGAAGAGTAACAGCCGCCGGACATCCGCCAGACATATACGAAAGCATTTTTGCCCAAGCTGAAACGGAGACGCTTCGCTTGCGCTTTGCACTCGCTCGTTCAGTAAAAGCGAAAGTAACTCTGTCTCTCTGTTTGTCACCTTTTCACGAATAAAAGGCTGAACCGATCGTGATGAACTTTGGTATGAACATAGTTTGAACCCTGGGGAAGGACGTTATAAAAAGTCACGATAAACTGTAAACTTCGTCCAAGAGGACGAAGTTGTGGGCAAAACCTAGTTTACCTAATAAAAAATAATAGTTTAAAAAACTAAAAACCACGCTTTATATAGAAAACCAAACTAAAAAAAAGAAAATAAATTTTAATAATTTTGAATTAAGAATAGTGTAAAAAAGAAAAAATGATTTATTTAAAAAAAAAGCGTGGGGTGCTTTATAAGATATTATCGAAATGATAATCCTTCTTGTCATATCTGTCAATGAAATATTTATAACTATTAATCCATGCACCCCACGCTTTTTTATATAAAAAAAAATCTTATTTACACTATTATTCATTTATATTTATTAGTTTTTTTACACTATTCTTAATTCAAAATTATTAAAATTTATTTTCTATTTTTTAGTTTGGTTTATTTATATGAGCGTTTTTTTTTTCGAATTATTGCATTGTCTTCGGTCTTTGACAGGTGTGCAAAATTTGAATGAAATCAGACCGTTTAAAGTGGGTCAAAATAGCGTCCAAAGGAGTCGGTTACAAACATACAACCATACAAGTGAAGCTAATATAAAGCGTATAAAAAGGGACAAGCGCATTTTTTTTTTTATATTTCGGTACTGTTATATACATATAAGGTTTGTTCGGGAGTTTTTTTATTTATGTACAAAATATTGACAGTTTGACACAAAGTTTACCTGTTCTATAAACCCTAGTTTACCCAATTAAAAAGGGACAAGCGCATATTTTTTTTATATTTCATTACTGCTAAATACATCTAAGGTTTGTTCGGGAGGTTTTTATTTATGTACAAAATGTTGATTGTTTGACACAAAGTTTACCTGTTCTATAAAACCTAGTTTACATAATAAAAAAGGGACCAGCGCATATATTTTTTATATTTCATTACTGCTAAATACATCTAAGGTTTGTTCGGGAGGTTTTTATTTATGTACAAAATGTTGATTGTTTGACACAAAGTTTACCTGTTCTATAAAACCTAGTTTACATAATAAAAAAGGGACCAGCGCATATATTTTTTATATTTCATTACTGCTAAATACATCTAAGGTTTGTTCGGGAGGTTTTTATTTATGTACAAAATGTTGATTGTTTGACACAAAGTTTACCTGTTCTATAAAACCTAGTTTACATAATAAAAAAGGGACCAGCGCATATATTTTTTATATTTCAATACTATTATATACATATAAGGGTTTTTCGGGAGTTTTTTTATTTATGTACAAAATGTTGATTGTTTGACACAAAGTTTACCTGTTCTACTGTCGACATATTATCATCAATTCCTTTCAATACCTCCATTACATTCTTGTAGCTATCTTTTCCTTCTATTTCAGTATTTATTCCATTAAAATCAGCATCGACTTCTTCAAAGTTTTGTAAAATGGTGATACTATCATTTAAATCTTGTGTATTAATCATTTCTACCTCATTTATTTCCATTTGATGATGAATTTCGTGAATTTTATCATGAAATGATTGGTGATTCTGAAATTTACTGCTATTTTGGTAAGTCTCATTTAAATCTAGTTTAAAGATATTTTCTGTATCATTTCTTTTATCTCGAAGAGTATTTTTTCCATCTAAACGTTTGGCTGTAGCAATTTCATCATCATTTATATCATAACCATCATTATCTTCATCAATATCGAGGCCAGTTTCGTCAATTTGAAAGTCGTCACTGCATATATTATTACTTAGGTCTGAATCTATGTGTTCTTCACTTATCCTATCTTTCAGTTGTTGTATATAGTCTTCTAAACTAAGTTCTTCCGGCTTTGATCTTATTACTGCTATTGATAAAGCCAAACGGTATTTTTGAGTTATGTGTCTTACTGAAAAATGGAAATTAGTGAGAGTACGCTTGACAACCAATTATATTATTTTATTATATGTACCGGTTGCTTTACCCGCGTGGTCATTTCTGTAGTTTAAAATAGTACCCTATGTAAGTTTCTACTATGCTTAGTGTGTTTTGCCAGGACCTAAAATATTAATATACCATATTAGATCCAAACTCCTTCACCGTCAAAAAGTTTTTTAACATTTCTCGGCTTCTACGCGTTGGATTGAGATAAGAAGTACAATAGATTGAGCTATCCAACAGTGAAAACCGCATTTCAATAGGTCTAGTACTTTTTAAGTTATGAGCTATCAAATATACAAATAGACCGATAAGGTTTTTAAAAACGTTATGGTATTCTTGTTCTGTAGCTCAATTTAAGTTCTCGGGGCCATTATTTTTAATTATCACGTAATTGTGAAATCTTCACAGAGGTTTCTAAACATAGACTTACCGTAATCGTCATAACTCATTTTATAATAATGTGATTTTTCTGATAAAATTAAAGCACTTGATGAAAATTCAATTCATTACGAAAAAATCTACTCACGAAACTCGTCAACGTGGATAGATACAAACTTTCGCGCCGGAAAAACTTTTCGACAGGTTCAGTTGGCGCGGCGCGGACCGCACCAAAGAGGCTTCCGTTCAAAATCATTTTTGTTTATTGCTTTGCCATTTTCATTCATCATCGCTTTGCGCATGCGGCTACACGGATGTTGATTTCAATTTTTCAACTTAATAATTTGGCTAAGTCATTTTAATACTCTAAAGTAGTTAAATAGACAATAAATCTAATTATATGTACTGCAGATTGGAACTATAAATAAGAAAGAGACAATAACGGCTTCCGTTAACTTCCTTGTCTCTTTTTCTTTTAATTCGGTTTCAAGTCCAAATAATCGATCCCCGTTTTTACTTTAGAGAAGTCGTTCCGGTTGTACGCAAGTACATAGAACTTCCTTGCGTTGACGCAAATAGACATTTCCTACGTACAATGAACGCAACGAACACGAACGTATTATTAGCAGTGCGATTACGTAATGTTGATCATGACAGTTTCAAGCCGTCAAATTCAATAATGCTTTGCGATAGAGTCGATTTTCCTATGAATAAAGTGACAATCTGATTGAAGCCAAGTTCAAACACAAAGAATACTTAGTTTATCTAAATTTGGATTGATTTGATCTTTTTATAATATTTTATGTATATCTCTTTGTTCGGGAGATGTTAATTTTGACTTGTAAAAGTGCTATTATTTTTGCCTATTTACAATAAAATACTTTGACTTTGACTTTGACTATGTTCTGTAATTGGGCCACTGGTCTTCTGTGCACGAACATAAGATTGCTTCATTTTTATTACTATGGCTTCTGCGGAAAAAGCGCGGGAAACCTTGAATTAGGCGGGCTTGCAATTTTTTGGAAAATAATTTTTAATTGTAATAAAGTGGTCAGGAGAGTTTAAATCTGTAAATAATATTCATTTAATTTATTTATTTCTTATTTATTAGTGTACATATCTTTTGGTAAGTCTCTTTGCTGTTTTTTGCCAGAATGGATGGAGTTCCCCCGGCGTCGTGTTTTGTAACTGTAATGTCTAATGAGTCGGGCATGGAGACTGATGGCTCCATGATCTCTGTACCAGGTCGTCCAGTAAAACGTAGTCGTACGAGCAAGACATGCATGAATTGCAATAAGCATAGGTGTAAACGCAACTCTTCAGAGCAGAGAGACACTGATTGCATCTGTGATTCAATCGTTACTATTAGTGAGAAAAGTACTGCCTCTGTGGTTACCAATACTAACCCACTTCCTGAAATGCCCCCCCCCCCCTATTATTAATGACACCACTCCATCACAACCACTTCCAACTTCCACACCGGTAGGCAGAACATCTTATGAAGCTACGGATGTGGCTCCTTACATTGTACATGTACTGAAAGTGCTTACCAGTCCAGAGGACAATATAACCCTCCATCCTATTGCCTTCGGTAAATTCCTCCAAAAGCAAGGTTTTAGAAATATTGTAAATGGCAGTCTAAAACGAATAGGACGAAACAGGATTTCCCTTGCATTGCTGCTGAATGCTGAAAATGCGAATGCATTTATAAGCCATAACAATAATAAACAAAAAATGAAAGCATTCATTCCAACTTTCCATGTAACCCGTATGGGCCTTGTATGTGGAATCCCAGCTGAATGGTCCCCTGAGGAAGTTACAGAAAACATTAATGTGCCCATAGGCTGTGGAAAGATCCTTAAAATCAGGCCGTTAAATTACAAAACAAATGAAGGAGGAACCCCTACTTGGAAGCCCTCACAAACAGTAGTTATCACTTTTGATGGACAGATCCTACAAAAAGAATCTATGTATGTTACAATGCACTATCAGTTGAGCTCTATACTTATCCAAATATTCAGTGTTACAATTGTTTTCGTTTTGGTCACACCAAAGTCCAGTGCAGGTCCAAACCTCGCTGCTATAAGTGTGGCCAAGCACACATTGCTGACAGTTGTAATATTGAAGGTGATTGTGCATCCTGTTGCCTTTGTTCTGGGTCTCATTTTGCAACTAGCAAATGTTGCCCGGAGCTTGATAGACAAAAGCGAATTAAACAATCCATGGCTGAATGTTGTGTATCGTATTCTGAAGGAAGTAAACTCCATCCACGTGTTTCCAAATCATATGCAGATTCTTTCTCAGTCCAACATCATAAAACCGAACCACGCTGCCCCTATGATTGAAATGTTGAACAAAATAATACAAATCCATAATGGATTTACACCATTAAATAGTAAATCACAATAATCACGCTTTGGCAGTTCCACTGCACCACCACGTGAGGGTGGTGCAGTGGAACTGCCGAAGTGTGGTTAGTAAAACATATGAAGTTAGTTACTTAGCCAATAAATATGAGCCATCCGTAATTTCTCTGACTGAGACCTGGCTTAAACCAGGCTCCGTCTTTAAATTAGGTGGTTACGGTACCTGTCTTCGTGAAGACAGAAGTGACGGGTATAGTGGAGCAGCTTTACTCGTCAAAAAAAAAACTGTATATAAAACCTATTCTTCTTCCACAACATTCTGAATTTTGTATTGTAGCAGCTCTTATTGTAGATATTTGTTTTGTATCTATATATATTCCCTACCCATCTTCTCAAATATTTCAGCAGTTAAATCAGATAATTACCTTACTCCCAAAACCATTCCTTATATTAGGTGACTTCAATAGCCACCATAGATTGTGGGGTAGTATAGAATCCAAATATAATGGAAAACAAAAAGTAGATCTATTAGATCAGCACAATCTTTGCATATTAAATACAGGTGTTCCAACACGTCGTACAGGTCCTACTGAAAAACCTAGTGCCGTTGACCTGTCTATAGTCACTTCATCATTAGCATCATCACTTTCTTGGCATACCCTTTCATCTACTTTTGGTAGTGATCATTTTCCTATCCTTATAACCTTCCCTGGAAATAAAATTATAAAAATGCTTCCTAAACCTCGTATGAAATATAGAATTATCACTGATGATTGGGCTAAATATAGGGAACATGTTGAAATTAATCTTCATAACCTATCAGACACAACAAGCAATAACCAACAACGGTCTTCAGCATTAACAAAACTAATGTTAGATGATGCTGATGTCTCCTTTCCAATTAAAAATGCTTTCAATGGAAAACTACCTTCTGCACCCTGGTGGGACAGTGAATGTACAGATGCTATTAAAAAAAGGAAAGTGGCAGAGGTAAATTATAACATAAATATGTCTGAAGAAAACTTCAAAAATTTATTAGATTTAATAGCTAACACAAAAAATATATTTAAAAAAAAATATTCCTAAAATGGAGACAGTACTGCACTACCATTGCTCCAAGAACACCATCTTCAGTGATGTGGACTAACATCAAACGATTCCGATTAGGTATTTCTGATACGACGTTCAGCACACTTCTACTGATGATGGCTCACGAGTTCTTAAATAATTTAGCTCCTACTTTCGTTCCTGAAGAAGAAATAATAAGTCCTCCTCAGTTGTCAGTAACTAGTTGTAATAAAATTAGTTATTATGAAATTAGTAAAATAAATAAAATACAGTGAAATGTATTCTTGTTGGGTATGACAATGATGACGGATACAGGCCATGGAACAAAAATAATAACTCGTTGGTGCGGTCGAGGGATTTATCCTTCGATGAAAAGCCATTGGGTGCGGAAACTTCTGTGAAAGCTTCTACTGAAGCTGAAATTGAAATTCCTTTAGAATTTCCACATATGCTTGGGATTAGAAATGAAGCATTGAATCCAACGAATCAACCCCAAGTTGCTCAGAATGCAGAAAATTTAGACAACGGAGGAACAATCAACAGACATTTTATTCAAGAGAATGTCAATGAAGGTGTTGGTACTGAAATTGTTGGGGACGCTGAACTCATTGGTAGAGAAGATGAAGAAACAGACTTTCGTGGTAGAGAAGATGTTCCTCTTGGAGATTTTGATGCATTTGATGATGCTAGGAGTGACATTTCTGAACAAAGTATTGAGTTAGGGGGGGAAATAAGGGAAGTGAGAATGAGATTGAAATTCATGCCAGAGATGAAATTTCTGAACAGGAAATCATGGAACATGGTGGGATGATACTCAGAGATAGATCATTACTTCGCTCACCTGAGAAACTCAAGGACTATGTTCTGAACATGGCTAACAGTGGATACCAAGAACCAAGTTGTTACACAGAGGCTATTAAAAGCTCTGAACGGGATCTATGGGAAAAAGCAATGGACTGTGAGATGGATTCTTTGAAGGAGAATAAGACTTGGGTCCTAGTGCCTCTTCCTAAGAACAGGAAGGCTATACCTTGCAAGTGGGTGTACAAAATAAAGCTGAATTCTGATGGTTCAGTAGATAAATACAAAGCCAGACTTGTGATAAAGGGATTTAGTCAAAAGAAAGGGATCGATTATGATCAAACTTTCAGTCCCGTGGCTAAGATGGCAACAGTTAGAAGTGTATTGGCCGTCGCAGCCAGTGAGAACATGTCGATGATGCAATTCGATGTTTCAACAGCTTTTCTGTATGGGTCACTTGAAGAAGAAGTTTTCATGAAACAGGCTGAAGGCTATGATGATGGTTCTGGTCGGGTATGTTTGTTGAAAAAAGTCTATATGGCTTGAAACAAGCTCCAAGATGTTGGAATAAGCGGATTTTGGACTTTTTCAAACAAATTGGATTCAAAGTTAGTGACTCAGATCCTTGCTTATTCATAAGGAAGACGCCGTCTGGTGGTAAACTGATAGTTGCCCTATACGTTGATGATGGGTTAGTCGCTGGAACGAGCCAATGCCTTATTGACGAGTTCATAGAACAAATGAAAAATAGGTTTAAAATAACAACCCAGGCAGCTTCGTATTTTCTTGGAATAGAAATCGAGAAAACTGATGATGGAATCAAAATATCACAGGGATCGTATGCAAAGAAAGTTCTTAAGAGATTTGGTATGGAATATTGCAGACCAGTAATGACACCAATAGTGAAAGAGGATCAATGTCAAGGTCAAGACCAGTCATGTGATGTGAGCATCTTGTTGAAGAATTATAGACAAGTTGTTGGTGCATTAGCATATTTAATAATCGGGACTAGGCCAGACATTGCCTACGCAGTCAGTGTAGTTTCTAGGAGCCTTGAAAAACCCAATCAACAGGATTGTGTAAGGGTCAAGAGAATACTACGGTATTATCAATATGCCCCAGAAAGAGGGATATTATACAAAAGAGGTTACAAGACCGGCTTTATAGAATGCTACAGTGATGCAGATCATGGTGGGGACTTGAATACTGGACGTTCAACCACTGGTGTACTGTGCATGTATGCTGGAGGAGCCGTGTCGTGGATAAGCCAACGACAGACAAGCGTGGCTATATCTACCACCGAAGTGGAAGTTGTAGCTGCCAGTGAAGGCGCTCGGGAATTAATTTGGCTATCAAGACTTATTGGGGATATGACCAATTTGAAGGGCCTGCCTATCCTTAGAGTGGACAATGAAGCTGCAATCAAGCTTGCTGAAAATCCGGAGTACCATAAACGTACTAAACATATTCGGATAAGACACTTCTTTGTCAGAGAGATGGTAACAAATGGAGAGCTGAATGTTATTGCTAACATTCAGCTCTCCATTTGTTACCATCATTTGGTCACGACTGAGAACCAGCTTGCAGATACATTCACGAAGGCTTTAGCCAGACCAAGGCTGCAGAAGCTTTTAAAGTTAATAGGTCTTCATTGAGAGAAGATAATAAGGTTGCATATAGATTGCAATGTGCGACCTCTTCCATAGTTCCAAAGAGAAGTGTCATCACATAGAAAAACAGTGTTGTGTCAATGTAACTTAAATGGTGTTCGTTGTTGAAAAAATAAAATAGAACTTGTATTGTGAAGTAATCTTTCTTTCTATTAAACTCGGATGGTAATTCTACATAGGATCAGTTCAGGCCTCACTAGTTAGAAATTTTCATGACCAATATTCTTAAATAATTTAGCTCCTTCTTTCGTTCCTGAAGAAGAAATAATAAGTCCTCCTCAGTTGTCAGTAACTAGTTGTAATGATTTGTTCATGAATTCGCCTTTTACTCTCACTGAGCTCCAAGGTGTCCTCTCCGGAGTCAGAGATTCTTCCCCTGGCGAGGACGGAATACCATATTCCTTTTTCTCCAATTTAGGAGAAAATAGTTTACTTTACTATTTGGAGGTTATAAATTCTGTAATAGTGACAGGAGACATTCCGTTGTCATGGAAATCTCAGATAGTGTTGCCTGTTTTAAAACCAACCAAAAATCCGTCAGAAGTTACTTCTTACTGTCCCATAGCATTATCACCCGTGGTAACAAAAATAGCCGAACATTTAGTGAAAAATAGATTGGAATGGTTTCTAGAAAGCAGAAATTTACTGGCTGGGTCACAATATGGATTCCAAAAAGGTAAAAGCACCTTAGACAGTATTGGCATATTGATTTTTGACGTAAGACTGGCTTTTTCAAACAAAAAGTCAGTTGTAGCAGCATTCTTAGACATAAAATCAGCTTATGACAATGTAAGTTTAGCAATTTTAAGAAATAAGTTCTAGTTATTGGAAGTACCAGATAAACCAGTAAAGTTTATTTTAAATTTAATGTCTGGAAGCTCGATTAAATTGGATTCATTAAATAGGATAATCTGGAGAGGACTCCCGCAGGGCTCAGTACTAAGTCCAATTCTATACAATGTCTACACTTATGACCTAGAAAGTGCATTAAACGGAACTTCAAGTATTTTACAATATGCAGATAATGTTGTCATTTATAGTTCAAATCAAAGTGTCGATAAAGCCTGCTCTTCACTTTCAAATGCTCTAAAACACCTTAAAATCTGGTTGGACACTAATGGTCTAGAACTGTCAGTGTCCAAGAGTTGTACACTTTTGTTTACCAGACTACTTATGCCCCCACCTATAACTATATTATACAACGGAGAGCTCATTTCTATTAAAACTCAAACTAAATTTTTAGGGTTAATTCTAGACTCAAAATTAACTGGATTACCACATTGTGAATATATTGCTGGTAAGTGTGAACGCTCACTTAATATCCTTAGGTGCCTGTCGGGTGTTTGGTGGGGCGCACATCCCTTCTCTTTAAAGTTGGTCTACAATGCTCTGATTAGAAGTGTTCTTGATTATGGAACTTTCTTGTTAGAGCCCTGTAGCATGGCTGCGAAGAATAGATTGGGTGCCGTCCAGACTAAAGCTCTTAGGATCATACCCGGTGCCATGAAAAATAGTCCTATAAACGCTTTACAGGTTGAATTTGTTGAACCACCTCTGCAATTACGACGACAGTTTCTGGCAGATAGATTCTTTTTCCGTATTTTACAGTTTTCAGAACACTCATTATAAAACTAAATCGAAATTCACAATTTATTAACACTTCTCCATATTGGACTCGCAAATCTTCACCTCATTTGATTACTAGTTACAATAAATTTAATACATTAAGTGTTCCAACTCACCGTACACCCAATCTTGCACTATTTGAAACTAACTATAAAGCTCTTATAATATCGCCAGATATTCATTTTAACATAGGTATTGTAAAAGGTGGATCCATATGCAAACACGTATTTTAATTCGGTAATTGAAGAACGTTGGCAAAATTGGCATTATATTTATAGTGATGCTTCGAAACATTCCGACAGTGATTGTGTTGGTATATATAATAAAGTCTTAGCTTCATTTATTGAAGCTAACGACATAAAATTATAATTTTGCATGATGTATGTATAATATGTTGTATTTTTATACTTTGTTCTATTATTTTTACCCACGTATCCTCTCCTTGCTCCTCTGACCATCCTTTCCTTTCTCCGATATTCCGTACTCCAATTTGTTAATTTTGTAAATAGTTACTTTGTTTCCCTCGTTTTAATAATTTAAAAATGAAAAAAAAGAAGAAAAGAAAGCAAAAGAAAAAAAAGAACTCTAATTAGAAAAATGAAGAAAACTGGCAAGAAAATGAAAAACCTGACACTGGCAAATACACGAGAAGTGTGACGCCAAATCCTCGAACGAGGAAACGAAAAAAAAGGCTTCTGCGGAGACACTGCAGTGCGATTACATAATGTTGATCATGACGGTTTTAAGCCGTCAAATTCAATAATACTTTGCAATAGAGTCGATTTTCCTATGAAAAAAGTGACAATCAGATTGAAGCCAAGTTCTGTAATACGGCCACTGGGCCCGTATTCTCCTAAATCCAAAGGTTCGAGAGGGTTCGAGTACTTCGAGTGACGAGCAGCTTTCTTGCTATTTTGTTACAATGCCAGTTTTCGTATTCAGGTAGCATTATCGATCGATTCTCTTGCGATTCTCTTGACGCGATATATAATGTTTTTAGCATTCATTCTGTTTGTATGTATGTGAGTTTCTTTATTCCACCATAACTTTTAAATACTTGGACAGATTTAGACGTATGGGGTATTGGTTAGAATTCTTATATCCCCCCCGAGTAACATATGCCATATATTTTTTTGAAAACATATACTACTTACATATAACTTATTCATTTACAAATTCGAACCAAATATTTATTCTTTATATTTTACAATATGGGTATCAAATTGAAGGCCTTGATAAACACATTCCAACATTATACATATAATTAGCAAAATAAAAATTTGCCAGGGCATGCGTGTTTTTTTGTTTTTAAGCTAGTTATTTATATTTTAATTATTTACAAATATATCCGTCACCACCAAATTGAAGTGGTTGTAGCTTCTTCGGTATATTATTTTATTTTTACCCGACTACGACGAATCAAAAAGAAGGGTTATGATTTAAACCTTCATGTATGTGGGTATGTATGTATGTATGTTCATCTGTTCCGTCATAATTTCTAAACTACTTATCATAATTTGACAAATAAGGTATCGTTGGAAGCGTCTTCATTGTCCGCTGGTTTTAGGCTATGTGACGTCACATTAAGTTGACTATGGATATAAAAGGTGAATAAAAAAAGACACCCATTTTGTTACATTTTCTTGTTGCGATAAAATAAAACGCTGCAGTCCTAGGCTAGATATTATTATGGCCCAGTTCAATCTATCTACAAACTTTAGTTTCGTTTCGGCTTGTATTTTTTCGATTAAACCGGAAGGTCCTTTTTATGAAAAGAAGAAAATCCACACATTGTCCGTGGCATTCTTACATTGAATAAAAGCCTGATAGATCACAACTTGTTTGATTCGTAGAAATCTTTCTTTTCCTAAAAATCAAAAACCATGAAGAAGTTGATAGTTCCGAAATTAGGTGTCCAGCATCGGGAGTCGGATCTCAAGTTTCGGAATCAAAAACCATGTGGTTTTGCATGCCCTAGTGAAGGGCCGACTATGGTGTCTGACGGATGCAATATTATATTTTTTTGAACGCACATCGCTAACTTAGATTATTAAAGTTATTTTATTTACTTAAATAAGGAGAAGGATGGCAATGTTTGTACTTGTTTTCACTATGTCAAGTCACATTGGTTATCAAACTAAGGCTGGTGATGGTTGCTTTTTTTACCCATTAATATGGATAAAATAGCTCCCCTAGCAACTCTTTACGCTACGTCATAAAATACAGCTATCCATTACCTATACGCTCATAGCAATTCTATTGGTATAATCTTTCTACGGTTATTACATATTATGTCAACGACTTATGCAATGTATGTATGTGCTTGTCAATGGCGAAGGAAATGTTGAAGGAAATGCATAAAGGGAAAATTCCTTTCTCTATGGTCTTAGTCAATTTGTTGTTTGTTGTTGGTTTTGTAAAATATTCTTCATGAAAATAAAATACATAAATAGGTATAACTATAATGATTTCTAATCCACGCCATAATAATACAATTTATGGCACTGTACACTATATTATTCGGACTAAGCATATTCATGATAGCTTTAGTGATAGCAATCATAAAGAAAATGTTTTTCCACTGGAAAGAAGAACACAAAATCGAAGGAATGTGCAGAGCTATAGTGGAACATCCTAGTAAGGTTTATTTTTAAGATAACTAGACTTGTTAATGAAAAGCATTCATCTTCGGCTTTACCACATACACCCTTTGAGACACCCGAGAATTGAAATTAGTAGTTTACCTTCTAACTGGACTGGACTACCAAAGTAGGCGTCATTCTTCCTTAAAACTAAATGAGGTTTTATTTCAAATTATTCCGGGGTTGGCTATAGACATCCGGTACCGGCGCTGAGGGAGGGGAGTGGGGGAGAATGGATGGGAATGGGGGAAAGTCCCCCACGATCAACTCCCCCCTGTCTTGGACACGCTTAGTTTATGAGATAAGGTTGACTATCGAATCGAGGGACAGGACTTTGTGGAGGGGGGGGGTGAAGGTGAAGGGCTATCCCCTAGTACCCCTCCCTCCCAGCGGATATGCTTATTTAAGAGATATTTCAGTTTAAGTTTATTAGAAATCGACTGTTTGGTCGCCGTAAATAAAATTATTAAGAGTTATAAGATTGTCTGCCAAAAACTTCTTTTTTATCTATGGCTGATCTCCCCGTATCTTTTATATGGTCTGTGGCTGATCTAATGAACCATTTCCAGGGGCCCGACCACAGAACTTGGCTTCAATCAGATTGTCACTTTTTTCATAGCAATTTCGACTCTATCGCAAGGCACTAATGAATTTGACAGCTTGAAACCGATATGATCAACACTGCGTAATAGCACTGTTGTAGTCGAAGCGGAAGTTTGAGGCTTGGAAGTTGTCTGCAAGTCACTGCGATTTTGATGAAATTTGGTATGTAGATACAATAAGTCCTGGAATAACACATAATCATTATCATCATCCACGTGGGTGAAACCACGGGGCGCAGCTAATAAAGTGAAATGAACAAGTACTTAGTTAGCGTCCCAAGGTAGCCTCCTTTCGATGATCTATTAAGTACTGTACTCGCAGCCAATCTATGTTTGTAAAGTTAGGCTCTGTGAACGATTGCGCAGGTCCTGCTGTGGGGACAAAACAGCATAAAGTGAGAGTGACATAGAATATGCGAAAAACATAAGCGAGTGAGCGAGTCAATTATACAATGCTGTCTTCACTTTCAATATTGGGATTGCGCCCGAATTAAAGCAGTTTGCAAAGTGACTAGCAGACAACTTCCGAGACACATACTTCCACTGCGACTACTGTATAGCTTGATATTCTTAGTAAGTAGGTAGTTCTATCTATACTTATCATATAACAGTGAGTAACAAAAATAATGTAAAAGGATCATAACAAAATGGTCTAGAGGATTTCAGTTGACTAAGACTGTAGTAACTTTTTTAACCGCACTGACGAGTAACTAAGATGGTGTCTCTCTGTTTGTCTGCCTGTTAGCTCATAACGTAAAATCTACTGGACTGATTGCTATGCGGGTTTTCACTGTTGAATAGCTTAGGTTTGGATTTAAAATTTGGTAGACTTTGTACCTGTGCTCTGTACATTATGGGTAGGTACTTTTGGTCCTGGAATATCACATGATACATTCAATAGAAAAATATCCACGCGGGCAAAACCACGGGCGCAGCTAGTCTGGAACATAAGATGATCATTTAATTTAATAATATTATTATTTTGTTTTAGCGGTAAGCATCATGATTTATAACGAGAAATGCGTCGTCCGAGTGAAGAGGTATGCCGACGCTATAAACATTTACGACATTATCAGTAAGAGTGACATCAGCCTGCCGAAGAAGAACTGAGAGCCTCTAATAGATGACTAATTTATATTTATGTTTGTTTTATTTATTTATTTAAAGTTTTTGAATAGTTTCAGGTTGTTTTTATGTCATAAACACCAAACACATTGGAAGAGAAGAGCCGAAGATGGGGCTCCGTGGCGCGCTGCGGGAGAGACCTATGTCCAGCAATGGACGAATAGTTTTTTTTTTGTATGGCGGCTATCTTAAAATGGGCTACGCTCAAAATGGCATTTGGGCATTGTGGGCAGTTTCGTAATGTATATTTTTAACAATTTCAGTTAGAACATAATATACAAACTTTTGCCTATATCGATGCTTCGTAAACTGAACGAAAAAGACGAAAAGCTTTTTAAACCTAAAGCCAAAGATGATCATATTTAGCGTTTTTTATTGTTTTGCCTTTTGCTTCAAAACGAACGGCCTTTATGTTGACAATCGTACGTCTGTCCGGGCCTTGGTCGTGGTCCACCCGCTCAGTTCACCTGGGTGGACCACCGGCACTTTTTCTTGCCCGTGGTTCACCCTAATGATAATTAAGAGGAATTTAAAAATATTTCTTGCCCGTGGTTCATCCTAATGATAATTAAGAGGAATTTAAAAATATCTATTACCCATGGTCCACCTACAAAAGTACTTTTTTTAAACAACTCTAAAGCCAAAGATGATCATATTTAGCGTTCTTAATTGTTATTTTTGCCATTTGCTTCAAAACGAACGGCCTTTATGTTGACAATCGTACGTCTGTCCGGGCCTTCGAGCATATATGCTCGAAGGTCCGGGCATTGGTCGTGGTCCACCTGCTCATTTCACCTGGGTGACCACCGGCACTTTTTCTTGCCCGTGGTTCACCCTAATGATAATTAAGAGGAATTTAAAAATATCTATTACCCATGGTCCACCTACAAAAGTACTTTTTTTAAACAACTCATGATCAGTCAAACAGAAAGGTGATGAAAAGTCATAGAAAAAAAGTAATGGTAATTCAATATCTTTGTGTCATCGTTTGTGTCAAAGTCAACGTTAAGCTTAAGGTTGTCACTGTATGCATTATTAACAACGTAGATGCGGGTATTTACCTACTATAGACTTGGCATTGAATCACAATAATAATGAGAGAAGGACACACATACCATCTATCTATACTTATAATAAAACTGTAACGGGTTCAATTCTGTACATTGAAGTTTTTTTTTTTTTTGACCTTACTCTATATTCGATACTGAAGCCAAAACTGTATTTTTTTTCATTTTTGTCTGCTTGTCTGGCTGTCTGTCTGTATTTTGGCTAGGCATCAAGCCGAAACTACTGAATAATTTTTAAATGAAACTTGGTATGATTTGAATTCATACTATGAGGTAGGACATAGGCTACTTTTCATCCCGAAAAATGAAAGGGTTCCCGCAGGATTGGGGATGAAAGTTATTTCAAAAAACACTTACCACTCTGAAACTACTCGACGGATTTTCATACATCTTGGCACAGTCATCATAGTTTATATGAAGGGTTAAAATTGAGGATACGTTTTATCCCGAAAAAATAAATAGTTCCTGCGGGATAATGTCCCAAATTCAGTAAATTAAAGATATTTTGTAATTTTTTTTGGGGACCGTTCTATATTCAATACTAAAGCTAATACTGTATATTTTTTAATTTTTGTCTCTCTGTCCGTCTGTCTGTCTGCACCTTAGAAGTGCATCACGCCGAAAATATTCAATGAATTCAAATGAAATTTGGTATGATTTGAGTATTTTTTTAAGTTTTCTTTAGTCATATTTATGTTATAATTTACCTCTGCCACTTTCCTTAATTTAATAGCATCTGTACATTTACTGTCCCACCAGGGTGCAGAAGGTAGTTTTCCATTGAAAGCATTTTTAATTGGAAAGGAGACGTCAGCAGCATCTAACATTAATTTTATTAACGCTGAAGATAATTGTTGGTTATTGCTTGTTGTGTCTGGTAGGTTATGAAGATGTTCCTTATATTTAGCCCAATTATCAGTGATTATTATATATTTCATACGAGGTTTAGGAAGCATTTTTTTTATTTTATTTCCTAGGAAGGTTATAAGGATAGGAAAATGATCACTACCTAAAGTAGATGAAAGAGTATGCCAAGAAAGTGATGATGCTAATGTTGAAGTGACTATAGACAGGTCCACGGCACTAGGTTTTTCAGTAGGACCTGTACGTGTTGGAACTCCTGTATTTAATATGCAAAGATTGTGCTAATCTAATAGATCAACTATTTGTTCTCCATTATAATTGGATTCTATACTATCTCACAATCTATGGTGACTATTGAAGTCACCTAATAAGGAATGGTTTTAGGAGTAAGTTAAGTATCTGATTTAACTGCTGAAATATTTGAGAAGATGGGTAGGGAAATATAGATATAAAACAAATATCTACAATAAGAGCTGCTACAATAGAAAATTCAGAATGTTGTGGAAGAAGAATAGGCTTTATATACAAAACCCCCCAATGCGGGGGGTTCAGAAGTTCCCCCCGTGTCATGTTTTGTAACTGTAATGTCTAATGAGTCGGGCATGGAGACTGATGGCTCCATGATCTCTGTACGAGGTCGTCCAATAAAACGTAGTCGTACGAGCAAGACATGCAGGAATTGCAATAAGCGTAGGCGTAAAGGCAACTCATCAGAGCAGAGAGACACTGTTTGCATCTGTGATTCAATCGTTACTATTAGTGAAAAAAGTACTGCCGCTGTGGTTACCAATACTAACCCACTTCCTGAAATGCCCCCCCACTATTATTAATGACACCACCCCTTTATAACCTCTTCCCACTCCCACACTGGTAGGCAGAACATCTATGAAGCTACGGATACGGATGTGGCGCCTAACATTGTACATGTACAGAAAGTGCTTACCATACCAGTCCAGAGGACAATATAACTCTGCGCCCTATTGCCTTCGGTAAATTCCTTTAAAAACAAGGTTTTAGGAAGTGTTAGATGACTTTGTGACTATAGCTCGATATGACTACATCGCGTTATGACTACATTGCGTTTGGACTATATTGCCATAAGACCAAGTTGTCGTTTGTTTCCTAAAGTATAGTTATCTAGATAATTAAAACATAACGTTTTCTTCTTCATTAAGTTAAGTACCATTATTAAAATAAAAGTACTACATAACGTGTAAAATATTGTAAATGGCAGTCTAAAAAGTATAGGACGAAACAGGATTTCCCTTGCATTATTTACTCACGCCATGACAGTTTAAATAAACAAAAAAAGTCGGAATGAAAGCATTCATTCCGACTTTCCATGTAACCCGTGTGGGCCTTGTACGTGGAGTCCCAGCTGAATAGTCCCCTGATGAAGTTACAGAAAACATTAATGTACCCATAGGCTGTGGAAAGATCATTAAAATCAGGCCGTTAAATCACAAAACAAATGAAGGAGGAACCTCTAAATGGAAGCCCTCACAAACAGTAGTTATCACTTTTGATGGACAGATTCTACCAAAAAGAATCTATGTATGTTACAATGCACTATCAGTTGAGCTCTATAGTTATCCAAGTATTCAGTGTTACAATTGTTGTCGTTTTGGTCACACCAAAGTCCAGTGCAGGTCCAAACCTCGCTGCTATAAGTGTGGCCAACCACACATTGCTGACAGTTGTACCTAATATTGAAGGAGATTGTGCATCCTGTTGCCTTTGTTCTGGGTCTCATTTTGCAACTAGCAAATGTTGCCCGGAGCTTGATAGACAAAAGAGAATTAAACAATACATGGCTGAATGTTGTGTATCGTATTCTGAAGCAAATAAACTCGATCCACGTGTTTCCAAATCATATGCAGATGTAACTGCAGCCAGCCAACCAACCCTTATAATAGGTAAAATGCCCGTTCCATCTTCATCCTATATGTCTTATAAAAAAACAATAATGTTGAAACCACGTTCACCGCGTCAGTCCTCCAATGGATATGACCGAGTGGCCCACCAAGAACTTATAAAAGAATACGATATGCCACCTCCAGCCAATGGATGTGCATTACAATCAAGTTCCTCTAGCAATGAGGAACAGTCTTTGACTGAAATCATAATGTTGTTAATTAGTATTCTTTCTCAGTCCAACATCATAAAACAGAACCACGCTGCCCCTATGATTGAAATTTTGAATAAAATAATACTAATCCATAATGGATTTACACCATCAAATAGTAAATCACAATAATCACGCTTTGGCAGTTCCACTTCACCACCGTCACATGGTGGTGCAGTGGAACTGCCGAAGTGTGGTTAGTAAAATATATGAAGTTAGTTACTTAGCCAATAAATATGAGCCATCCATAATTTCTCTGACTGAGACCTGGCTTAAACCAGGCTCCGTCTTTAAATTAGGTGGTTACACCTGTCTTCGTGAAGACAGAAGTGACGGGTATAGTGGAGCAGCTTTACTCGTCAAAAAAAACTGTATATAAAACCTATTCTTCTTCCACAACATTCTGAATTTTCTATTGTAGCAGCTTTTATTGTAGATATTTGTTTTATATCTATATTTCCCTACCCATCTTCTCAAATATTTCAGCAGTTAAATCAGATACTTAACTTACTCCCAAAACCATTCCTTATTACGTGACTTCAATAGTCACCATAGATTGTGAGATAGTATAGAATCCAATTATAATGGAGAACAAATAGTTGATCTATTAGATTAGCACAATCTTTGCATATTAAATACAGGAGTTCCAACACGTACAGGTCCTACTGAAAAACCTAGTGCCGTTGACCTGTCTATAGTCACTTCAACATTAGCATCATCACTTTCTTGGCATACTCTTTCATCTACTTTAGGTAGTGATCATTTTCCTATCATTATATAAACTATGACTGTGCCAAGTTGCATCAACATCCGTCAAGTAGTTTCAGCGTGATACGTGTTTTTTTTTAAATAAATTTCAACGTCTATCCTGCAGGAACACTTTAATTTTCCGGGATGATAAGTATCCTATGTCCTACCTCAAAGTATGAACTCAAATCATACCAAATTTCATTTGAATTCATTGAATATTTTCGGCGTGATGCACTTCTAAGGTGCAGACAGACAGACGGACAGAGAGACAAAAATTAAAAAATATATAGTTTTAGCTTTAGTATTGAATATAGAACGGTCCCCAAAAAAAAATACAAAATATCTTTAATTTACTGAATTTGGGACATTATCCCGCAGGAACTATTTATTTTTTCAGGATAAAACGTATCCTCAATTTTAACCCTTCATATAAACTATGATGACTGTGCCAAGATGCATGAAAATCCGTCGAGTAGTTTCAGAGTGGTAAGTGTTTTTTTGAAATAACTTTCATCCCCAATCCTGCGGGAACCCTTTCATTTTTCGGGATTAAAAGTAGCCTATGTCCTACCTCGTAGTATGAACTCAAATCATACCAAGTTTCATTTAAATTCATTCAGTAGTTTCGGCTTGATGCCTAGCCAAAATACAGACAGACAGCCAGACAAGCAGACAAAAATTAAAAAAAATAGTTTTGGCTTCAGTATCGAATATAGAGTAAGGTCAAAAAAAAAAAACTTCAATGTACAGAATTGGACCCGTTACAGTTTTATTATAAGTATAGATAGATGGTATGTGTGTCCTTCTCTCATTATTATTGTGATTCAATGCCAAGTCTATAGTAGGTAAATACCCGCATCTACGTTGTTAATAATGCATATTGAAGTGGGTGTATGTCTTCTTCGGTATATTATTTTATTTTTACCAGACTACGGTGAATCAAAAAGGAGGGTTATGATTCAAACCGGCATGTATGTGGGTACGTATGTATGTAAGTATGTATGTTCATCTGATCCGTCATAATTTCTAAACTACTTATCATAATTTGACAAACGAGGTATTGTTGGAAGCGTCTTCATCGTCCGCTGATTTTAGGCTATATGACGTCACATTAAATTGACTATGGATATAAAGACGTGAACTAAAAAAAAACACCCATTTTGTTACATTTACTTGTTGCGATAGATTAAAACGCTGCAATCCTAGGCTAGATATTATTATGGCCCAGTTCAATCTATCTACAAACTTTAGTTTCGTTTCGATTTGTATTTTTTCGATTAAACCGGTAGGTACGTTTTCATGAAAATAAGAAAATCCACACATTGTCCGTGGCATTCTTACATTTATTAAAAGCCTGATAGATCACAACTTGTTTGATTCGTAGAATCTTTCTTTTCCTAGAAATCAAAAACCATTAAGAAGTTGATAGTTCCGGAATTAGGTGTCCAGTACCGGGAGTCGGATCTCAAGTTTCGGAATCGAAAACCATTCGATTTTGCATGCCCTAGTGAGGAGCCGACTATGGTGTCGGAAGGTTGCAATATTATATTTTTTTAAACGCACATTGCTAACTTAGATTATTAAAGTTATTTTATTTACATAACTAAGGGGAAGGATGGCGATGTTTGTACTTGTTTTTACTATGTCAGGTCACATTGGTTATCAAACTAAGGCTGGTGATGGTTGTTTGTTTTACCCATTAATATGGTTAAAATATCTCCCTTATGAACTCTTTACGCTACGTCTTAAACTAATGCTATCCTCACCTATACGCTCATGGTAATTCTATTGGTATAGTCTTTCTACGATTAACAACGACAGTAAGAAATGTCGTTACTCTATGATTATTAATCATACATGTCTTACTGTCGTTGATTATTATTGCAAACTTACCCAAGAAGCTTTTGACACTAACGTTGGTTATGTAGTATCAAAAACTTGAAAAAAAATATCTAATCAGCTCAAAACTGACGGAGAAATCGGTCAAACACGTATACGCGTGCGAGAGAGACAGTTGCGAAAGTTTTTGCAAACAAAATAATATTCTGATCTGCAGGGCAACCGCGGTTGAGCGATCGTAATGGAGTTGTAATCGTTTATGTCGTCAATGCACTGTCCGTCCTTGTCATATCGTAACACAATGTCAAGGACGGACTGTGCATTGGTATCGCTATCGCTATAGCTTTGAGTTAGGCGGTCACTGGCCAGATGTCTAAATAAGTAAAATCAATTATGTTTTTTGAATAGCGCTAGGTACCTACATAAAAAAACGAAAAAAATGCAAATTTCATGTACCTACTTACATATCTGAAAAATGTAAGTTATTCTATATACTTACTTCTTATTCTATATTACCAAATAACTTACCTTATTTTATAAAGCTCCTATCCTTGTCACGTTTACTTGACAAATTAATTATATATATAAAAAATCTTACCTTCTAATGTTATGATGAAATTAAGAACCGGCTATCACAATTAAATGCGTATACAGCATATCGTGACTATGCTGTTAACCGTTGAGGAGTTCCATAAGGAGCCAACACGGACCGGAGTGCAGCACTGTCATGGTAAAACTTCAAACCAGATATGCATACACAAAATTTCGTGTCTACATTGAAGAGTTCCTAAAACATTATAGACTCGAAATGTTGTATACGCATTTAATTTTGATGACCGGTTCTAATTATTTTTTTAATATATAAAAACTGTTTATTTTTATATTAATATAGTTTTACGATTGAAATTGGGGTATTCTTGAGCTGTTTACGGCTGTTTGTCAAGTAAACATGACAAGGATAGGAGCTTTCATAGATTCCGTAGGGATAAAATAAGATAAGTTATTCTTGGTAACCTACAATAAATAATTGTCATTCTTCAGATAAATAGGTACTTTATCTTTGTATTTTTTCGAAAAACATAATTGATTTTACTTAATTAAACATTACATCAGTATATTTTCAATTCTTCTTTAATATCTTCGTTTATTATTTATTAAAAAAGAATTAAAATACAACGAACTCCGCCGGACAACTAATTAGAAACATATGAAATAAATACTAAAAACTTCAACAAATTATAATACTTTGGATAAAACATAAAATGAAGACTATGAATAACATATTCATAGCTAGTATTAGTACTTTAGTACTTGGTAGGATAGCCTCTGTTGTCGATTACAGCTTTACAACGACGCGGCATGGATTCTATCAATTTTTGACACGTTTCAATTGCAATACACTCCCAAACTTCAACAGATACCTACGTCGTAAAGTTGGTTCTTTCTTGTTAGTGATATCTGATAGTGTTTTCTTCACGGTGTTCCACAAATTCTCTATCGGATTTAAATCCGGACTGTTAGCAGTCCCTCCACTCTAACATTGTCACCGATTGCTCTCTGAGAAACACTTTTACGCTGTTTTCTGTATGTTTGGGGTCACGTGTTGAAAAATCCAAGATACTGGTAAATTTCCGTCGGCACAAGGTCGTCCTGGGAAAAGATTTCTTTTCTGATAATATTTGAACCTTTAAAGGGGTCCATCTTAGCTAAACGAACCATAATCCTGTCTTCTCGAAAAGTGGTCTTCCTTTGTCGCGCTTTTCTAGGTACATTATCAGATGTTCTAAACTGTTTATAATGTGCAATGGCGCTAAATACCATCTTTACGGAACAATCTAAGTGAACGGCTATTTTTCTGTAAGACAATTTTCGTTTAAAATGAAAATTCACTATATTTTTTCTTGTAGTTACATCACATATTTGGAAAAGGTGGGAAACTGCCTGAAGTGATTAGTCTAATAAAGATAAATTCTAATTTCAAAAATCAAACCGGCTAAAACCGAAAAAATAACGTGCTGTACTCTTATGGCATCAATCGATAAAAATACAATTTCTATAACAAACATTATAAATAAAATAAAAGGAAATCCATAAAATCTTAACTTATTTTAATTGAACGAAAAAAAGGGTAAACTAATTAGTTGCTCAAAATGAGCTCCATTTTGTTGGAGGCACAAGTTTGATCTTATAATAAAGAGGAGACAAATTATTTAGTAAAGAGTTTATTTACAATCACGTGCAAATTGAAAGCACGTGATTGTAAATAAACTCTTTATTCGTCATTTTAATAAATAAATGACGTCAAAGATCATTGTTAATAAGGTACTAACATAAGTAATCTGATCGACCTTTGGGTAACAGTGCTTTATCTTGTCCCATTGAATTTATAAGTTTAGATTTCATGGTTTCCTTTTATTTAATTTACCATATTTGGTAAAGAGATTTGGTAAAGAGATTTGATCCTAATGATGGACCCTATCGATTGATGCATTGAATGTACAGGATATATTTTTTCGGATTTTTGCAGGTCCAATTACCGAGTGTGGCAAGCGAGTTTTCATAAATCTTTGACTGCAGACTGGCTACTTTTTACAAATAAAGGAATGTTTCCTTTGAGTAAAAATTGCTATCTCCAGTATGTATAGTACTTTCCATCCGGGTGAAAAAATTCCACTCTGTATAACTGTCAATGAGGACGAGAAACGTGTTTACCCTGAAAGCAGTCATTCTCATTCCTTCATCGGGTGTTTCATCATATATATATTTTTCCTCTTTGGTTGTCTTTTCCCCATATCTTTTGTATACTGCTTCGATACGCTTAAATTCCATCGCCCTTTCTACGGAATACCTTTTTGTTTTTAATTTCTCGTTCAGCTACCGTACGATAAACATAAGAGATTCGTAAAGATCTGCAATAGTGATCAAATCTACGGTAGAAGCCTGAATTTGAACTCACTAACATTTCACACAGCAACCATACCCGCACTTTCCAGTGTTTCTAAATTCATTAGTATTCCCGTCGCTTAATGTTGCGTTACAGACTTTTCGGAACAATCATACTCCAATCATACTCGTACAATATGTTTACCTTGGACAAATATTGCAATTAGGTAAGAACAACTTTGAGAAGGAAGCCAACAGAAGAATTCAGCTGGGTTAAGCAGCATTCGGCAAGCTTCGTCAAGTCTTCTTGTCATCCATACCATAGTACCTGAAGACAAAAGTCTTCAATCAGTGCGTACCTACTATAAGTCATGACTTATGGAGCCGAAAGGTCGATACTTACTCACGGTTAAACTAGTCCACAAATTTAAGGTTACTCAGCGAGCTATGGTCGAGTTTCTCTGAAGGACAAGATTCGTTATGAAGATATCCGAAGGAGAACCAAGGTGACCAACATAGGTGTAATGATAAGAAAGCAAAAATGGCAGTGTGCTGGTCACATTTCCAGAAGAACCGATAACCGTTGGGGTGGACGAGTTCTCGAGTGGAGACCACGTTTAGACAAACGTTGTGTCGGACGCCCTGTGCACTGAAAAAAAATACTTTATATAATTAATAAAAAATAAGTTTGCGGCCATCAAGCAACTTGTTTATATACGAGCACATAAAGTAATATGATTTCAGCAATAGCTTGTTACCTACATCGCTTAATCAACGTAACTTGTTGATTAAGCGATATAACAAGCAGACATATCAAAACCAAATAAGAGTTTGTCAACTGTGTCAAGTCAGGTTATTATGCTGATAATCTGCTTCTTATTGATGTCACCAAGAGATTTATAATGTTTAACAAGTATTTTAGTGGTTCTAGTGATGCTACGTGTTTAATTTTAATAAGAAAATTTATTTCGTTAACGAATCACCTTATTCCTACAAACAAGTAACTTGATTGATTTAAATATGTTCGATATCAGAATCAAAAATTAATGTACCTAAGTATTAAAATTCACAATACTGCTTTTTTCGATGAATGTAAGTGCCTGTTAACCAAATATATATAATTGATTTTACCATACAAGTTAATATAGTCATTTAACAAAGCACCTGGTTATTTTATACCTATTTACTAGTTCCTAACACTTATAGCTAGTCAATTCGGCAGCAGCTGATATACTCCAGCTACAAACCTGAGAAATCAGCCTGCCAAACCTTCCAATATTAGGAACAGGGCTCTAGGCCCTAGTTGAGGAATTTACTCATTAATATCCTCATGGAAAAGAGTAGACAGTGCTTGTATGTTTATTATACGAGATTATAGCCATGACAGAAGATATTGTTGTGAAATCAATGTAGGTAGGTATTATGTTGTTTTTAAATATTCCTGTAACGTTAGGTAGGTCTATACTTACTGATACAAGTACCCGCTCTAGCAGCCCCCAAAGCTGGAGTAGATCATGCATTTGTTGTGATGATTTAAGTTTATTTCCGTTCACTGAACTGAAGTTCAGTGAACGGAAATAAAATACCTCAGACCAAATATTACTAAAGTACATATACACTTAACCACATAAGTACATATACACTTAATATACAAATAAAACGCGGCGAAAACCTTGTGTGGCACTGCAGCCCGATTACATAACTTGGCTTCAATCGAATTCTCAGTATCGCAACCACTAATGCCTTGCGATAGAGTCGAAATTGCTATGAAAAAAGTGATAATCCGATTGTAGCCAAGTTCTGTAATTGGGCCACTGAACACTATGAAGTCTTATTTTCTTACATTTTAATGAAATAGAATGCGTGCGAGGTCCACTACTCAAACAAATGGACGTTCGTTGGACCTGTTTCAGCTTGTATTATGCAGGCGAATTATTGATTACCTAAATAATTTAGTAATTATAGCATCGATAATCCAACTTGACTAAAACTATCAAGTGCAATTGTTTACAGTGCCTCAGCCTCAATCATGTTACTTGATTGGAGTGAGTGTGAGGTAAATGATAGTAATTACTATGTTCTCATAATTAATAAGTAGAATAATAATAATATTAAATATGTTCAACTTGTTAGACATTTGTTCATTTTAGCTTTATTGTCGCAACAAATGGTCATTTATTATTTCTAATACTTTTTTGAACGATTTATTCATTTATTTTTTAATTTAAGTAAATTTTGAACTTGACTAGCCAAGATTTTTTCAGTGTGGCTACGAGTAGGTGGACCTGCGAAAAGCGGCTGGAAGATAATAAGTGAGAGGAGGGGAGCTGAAGACCGAGCTTAGTAAGTCGATAATTGTTGTGCATAGCAGTCAGGCGAAACAGCATAATAAAAAACTGTTCATAACTGTTGTATCAAACGTGAGCTAATTTCTATGGCGGCTATCTTTTCTACTTCACTATATGCATGACCTTCTTGCACGCCTTCGCTATGAATATGTGTTCTGTGGTTTAACTTTGTTTACAAAATTATTAGGCAAGTTGCTTTTGTGATAATTACCGTCTGTTGATGTATTTAATGCTTTGAAGGTGTTTGTTTCTACATTAAATAAATAATAGTGTGATTGAGTTTGAAAGTTTTCTATGCAATGAGCTATAAAACTTGCGAAATTTGTAGTTTGCGATCTGTTAGAGCGATGGGTCAAAAACGAACGTTTATGGCTAAATTTCCACTGAATAAAGATAGGTAAGTGGTAAATCTATTCGGTAATCTATTAGGTACAAGAAAATAATTATTTTTCTTTCATAATATTCAACAAAATAACATAGCCTTGCTAGCACTAGTGCGGTGCCGGAGTTATCGATATTTTTTCTAACCCGTTATTCTACATTTGGTTCCTAATGTTATTCTAAGTCGTTCTGCATTCCACGCTATATAATAGTAAACATAGTAAAAGTATAAATTTAGTATACCTAATGTCGCGTAGCCTAAAACCGCTTAATCTTCTAATTTTCATTAAAAATCTTATTTTCAGGTGCAAAAACTGGATACAAGTGACCGATAAAGTGGACTTGACATACATACCGATCGAAAAGCTGCATGAATTAAATATTTATGTGACAAACATTTTCGAAACACCGACTGCAAAAAAAAAAACCCAATTTAAAAAAAATGCTACTCCTTAACGGCTATTAATCACGGACCACTGCTAGTTTGTAATATTAAGTAAGGAGTAAGGAAGATTAGACATTATTTTAAGGGAAAAGGACACAAATTGTGTTGTGTACTATATAATGTATTATTTTTGTATGTAATAAAAACCACATGCTTAGAAAAAACATATTATTATTATAAACTCCATATACATTTAAATAGTCCTAACACGTTTTTTTTTCTCAAAATATCGATATCGATAAAAATGTGCTATGTTTGCAGACATCCTTTTCTGTTTGTCATGTTGGCTAACATGCTCGATATAGTGTTATTACCTATGGTCATTAGTTTTGTTATGTTGCACTTATTCTCAGCGCACGTTTTAAAAATTCACAACATCCGTTCCAGTATACGTCAGTCCCGTCTCTTCTTACGTAGTATTTATATACTCTTTGGTGCATAGAACAGAAAACGAAATAATAATAATTTTTTACGCCACGTAGAATTCGTACTTCGCAATATTATTAGAAACTGTTTAATAATGAAAACTAGTGTACGTACGCTCCTTATACTGTACGTGCTGAAAATATTAAGATTTAGTAGTATTTAATGCATTTAATTACATTGTGAAAAATTCAGGTAAGCAAAATCTTTTCTGACAGAATTTGAGCAGCCATAGATATAGATCAAACTAGATACCTAATAGGTGCACCGTGAATTGCTTCCAAATTATTATCGATTTCATTCAATCCTCCCGCCCGCCACACGCCAATAACGTTTGCCGCGATGTTATATTGGAAATGGAGAACAATAATTTAAAAATTTACCTATTGTACCTACATAATAAAGATGGTCCCTATTGATATTACAATCTAGCCTTGAATAAGGCTATTCTGTTATTTAATTTTTTAACTTCTACAAATAGGATAAAATAAAGATGATTATTCATTATTATTACATATATGGTTCCTATCTCACGGGTCTCGAGCCTTGTTTAGGAACTAAGTGATACACGAAGGGGTACGGTGGGTCTGAAGCGTCTAATTTTTGTTGTTGATGCCTTTTAAATAAATTATTATTATATATCTTACGTAAATATCACTACATATTATAAAACTATAATGCCAAACAAAGAAGCCATTCCTGACATTAGCATGCCTATGAAATTTCATAATTATTGTTATGATAACTTAAACAAAAGAAAACCATATTTCATGGACGCTTTTTTTTATTTTCAATAGTGAAGCAACGTTCTGTTTAGCTCCGATATTTATATCGAGTCCACAGATTATGTACCTAACGAAGATTATTCAGTTTTGTGTTGACGTTCCTATCGAAAGCATAGAGTACGCGCGCTGTTATTTTGATTATTTTGACTTTGCCTTGGATTTTGGACTTTCGATGCTGCTAATACTTGGAAACATAAAATATTAGAAAAACATGATCTTGTTTTGCACCATAGATAAACTAAGTACCTTAGATTTTGACATATTCGTCAGCCTCTTCACATTGTTTTGTCTGTTGGTCACACGTGACAAAACGGTGTGACCACGAGTTCGTCGCAGTCTGTGGGGCTGTATCTTGACCGCATCATGACAAAACTACTGAATGAATTAAACTGAAACTTGGTATAATTTCAGTTCATACTACGAGGACATTGGATACTTTTCATCCCGACAAATTAAGGGTGAAAGTTATTTATAAGAACACGTATCATGCTGAAACTACTGGACGGTATAATTGCAAAAAAAATGGCCTAGAGTAATTAAAATAATCTACTGAACAAGGATATAACTTTTTTTTAATCATGTCTCTCTGTCTTTAAAACTACTGGACCGGTTGCAATGCGGTTATCACTGTTGGATAGAATAGAATTTGACTTAAACTGGGGTACTTGGTATCTTAATCCGATGATTAGATGCCGAGCAATCAATAGAAATCTATTTGACGGCTGAACGAATTTTGAAGAAATGTAGGTACTTTGTAGGTACTTTTGGTCCTGGAATAACACGTGTGGGCTACTTTTAAATTAAATGACCACGCGGGCAAAGCCGCGGGCAAGGCTAGTACAGATACATTCCTTCAAAATGCAGTAGGTGCCTCCTGCCTCTCCCCGCTACTTTGATGCAGCGCCCCATCACCCCAACCCCCTTGTAGTCGAAGCTGTGAACTACACGACAGACACGAAAGCCCTCCATAGATGCCCTCGCAATATCTTGGACGACTCGGACAGCGCCATCGCAGCCAAAGTACTGGCAGCGGCGGCCTCGCCCAATCCTACCTCCTCTGGCAACCTGTCAGGGGGAATCAGCTCACTTAGACATAGACACTGACCTCGTCGGCGACGTCGAAGGTCCCGTAACTCATAGTCAGTTATTATTCGCCTTCAAGTTTCTTGCCGATTCTTCTCGAAGGTGTATTACGAATCGGTGGTAAATTAATAATGGTATTTAAATCAATTATAGGGCTCCTAGCCATTTTCTCAGGCAGAGCACTTAGAAACCATCTTTCAACCAAATGAGGGTGAAGCAAATGAAGCTCTAACTTTGGAAGATACTATGCCACACAAAGATGAAAGTGATATCAAACTAGTTACACCTAGAGAAATTGTAAGAGAAATTAAACTAAGTATAAGCCCACAAAACTGTCCTGGGTATGATTTAATATCAGGAGAAATACTTTGTAATCTACCAAGAAAGGCTATAGTGAAGTTAACAACCCTTATTAATGCCACTCTCAAGGTACCAGACATAAGGAAAGTTGCGGAAGTAATCATGCTATTAAAACCTGGGAAACCGCCTCATGAAACCACATCATACAGGCCAATCTCTTTGCTTCACATAATGTCAAAGCTTTTTGAAAAGTTGTTTCTCAAAAGGCTGAAACCAATCATAGATAGCAAAAATTTAATACCAGAGCATCAGTTTGGTTTTCAAGAAAAGCACTCGACTATATATCAAGTGCACAGATTAACAAACATTATAGAAAAATCTCTTGAAGGTAAAAAAGTATGCACTACACTATTTCTAGATATGGCGCAAGCTTTTGATAAAGTGTGGCATGCAGGGCTTATACATAAACTGTGAAATATGCAACCAAATCATTTTGTGGATATCTTAGAATCGTATATATCAAATAGAGTATTTAGAATTAGACAAGACAGTTTATGTATAAATTATGGTGGCGCTGCTGCGGAGCATGACACGCCTACGTCCAGCCTAGCAGTGGATGATTAGGGAGGGTGCATATTTTAGGTTTTTAAACCAGGTAATACATCACCGCAATACATCACCGCAATACCGCAATACCCGCAAGACTTGTTGAAAGTAGTACTTTTCAGCCCTAGGGAACAACTGACAGATCTCAACTGTTTTCAACTGACAGATGTCAAATTGTTAAAAAGAGAAGTTATATTTACACATTTCTATTGAACCATGTTCCAACTTTCTAGACAGCCACTCAATTACAGCGCAATGTAAAATTGAAATAACATAAAGTTAAGTATTAATTCAATTATTTTTTATGAATTTCTTTATTATAATTTACTTACAAGTATTTCATTAAAATAACATAGATTTGGGCAAAATATTTACCAATTTTTCAATGATGAAATTGAAAAATTATGGCTGAATAGCTGCCGGCTACAGAAAAAAAACAAAATAGGTGGGAAACCAGCAATCCGATCCTCATTTGTTTTTTCGAGTTGTATAATTTTGTTTAAACTTCCGTATGTAGTGGAAAACCTTTTACCACCTAAATCAAAACAAAGATACTTACCTAAAATCGTACGATGAATTTACGAAATGAGAAGAAAGTGAAATCGTTATCAGAAAACGTTTTGCTAATATATTTCAACGAAATATCAAAGACTTACAAACCTTCAACATTATGGAGCGTGTATTCTATGTTAAAGACAACAACTGTACCTAATTTAAAGGATTTCGAGAGACTAACATCGTTTCAAAAGGCATTCTGATGGATTTAAATCGAAAAAATCCAAAGTTTTACTTCTCAAGAGGTAGACCTTCTTAAACCAAGCTCCTGATGAAATATACCAAGCAATGAAGGTTAGCAAATCTTTTTATTGTCCAAACTCAAATCTATATTCAGGTCACTGCTTTCGCAGAACATCGACATCTTTGCTAGCCGATTCTGGTGCCGATTTAACTGTAATTAAAAGGCATGGAGGTTGGAAGTCGAGTAAAGTAGCTGAAGGCTACATAGAAGAGTCAGTGGAAAATAAAACTAAGATATCACACGCAGCCAGAAACCGTAGTGGATCGTAAGTTGAGTCAGTTGAGTGGGCGGAGCGACGCTCAGGTCAGGGGTGACTTCGCGAGAGTTCTGGTGAGAGCTCATACCAGAGACAAAGGACGATGACCATTCCTGCCCCACCTGTGATTGACATGAACAGCAAAATCTTATTTTTATTTATACTTCGTTTATAAAACTAGGAGTTATTGTGATAGTTTTGAATGCATCAAAGATGCGGATTACAATTGTAATATAAAAAATCGTAAAACTGCATTTCCGGGTTTCAATGGCGTCAAAAATGAACGATTTCGCTATTTTTGATTTGTGCGATCTTTGTTTTTATTGCAATTAATTTCTTATTGTGTATTGTGTATTTACGTTGTTTGTGTACCTACACAGCTATATTTGACGCAATATCTGCGGCATGCTGTTAGGGCTTTTTGGTACTGTGTTAATCACAATTGGAAAAGTCTCCTGAATAGTTATCTGATCAGTTAAAATAAGTTTCATGATATTTTCAGTTTCCGGTTGATGCTGTGATTTGCCACGTCTGCTTGATAGCATTTGTGATACAAACCCAATGAGAGACTTGGCCATGCACATGTTTGTATTGGATGTTGCTGCCATGTGATGATAATAGTTTGGTTTGGCCAGACATCAGGATCATGTGGCAGTACGAGCTGCATTTTTAGATATCTTAATTGAAATTGATGATTAAAATGTTAAATAAACTGCTTGTTGTGTATGAATTGTTATAATTCAATAAATTGTCACCTCACTAGTCTCTATTTAGTTAAAGCATACTACAGGATTTGCCATACGTACATTATTATATTATGATTAGCTGTGCTCGCGGCTTTGCCCGCGTGATAATTTCATTTGAAAGTAGCCCATACGTGTTATTCCAGGACCAAAAGTACCATATAACATATCGTTTTCAAAAATCGTGTCCAACTGTTTGTCTGTTTGTTTGTAAGTTTGTATGTTTGTTCGCGCAACACGATTGATTGGCTGAACGAATTTTGAAGAAATCTATACTTATAATAAAACAATAGGAATGAAAAAGTCTGTACAATGAAGATAATTTACAAAAATGGTAAGGCTACTTAAAATAAGATAGTAAACATGAATATAACATTTTTTAAATTCGTGTCTGGTCTGTCTGTTTGTCGTTTTGTTCGCGCATCACGTAAAACTACTAGACCGATTGCGATTTGTTTTTTTTGCGATGATCACTGTTGCATAGCTTAGAATTTGACTTAAAAACTGGTTTACTTAGTATCTCAATCCGATAAGTAAAAACTGAGCGAACGATAAAAAATATTTAAACTGCAGAACGAATTTTGATCAAATGTTGGTATATTGGTATTTTAGGTTCTGTAATAGCACATATACTTAGTACAATGACAATGACCACGCGTGCAAATAGCGGGCATCAGCTAGTGTATTATACTTTTGATCCAGGAATAACACGTATGGGCTATACTTTTAACTGAAATGACCACGCGAGCAAAGCCGCGGGTACAGCTAGTACACTAATAAGATTGATAAAAGCAGGCAAAGACAACAAGTGCATAATTATTGGATCCTGGAACAATCAATGACTAGATAAAATGATAAGTGCCTGACAAGAATAATTTAGCAAATAATCTCTGACAATATAAGTGCAGAAATAGTAGGAACTTTAGCTGTAAAATTATTAAAAAATATCGACCTTTCGCTTCTTTATTTAGAAAAAAAATAGGCAAATCGAAATCTAGGCCTTCTAAGGCTAAAACTGGGCTATAGGACGCTTGTGGACATATCGATTCCTTGGTGGGGGCAAGCGCCCATACAAATTGGTCATCGTACTTTCCATTCCATTTCCAACCTCTCCCACCCCTCCCTGTGTCAATTCTTTATATAATATATTTCAAAATTAACCTCATGTTTTTTATATTTTTTATCGCCATCCCCCCCCCCCCCCTCTTTGAGGGTGCGATGACCAAAAAAAACGATGTGACCACGAGTCCGTTCGCCATTTGACGATGACCAGAAAAAACTTACTTAATCTCAGCAATGGAAATAGCTTTATATGATGTTCCAGTTTTCAGCAATTGTTTTATTTTCCACGAGTGCTAGTAATGATGAATCATGAGAGTATAGTGACCGAAAAATGCTAATTAGGTACGCCGTTGGTACGATTTGTCCTAAATCATACCAACGGTTCCATGATGACACTCTTTTGATGATGACCAGAAGTGATTCGATCTTAATAATGGATTTAATTTTATCTGTAACTATGTGTGATGATGATGATGACTATGATGATGAAAAGTATCTTATGTATTATTCCAGGGTATAAGCTATCAACACTACAAATTTCATCAAAATCAGTCCCGCCGTTATCGCGTTAAAACTCCCCAAACAAACAAACAAACAAACAGACAACGTTTCACTGTCATATATTGGTGTGGATTTTCATATACGTAACTTCTAACAAAAAAATGGCTAGTAAGCGTAATTCAAAATCATTGGCAGCAGTGTTTTTTGGCCATCAACAAATGCATTATTAATCGTTATTATTTCGATTCAATGGTAACGTCATTCCGTTCTTTATTTTTGATACCTTGGATTACATTATTGCAATTTCCGAAGGGAACGCAATTTTATGAAAAAAAGAGAAGAAAACTGCTCCTGTTACTCGCTGATAATGTAGCTACCTACAAGAGAAATAATTTTTAAAATCGGTTCAGTATTTTTTGGTTTTATCCATTACAACAAATAAACGACGAGCATTCGTACAAACAATCAAATCTTTCTTCTTTTTTTTTTTTTAATGTAGACTACCCTCCATCCTCAGCTTCACCCACGCAGCCACAGGCCGAGGCTATGTTATGTTTTTAGCAAAGGAGTGTTATGTTTTTAGCATTCATGTATGTTTGTATGTGAGTTTCTTTATTCCACCATAACTTTGAAATGCTTAAACAGATTTAGACGTATGGGTTATCGTTAGAATCCTTACATCCCCCCGAGTAACATAGGTAGGCTATATTTATTTTTTTAAATCTGTATGGCGGCAGTATGGCTCAATTTTCAATTGCAAAAAAAAAAATGTTTCTTCGAATTTTACTATATAGGTATCAAATTGAAGGCGTTGATAAGGACATTCCAATCCATTGTTTGGGGAGCTTTCACGCGATAACGGCTGGACGGATATTGATGAAACTTGGAATAGAGATTGCTTATACCCTGGAATAAAACATAGGATTCCGGAAATTTGAAAGTTTTCACGGGAAAACTGGAAGAATTTTGATTACTAAGACAAGTTTTGAAAAGAAACATTTTGTTGGCTTTCCTTTCTGAAAATAAAATATAAGTAGCTTTCTTAATTATAAAATTTAGCAATGGTAAATACTTCCTTCCTTTTCTAAGTGTTGTTCTCAGTGTCCCGTTATAATAAACTGCTGTAGGACAATTTATTGGGCTGAAGTTAGTCTAATAAAAAACACAGGTTTCAAAAATGCTTCGTGGACCGTACAGATAAACAGATAAACCATTTATTCATAATTTGTTATAAAAATTATATGTCAGAGTATCACAAATGGTAATTAAATACAAATTACATTAAATCTAGCAATCACATACAAAACGATAAATTAAATGTCAAATAAAGTAATTAATAAGAAAACAATAAAAGTAAATAAAATACCTCATTTAGGTACAGTCAAGTACCTATTCGTCAACATTGTAAAACGTTTTTTCGATGAACCAGGATTTCAGTTTAAACTTAAATGTGTTAAAACTCGCAGCTGACGTGACTTGCGCCGGAAGGCGGTTATACACCGTGGGCCCCATCACATGCGTCAACTTGTTAGACCGCGCCAGTCTCCTGGACACTGCAGCCAACTTGTGAGCACCGCGGGTGTTGTACGTGTGTCTGTCCCCACGTCTTACAAACTGATTCAGGTTCTGTCGCACGTAAACTGCGACCTGGTAAATCACGAGCGAGGGCAGAGTCAGTATCCCAAGTGACTTAAAATATGGCTTCACCGTAGTGACTCGTGACACCCGTGCAATCGTCCTCAAGGCCCTTTTCTGCATCCGGAAGGCGCGCAGCCTGTCCGCTGCGATCCATTCTGTCATTCCACGATCTATTTCAAAACCAAGAAAGCTTATAGATTCAACTTGTTCGATAAAAGTTCCATTAATGTGGACGCTCAGACTTCTAGAAGTCCGTCCAGACAAGGCAAAGTGCAGAAATTGAGTTTTTGTAAGGTTAAGAACCAGACCATTTTGATGAAACCACTGTGCCAACTCATTCACCGCTCTATTCAGGCACCGCTCAAGCTCCTCCAGAGTCTGAGCACTGGCGATGGCCGCTACGTCATCAGCTTACATGAATATATCACCACTGGCAATCACATTGTGTAAGTCGTTCAGAAGTAGGCAAAACAGTATGTTAGATACCGGTGACCCTTGCGCTACACCCATTTCGTTAGATAGAGGATCTGATTTCGTCTCACCTCCATCACTGACCACACCTGGGATCTGTTCCGCAAGATGTCAGTCAGCAGAGCGTGAGCTGGTCCACTCACTCCATAGTGGCGTAGCTTGGCAGCAAGGACGCAGTGATCCGCAACGTCAAAAGCTTTCGACAAATCACAGCATAGCACGGCGACTTGCCGCTTCCGCTCGTACGCTTCGAATACGCGTTTAGTCACCTCGCGCGTGAGTGAAGTGGTGGATCGACCGGCTCGGTACGCATATTGCCGTTCGGAAAGAGCCCCGGTGGAGGCCATGAATTTAATGAGACGAGTACTAATCCCGTTTTCAAAAATCTTACCAATCGCTGGAATAATAGACACAGGTCTATAGCCATCGATATTATCGCGCTTCCCTTTCCCTTTAAACAATGGGGAGATTTTGCTCACCTTCATTGCCCCTGGATAATTTCCAGCTCGAATGCAGCAGATGAACAGCTTGGCCAAGTATGGAGCAAATTCACAAGCTGCTATGTTAAGCACTTCCATTGATATATCATATATATCCCTGGTAGGCTTCCAAGGAATCCGCGTGGTGATGATCTGGTGGACTTCGGCAGCGGAGAAGCGAGTGAGTCTGAAGGAGCGGTCGGCAGGGG
Source organism: Alsophila aescularia (assembly GCA_946251855.1). NCBI lineage: Eukaryota > Metazoa > Arthropoda > Insecta > Lepidoptera > Geometridae > Alsophila > Alsophila aescularia. The sequence goes on from OX276373.1 coordinate 65,770,320, forward strand.
CCCACGCGGCCGCAAGTGTGGCACTCACTAGCGCCAAGGCGGCCGCCTCGCGTTCATGCAGCTGCTACAATGAAAGTAGCAGGCCCTGGTTAAGATATTTATGTTATACGGTTGTATCAAAAAATTGCCTATAATTTTTTTTTACATGTTGCCATGGAAACGATATAATAACAAGTCTATCAAAAAGCACCGCGGCTGCCAAAAATTTTGAATTACCTTCGCTTACACCGTTTTTTGTTCAAATTCGTTTAAATACGGGTAGAATCGTGTACAATTAATGAGTTACCCTTAGCTACCCGTGCGAAGCCGAGGCGAGTCACTAGTTCACAATAATTCTGATCGTGCGTGTAAGAGGTACTTAACGTAATGGCACCAATAATCGACACTTTAAGGAGGACGTGAAGTTTCATATGAAATAAAAGAAATAAAAAAATACTTAGAACAGTAAATTGGAGTGGGAATGATAAAAAATATCGTTAAAAAATGATATATTTGCCTATTAGTAACTGAAAAGAAGTAGATTTATAGAAAAAGCGAAATAACCAAAAATATTTTGAATCTCCAGTAAACGACACCGAATACCCAGTAGTCAACACCCATTTATCGACATTCACCAGTGAACGACATCTAATTATCGACATTCACCAGAGAACGACATCTAATTATCGACATTCACTAGTGAACGACACCTAATAATCGACATGAATGCAGGGATGCAGGCATTCGGAATACATTTTCATTTACTTCACGGGACGGGATATGAATTTATTGTGTAATAAATTAAACACTTAAATATGTTTACGTAAATTTATTACAGACATGAGTGAAATTTTTCAAATGTTAAACATGTCTCATGTTTTTAAATGCAGTGATAAAATTATATTAAGTTAAACTACTACTAGGTAAACTACTTACATCTAAATCAGGAACATCAATAAACTTAGGTGTATTAGGTAACTTCAAATAATATTAATATGTAAAATCTCAACCAACCTTTTTTAATTCCTAATTATCAGTCATTGTCATTGTAACCTACGTAACTATTAAATTAACAATGTTTTACCTAAGAAAATTAGTCTCAAATCGTATCACATATTATTGTAGTAACTATATATAGCTACTACTCTTTACTTATTCTATATTAAAATTCTGAATCAAAAACATCAATGAAATATAAAGTATGGTTTACTCTTAATCAGTCTATACCTAGTCAATATAGTATATTATATGACTTTATCGGTAAAAATAGTAATAATTAGTGCAATTAAATGAAAATAAATCTCAAAATAGTAGTACTTACTCACTACATATTTTAATATAATGTACAACCATTATAAAAATATTTAGTAAGTCGAAAATATTTTAAGGATGATATATTATATCGGGCAAATATTTGTCCATCTCAAATATTTTATAAAAACCTCTTTTGTTTAGACATATGGGCTCCTTTATCACTTCAATTATTTCTTCACGGCTGTACAATATTTTATCAGGGGTATTAGGCCATCGAAACGTATTTCCTTTGGTTAATATCATTGTACTTACTTCGTATTTATCGCCTGTTAGCACATTTTCCACTTTTCCTGGAAAATATTCACCCTCGTACATCACTATTACGAAATTTCCTGTAAGTATGTTTTTGCTTTCCTTCGATCCCGCGACTTGTAAAGAAATCAGTTTGTTTATAGGTAAATTATCTGTATCTGGATCTGATAGTTTGTAGCTGGATTTCTCCAAACATATTTTTTTTGATACATTTTCTATTTCTGATCTTTCATCATCTTCTAAATTATAACTAGCATCACTTTCAGCGTATGTAATTTCTAAATCAGTGTCATCAGACGTCGATTTCTTCTCGGTTTTTGAATATTATTTTGTTCTAACCAGGGATTGAAGATATTTGTTACGTATTCAAAGAACGTACTACTGCACATCCAACCGTTTTCTGACTTTCCTATCGCCCATTCATCGGGAATGCCGGCAGAGATGGATGCAGGAATTCGTTCATAATTGTAAATGATCATAGGAGGCGCAAGTACACCGGCAGCATTTGCTGTGACCAGAACAGTCAAATTATCTTTCTCATCGCCACAGGCGCTGTAGAGATGCTTTTCCCCTTTTTTGGCAAGAACACGACCAGGTTTTGGCGACAAGAAAAAAGCGCTTTCGTCGGTATTGAATACTCTATTTGCGTCGCTTAGAATACTTTTTAAATTATTTTCCTCCAGATAATTTTCGATTTCTTGAAACCAGTTTCTTATGTCATTTTCAGTCACGTTATCTCGAGCTCTTGTCAAGTTATCTGGTATTTTTTGGGTCAATTCCGGATGTCTCTTAAGAAAAGACTGAAACCACTTTTTACTCGGTCTATTATTTGTGAAAGGATTTGGTCTCTTCTGTTCGGTTATAATTTTTTGCACACTGTCCAATAAATTATCTTTTGTCATTGGAATATGTCTTTCAGATAATGCTATTATACATCTCACTAATATATCTTCTTCTGTTTTTGTCAGTACGGTACTCGGTCCCATAGTGCAACCAATTGGAGTTTTTCCTGTGACTTTATCATGAAGAGTAATTCTAGGGACCCCAAAATTTTTAGCTGCAACTGCAATCTTTTCCCCTTTTTTAACGGCCTCAATGGCCTTACCCAGTTGTTCCGGGGTATACATTTTTCTCGGCGCCATCTGTGAAAACCAAATATCGACACATTCATATCCAATAATCGACACTTTGTCGATTACTGGTAAATACACACCAATCAGTTTCTTTCAAATATGAAGTAAATAAATAAAGAAAAAACAGCTAGATTCCTTTAAAAATATAAACACTTTAAAAATAATTAGAATCGACATTATGTCGATTATTGGAGTAAAAGTCATTTAACGGTTACCAGTTATCGACACCGGCTTTTTCATTAAAAATAATGTAACGTCAAATTGTATAACTGTAAAATGATTTGAAAGATATCTATAGTAATCCATGAAATACACTAAAATATAAACAGCTTTCATAGTAATAAAGTAATGCGGAAAAGTTTGCACTCACTCTCTTAGCGATTCGCTTAATAAATCCCGATTATTTCACAGAAGCACTGACTTCACTTAAATTTTAGGTCGCCATCTTTAATCGAAATGGCAGATCTCCATGTCATTGCACTGGATGACAGTACGAAGTACACTGTCTATGGCTTAGTGTTGCTACATTTAAAAATTAGTTCTCTATCCTTATTTTCGACGGTTATAGAAAAAAAGCGTCGATTACGGGTGCTTGTCGTTCATTGGTGCCATCACGTTACCTACCTACTAAGTAAAATAGTCTGTGAACTGAAAATAAAGTAATTGATAAATTGTTTAAAGTAATAAAAAAATAAGTATTACTGTTACTAGCAGGCGTAGCGCTTACCATCAGGCGGGCGACCTCCTCGCCTTGTCACTCAGTGGTGTAAAGATAAAGTATATAAATAATGTAAAGTAGGTAGGTACTTACCACAAAACCAATCGATGTCCACGCTATTTGAAGATTTTATTTCCTATATTTGGTAGGTAAATCACTTCTGGACAAAATATAACATTAGATTCTATGACCTCAAAAACAATAAAACTAATACAAAAATCAACAATATCTCTACATACAGGCCCAGAAATACATTGAAATTATTAATTATCACTATTTGTTATCTTATTCAAGAAAATCGTCTAAAAACTAAAAAAGATCAAAATATTTTCATCCGTAACGTGAGCGTGGTCCTTCCGTGTCAAACTGCCGTGCAGTCCGGCGCAACCCAAAGAGTATATAAATACTAGCGCAACCATATACAAAGTACTCTGTGGGCGCAACCACAAAGAAATTCTCAAATTTGTTTCAAATGTATGTACTTCTTCTTCTTCTTTTTTTTTGGATGGCTCCTGCGGAGGCACTGGCCTACTAGCAATTTCGCCAATGTCAAGTGTATTATATTTTAAAGTAATGTCACGTCACAGTCAATTATTGTCAAAGTCACGAATCAGTAAAATGGTGGACATTTACTGAAACTTCCGAGGGAGATTTGGAAAAATCACAAAATGCCATTTATTTCTGCGTTTGATTCTTTTGTCCGCACTCGTGCACGTTAACGAACACCTAATGGTTAATATTCCACCAATATTACACATTAACACTCGAAGATACACAAGATTCAGAATAAAATCTAACTCTACATCACAACATTTTGTTTTTTTTTTCAAAAAAACCCCCACTTTGGCAGCACAGAAAGTTCATTTGTTTTTCTGCACTGCGATTACGTAATGTTGATCATGATGGTTTCAAGCCGTGAAATTCAATAATGCTTTGCGATAGAGTCGATTTTGCTATGAAAAAAGTGACAATCTGATTGAAGCCAAGTTCTGTAATTGGGCCACAGATCCCAATGAACGGACCAAAAAGAACGAACTGTAGAGTCCAAACATGATAATATTACTATACTCTATGGTCCATTGAAATTTGTCAAGAAAAATCCAAAGTATAATGTTCTGCGAATTTTTAATTTTATTCTATTGTTAATAACGTACTGTTTGTGTTTTCTTTGAAGAATCATCAGTTTATAGTGTTAAACCAGTTTAAATGATAATTTTAAAATGCCACCAACTTTAGAAAGCTACAGCAGATGTGTTTTATGTGGAGTTCGCGCCAATCGCGAAAAACAGAACAAAAAGGAAATTTATGGCATGAGTTCCTATTGATCAGCCCCGGTAAGCATTAATATGATATTGCTTAGTGCCACCTCCCAACTACGTGACCATAAATGATAGTTTACATGATTTCCATTTTGTATTTTCATATTTTTTTAACACTAGGGATGCGCAAGGTCAAAGAACTATTAACTATCGACAAATCTATCGTATGCTAGGTCAGGCTGCCTATAACTTATTTCCATAACATTAATCAACATGTTTATTTCCAGATGCAGAAAATGAGGATCTAGCATACATTCATATAGAGACCAGTCATAACATACACTTATGAGGCACTCACACCTGAGATAAAGGTAGAGTAGGTACATCGCAAGATCTCAATTCAGAGTGAAGCATTAGTAGGTAAGCTTACCTATGCTTGCAAAATTCATTTTCGTATTTACTTTGTAAAATAGTATTATAAATCAAATGTTCCGTTGTTCAAAAGTGTTTTATTTCTAAGTTTTTTATTACATGGCTCCACAGTTACCTGTTGCAATTGGTATCCAATAAGCCCAACGTTGTTGCATTGTGAGAAAACAACGTTGTGCTTATTGGAACCTTGACGAGGGCATGCATGTTTTATCGATATCGATAAAACCAAGAATATGTGCAAGCAAGCACTACTCTATCCGTTAGGTTGGTAGCATTGTCAAGATAAGCTAACGTCTGACCTTTAATGTTAGTAATGTTGGATGCATTGATGCCAATAAATTTCTGCCAAATTGCTTTTATTGGCTAGTAGGGAGGTCCTGCCTCTTAAAACGTAGTGATTATTGCTGCCGTGGCAGACTCGGGCAGACTGAATCACGGCGACTTAGAGAAATATTTAGTCTGTCTACGCACGGCGATGACAGCTAGAACATTTTTTACTTTTCTATGAGTTTGGACGGTGACGTAGAAACTAGACACAAGGTGGCTCCACCAACCTCCTTCGCTGTGACACTTGTGCCAAGTATGACAGCTGAGACCGTTTTTTGTTGGCTCGCAAAATGTACGCATTTTTGTTTTTATTGCATACTAGCTGACCCGGCGAACTTCGTACCGCCTTAGAGTCAATAAAAGATTTTAAAATAGGAGGTATACTCACTTCTAATAACTTTATTTTTCAATGGCATATCTCCAACTTCTAAAGTGTTTCTGCTGTCCTGGTACTTTAAACTGCTTTTTTAAAATATAATCACAATAACCTATACTATACCTCCCCATGAACATTAAATGGAGTGATTATATTAAAAGAAAAGTACCAGGAGAGCAGAAAGACTTAAGTAGTTGGAGATAATACTTTAATGTTTATGGGGAGGTATACTCACTTCTAATAACTTTATTTGTCAATGTAATATCTCCAATTTGATAAGTCTTTCTGTTCTCCTGGTATTTTGTTATTTTTTTTTAAATATACCTAACCACTCCATTTAATGTTCATGGGGAGGTATAGTCACTTTTAATATCTTTATTTTTCAATGTCATATTTCCAACTTCTTAAGTTTTTCTGCTCTCTTTTTTTTCTTTTGCTGGATATAGGCCTCTCTCAAAGCAAGCCACTGAGCCCCATCTTCGGCTATTACACTCTCGAGGAGGTATACTCACTTCTAATAACTTTATTTGTCAATGTAATATCTCCAACTTCTTAAGTCTTTCTGCTTTCCTGGTACTTTAAAATGCCTTTTTTTAATATAATCACAATATTTAATGTTCATGGGGAGGTAAACTCAGTTCTAATAACTTTATTTGTCAATGTAATATCTCCAACTTATTAAGTCTTTCTGCTCTCCTAGTATTTTGTATTTTTTTTTTAAATATACCTAATCACTCCATTTAATGTTCATGGGGAAGTATAGTCACTTTTAAGTTTTAATATCTTTATTTTTCGATGTCATATCTCCAACTCCTTAAGTTTTTCTGCTCTCCTGGTACTTTGTAATACATTTTTTAAATATAATCTCTCGATTTAATGTTCATGGGAATTGTTATACCACGTTTTATGTCACGTCCTACGGGAACGTGATAAAAAGTCCGATGTCCTTCTCCTGGTTCTAAGCTACCTCCCCACCAATTTTCAGACAAATCAGCTCACCCGTTCTTGAGTTATAAATAGTGTAACTAACACGATTTTCTTTTATATATATAGATTTCGCCGTTTTTAGTTTATTATTTATTTTTTATTTATTTCTTATGTTCCTCGTCGCATCCTTGTGGTGATTCAGTGACTTTTAGAGACAGGACTCATATTCTGATTGTTGTGTGATTGTTTGCCGTGAGGATTTAATTGAAAATGCCTAAGAACATAGTAATGTTCTACTTTCCTCGAGATAAAAACATACAAAACCTCTGGCTCTTGCAAGTCGCTCCACATAGTCCAGAGCTTCTTCAGTAGTCACCTGAACAACTAGCTAGGAAGAAGATATATATATATATATATACGGCATTTTGAAAAACAATATCTTGACGATAACAGAAGAAAATACCATGGCTTTCCTACTCTATTCGCTGAAGAAGAAATTGCAAGTGGGATACCTAACTTAGAAGAAAAAATTAGCATCAATGCTAGAAGCTATACTTCAGGCTATTTAGTTAGAAAATTATGTCTAAATAAATGTAAAAATTGTAAAAAAACATTTTTACATAATGATGACCAGCATCTCCTAAGTTTGGACTGGTTAGGTTGCGTAGTACATCACGATGAAATAACAAGTAGATTTATATTTCTTGGGGCTAAAATCCAAGTGTTTCATTGGTGCCGCACTATAAATCGAATACTGAGTGGAAATCACTCCAAATTAAATGTAAATGATTTAAATTTGGTACAAAAACTAGCATATGAAAAATATTTAGAACAGAAAATATAAAAAATAAAACATGTATATACCTACTTACGTGTTTCATTTAAATTTTCATTTCCAATCAAAAACTTATTTGAATAATAAGTAAAAATAAAATCGATACATTGGATGCAGTCGATAAGCGAAACGTGTTCAGAGGCGCCACCTAGCAGAAAAAGGCTCGCCTTCCAAACTCACTACGGTGACGTTCTGTCCTATCTGTACTTGTACATAATACTTTATAAATTGTGGACTGAATGTCATGGCGCCGGGCCGGCCGGTAGAACTTCCGAAGGCTTCGGGGGGGTGCTTCTAGCGGGGAGGAAGTGAAAACGTTTTGCTTGACGGTTTTTATTTTATTTTCCATTTATTTATTGGAAAATATACAAATTAAACAATACAAGTTGTTGAAAGTGTCGTTGTGTAAAAAAATTACATGTCTCTGACGAGCGGATCTATGGGAAAGTTTTAAATTTATTTTAAAAACTAGTTGTGCCCGCGGCTTTGCTCGCGTGGTCATTTCATTTAAAAGTAGCCCACACGTTTTATTCCAGGACCAAAAGCCAAACCACCACCAGACCAGTTGTAGGTTTGGTCCAGAGGACCAGGAGGACCAGGACCAAACCTACAAAGTACAATATTATACTACATTTCTTCAAAATTCGTTCAGCCGTCAAATAGTTTTTTATCGATTGCTCGGCATTTAATCATCGGAATAAGGCACTGCCTTGCCTTTTTATAACAGTTAAATTTATTTTTTTAATTAATAAATTACTATTTTACTATAAATAATTAGCTTAATTTCGCTGCGCGTTTTACAACTGAAGTCGACTTATTCTATCAAAAAACAAAAAACATCTCAATACGTTTTAAGAGCCTCTAAGGACCATAAAGTAAAAAAAGAAGAAAACGTGTTGCTCGAGTTCATTCAACGTTCAAACCACTTCGTAACAAACCGCTTGTGTGTTTTAAGGGTAGACAATGCCATCTAGTTTAAATAAAGTAACTTGTTATCATGACCGTCTTGTTATTGAGTAGAGAAAATTATCTCCGAAGGTAAGGTGGCACAGATTAGAGAGTAATAAAGGTGGTGAGGTAAATTGGATGGGGCATCAAGGGTAGGTCATTATTGTGAGGTCCATACGAACAAATTGTAATGCAACGAAACATTGTGTTCTTAGTACAAATTATTTTTTATGATGTTTCACAGAACGACGTACCTACTTACTGGCACTTTAACTGGCTCTTAATAATAACCTACCCTACTTTTTGAGCTTTTTCAACACGATATGAGGATTGATTTAAAAAATAAAAGTTTTCTATACTTTCTCTGTGAAGTGTACCTGTGTACCTACCTCTGTATGTACACATTTCAATACCGACAACTAACATTTTGCCAGTAAGACATTATGAAGAAACCTCCGATATAATTATGTAGGTACGTAGGTAGTACATTATAATATCTTAATGGAAGAAACATAATAAAAAAATGTATAATGTATATACATACTCAGAAAACTTGCAACGCTTCGAAGTATTTTTTACGCAAAAGCAATTGTGGTCTTTATTTATGCATACCCACGGATCAATTTCCTATGCAAGTATTTTTTTACTTTCATTTCAAAAGAACGATGGTGGCCTAATGGTTCTATAGTACAATTTAGAATCCAACGATACCGGGTTCAAAACCTAGGCTCCCGCACCAATGACTTTTCGAAGTTACGTGCGGTTATCCATCGCTCCGTGCTTCGGAGGGCACGTTAAGCTGTCGGTCCCTGCTGTTATTGGTTAATAGCAGTCGTTAAGCCATTTCAGAGGCCCTCGGGCGGCCTGACAAACTCTGACATCAGAAGCCAGCACTACCTCATATGACAAACAAACAAACAATTTCAAGGCTTCAGAGTACTTTTTCACACACGCGATAGTGCTCCTTTTATATATAGAGACAAAGATCAATTTGCTATGCAAGTATTTTCTACTTTCAAGGCTTCCAAGTACTTTTATTGCAAACACGATTGTTCTCCTTATTTATATGACGGCAAAAATCAATTTCCTATGCAAGTATTTTCTACTTTCAAGGCTTTAATCTGTTTCTACAGAAAGCACTTGAAAGTATTTTGAACCCTGGTTTTTCGCCCTGGTGTTTGAAGATAGACGTACTTGAAAGCCCTGGTGCTGGATATTGCGAAAAGACCCATGCCTACGTGGAATTTGTTCGTGATTGATTCCAATTTCCCCGCAGGCAGCGAGGAATTGGCGTCTTAAAATTAGAGAATTAGGCCCCTGGAGGTCGTGCTAGTGCTAGTGTGAGACGAATCCCAAAAACCTGATAAATTTGAATTTACCGCACCCTTGGTTGCAGGAATGAAATGATTGCGTGTTTTAAGGTCAATCAGCGCCATCTAGTTAAATCGGAGGGAGAACTTTGATGCCTTTGGTGTATTCGCTTGAGTTGTTGATGCCATTGTGCTATCTTTACTCATACCAAACTCGTACTATACCATCTCGATTACCTCAGCTTGCAAACATAAAAAACCGCACCTAAGTCGGACCATTCGTTTGGATAGATCCCATTATATATATTGTTTTCAAACAAAACTTGACGGTTTACTTCAGGAAATTACATAAGCCTTAAAAAAATCAAAGAAAATATAAAAAAGGCACAAATTATGTAAATGCTTATAAATATTGAGGCAAAACATTCATAGCAGCGCGTGGATTCGATCCATGGGTTGCAAGGCGGACACCGCTTCTACTGTGCCACTCTGACTTGTGGCATAGGAGCCGAATTCACGGTACCGTTTTATAAACGGATGTGCAATTATTATTCCTTTCAAATTGACATAACTTTAGACTCATATCCCGCAGGAATCTCGTATTTATTCGTGATTAAAAGTATCATTCATTTTAACACATACTATAAACTTTGACTGTGCCAAGTTACTTGAAAATCCGTACGGTAGTTTCAGCGTGATATGTGTTTTTTTTTAAATAACTTTCATCCCCTATCCTGCGGGAACCATTGTTTTTTTCGGGATACAAAGTATTCTAAATGTTAATCCATAACATAAGCTATGATTGTGCCAAATTGCATCAAAATCCGTCGGGTAGTTTCTGCGTGATGCGTGTTCAAAGAGACAGACAGACAGACAGACAAAAAATTAAAAAAAAAAACTTTTTGCACTCCATATCGATTTTGAAGTTCATCTCAATTAAAATGTTCAAAAAATATTGAATGTACAGATTTAGCCCAGTTACAGTTTTATTATAGTATAGATAGCACACGCTTTAAGGCCTCCTCACACCCAAGAAAAATCAGCTCGCTTACTCCTTGACATTCGCTAGTGATGTGGTACATCTGAACCTAATTAATAGGTGAAAAGCAGATGCAAGAACACGTCTTTAATTTAAAAACTCATGTAAATACCTCTTAGCAAGCAGCGCGGCAAGGTCGACTTTGCCCAAAGAAGGTTGTCGAAATAATGACCACATTACTACTAGTATTGTTTGAGTAAAAGAAAATTCTAGGTCACAATTCAATCGTATTTGCAAAAAAAGTATTGAAACTCCTGAAAGTACAAAAAACTTGCATAGGAAATTGATCTTTGACTCAATATAAATAAGGAGTACAATCGTTATTGCGAAAAAAGTACTGTGAAGCCTTGAAAGTAAAAAAATACTCGCCTAAGAAATTGATCCCTGTGCTAGTCAACATAAAGACCACAATTGCTTTTGCGTAAAAATATACTTCGAAGCGTGAGCTGTGACCTAGAATTTTGTTTTACTCAAACAATATTAGTAGTAATGTGGTCATTATTTCGACAACCTTCTGTACAGGGCCCCAATTCTATTAAAAAAAATGTAATGACAATTATCAACAATTTTCGCAAAATTTTCGCTTTTACCTCTTAAAAGTAGTAGAAGCGAAAAATTTGTGAAAATTTTTGAATTTTGAGTTTTACTTTTTTGGAAATATTTTATTTTGAAAATTTTCAAAAAAAAATCTTTTCTACCACTTTTAAGAGGTAAAAGGGAAAATTTTGCGAAAATTGTTGACAATTGTCATTACAATTGTTTTAGTAGAATTGGGGCCCTGGAATAACTCAGGATCCTTATATCCCAGAAAACCTACCACGCGAGCAACACCGCGGGCACAACTAGTATAAAGTAAAAAATAAATATATTCGGGGCAATTCCACACCAATTACCTAGCTCCAATCTAGGATACCCTGTAATATGGGCACTAGATTACGATGGCAGTCTAGTGGTTTACTAGTGCGACTTAGAATCCAACGATACCGGGTTCGGTTCTAGACTCCGCACCAATTACGTTTCTAAGTTATGTGCGGTTCTCCATCGCTCCGTGCTTCGGAGGGCACGTCAACCGACATGTCCCGGCTGTTATTGATTAATAGCAGTCGTTAAGCCACGTCAGAGGCCTTCGGGCGGCCTGACAAACTCTGACACCAGAGACCAGCACTCCTCATACGACAAGCAAGCAAGCAACTAGATAACGGATAAACATACATAGATACAAATATTATATCCATGACTCGGAAACAAACATTTCTTCTCATCACACAAATGATTGCACCTTGCAGGATTCAAACCAGCGACCGTTTGATTTCTTGCCTAAGGTCTCTAGCCACTAGACCAACCGGTCGTCAAAAAATTGACACTTTCCTGGAAAAATGACATGACAGGCAGACAGACAGAAAGACTGCCAGACAGACAGACGGACGGACAACTAAGTGATCCTATAAGGGTTCCTTATTTCCTTTTGAGGTACCCTAAAAATGTATCATACTTTAGGTACAAGACAATAGAATATTTCTTCAACAGAAATGGCCAACCTTTTCAGTAGTCTTTGTTTCGCAAGACGCTTCATACCGAACTGCAAGTTCGTATTCGCATATAACTCCATACATTAGAACTGACATTCCATACAAAACGACATAAAATGTGCATAAAATCCGATTAGCGCCATCTATCTTTTATAGTTAGAAGTGTATGTGTATGTTTGTTACTCCTTCAAGCTCACACGGCTGAACTCATTTGGATGAAATTTGGTACATCTTCCCCATTGCTCAGTTGAGCAGTTCAGCAGTAGGACATAGTTTGTATTACCGAACATTTTATGTTCTAACTAATTGTTGCTCAACTTAGTTGATCAGCAGGTCATCCTGGTATAAGCAATCTAGTTGAGCAGTGGGTAGAACCGTTAGTTGATCAGCAGGTCATCCTGGTATAAGCAATCTAGTTGAGCAGTGGGTAGACCCGTTAGTTGATCAGCAGGTCAACCTGGTATAAGCAATCTAGTTGAGCAGTGGCTAGACCCGCTAGTTGATCAGCAGGTCATCCTGGTATAAGCAATCTAGTTGAGCAGTGGGTAGACCCGTTAGTTGATCAGCTGGTCATCCTGGTATAAGCAATCTAGTTGAGCAGTGGGTAGACCCGTTAGTTGATCAGCTGGTCATCCTGGTATAAGCAATCTAGTTGAGCAGTGGGTAGACCCGTTAGTTGATCAGCTGGTCATCCTGGTATAAGCAATCTAGTTGAGCAGTGGGTAGAACCGTTAGTTGATCAGCAGGTCATCCTGGTATAAGCAATCTAGTTGAGCAGTGGGTAGACCCGTTAGTTGATCAGCAGGTCAACCTGGTATAAGCAATCTAGTTGAGCAGTGGCTAGACCCGCTAGTTGATCAGCAGGTCATCCTGGTATAAGCAATCTAGTTGAGCAGTGGGTAGACCCGTTAGTTGATCAGCTGGTCATCCTGGTATAAGCAATCTAGTTGAGCAGTGGTAGACCCGTTAGTTGATCAGCTGGTCATCCTGGTATAAGCAATCTAGTTCAGCAGTGGGTAGACCCGTTAGGTATCCATGGTCAGATTGCTTTGTTAGATTGATGTGATTATCCTGGAATAACACATAATCTACTTTTCATCATCCATCATCCGACAGAGATCCAAAGTAACCGATATAGCACAGAAAATTAGCAAGCTGAAGTGGTAATGGGCTGGTCACATCTCTCGAAGAACCGATAACCGATGGGGTAAATGAGTTTTAGAGTGGAGACCGCGTGTAGACAAACGTAGCGCAGGGCGCCCACCAGCCAGGTGGAGTGACGACTTGCGAAAAACAGTTGGCAGGAACTGGATGAGAAGTGCCGAAGATCGGGCTCAGTGGCTTTCGCTAGGAGAGGCCTGCGTCCAGGAGTTGACGAATATAGGGTGATGATGATGATGATGATGATGATCATCATCATCCATCATCATAATCCATGAGGTGAAACCGCGAGAAGCAGCTAGTTTGATTATGCTGTACACAATTTCGTTAAGAAAATTCGCTTCCATTCCGTTCCGCGGTAATGTTAATTGAGCCTTACCGTAAGCTTTCTTACTTACTAGCTTTCCCGCCCGCGACTTCGTCCGCGCGGACTACAGACCGCGAAAAAAGGCATCCTATGTTCGTCTAGGATATTAAAAACCGTAGGTGTAGGTGTGTGGTGTGGTGTGTGTGTATGCTCTTGATGTTTTTTGACAGACTTGATTGTTATTTCGTTTCCATGGCAACCGTTCCTTGCAGCGAGTAATCAGGATTTTCCAGTTTTCCCGTGGAACTTACAATTATCCGGGATGAAAGTATCCTATGTTTTATTCCAGGGTATAAGCTACCTTTATTCCAAATTTAAGTCAAGCCGTTATCGCGTGAAAGCTCCCCAAACAAACAAACAAACAGACAATGTTTCACTTTTATATATTGGTACGGATTATTATACAGTACCAAAGTCTAATAATTGGAGGAAAATTCTCAGTGGTCTTGCCAGTACGGGGCCTGCAGTCTCGACATCGACAGCGATTACTTTACAACCGAAATCGGTCTCTAAGTCGGATTATAAAGATATTTGGTAATCTCGGCCAAATACCGATGTCAATCTTGATCAATGTCAGTACAGATACCGATGACATTTTTTCGCAGCATATTGAAGATTTCTCATAATCCGTACATTATGAGCCTAATCGGGATTTTTATTTTATTCAAATCCACTGTACACATTTTTAACTTGACAATGATACAGAAGGATCATTTTAATAATTTGACCACGAGGAAAGACCGCGATCCTCATGGTCAAACCAGTTGGACTAAATACCGGACAATCGATAGCTTTTGACAATAACTGTCAAGCCGGTAAAATGCCCAGAGCGGCAAAATTTAGAACCCGCGGTCGGTCGGTTAAAAATTGCACCACCCCATATCTGGGCCTGCAGTCTCGACATATGGATAGTGATTGCTTTACACCCGAAATCGGTACATACAGATGACAATCGTTAGCTTAGACAGTTATTGTCAAATGCTATCGATTGTCATCGGTATCTGTACTGACATTGATTATAAAGACAGCGATATTTGGCAGAGACTACCAAATGTTGTAATAATCTGACTTTGCGACCGCTGTCGATGTCGAGACTGCTGGCCCAGGAATAACATGCTCATGACTTATAAGGTGTCATTGTAAAGGGCAGCAAATATTATTAAGCGAAAAAGCAAATAAATTCGGTATATTTTCGTTCCACATCCCAAAAGTAATATAAATGTATCATTAACACTGCCCCAGGTTCCAGTTCATCTTTGGCGGCTTATTGTTTGTTTCTGTGCTGGCGTCTGATTCGGGGAAGGCAAAGCTGTGCCATCATTACTTAGCATCTGAGCATCACCATCAGCTCTTGAACGCCGGAAGCAGTCGACGCCGTAAACGCTGTTTATTTTCACGATGTCATTGTCGGAGAGGAGTTGTTCGTTTTGGCCGAGAGACTGCATTATTGTACCTTGCGGGTCCTACAAAATATTAATACCTTGAGCTAACAAACGAAACTAATACATAGTTCATTGAAATTGTGGGTTTTTATTATTGTAGGCAAGTCTACAGACTTGCGCACTTGCACGCTTTACGTTCTCGAATCCAGCTGGACCTGCACTCTCGTCATAGATTGTGATTGCTTTACTACCGAAATAGGTATGTACCTATTTCGTGTAGTACCGATGACAATCGTAAGCTTTGACAGTTATTGTCAAAAGCAATCGACTGTCATCGGTATCTGTACTGACATTATTTATTTACTTAATAATTTTATGCACAAAATCAGTGTACAGAGGAGGACTAATGCTATGACAGCATTTTCTGCCAGTCATCCTGGTTGTGCAAGAGAGATGTATAAGCGTGCGCACTCGAGATATGGACGCTAAAATGGAAATAAAGAGAAATTAATTGAAATGAATTTATAAAAATAAAACTTTTAATAAATCATACATAGATATATAATACAAATATATATAATTATTATAATATATATATATATATATATATATGTAATTTAAATCCATATAAATATTATAAAATTTAACTGCTTATTCTTGTACACTGGGTGGTGTTAACAAAAACAAGAATATTTGGTAGTCTTTTTTAATGCTGTCTTTTTATCATGATAATTGGCAGAGACAACCAAATATCGTTATAATCTGAGTTTGCGACCGATTTCGGTTGTAAAGTAATATCAATCGAAGTCGAGACTGCAAGCCCTGGTTATTTACATTACTTACACAACTTAAATCAAATAAATATGTGCATAACACCAAGGTTAAAAGTGGGAAGAATAAGTACCATCTCCTCGTGCGTCTGAATAGAAATAAAAATATAAGTTAAACTAAAACCCGACTACGGAGTGGACTAAAAAGGCACAAACAAGAATATTCAAACGTTTTAGATATTTAAAACTTTAATGTCGGTTCGCTCTACATACTTACTTGGTAGTTTTAAACATATATGATTATTTATTTTATTTTTGGGTTATATTATATATATTCTCGATGTACCCTTTCATTTGTGACCAAACAGAAAAATCATTTTTTTTGTTCACATCTTTATGTCGTAAGTATATTCAATTTAATGTGACGTTTAACCAGCGGACAATGATGAAGCTTCTAACGATACCACATTTGTCAAATTATGATGAGCAGTTTCGGCAAACGTAGTGTAGGGCGCCCTCCAGCCAGACAATATAAGCTAAGTGGCTGGCAGCAGTTGGATCATTTGGATGAGAAGAGCCGAAGATCGGGCTCAGTGGCGTGCTTTGGGAGAGGCCTATGTCCAGGAGTGGGCTGACACGGGCTGATGATGATTATGAGTAGTTTAGTAGTTATTAGGGAACAGATTAACATACATACATTCATACCCACATACATACAAAATACCGGTTAAGATCACAACCCTCCTTTTTGCGTCGCCGTAGTCTACTTCAGTGCACATCACAGAAATGTATAAGATTAAGTATCGTAAGAATTTAAATATATTTTTTGCACTTGATTTTACTCAAGCAGGTAAATAGAGTGCAGATTAACTAGGTAATCTGCACTCTAACTGGTTTATGCACATTAGCGGTGACATGATGTATTGCCTACAATGCGAAGACAACTGCACATTACTGCGTGATATAATGTAAAGCAAGGCTGGAAATAACTATAATTAACAACACTAACTAACTAACACTAACTATAACGAACTATAAATAAGTATATGGAATAACTATGCACAAAGCTCTAACTAAAAAAAGTACTTAAGCAAAAAAGTGATGCTAGTACCGCTCATTTTTGTCGTGAATTCGATGTTATCCAATGATTACACATAAGTCTATCAAATACAGTTAATTTCGTTCAAATTCAACAAATAGTTTTGATGTTATCGCGAGCTAAAGGTCCTGAGTTCGCTCGGACGACAGCCGCGGCCTATGACGTCATCGCGAGGGACAGAATGGGATAAATATATTTTTTTGTTGCCGCCAGATGGATCTTCACAACGATATAAATATTAACTTTTACTATCAAATTTGTAACTTTTATACTTTAGGAGATCTAAGCTCTCAAAAGTACACGTTTTTGGTAACGGTATTTTTCTGAAATGCCCGCTGGGATAACGAGAAAGACGTAGGTTCATCAAATTTACGTCAAACTATTTTTTTCTCACTTACAATTTCCTTATAAGTGGCAACAGTGGAGATGCCTGTTCGTCCGATCTGCCGCCAGAACTGCCATGCGGGGTGCGTGGCGCTGGTGTAGTCATAAGGCAACGGGAATGTGGCGTCCGAACGAATCATTTCAAAGTGGTGCAGCTTGTCTGTCAATTTAGAAACTTGGAATAAATTGTGAGCGAACTCGACATTGATTTCGAGAGGAAACTGACAGGACTAAGATTACAGAACTATTATATAGTATGATGTGTATTACAATAACCAATTTGCCGACTTGATGCATTACACCACGCCAGTAAGCTTAATAAAACCTTGATTACGACATATATCTATCTATCTATACTTATAATCAATCTATCTATCTATATCTATTTATATTTATAATAAAGCAATAAGAACGAAAAAGTCTGTACAAGGAAGATAATTTAGAAAAAATGATTTACGCAACTGAACAAGAATATATCAGTTTTTAAATTTGTGTCTGTCGATTTGTTTGTCTGTTTGTCTGTCTGTATGTTTGTTCACGCATCACGTAAAAACTATTAGATTAGAAAACGATTGCGATGCGGTTTCCACTATTGTATAGCTTAGAGGGTTGACTTAAAGGCTGAAGTAAATTTGGTCAAATGTTGGTACATTGGTATTTTAGGTCCTGAAATAGCACCTAGAGAATTTTTAACCTAAAGAAATCACGCGAAGCCGCGGGTTCAACTAGTACAGCAATAAGTACGAAAAAGTCTGCAAATAAATAGAACTAAAAAAAACATTGTGCGTGGAATCCCTCCGCGCGGAAGAAGTGAAACTTCGTAATGTGGAAATGAAAATAGGAAGGCCTCCATGGTAGCGTTAAACGTTTAACGCAACCTTGTTGGAAGTCGCATTAGAAGTTTCACTTCAAAAATGGTATAAGGTACTTAAAATAGGCTACTGAACCAGAATATACTTTTTTTTTAATAATATCTGTCTGTTTGTCTGTATGTTTGTTCGCGGATAACGTATAAACTAATTGCGATGCGATGCGGTCACTGTTGGATAGCTTAGGGTATGACTTAAAAACTAGTGTTCTTGCTATCTCAATCCGATGAGTAGAAGCCGAGCCGTCGATAAAAACTATTTAATGGCTAACGAAATTTCGTTTTTTGTACTAGTAGGCTAATATTGATCATGGAATAACACATAAGTTACTTTTAACCCAGACATATTACCACGCGAACAAAGCCGCGGGCACTAGTACGCAGCTAGTATTGTGATAAAAAACCCAATAAAAACATGACCATTATTAATTTTGGAGGACAATTATTCTGTTTTCTCGTTTTTCTTGTTAATATAACTAAGATCAGATTTAGAAGAAGATTTTGAATTTATATATTTTTGATAGTGTGTAAGTTACTCTCGACTGGTCCAATATAAATTTTATCAAATTGAATTTAGTTTTTTTTTAGTAGCTTATTAGATAATCCACTTGAAGAATTGATGTTTTAAGGGGGGAGATAGGGCAACTTATACTCGTAACATCACTTACAGTACCCGGCGATAAATAATGGACATCGGTCTTTGGAAAGAGACAATTTGGTTGTTTACGACGATTTTTGAACACTGACGACCGTCTATTAATCACCGTATTTATGAAGTGTAATTTTATATCACATTCATATCCAATAAATACTGCACTTTATGGATTTTATTAGTTTACGTCAAATAGGTGACATGTAAACTTTAAATATTTATAGAGAGCTGTTGCAACTACTAGAAGAAAAATAGTATAGTAGATTGTATTACTAGGGAGCAAAATAATATTTTGACAGCAAGGGCGCTATTTTGAATCCAGGCGGAGTGAAGGATTCTAGAGCAGAATCCCGAGCGTAGCGTATTCTTAAGTAGAATCCTGAACGTAGCGAGGGATTCAATATACTTCGCCCGAGAAAACATAATTTTGCGTCCGAGTGACTACACTCTACTTTTCATCCCCCTCTATGAGAAAAATAAATAAAAGGCGCTTTTAGATACTCTACAACTCATATTAGAAATTTAAAAGGATATTAATTAGACTAAAATAAATAACTTAAAATAACTAGGTAATTACTAACACCTAACCAAAAATGTATATTCACTTTGTACTTCTTTGATTTATAGGTCCTTCAGACAGTCTCTTCAGATATTATGTTCTAAATTTTGTGTAGATCTCGATTTGAAAGTCATTAAAGGTACTGGCCGCCAACGTGTGAAGGTTGCTTACATTTGAAAATAGGTACAGGTTTCTGAAAAAGACTTCGTTTCTTTAGCATTTTCCCACTCGATAAAATTGTTAATTAAAATCTCTGCGAAACCGCTTTTAAATATTTTTCCAGGGATTTAGTTGGTTATAGAATCTGTATCACATTTATTGCGTAGTATTTTCAGGTAGGTAGTATAATACTTATACTACACTTGCATTTTTGTGAAATTATTTTATTTTTGCTGTCAATATTCCGTGACGATGATATCGTCATTCGCAAGCTTTTAATTTTTCATCTTCTCCGTACGTTTAAATGATTCTTTTTTTATATACAGACAGTTCGCCACGCGTCCCAATAAACAAAAAAAAATTGCTTATTGAATCAGCAACCCTTCATCTGTTCTACACTAAATTTTCGGTCTGCATAGCTCGACAGAACATCGTTCGACTCCCGATGTTTAGTAGTGGAGTTCAATTCCCAACTGGAGTGTTTATATATTGCACATAAAAATAATATGTGATGGCTTACAACTTGAATATTGGCTTGCTGAGGCGGAAAGAGCACTCGCGTCGCGGAACCGATCGATCGGCAACATCAAAAATTCACGTTCCAAATTCAAAACTCATTAGGTACTCTCTGAAAGTCTTGAACAGAAAATACCTACTTTGCTCCCTCTTTTCGAGGAACCAATCAGTGTTTTTTGAATAGTTGTGATGGAAAAACAATTATGTATTATTTTGTAAATGCATAGATTGAATGTTGGGGGGTTTAAACATTTCTATATTACATATTTTCAGCTAAATGCGACCGTACTCTTCTTCTTCTTCTTTTTTTATTTGATGGCTTCTGCGGAGGCACTAGCCTACTAGCAATTTCGCCAATGTCAAGTTTAATAGTTTATATTAATGTCACGTCACAGTCATTAATTGTCAAGTCAAAGTCACGAATCAGTAAAATGGTGGACATTTACTAAAACTTCCGCAGGAGATTTGGAAAAATCACAAAATGCCATTTATATCTGCGTTTGATTCTTTTGCCTACACTCGTGCACGTTAACGAACATCTAATGGTTAATATTCCACCAATATTACACATCAATACTCGAAGAAACACAAGATTGAGAATAAAATCAAACTTTACAACACAACATTTTGAATTTTTGCAAAAAACCGACCGTACTTTATTGCATCTGTATAACACTGACAAACAAAGAATATAACTGACAAAAGTCATACAGGGTTTGACAACGCTCTACGAAGATGAAATTAGCCGAGTCTCATTCCAAAGACCGATGTGCATTATTTATCGCCGGGTATAGTAGGAACTAGAAGGTATATAGTTTTTTTCTACGTAACTACACCTGGACTAGATACATACAGCCAAACACACCCACACAGCTACATTTGCATTGTCGTACTTCATATGCAACAACAACAAAGATAGAGAGACATACGCAGACAGTAGCGTGAATGAGATAACAATAATTGTTACGCACCCGTTCTCGAACAAAATGCCGGTTATACGCCGCTTGTTTTGTCACACTCTTAAGAATCGTGTATTTCTGCCCCTTTCTGCAAATGGTGATTTACAAAAAGAAGAAAGATAAAAAAAATAAAAGTACTTACGAGTGAAAAGTAATGCCACGGACTATATAGGTACTGTGGTAATACCGTGGAACTTGGTTTTGGTTCCTGTGCTATTTTAGTGCACATGTTTGCTGCGTATTTGGAATAATATAATTAATAAATTTCACAACCTGGCATCCCTGCCATTGCTAACATATCACTCCCAATATTATTGTTTTAGTAACGCGGAATTCTGTAAAAAATTGTATCAAAAGTTCTCGCAAAGTGGACATCTGTACACAAGGAAGCTACGGTACTGTTTCCCTCGGGAATTTCGGACTGCAATTCTGCAAAATTGATCAAGATAAGTCGTAATTAAATACCCACATTTTAAATTGGAAACATAAGTACCCTCGCACAACGAGTATCTGTAGGTACTGTCAAGTTCAACAGACATCACTTATTTTCACTTTGACAAGTGCGCGCCTAGTTGTCAAATTCAATTGACAGCGGTTATTGACAGCTTGACAAGAACAGTATTGCCACCATTAAATAATTTTCCCAGTTATTCAGTACTTTTGAAAATGAGTATCTGTACCAAATGTAGCAAGCAGATAAAAACCAGCGACATCAAGGTTTGCTCGAAGTGCAACGCCACCTATCATTATCAGTGCCTGGGCGTACCTGCAGACAATTTCGCCAAAGAATCTAAGTCCTATAAAGCTACGTGGAAGTGCGTAGACGTTGACGGATAAACGGGGAGACAGCTCTAATCCTACTCCTTCCCAGGCTAAGACACCAATGCTAAGCATAGTTTCTCCTACTGTGAGCAACATCGACGACCTTAAACAGTACTTTGACAAGAAACTTGAAGAGTCCTTGAAACAGCTCCACAGAGATATCAAGCGCGACTTTACTGGTGAGAGCTCCAACACTCGGACCAAAATACAAGAGCTTACCGAAAGTGTAAATTATATGTCAGTAAAGTATGACCAACTAAAGGAAGCATTGGAAAGTAAGACCAAGGTAATACATGAACTGCAGGAAGATAACAACTCACTTCACTCCCAAGTTGCCGATCTGCGCTTTCAGGTTGGCGATTTGTGCACCCGACTTAACCGACCGCCGACCGATTGCAACCTGGAAATTCAGTGTGTACCAGAGCACTCATCGGAAAATATCAAAACGGTGGTACGACAACTAGCCACGACAGTGGTCTATTCTCTGCCTGAACACGAACTACTGAACTATCATCGCGTGGCCAAATTGAACAAAGATTCAGTTAGACCACGGTCTATTGTGGTCAAGCTATCTAGCCCGCTGGTACGAGACTCCCTGATTGCTGCGGTGAAAACGTTTAACAGGACTCACCAAAGCGACAAATTAAATTCATCGCATTTGGGTATTGCTGACGAAGACAGAAAGCCAATCTACGTGTGTGAGCACTTTACTCCGGCAAACAAGCAGCTGCACGCGGCTGCTCGAAAACTAGCTAAAGAAAAGAAATTTGACTTTGTGTGGGTGCGGAACGGCAGAGTTTTTATGCGAAAAGACTTCAACTCGAAAAGTTTCGTTTTCATTGTTAAATTCAAATTTTGTGAGTAATTTTAAAATCTTATATCAAAATGTTAGGGGCCTTCGGACTAAAACCGATATTGTACTGACCAATGCATTGAAACAAGAGGCTGATGTTGTGCTGTTGACCGAGACATGGCTTAATGACTCAGTTTACGATCACGAAATCCTTGATAATAGGTATGCAATTTTCAGACGTGACCGTGCTTCTACCTGCAGCGGTAAAAATGATGGCGGAGGAGTTCTAATTGCTGTTTTAAAGAAACATGAACCTAATCGTAAGCTGAAGTGGGAGTCAATTGACGAAGATCTCTGGGTTGTCATAAAAATAAGACAAAAAACTTCAATGAAACATCTGTGCATTTGTGCATTGTACAACCCTCCTCCTGTTTCCTATGATAGACTTGATCGCATTTCTACTAATATAACGCTATAATATAATTTTGAGGAAGCTTATGCTGAATCACAAATTCAGCATAAGCTTCCTCAAAATTCATTGTTGCTACTTGCGGGAGATTTTAATTTGCCTGGTTTGGTTTGGCAGTTGGACATAAACTCGAACTTAATTCTTCCTTGTTGTACAAACTTGTTTTCTGATCAAACACTTTCTGATCAAGTGTTTGTTGATTTACTTTTTTTTAATAATCTTCATCAAATTAACCCAGTTTCCAATGCAAATGGACGTACGCTTGACTTAATAATTACTAACGTTGCTAATATTTTCTCGGTAAAGTTATGTAATGATCCTTTGGTGGACATAGATACTTACCATCCACCATTGGATATATCAATGAAATTTCACTCTCGCAAACCAGTAAAATACAATAGGTCCTCTTTTTTAGATTTCTCAAGGGCGAATTATGCTAATATAACAGAAGATATGGACAAAATTATCTGGGGTGACCACTTAAAGGCAGATTACACAGTAGATGAAACCGTTGACGCATTCTATGATCTAATTACCCCCATAATCCTCAATAATACACCGTCAACCATTAGACAAGATAATAGTTATCCATGCTGGTTCAATCGTAGTTTGTTGCGTGCGCTTAGAGAAAAAGCCAAAATTCACTTACTCGCAAGCTCGGTCACGCTGGAATATGCGGCTCTCTATTGAGGTGGTGCGAGTCATACCTACGGAATCGATCTCAGTTGGTAATTTTTCGCGGGTTTAAATCTCCTGCAAAAACGATGCCCTCAGGCGTACCTCAGGGTTCGCATCTTGGGCCTCTGTTCTTTTTGATTTTTATAAATGACTTGTGTTCTAAAATAACTTCCAGTTTCAAAATGTTCGCAGACGATTTGAAGGTCTACAGAGTAATACACTCAGTCAATGATATAACTTCGTTGCAAAATGATCTGAATATTATAAGTCTCTGGTGCTTTAAAAACAAGATGATTCTTAACACATCGAAATGTTTTCACATTAAATTTACGCGAAAAAGAGTTTTAAGCAATGCAATATATTCTATTGACAGTATACCAGTAAGCGAAGTATCAAGCATGCGTGACCTGGGAGTTATTGTGGATCAAAAGTTAGACTTTCGCGAACATATTGACCATATAGTTAAGAAAGGCGCAAGATTGGCGGGTTTCGTTACAAGACAGACTAAGACTTTCAAAGATCCAGATTTACCTATTATCCTGTTTAACTGTTACGTACGTAGCTTACTAGAATACTGTAGCCCGATTTGGAGCCTTTCTTACGCAGTTCATATTAATAGGTTAGAGAGACTTCAAAGTTTTTTTTTATACCATCTTACTTATGCCAACAATCGCTGCCGTAGTTTAAACACATATGATTCGAGACTGGAACATTATAAAATGATTCCACTCGACCTTAGGCGTAAGACCGCCGATATTGTGTTCCTCTACAAAATCAGTAGTGGCAAAATAGATAGCTCAAACCTTCTGGAAAAGTTTCAGTTTACAATACCTCGCATTGGAAGTCGCCTTTGTAATTTTAAAACTTTTAATCTGCCCTTGTGTCGTACCAACTATAGGCATCATTCACCTTTGTACCGCTTGTGTTCAAGTTACAACAGTATTTGTCAGGATCTTGACATTTTCGATGCATTACTATTAAACATTACTTTTTCATTCAAAATTGCTAATTTTAACATTAATTAATATAACATCATTAAGTAATTAACTTGTTAACGCTGTGTTCACTTCTAGAAGGACGTTCAGCCTACCATGTGTATTTTTCTTGTTCTCGTTCTTGTATGTAAGAATATGCTGTAACGTCCAGTTTGTGAACCGAATAAATAAAAAAAAATAAAAAAAAAATGTGGTAAGTACATGCACGTGTTACACCAACGCCACTCCGATTACGACTGAGGCCAATTGATACGCGGTATACCCCCTTTAGTTGGTTCCTAATCCTCCCCCTTTTAATACATCAATGACTTGAAGTCGATTTTTGTACCGTGGCGTAAATATATATGTCTATGACCATGCATTAGATACAGTACAGCATTTGGATAGGCTAGGCACTAACCAGGTCTAACATGGCGCATATGAACCCGGATGTATTTGTCCCGGTCATGGCGGGAGACCTCGAAGTAGAAGCCGAGCATAGCCATCACCATCATGGCGGTGTGCTGCTGGTGTTGACCGCCGCGGAACATTTCGATACTGCCGAATTTCTGAAAACAGAAGTCTTTAAACCACTCACTACTGGCGCCCCTCCAACTTCTGTTTCTCCTAACCTTCGGCCACATCAGGCCCAGCAGGGCGACCGCGGTTGAGCGATCGTAATGGAATTGTAATCGTTTTAGACGTCAATGCTATAGCGATAGCGATACCAATGCACTGTCCGTCCTTGTCGTTGTGTTACGATATGACAAGGACGGACAGTGCATTGACGTCTAAAACGATTACAATTCCATTACATCGCTTAACCGCGGTCGCCCTGCTGGTGTGCTGTGCAGTGGTCTAACAAATCACATCACATCGTCCGTGCAATGCTGAAGCTGAACATCATTGGACGTTTACCGGCCGGCGGAAGAACTTGGCTTGCTAGGTGCTACTCCAAAAACAAAACAAGAATGACCTAAACGGTGTGAGTTCCTCAAAAGTTTATTCTTAACCCCCAATCCATCATTGGATAGGAGTGGGTTTGAAACTATACTACCAGACAACTCAACTTTATATCAATTATTACAGTTTGATACATAACGATTACGGAAGTTCGGTTGCTATTTGAAGTCGAACGATTGCTATGAGATTTTCATTATTATTATCGTCAAATGTCTAAAATTACATTGAAAATGCCACTTTATAACATATTGGGTCTTTTGTCGGTCGGTTTGTTCAACCCAATTTGAACACTGACACGGAATACCTTATATTACGCTGATGTATAAGCGGTTAATGTGAAAGGACTAAAAATACGAATCCAAAAAATATAAAATAGAAATGCTCTTTTGTAAACTACCACTCAAAAGAATAAAATAATTACATTTCAACATGAACAATATCACTTTTACAAATTTAAAATTACAACATTAGAAAGAGTTTTTTGAAGTCAGTGCCAAACTGAGCCCATCATATATAATATGGGTAAGCTTATTTTACTATTATGATTTTTAAACGTCTTGACGTGCTCATTAAAATTTAATAACGTATTAAAGTGATTAGCTACTAATAAATACTTCTTCATTTAGTAGATTGCTATATACGTGTCCATTGGATTGCGGTCTCATGTTTTGTCTTTTCTGCGTTTCGAGTTTTTTTGCAGATGGGTAGATAGATATGTGTGTATTAATTTTTTGTAAAGATATTAGATTAACCCAGGTAGAAAAGTGACGTCAGTGGTCACTGATGCGAACATTATTGTTTACGTCAATTTGACGTAACATACGTTACAGACCAATATGACACGTCTCACGACTTAACTTCGCCGCGCATAAAACCAATGCGATGGTTATTACGAAGAAGCTTAAGTATGACTCCCCGGTGATCCATATGTCCGGCACTCGGCTAAACCTCGTTCATGAGATAAAGTTGCTAGGTCTCGTCATCGACTGTAAACTCACTTTTAACGCACACGTGTCTGCTACTTGCTGCAAAGTTGCAGACATTTACAAGCAGTTAGCGTGTGCCGCAAAGGTGTCGTGGGGTCTGAATGGAGAAATTGTAAGAACCATTTATGTGTCGGTGATAGAGCCAATCGTGTTGTATGCGGCGAGTGCGTGGTCTCCGGCAGCTGAGAAACTGATGGTAAGAAATCAGTTAGACTCACTGCAAAGAGGCTTTCTGCAGAAGATCTGCAAGGCGTACCGCACGGTCTCTCTAACATCGGCACTAATCCTCTCGGGCCATTTACCCCTGGACCTCCGGGTTCTTGAGGCTGCATCCCTATTTACCATCAAAAAGGGGTACTCTGAGGACTACATGCCACCAGGCAGAGAGTTAGAGCGCAATGTGGAATACCAACGGTATCCACATCCATCACTACTCACGACAACTGAGTACGAGCGCTTGGAAGACTTGGACCCCGAAACCCTGGAAAACCATCAAGTTGTCGGCCCCCAGATATTCACCGACGGCAGCAAGATTGAGGGGAAAGTCGGAGCTGCCCTCACTTGGTGGGAAGAAGGCAGGGAGTCCAAGTATTCCACCTTTCGCCTGGAGCCTCACAATACTGTCTTCCAATCGGAGCTGTATGCACTCTATAGGGCTGTTAAGATGGTGAGTGAGTCAGGGAGGGCATCGGTCAGCATTTTGAGCGATTCTAGATCTTCGCTTGATCTGCTGCGGTGTCCTTCTGTAACTCACCCTCTAGCCCAGAGCATCAAGAGTTGCGTACGGGATATCCGGGAGGAGGGCAGGGTTGTGAGACTCTTTTGGCTGAGAGCCCATGTAGGTACCCCAGGGAACGAAAGAGCAGACGAATTGGCGAAGAAGGCTGCGTTAACAAAGAAAACGGCCCCAGATTATAGCAAAGTGCCCGTGTCTTTCGTCAGGAAACGGATACGGGAGGATACTGTTAAGAAGTGGCAGTTGCGGTATGAATCTTCGAGTACGGGATCAGTGACCAAGGTTTTCTTACCTACGGTCACTTTCGCTAGACGCGTACTTAAGGGCATGAAAATAACACCTATTCATGCCCAGATTTTAACCGGTCACGGTGGATTCGCCGCCTATCTGCACCGCTTCCATCTCAAGGACAGTCCCTCCTGTATCTGCGACCCGGTTTGTGACGAAACCATCTGGCACGTGCTCCTGGAATGTCCAAGGTTTGGCCTGGAAAGAATGGACTTGGAGATCGAAATTCAAACCAAGCTCGATCAGTCCGCTCTCCCCTCGATCTTGGAGAACCAGTCCAAGAAGACAGCATTCTTGGCTTTCGCGAGCAGGGTTGCTATAATCACGGCTAGGGGAAACGGAGCAACTTCCCTTCCGGCACTCCCCTCACGTTTCCATGCATCAATTGTTCAGGACATCGCATCAGCATCACGAAGATCACCCATTCCCGTGGAGCCTCAGATTGCTCCGAGCGCCTCGTATTCGGATGATCCCGCACCGGTAACAGATCCAGCTACCACCGCCATCAACCAGCTACTGGCGTGTGGAGAGAGTGGAAACCCGGGAATCAGGATTCGAGGTGTAGCTCTCTTCATGGACGACGTTTGCGAAAATCTCGGTATTAGCTTCTGCCAAGCGGGACAGAGGAGGAAAGTTGTGATATCGCCCGGCCTGGCCTCTTTACTGAATGGTAGCACTCGCAAAACGAGCATGAAATGCCAAGTATACAATGCGTTACCTGAGTCGAGGGTGTCTGGATACCCCTGTCGAATGGTGCGATCGCAAAATAAAACGATCGCGCTATTCGAGTGGGGTGTGGAGACTCCTTTCGCTCAGGCATGCTCGGTGCTAACCAGGATGGGGGAGGTTGGGATGGGAGTGATTGTCACACCCCGCAAAGTAAGCGTGGACGCAATGATCCTTGGGTTCGAAAGGGGGGAAGTCGCAGATCGCAATGGTTGCCTAATAGCCTCTGAACATCATGAGGTCATCGTGTATGAGGACAGAGGGGAAAACTTAAGTTACCTCAAAGTCCCCAGATACGATGCGGCAACGGCGACCAGCCCCACTGACAGCTGGGGGCACCCCGTACCAAACCCAATCACTCAAAATGGATCAGAGCGTCTTCAGCTGAAGGTAGCTGCTGAGATTGCCGAGAGAAAGGAGAGCAAGCGCGCCAGTCCTGAGGAGAGAATGGAGCTGATCGGAAAGAAAAAATGATTTGTAAATGTTTTCGGTGCACTCACTAGAACCCTGAAGTCTAAAACAGAGGAAAGACAGGCTGCTTCTGTTGAGGAGTTCTTTAGGAGTGCACCGAAAATATTTGAAAAACGAATAGAAAACCGGACGAGAGCCGACAAAGGGCAGGTAATTTCGCCTAGTCTAATGCCAGTGTTGGGGCCATCGGACCACGTATTAAATGCTTTCCTCGAGTTTCAGGCGGTCACAAAGGCGACTAGAGAAGTCAATTTGACCGTCTGCAGTAACATCATGCAAGCCTTCAGGTTGGGAAATGATCAACTCCTGAAGGTGAGGCTCGAGGAGGCAGATGCTGCCATATATGACAACGACACTTCCCAAGTCATCAAGGGGA
Source organism: Alsophila aescularia (assembly GCA_946251855.1). Lineage (NCBI taxonomy): Eukaryota > Metazoa > Arthropoda > Insecta > Lepidoptera > Geometridae > Alsophila > Alsophila aescularia. The sequence goes on from OX276373.1 coordinate 65,799,856, forward strand.
AAATGTCGGGTCAATATATGGCGGCATATAATATGTCGAGTGGGTTCGTGGCCTTAGACGAGGGTGAGACGCAGCGAAAGGGTCTGCCGAAGTACGCTACCCCATCCAATGACCGCATGGTTGTCACCGCCCGGTGCACAAAGATAATGCTGGACGACAGGATCCTGAGTATGGCTGAGTCCATCTCAGGACCCTGTGGTCCAGACATAAGCTGGGCGGTGCCGAAGATCACCTGGGTCAACGGGGTTTCCGGAAGTGGCAAGACAACGTGGGTTATTGATAACTTTAATGAGAGCAATGACATTATAGTCACCACCACCATCGAGACAGCCAAGGAACTCAGAGCTAAGCTAGCGCACCGTATAAGAACCACCAAGGTGCGCACTATGGCCTCAATACTAGTAAATGGTTTTAGAGAGCGGGACGGCTGCAGTCGTCTAATGATAGATGAAGCTCTCATGAATCATTTTGGGGCCATAGTAATGGCTACTCGGTTGTCAGGTGCTAGTGAAATTGTTCTCATTGGAGATATCAATCAGCTGCCTTATATCGATAGAGAGAATCTCTTCGAGCTAAGGTACAGCAGCCCCGGCCTGGTAGCAACCATCAGCCAGGAACTGTCTTGTTCGTACCGATGCCCGATGGATGTGGCGTACGTACTTAGCGAGGTCTACCCTGGAATGTACTCGAAAAGATCAGAGGTACATTCTATGGAGCTGAAAAGGTGGACAGGTGCGCAAATTCCCAACACCCTTCCGAATACCCTTTTCCTAGTCTACACTCAGGAGGAAAAGGAGTCCCTAATCAATCTGGGATACGGGACTGGTGTTGGATCGCGTACTTTGACCATCCATGAAGCCCAGGGGTTGACCTACGCGTCGGTTAAAATCGTCCGGATGAAGAAAGAGAAGTTGAGGCTCCATGACAGCGTCTCTCATGCGGTAGTGGCAGTGTCACGACACACGAACAGCTGTGTGTACTATACCGATGGCGCTGAGGATGGGGTGGAACGCTTCATAAATCGGGCTGTGGGGGCGCAAACCGAGCGAGTCATCGAACATAATCTCAAGATGGCGATGCGTAATCGAGACGCAGCCTCCATTGCGATTATGCTCTGTATTCTCAAGGGGGGGACGTCTTCCGGTGCCGATGGAGAGGTGTAAGATTTTCGGGGATGGGTTGTAATGTGTTTGTCTGTATTTTATTTTGTATGTAAATTAAGTGTTGACATGTCTTATGTATAAGTCGGAGCCTTGTGGGTGACAGAAGTCATGCTCACAGAGGCCTAAACCTGCAGCGGTGGGTGTGGCGGGTCGTCCTCCTCCCTAAGATATGGTTGAGGAGAGCGATGGCTGGCACACTCATCATACTCGTGAACGGATGCTGCTTGGGGGGGCCGGACCTTTGCTGCTCACAGGGTTCTCAAAAATTGTTAGCTATATTTTTAGTGTTTAAATGTATTTTGTATTAAAATCTTAAAAAAAAAAAAAAAAAAAAAAAAAAAAAACATGGAGTTGTACTACAAAATAGGTGAACAAAATAATATTCACCCTATGAGGCTGGAAGGAGTACTGGTTTTATTTTTATTTTAATTGCATGTTATTTAAGTGTATGGACTTCGTGTCTATAGAATTCGCGGGCCGTGGCCAATAGCGCCCGGAAAAAAAAAAAAAAAAAAATGACACGTCTGAATAATGTAATGTTTCTGACGAATGAAGAACGTCTCAAAATACCCTAAATGTAATGTTTCTGACGAATGAAGAACGTCTCAAAATACCGTAAATTTACATCTCTTGGTCACGTTCTTTTGACGTAACAGACGTTACAGACCAATGTGACACGTCTAAATAATGTCATTGTTCTGACGAATGAAAAACGTCTCAAAATACCCTATATAGACGTTTCATGGTCACGTCCTTTTGACGTAACAGACTTTACAGACCAATATGACACGTCTAAATAGCGTAATGTTTCTAAAGAATGAAAAACGTCTCCAAATACCCTAAAAAATGTCACATGATCACGTCGTTTTGATTTAACAGACATTACAGAACAATATGACACGTCTAAATAGCGTACTGTTTCTGACGAATGAAAAACGTCTCAAAATACTCTAAATAGTCGTCACATAGTCACTCCTTATGACGTAACAGACGTTACAGACCAATATGACACGTCTAAATGACGTCATGCTTCTGACGTAAGAAAAACGCCCCATAATACCCTAATAAGATGTCACATGGTCAAGTCCTTTTAACGACGTAGACGTAGCGGTACAATAGGGCGTGCAAATGACGTCACTTTTGTAGATAAAGAAGACTAGCTTCGAAGTGACTCCATCCTCGCCTGGGGCTTTTCCATTTTTAAGTTGTCCGAGCGCCATCCGAATCTCATCTTGGCTGACTTCTGGCAGGTCTTCTGTGTAGTGGCAGATTATGGTAGTGGCGAGTAAGAATGGCTCTGGCATCCTCCGTAATAGGGGCGGGTTGATGGGCACACAGATTCGTACTGGGCGTACAATTGGGCATAAAAGTTTTCTATCTCAGCTAATATCTCAGGCCTTGAAGTTACATTTTGGCCACTTGAACTCTTAAGTTTTGATGCGAGCGCTTCAACTGCTGGGCGAACACTTTTGACCCCCAATTTTGCTCAATGGCCTTTTCGATTCTGAGTGTGTTGTAGCATCGGAGGTCACGTCGCACTAGTTTACAAATTTGACAATTGAGCGCTCGCATTTCTGACGGAGTGGCCTGTGGATCTTCCTGCCTGTTCTCCATAAGCCGGAGGGTCTCAGCTGAGAGCTTGAAAATTTGTACCCATACGTTGTAGCTGGCAAAACTTCACACCCTCTTCCCTAAGGGCCCCTACCACTTGCGGGAGACCCTCGTCTACGCCCTCTGTGGTTTCCAAAGCAGCGGATCAATTTTGTAGATGGAGCTGAAACTGCTCTGATCCGAGCATTTGCCCCCTGTGATTCCTACTTCCGTAACCGTGTGGACGTATCTTCGATTCACCGAATGCATGTACTCCCACTTTGGCGTTAAAGTCCCCCATGACAATGTTGTAGTGCACTTAAGTGGTGTTACATAGCGCTGAAGATATGTCTTCATAAATATTTTCATTCTTTCTTCCAATACGTCGTCCGAGTGTGCCAAGGTCGGTGCGTAAACTTGTACAATTTTAAGACGGTTAGTTTCAGCACTAGGTACGCTACCCTGGTCTACACACTGGATATTTCTACAACATTGTCAGCGAGTGGCTTATTGACGAGGAATCCGACGCCACCCTGGGATTGTTGATCCTCTTCTCGGAAATACATTCATCATCATCATCATCATCATCATTTCAGTAGTCCACTGCTGAACGTAGGCTTTAGCAGTCCACTGCTGAACGTAGGCCTCCCCCAAAGAGCGCCACAACGAACGGTCTAGTGCCGCTTCCATCCACCCACTCCCTCCCCTGGCTACAATGTCGTCCGTCCATCGTGTGGGGGGTCTCCTTACACTTCGCTTGCTTGTTCGTGGTCACCATTCCAGAACCTTTATTCCCCAGCGGTTGTCGGCTCTGCGAACTACATGGCCTGCCCATTGCCACTTCAACTTGCAAATTCTGAGACCTATGTCGATAACCTTGGTTCTTCTACGGATTTCTTCGTTACCGATCTATTCACGTAGTGAAACTCCAAGCATAGCTCTCTCCATTGCACGCTGCGTGACTTTGAGCTTATGTATGAGACCAATAGTTAGCGACCACGTCTCATGTGCCGTATGTCTTCACTGGCAACACGCACTGATTATTAACTTTCGTCTTGAGGCACTGCGGTATCTGTGACGAGAAAATGTGGCATAATTTCCCGAACACTGACCAAAAAACAAATAAATTATGTGGCCTGATTCCAGGGTGTCCTCTCCCTCTCTTCGGACTTCACTTAGCCCCAGGATCTGCCAACGTATACTATCCAGAAAATCATCGGGTGGCGCTATATCTAACATTGCGCAGTACTGAGCGCATACATGCGCGTGCGCGCGCGGCAAGCAACTGGAATTCAACTGTGCCAAATGCTCATCCAGCCTAAGAGTTCGTCCATTGTACTTTGCCAAGTCAAGTTTTTTTTGGTGGCCGACCAGCACCCGGGGATTCTTCGCACCCCCTGCCATGCCATATCCGAGACCACCACCGTGGTTTGGCCTAGCAGAGCGACCGGGAACTAGAGGGCATTTTTTATTTTTGTTTTTCATTGAAAGGTTTTGCCCATAATCGCCACGCTGGTTATGCAGGTTGGCGAACGCAGTATGTAGCATTTTTCACCAGTGAAACTGCTGCCCTTCACCGGCCTGAGACATTTCACTACACCTGTTTTGGATGGCTATACCGCCATCTGTCGGTTGCCAGAACCTCGTTAGTAAATTAGCAGGATGCACCACGGGCAGGTGAGGTTGGCTTGAAGCGGTCAGTTTGCGTTTCGCTTCCTTACATACCCATTATAGTAGCTAAGAACAGTCCCGATTACTTCATTTTTGATACATAAATCTGCATCTAAATCGGTGGAAGCTACGATTCACACTCCCTCGTTAACCCCAGCTTACAAACATAAAAAATCGCAGTTAAATCATTCCATTCGTTTGGAAACTACGATTCTCACCCCCCTTTTCTCACCTCCCCCCACCCCATATGATGACATCAGCTTTCAAATTGAAATAACCGCGCGAAAAAATCGGTCCATTCATTTGGGAGCTACGATGCCACAGAGAGACACACATCACCTTCAACTTATAACACCCGTCTCTTTGTTCGGGGGTCAAAAAATACTGAATCATTTGTGATAAAAATTATCTTTAAAAAAAAGTAAGAAACCTCGTAGATATGAGGTAACTACTTATTATTATTCGTAGAAGGTAACATAAATACGAAAACAAATGAATATAAACTTAGAATAAAGCAATTTATTATAAGTATATCATCATCGAAAAAGTCTGTACATTGAAGATAATTAAGAAAAAAATGGTCTTGGGTACCTAAAATAAGCTACTTAGGTACCAAGAGTTAGAGATATAAGGCAATATAAACAAAAAATCAAACGGATTTTCTAAAAAAACTATTTATTTTCGGAAAACTACTAAACCAATTTCAATTAGAACTAATTGGGACCTAATCGGAGTCCTACCCTTTCAAACAAAAAAAGTATTATTCAAATCGTTTCAGTAGTTTTAGAGATATGAATGAGGTAACAAATGTACAAAAATAACATAATAACTAGCTTAAAAGCTAAAAGCAATACACTCCTTTTTTTGGGCAGGCGTGTAAAAAAACAGCCCTGCCAAAAAAGAGCTTTTGCCAATTTATGTTGAAATGTGCTTATCAATTTTATACCCATATAGTAAAATTCGAACTATTTTTTTTTCCTATTTGTAAATGGAGCCTTCCTGCCGCAAAATATAATGTTTAAAAAAAATATAGCCTTTGTTACTCGGGAGGGTGTAATGATTCTAACGATACCCCATACGTCTAAATCTGTTCAGGCAGTTATGGTGGAATAAAGAAACTCACATACATACAAACATACAGAACCTAAAAACACACATGAATGCTACAAACAGTACACTCCTTTTTTTGGGCAGTCGTTTATAAAAATACAGACTACTTGAGAACCTCCTCGTTTTAGAAGTCGATTAAAAATGAAGAGCGAGAGAGCTAGGATTTAAACCGTACGTAAGGACTATGTATGTACTGTGGTACAGCCTAGTATATAAAAGCGTTTCTAGTTGACATGACATTTGTCATAGAATAAACAATAGTGCAATTGGTGGTTTCCCATATTTAGCTTTAGTTACAAGGAATAGATGGCGTTAGTATCAAGTTAGCACACGGTGTCATTTAATATTAATTGTTATTTGGTGTTTTTTATTTTGTTTATTTTATGCCGTACATTATTTCCATATTCAAATCGGGTAACGTAATAAAACGACGTATGAGTTGTTAATTTTTGAAAATGGCGTTTATTCATCGCAAATATCAGCCATGATGCCTTTGTTTGGTTTGGTTTGTTGAGAGCGGGGGACAAAGGCGTGACGTGAGCGGGTTTCAAGCGGGTTTTTAACCGAAATAGATCGGCTAAACGCGAAAACAGTGGCTGACCGCGCTGTGATGGCCTCGAACTTAACTTAGCTACGCTCTCGGCCATCATCATCGCTGCCAGCAACGCAGTCATTACAGACCGCGGCAGTAATGTACTATTAAAGAAAAGTTGCTGTCCCTGAAAATAAAGAGATTAGCGATGCACCAAGTTATTTTCATACGGTTCGTGTTTTTTTTTCCAAGGATGCCAAGCAATTTCTGAAAGTTCTGTTCGGTTATTTGTTTAGTATACTTTCTATCCACAGTAAGTATTTGTTGGTTCGTATAAAATTGCTTCTTTACGACGTTTTGCTAATCGAAAGGTTTTTTAAAAGCAAGGCCTGCAGTATGCATATGAATTTAATAGTTTGCTCGATGGTTAACGTTATTTTGAACAAATTTCCACTTTTTATGATTCTGTAGTAAAACGAGGAATTTATAGTTTCGACATTGTCCGTCTGTCTGTTTTATCTGTATCTATACTTATAATAAAGCAATAGGAACGAAAAAGTCTGTACAAAGAAGATAATAAGAAAAGAAATGGTCTAGGGTGTACATAAAATATAACATATTAAAAATTCGTGTCTGTCTGTACGTTTGTTCGCGCATCACGTAAAATTACTGGACCGATTGCGATGCGGTTTTCACTGTTGGATAGCTTATGTTTTGACTTAAAAACTGGGGTACTTTATATCTCAATCCGATGAGTAGAAGCCGAGCAATCGATTAAAATATTTTAGACGGCTGAAGGAATTTTGATCAAATGTTGGTTTATTGGTATTTTAGGTCCTGGAATAGCACAAAGAGTACTTTTAACCTACAGAAATGACCACGCGTACGAAGCCGCGTGCATCAGCTAGTTATACAATAAGAACTCGGTTTCCCTATATTTACACCTTGCAAAGGTAATTCAACCTCCTTGAGTCCAGGGTACTATTATTTATTCTGTGCCCAAAGAAATAAAAAAGCTGAAATGATGATGCTTATTTTTTTCTGGTTTGGTCCGTGAAGGACAAAAGGTAAATCACATCGAATCTAACAGTTAATTTCAACTTGATACCTCCACGCATTCCTGAGAAAAAGGGTCTTGACAGACAGACAGACGGACAACAAACTGATCCTCTAAGGGTTCCTTATATCCTTTTGAGGTACGGAGCCCTTAAAATACCAGGAGTACCATGCTCTATTATTTATTCTGTGCCATGCTGCTAGTTCAGGTGTCATTCCGTAGCCGACGGCAGACTGCAGACCGCAGCAGCAGTGCTGCTGACGACTACGGCAGGCGGCAGTGCTGCTGTTCCGGCGTTCCGGCGGCAGCCGCACGGAAATCAGTTCAGTCTGCTCGAAGTGTTCCCCGAGACCAGATGTGGACATGTTCGCGATTTGCGATAGTAGTTTGTTTATGTTTTATTTTTTAGAAGAGGAAGAAGACGATGATGACTTGATGTCTCCGGTATTATAATAAAAACTCATTTTTCAAACAAAAGTACATGTTGTTCTGTGCGATCGGCGGCACTACAAAAGTACATGTTGTTCTGTGCGATCGGCGGCACTACAAAAGTACATGTTGTTCTGTGCGATCGGCGGCACTACAAAATTCTGTTAGCTATTGAACCGCGATAACGCAAATCAATTGCATGAATTATTTAACAAATTTTTCTCTTTTACCTCTTAAAAGTTCTAGAAGCGAAAACGATTGAGAAATTTTCTTTTAAGAGGTAAAAGAGAATATATGCGATCGACTTGCGTTATCGCGGTTCAATCGTTAACAGAATTGCCACTCGACTGCAGCAGCAGGCGACACTGTCGCCATCTACCGAAATTATTTTCTAGAAATTCATAGAAACCATTGGTATCTTTGCGGTCTGACACTGCGGTTGGACGGCACAGCTGCTGAGATCTGCTGTCGGCTACGGAACGAAACCTTTCTCTCACCTGCTCTCCCCCCACGCGTCCAGTGACATAATCAAGGCTGTCGTCGATCACAATATAATCTTCGTAACTTTTAGCTGCATCACGTGTTACCTCCTTCAGTCTGACGCACGTTTTCTTATTTAGAATGTCGATGACTTCTTTGAGACGACTTCGCATTTCGGCTAGATCATCTAGGCAGGTACAGACAAATATTAATAGTTAGCTTTTCCTGCGAACTCATCCGCGCGGACTACTGTACCAACAGTTTATCGCTATAAAGGGTATTAAGGGTATAAAAGGGTATAAGTATGTTTTTCCTCAGGGTTCTAAATTAATCTAAATCGGTTCAGCCTGAAAAGGTAACAAGCAGACAGAGAGACAGAGTTACTTTCGCTTTAATAATAATAAGTAACTAAGTATGCATGGAAGTAAGGTTGTACTGTAAAATAAGAAAGGGATTTTCGTCCCACCTTCACGCTTCTTGTCTACGACGATCAATTAAATTTTCATTCATAAAACAATCACTTGATAAAGGGTTCTCAAAGTTGACAATATGTTTTTTTTTATCCCACTGACCAGAACTTCGAGCACTCAACCAGAGATGGTTGTGCTCGAAGGACCATAAGAAAGGTTATGTTTTTCGGGTGAATCTATGCATGTGACCATCTTTTGGCCTACACTTTAGCAAAACACACACGCTTGTTATAAGTTTCATAAATGATTTTATGATGCTTCCGACTCTGCAAACTTCTTAATCGTTTCATCTTTTTAGATTCAAGTTATAGATGTCTTCAGTTTACTTTTTTAATAAAATTCCCTTAAAATAATACTCACAGGAAGTATCCTCCTTTATGGTGTAAACCAGGTTTCCCTTTGGCCAGCGTCTTTCTTTGTAATATTCTTCATTCTTGGGCGAAAGCGGCACAGTTCTTGGCAAAGATGAAGACTGTTTCTGCCTTTTGAGCTTTTCTCTTGGCTTTCTTGGACTAAATATTAAATACATTAGGTTGAGGATACTTCGGTGACGGTGTTTTTTTTACTAGGAACAACGTATGAAGGGACAAAGTGGCATGCTTTCCACCCCGAAATAAGGACATCCGTCCAGTAATTCTCGAGTTTACCTCATCATCATCAGTCTATATTCATCCACTTTTGGACGAAGGCCTCTCCTAGTGAACTCCACTGAACCCGATCTTCGGCTCTCCTTATCCAGTTCCTGCCAGCCGTTTTCGCAAGTCGTCACTCCACCTAGCCACAGGGCGTACACTAAGTTTGCCTAAACGTGGTCTCCACTCGAGAACTCGTCTACTCGTTACATTTCCTGGTTATCGGTTCTTCAGGAAATGTGACCAGCCCATTGCCACTTTAGCTTGCTTATCCTTTGAGCTGTGTCAGTTACCTTGGTTCTCCGTCAGAAATCTTCATTACGAATCTTGTCCTTCAGAGAAACTCCAAGCATAGCTCTCGATAGCTCGCTGAGCGACCTTAAATTTGTGGACTAGTTTGACCGTGAGTATCCACGTTTCGGCTCCGTATGACAAGACTGGTAGGACGCACTGACTGAAGACTTGTTTTCAGGCACTGCTTGAGTTGCATGTACCCTCTATAACTCGTAAAGTACAGAACGAACAAAGTTGAAAAAAACTAGGGTAGGGTACTACCCTAGTTTTTACCAACTTATTTAATTGTACTGTGTTGTTATTGTATTAGACGCCCTACCCTGCTCTAGTCGGGTAGGGCGCTGACAAAATCATCACGGCTAGATAGCCGTGATGGTTAGCCGTTATCTCGTAAACTAGTAAAGTCTAGATAGGCCCACTAAGATATACGTATTTTATGTCCGCGTCAATTCTGAAAAATTCCATAGTCAACCTATTTTTTTGGAGTGGGCACAAAGGGCTCAACCTGTTATTTATTCTGTGGCACAGCTACTATATGTACCTATATCTTAAGGGGCACAGACACCATGCCCTTACTGTGTTGATTGACTTCTTCACTACGTAGCAATTTGACGTAAGAAATGAAGGTTCAAAAACTAGCCCTGGATTTAGTTTTTTTTCGAGCCGAGTCATCACCCGACTCTCACATCCGCCACGAGAAATATCGACCACATAGTCACACCAGGCGATATAGTGGTCAAAAGTAAGACCACGAGAAAAATAACAAGCCAAGTGCGAATTGGACATATACTTATTTTTTTAAGATTTTGATTATATTTTATGGTTTTCGTATTTTCCTATAAGGCTTTAAGACTTCTTGCCAAATTTCATGGTGATAGGTCAAAGGAAGTACCTGCCCTATATGTTTTGATGCCCTTGAGAGTGTCAAAATATGCAAACGGCCGTATATTTTTATTGCGTTTACTTGGAAGTTTGTTTATTTTTCACAGATCCAAGGGATTGCAGACTTGAGTATTTGATATTAATTTCAACTTGATACCTCCAGGCGTTCCTGAGAAAAAGGTCTTGACAGACAGAAAACGAAGTGATCCCATAAGACTTCCTTTTTTCCTTTTGAGGTACGTTAAAAACAATACGTACTAATAATAAGTACTTATAAACAGCCAGCAAACTTCAGATGGAAGGCAGATATGACCAATGTCTTGTTCTCAAGTTTAGGATTCCGTAAGATTTACCGAAACAAAGTCAAGACGGAGTGCTAGTCTAAGACTTACCTTTCATCACTTTCTTCCTCTTTTTCTTCCTGTTTTACCGGTCTACGTTTTTTAAAGTTCGTCCGAATTTCGTCTACATCATCTTTGTAACGTCCTTTAGTATCTGGATCTGGAACTGAGTCTTTGAGTTTGGCTGGCCTCCTCGGGTCCCCATATTTATTTTGTTCTCTAGACATTTCTCTGGGACGTTTATTCTCTTCCCTGGGCGGTCTTCTCATCTTATTATTCTTATTGGGACGTATTCTTTGTTTTTCATCTACATCTTTGGTATTTAATGAAGGTTTCTCTATTTCTACGGAAACATCTAATAGAACTTCATCCTCTGAATCTTCGTCGACCTTGCCCCTGCAAGGAATTTCTCAGACAAAAATTATTGAAAGATATCCTACTGACTGTCAACTTGATATTTTGTGTTCATTAGTCTTGATTAGACTATTCTGGTATTGTATAAGGCGCTATTTCCACAAGCAAATCTCTCGAGTTCTACCATTGATGAGTCAACCTTCGATTTTTCTTCCATGAAAGAATCGCTACGAGATTTTCTTGTTGTGATAGTACCTACCTTTTTTCAAGTTTTATTATGGCTTTTTTAAGAAACAATGTATTTATGTATTTCTGTGTGATGCAACATGATTGCCTAGAAAAAACTTTTAATCTAGTACAAGTTGTAACAAAATTATTTGTTTTTTTTATTCCACGCACATATTTACATTCACGTGGTGGATTTTGATTTTTACGTTAACAGTCGTTAACTTACCTACTACTAAATTGATACGAGCGAGCGATTGCGCTTTTATTGATAGATTAATAAAACAACCCGCATCTCTTTTATTTTTCAAAAAACATAGTCTTGCTTAGTCAATTACTTAGTCAATTTGAAGCGGAGAAAATTCAATTACAGTTTTCATTTATTTATTTTTTATCGATAAATATGACAAAAATATACAAGTAACTAAAGATTTTAAACATATATCTATTAAAATATTTTTATCTACCTAAAAGGTTAGGGCAGCAGACTTCGAAATAAATGAAAGAAAAAAATCAAAGAATAGGAATCTCTTTATTCCAATACGATAAATAATATATTTGCTTACCTATGATCTCTTTTTCTCAGGTTTGACCTGCGGTTATGCCGTCTAAGGTTACTTTTATCGTCAAATTTTCCACCCTTTTCCACATTTGCTTCGTCTTTCTTCTGTTTAGCACTTGTTTTACTTTCGCTAGCTGCTTCTCCCATATTCTCTGTGGTTTTTTCTATAACTACTTCTGCTTTATTCTGACCTGCCTCTTCATTTACATTTCCAACTCCTGTTTCAGCCTTTATACCTGCTTCTTCCTTCTTTGTTCCGCCAATTTCAACTGCTAATTTGTTAATGGCTCTGGCCCTCTGATAAGCTTCTATTGATTGTGATTCCTCGCAGAATTTCGTTAGATTCCTTACAGCGTCGTCAACTATACCTTTAGCGTAATTTGCTACTACTTCAATGATACCTAGAACATCGGGTTGAGAATTGTTTTCAATTACTTTAAAATTTTCTGTGATTTCTGGTACAGTGCTGTTGTTTTTACAATATTTTTCTCTAGCATTTTTGAGAGCTAGAGCTGAAACTTTGTGAGTCTGCTCCAAAATTTCTTGCAGAAGTTGATCGAAGCCTAATTCTCTCAAAGTTTGTGTTATACTCGTTTCATTAGTAAGGTTTTCTGGTGGAGGTGTGATATTGGGATTGACTCGTAAGCTTTTAGTTGCTAGTGCATCGAGCTCCAGTTCTCGTTTTCTTCTGACTGAATTCGGTTTTTGTTGTAATTCTTCATAATCAAAGGCGTTATGGACTATTTCTCGCTTCTTTCTCGCTACGCCAGGGTAAGACTGACACAGCTGGAACTTCTCTTGACGATCTCTGAGTCTGCATTCTGGCCCGTAAACTATTTCAATTTTTTTCAGGTCTAACTCGGTAAGTCCGTTGCGATTTTGCTGAACTTTGGGATCCTACAAAGAAAAAATATATACAAAGTGACTTCTTACTGCACTTGTGCCTAACAATCGGTGCAGCAAAAAGTCACATTCCGCTCGATGCAGTAATCTACTATTACATTCAATGTAAATTGATACGGTTCGCGCGAATAATACCCTCTCGAGTGTAATGAATTAATGACCAACATACTAGTAGCACACTTGTATCATAATGTACTATTATTGTGGTGAAATATCGTTTTAATAAAAATAAACGAGGTTTACTTTCTTGTAGAAAATAATTAAATTGAACTGTTATTTTAGCAACATTTATTTAAACATTTAACTAGTCATTTATTATGAAAATAGCTGTGCCCGCGGCTTTGCCCGCGTGGTCATTTCTCTCGGTTACGGTTATTATTACCTTAAGTAACTACTATTCCAAAATACCAATACTAAAAAAACCTTCCGCTGTCAAATAGTTTTTTATCGATTTCTCGGCTTCTAATCATCGGATTAAGATATAAAGTACCCCAGTTTTTAAGTCAAACCCTAAACTATTTAAAAGTGAAAACCACATCGAAATCGTCCAGTAGTTTTTACGTGATGCGTGAACAAACAAACAGATACACAGACAGACACGATTTTTAAAAACGTTATACTCTCGTTCAGTAGCTTATTTTAAGTCCCCTAGACCATGCATTATCTTCTTTTTAAAGACTTTTTGTTATATACTGCTTTACTAAAGGGTCTAAAGGTATAGTTTGTTGGCGTTGGCGTTCATATTGGCTATCTTTACTTATAATTATCTCTGTAACGTGGCACATTACAATATTATACCACAGAATAAATAATAGTACTACGATTACACTCCAGTTTTTTTTGTTCATATATGTATGAGTCCTCTATCCATATGGTACAGGTAACAAAAAAACAAGATGTCGGAGGGACGACTAGTATCCTGTAGTCTGTGCGGACCACTATAATATGCCAGCCTCCAAAGAAAAATCGTTTAAGTTCTTTGGCATACTGGTATGTTAGGACCTGGAATAACACCTTTGACCAAGATAAACACCACGTGGGCAAAACCGCGGGCAAAGCAAATAATAATTAAACAAAGATATTACTTTAAGAGTAGCATTAGTTTTACATTATTGTCATAACATTGTTACGCCGGTCGATTCTTAGAAAAACAGTAGGTAACAAAATGTTCGAGAACAGTGGCTGGATGACGCAATACCTACATTTAAAGGAACATTCTGGAACACACCAGTTGCGCGTGGGTACCTACAGAAGTTTCCAGAGCGTGTGGTAGGTATATACCTACGGGCGCGGCAACATCAAAGGCGCCGCGCCGGCCTTAGGTACCTACGGGCACAGTACATATATGGTCCTTAAGACTTATATATGTACTGTGCTAAGGGTGCGGCGCGGCGCGGCAACTTCAAAGGCGCCGCCAACCTTGAAAGTTCAAATACCTACCGACAACTGCTAGTACATACGAGTACGTACGAGTACCTTCTGAAAACTACCGTCGCAGTATAAATAGGGCGCGCATCGGCTGCCTGGGACAGTTTTGACTTGGCATTCGGAACGAAACGATCATAGTGATTCGAAACGAGTATTCTGTGATAATTGATTATTGTGTACAGTCAAGTTAAAGAGTGTTTGGGTGTTACTTTTCGGCTAAATTTCTTTTTGTGTTTTTTTCCGAATAAAGGTGTTAAATTTTGGTGTAATTGGCGTACATTAATTTTATCCGAAGCCCAGCTCGTAACAATATTCTTATTAATTATTTTTTCTTATCATTATTAATACCTACTTTCACAAAAGTAACTATGATGACAATGTCATGAAAGTAATAGTTACCTATTACTTTAGTTACGTGTTTCATCAGAAAGCTCTTCAAAGCATTTCGTACGTAAATAAGACTTTCGTACCTTGAATATAAGAGTCCTGTGCCCGTTTTTGCTGTATTCTCTGTTTCCAAAATGCATGACGCTGTTGATATCATAAGGTAGGAACTTAAGCTCCAGGGGAAGAGTGTCGTCTTTGGTAAACAACTCGATATGACCTTTGGAAAGATAATTAGTTACTTGATTGTATTGGCTTTTATTAAACGGTCAGCAGAAAATAGCCGTTTGGTCGGCAAATCAATGCAATTAGGCAGCAAGCAAATAAAACAAAATTGATTGGCACATAATTGTATATCGCCGGGCAGTTAAAGTTGTTTGTTCAGCTAATTAAATACATTTGCAGCCGTATTTATACTTAAATAATAGAAGAAGCAAATCGTAAGTAACATTTTGGGTGTTTCATTATTTCTCACAGCAACAGCTTGATTAAATAACATCCAAACAATTAAAGAAAACTAAGACGAGATCGAGAGGAAGCGAAGGAACAAAAAGATTCCTACCATGTGGAAGCCACCACTAGATAGATAGAGTGTCGACGCAAGTAGCGTCTCATGCGCGGATACCCTTTACCAAGGAAGTATCCAAGAAGTAGATAATCATAATAAAATTGATCGAGCGAAAGCGAAGCCGCCATAAAAGGGCAATAACGGGGGCTACTGAATATATCTGCCTTATTAGATCCGATTTCTCCTCTACAGGTCGCATCTGAACGAACCTTATTATACAGGTATAACGTATTTTTTTGTCGTCGGGGATTTTTGATTTTTGACTTTCCCAAAAAAGGGGCAAAAAGGGAACTACTGAATATCTCCGCCTTGTTAGAAGAAGAAGAAGAAAATCAATTTATTTGCAAAAAATAACATTTAGAACAATGACATAAATAAAAAAAAAACCTTAACACTAAAGTACGTCTAAATGTAACCATTTGCAAAATGGCCCCAGCTCAGCATATTGCTGGTCGTAAAACGACCAGCGCTGGTCTTCCGCTGTGACCATTCGGTAACGTCACGGTATGGATGAACGGACAGTATAACGTAAACAAAAAAATGAATAAATACATGATATAAAAAATAATAACAAGTCACAAATACATAATATATCATTCCATAAAGAAAGAATAACAAAAAATAATAATACAAATTATAGCTAATGTCATTGCCCGCCACAACAAAACAAAGGACCACTTTTTGTTAATATAATTTAATAAAAGTGAGGGGTATTTTACAATATATTTTGTAAAATGTTGCTCTATTAGCACTACAATTATGAAAACTTTTACATCGTAATCAAAAGGAGATTAGTATAAGGTAATTTTGAAATTTGTTAATTACTAAAACAATTAAATATTAAAATAAGAAGATTAATTAGATAGATAGCGCCAAAAAAACAATTGTAAAGGCGAATTTCTTGCTCATATAGCACTTAGTATCTAGCCTCAGATTTTCCTGATTTTTTTGGTGCTCACTAAGAAAAATTTTAATAAACATTTTTACTCAAACAATACTAGTAATGTGGTCATTATTTCGACAACCTTCTTTGGGCAAAGTCGACCTTGCCGCGCTGCTTGAATAGGCGCCAGCAAACTTGTATGGAATTTCATTATTGTCGTGTTTTGCGGCCAGCAATTTCCTTTGAAAATCCATTATTGTCGTCTTTTGTCGTAGCACTATCATTTATTCCGTGGGTTCGATAACCCCGAACGCGAAAAGAGAGGCGTTGTAGATCCCAGACGAATGGATCGATGTTGATGGGTTTTTTTCTATTTGAAAGCTGATGTGATCGTGATTGTTGTTGTTGTTGTTTCTGTTTCTGTTTCTGTTGTTGTGGTCGTTGTTGTTGTCTTTGTCGTTGTCGTTGTTGTTTTCCTTGGTGTTGTATTGTTTTAGTAAATTCTTATTATACTAAGCTGGTTTTATTTAAATTCCTCGCATTGTTTGAGTAAAGCACTATACAAGCCTTGGTCCGTACTGTCCGCGCTATAAAACCGAACTTGGCCATCAAGGGCTGCAATGCTGACCGCGCTGTGATGGCCTCGAACTTAGCTACGCTCTCGGCCATCATCATCGCTGCCAGCAACGCAGTCATTACAGAACGCGGCAGTAATGTACTATTATTTGAAAGATATCTAGTAACTTTAAGTTGGTCTCATAAAAAAATGGTGAAGACCTGATGTGTGAATGAAGTGAAAATACACTAAATTTCTCACTTTTAGGTTTCTACCAGTGGAATCAGCCCTTTACAGACTAAGTAGGGATTGATGGAGCACATAGAGCACCTTGGTTCTTAATGTTAGTTTTCTATTTAGGTCACTAGATGGCACTAGATGACACTAGATGGTGCACCGCTAAATATTTTCAAAAAAGTTTGTGCTCGCGAGGTCTACTGTTCGCAGAACTACTAGTCAATTAAGGGTGAAAAGGGTGTGAAAAATCATAACTTTAAAAGGGTGGTCTCCGCAATTATTTTATCTTTATTCTGTTACAAGTTGAGGTCCAACTCAGTAATTATTCTGTATTTAATTATACACTAGGAATCTTGGCTTAAAAGACGCCACCCGTCCCCCTCGCGCGCACAGCGAGCGGCTGAGAGTTTTGCGCTAGAAGGGTCGGGACGGGATCTCGCACAATGATGTGATGCGCGTCACATCACTAGTTTCCATTGAACCTAAAAACCCAACACTGGTTGCTATAAAAAAGATAGGTACCTAATTTATAACACCAATATAATAAAAAAGAAAAAAACAGATCTTGAAAATCATGGTAACCTATGGGATAGTAGTAAGTATAATATATTCTATGGGTATTGGTTGGAATCATTAGGAGGTAGCAACGAAACACAAATATCTGCTTCACAGCTTTAAAAACATGTATTTTATTTATCAAGTTGAGTAATGTTTCAGATAATGTCTGAGATAAGACACATAAAAAGGTACCTTACGAAGAAAACAATGCACTCCTATTAAATACAGTGAATAATACACGATTATTTATCTCTTTAACAGAGATAAATTGAGTTTAATTACGTATAAGATTATATAAGTAATTATTATAAAACCTTTAAATATCTACTTACATTTTATATAAACAAACATAAATGTTAAATAAAAGACGGAGACCACGCCGTCAAATCGAAAATGAAGCACTCAAAATACGCTCGTACGCTTATGCCTCACGCACACACTTACACTATGTTATGCCGAACGGCCGCCACTTGTCGCAGCATGAACTCGACCTATTCAGTCGTGTTCATTCTCTTATGTTCTCACGAAAAAAAAAGGAGGATTTTGTGATCAATCATTGATAGATATAGATATTTCGTTTTCAATAATGATGACAATGATGACTCTTCCAGAAGACAGCCACGGAAACCAGATCACCTCTTTGACAGCCCTGCACATGATCATCACTCTCATTTATGAGACCAGGAGAAGCTTGGAGGCGATCCAGTGCACTGGATATTGTAAATATATTTAGGTAGTATTCATGACCATTTCAAGTTCGTCAAAAACAGGAGGTACCTATATGATTGACCGAGCGAGCGCGAAGCCCGAGCGAACCGTCCCCATTTCAGCTTGGGCAAAAATGCTTTCGTATGTCTGGCAATTGTCGCTCATAGCTATAGCATTAGCGATACCAATGCACTGTTCGTCCTTGTCATTGTGTTACTATCTTACGATATAACAAGGACGGACAGTGCGTTGACGTCATAAACGATTACAATTCCCAAAGCAATTGAATTAGGCGGTCGCTCAAAGCTATAGCGTTAGCGATACCAATGCACTGTACGTCCTTGTCATTGTGTTACGATACGATCTTACGATATGACAAGGACGGACAGTGTGTTGACGTCATAAACGATTACAATTCCCAAAGCAATTGAATTAGGCGGTCACTCAATGATATAGCGATAGCGATACCAATGCACTGTCCGTCCTTGTCATTGTGTTACGATCTTACGATATGACAAGGACGGACAGTGCGTTGACGTCATAAACGATTACAATTGGCAAAGCAATTGATTTAGGCGGTCGCTCAAAGGGGTAGGTACTTCCCATCGGAACATGATATCAGAATTTCTAATTAACTGATCTCGCTCGGCGTTCCCATCGGATCTCGAGATCCGTTGCAACTCAAATGAATATTAGTGTTTGTTCCCATCGGATCTCGAGATCTGTTGCTACTCAAATGAATATATTTTTTTGTTCGCATCTGATCTCAATCCATTCAACCCAAATAAATATAATATTTGCGTTCTCAACGGATCATTTGATTATGAGATGGTTTTGAGATGTTTTTAAGTTATTATTTTTTATTTGTTTTAGTGCAATCAAATCTAGTTCATCCGTAATTCGATGTCGTTTTCTTAGAATGTGATATTTATTTTATAATAATCATTTGTAAGATTCAGCAACTTATTGAAAATCAAATCAAAAAAACATTATGTGCAAAATAGGCGTACTCGTATGTGCGGATAGAGAAAAGTCGTAATTGAGGGCGCTTTTTGGGAAGTATCGTAAGATCTCAAATTTATTTCTATCTATCTTATTACCCTGCGAAGTTTATCTTTCCGTACCTACGAATTTCCGTACGCATGACAACCTATTCCAAACAATAGCGTCGTGAAAACAGGTAAAAACAAACGTCCCTACTACCTCTGCAGCTTGCAGTACGTAAAATTAGACAGTTTACCGAAATAGTTACTGCAAGATTAGTATATTTTAGTTAGTTTCACAGTTTTATTATGTTATATGGCATTTTGCTGCATAAATTCTATGTATATTTTGTGCTACAGAAGAGAACAATTCGTTCCATAAACAATATGAAATCTAACGATTCACTGACGGAACGTTTAAAAGAGATCAATATTATTACAGTGGCTTGTATATATATATATATATATATGAAAATATACTCCGATGAGAAAAATAATAATAGATACTTGAGTTGAAACGGTCCTTGAAATCCAATGGGAACAAAACTAATGTTCATTTGGGTTGCAACGGATCTCGACCATTGAACTGCGAAAAATAAATTAAAAATTTACCTCTCCTGCTTAACCTGCACCTTGACGCTTTTAGCTGTTGGTCCCGGCTGTTATTGATTAATATCAGCCGTTAAGCCATGCCAGAGGCCCCCGGGCGGCTTGACAAACTCTGACAGCATAGGCCAGCACTACCTCTGCTTATACGGCAAACAAACTAGCCCTTTTTTGGGAAAATACCCTCCAATTAAAAAATCCCCGACGATTACAAAATTCGTTTACTGTATACCAAGTTTCGTCTAGATCGGTTGAGAAATGCGACCTGTAGAAGAGAACAGCCGGACCTCGAAAGCATTTTGGCCTAAGCTGAAACGGAGACGTTTGATTCGCGCACGCTCGGTAAATCATCTCTAGAATAATCGTGATATTGATAAAAACACTGCAAAGGACTTCAGGCAATCTAATTTGAATAAAATAAAATTCTTGTGAATTACAAAATACAAAACAACAACCAAAGAATCTCTCATAATTAACATTTTTAATTAGATTTTAAACAAAAATCTCATCTCATCGTTTAAATTAGAGTTGGATAGAAAAGTATCCTAACTCCATGAAAACTTATAGGTAAGTATACCTACAAACAAAATATTTAACCATAATTATGTAACATTATGTACTTAATTAAGTATTTCACAACATAACCTTGTGCACATGACAAAGAGACAGAAGCGGTTCCGCAGTTGGCTCAGAAGGTGGGGCCCCAGCGGCTCCAGCTATATCCAAATGTGTATACTTAACATTCTTGTCTTCCAATCCACCAACTTTGATCAAAAACCCTGCTGCGAGCTGATGATTGCGCCCTTTCGCATCAGTGTCGTATTGCACCAAGTCGTCTCCCTTAGCTTTTCCATTATTGATGGTGAAGTCTTCAGGCCGGACGGTAGAGACTTCTACACCCTCAGACATACGCGAGGCACTGAACTGCAAACGACTGGAGTGATTAGTGGCTTTAGCGCTGTAGTTATCCATAGCAGCTGTGTAGTTTCCGTAGCAAGCTCGGGCATGGCCTGTCAGAGTTGCGATGGTGTAAACATGAGGGTTGAGTTCTTTCAGAGCCATTTCTGAGGCTTTAAACAGTGCATCGGCCATAGCTAGTCTGCCTTCAGCATCTGTGTTAGTAACCCTCATAGTCTTTCCACTTTTGGAGAGCAGTAGCTCGTCTGACACGTAAGAGTCGGAGCCTACTGAGTTTCTGCAAAGGCAGAGCACGCCGATGACCTTTAAATGAGGAGGTTTGAGGATGGAACAGGCTTTTAGAAAGCCAGCGACTGCGGCAGCTCCGCATTTGTCTCGTGCCATTCCAGCCATTTTTCCGGAAATCTTGATGTCAGCACCACCAGTATCATAAGTCACTCCTTTGCCAACCAGCAGAAGCGTTTCTGTGACTCTGGCTACATCCGAAGGAGCATACTCGATTTCAACTACTCTTGGCTTGTGACGGTCGACGTGAGTTGAGGCTCTAGCTACAGCTGCTAAAAGAGGATAGTTCTCAGCGATAATCTCGTCATCGGAAATAACATTCACAGTTATGTTGCTATCTTCATTGAAAGACTCCTTGACGTACTCCACGATATTTCCCGGTGCCATTCTTTCAGGGTCACCTCCTGCGATGTCTCTAGTAAAAACCCTAGCTCTTTCCAGCGCAATAGCGTTTCTGACTACTTTTTCAAATGCTTCAGTCCTTTTCTCTTCAGCATGGAGACCGATGCGTAGGAAATTCTTAGGAAGCTCTCGTTCTCTCGACTGTAGTGGCACGTACAATGCTTCAAAAGCTCCCAGAATGCAGACTAGCTGTCCATCAGGGAAAGGTACCACATTCTGAACAACCAGCAGCGGTTTCTTTGCACCTGAATCTAGAGCCCTTACCATTCCTTTGTAGGCTGCTTCTTTCACAACTCTGGCGTCGTGATAAGGAGTGATCTTTCCAGTTGGAGATAGAATTATTCTTCCTCCAGAAACGTAATCGCAATTCCAGACAGTAGCAACTTTGTGTATGTGCTTGTCTAGCTTGGAAATTTTATCAATGAAGCTGCTTATATGCTTCGGAAGTGGCACGTTGAGCTCTTCGGGATATAGAACAAGAATTACTGCATCGTAGTCGTTTGATTGTAAGTTTGTTTCTATAAAAATGTTTTCGTAAAGTTTAAACTCTTGCAATTTTGATCCCATTGTTTATAATTAGAATTTCTTTGTTCTTGTTTGATTATCACTTGTTTTTTTATAAAACAACACCCACGTACCGAGGTTAGGACATCACTGTCTGATAAAATGGAGGTGGAAAATAATTCATTTTATTACTTATTAGTATTATAAATTATTATCAGTAAGTTACCGTCTTCGTTATCTCGTATAATTTATAGATTGTTTGTTGCTTGCGGTTACAGTGAGTACCTACTTAGATATGCGCGTTTTGTAATCGTATAATCAAATAATCACCTAGCGGAGGATTACCAACCAAACTTAATTAAATCATACGCGATTAAGTACAAGTCTCATTTAAATCTGAAGGCATAAATCTACATACCTAGCAAGAACAACATTTATTATTATTCACAAAAAAGAGTACACTTAAATATGTTTTATAGAAGTTTTTTTTTATGGAGAGCCCATAAAATCAGAAAATAATTTCGTAAATGTAAAAAAAAGTACCTATAATTTCCTTTGTTTAATATTCTCTTTTTTAGGGATCTTCCATAAACAGCATCTTCTATTATTATTATCTTTACTTAAATGTTGTTTTGTAAATCTATACAAATAAATAAAATTGAAGTTAAAAATAACAGCTTTTTACTAAATGCACATGAAAACAGCTAAAAAAAACTAATTTTTTTAATTATTTTCTTTCGGTCAATTTGTTCCGGCTAATCTCCGAAACAGCTGGACCGATTTTGAAGGGACTTTCACTGGCAGGTAGCTTATGTTATAAGGAGTAACTTAAGATACTTTTATTTTAGAATAATAATTAAGAAACCGCGCAAAAAAATCATAGCGCTCGCGCCCCACGCTCACGCCACTGCGGGCACCAGTCGCTGCCATCGGAGGGGGAAGTGGGAAAGGATAGGAGGCAGTAGGGGAGAGTAGAGGGGGGGGGGATTAGGTTGCGTGCAAAACTGCGGGGCGCAGCTATATGTAACTAAAAACTGAAGCGTTTTTCGCGTTCCTCCCCCCTCCTCCTTTCTGGGAACAAATGTTTTTTTTTCCGAATCACGGATGTATAATAAATAAACTAAAATTCGTATTTATGTATGTTTATCCGTTGTCTAGTACCCACAATAAAATGTTTCCTTGTTTGGGGCTAGGATAGCGCGGCATCGCGCATCCCCTCAACGCCCGCGCATACCTAATATTTGCTATTGCGCAGCGCTGCGCGCAACTTCACAACCGCCATTAAGTTTGATTAGGACTGTAATCGGTCATCGGTGTGGATTATCCTAAATATTAATGAAATGTATAAAGTAGGTAATCTCACCAGGCTCGATGTTTTCATGCAGCACATCTATATAGAAGTCCCTCGTAACGCGATTATGTTCGAAGGGGAATCCTAACGCCTTCATTATCATCATATCGATTTGTGGTGACTTCAGGCATTCATATCCAAGCCGGACAAGCTAAAATAGTCTATGAATTAGGACACAGTTATTATTCTGGTGGGGTTATTCTTATTATGGGTCAATCATCTCTCTTTAAATGAGAGATGTTGTAGGTAATCTACGCTGTAAAAACACTTGCTTTTACTTATTTAATTTTGAAACATGAAAATACTTTCACAAAGGTAACTTCGCGAAAACACTTTCATAGTTAAATTGCGATTATGTATGATTAGTTATGTTACGAAACAATGAAAACATGTAAAAATGTGAAAGTGGGAACCTAACAGAAGCAGCTTAATATGTAGTTTGGTAAGTACGAGTAAGTAAGACGAATTGTTCTCTTCTGTTTGCGACACCCTAGCTGGGTCTTTGTATTTGCAGTTATTAGTATGTAGCGTACTCTGTAACTACGAATGTTCGTACAATGTACAATATATATAAATAAATAAATAAAGGTACCTTTTTCATTATTTTTACTTCGGAGAGTGTAAACGAGCTCTATTCATTTACCTACTTGTTTAAATAAACTCGTTTCGTTATTTTATTTTGTTTGGAGTTCCATGCGCTGCGGAGTCGGCAATGTTTGGTTGATCTGGCGAGGGTATATTGCTTCAGTGCTCTATTGTTTATTTCTAAAATATTTCACTGCGGGGTACATATCACAGTTTCCGGTAATTTGTTCCTGTCTTTCAATACACGGTTAGGCAAAAATTGCTTAGACACTTAACGGTTTAGGCAAGTGTCCAGTCAGATTTCTGTTGTTGTTCATAGCTTATACATATATATGCCTTGTTTATTGTATTGTAATGTCCATTTTGTGTTTTGTACTTACCAACCTATGCTAACGAGACGCAGAGATTTATGTATAATACACTTTTATCCCAGAAAGATGATCACACGGGCAAAGATTCGGCTGAGCAACTAACACTTACATAAAAGTACCTAATATCGGCGGACACTTACATGAGCATCAAACACCGAGTGTCCCATCGTCTGGATGTTGCACCTTCTGACCCCGTCAGGGTTACTGAACACCATCACGTCATCACCTGCCGCCGGACGAGCCATCACCGGCTTGAACTTGAGGCAAGTCTTGAAGGAGAACATGGAGAGAGCCGTGAGGATGGATATCGTCTGCTCGTGGTCTGGGGAGAAGAGTTTATTGGTAGGCCGAAGGCTCACGACCTCCCTTGGGCAATATTATATTAAAAGTTAATCATAAAGGATAGAGCAAAAATCTGTGCAATGTAGATTTATGAGATTAACTGTGGACATGTTACGATACGACTGATTTTGACATTTAAATTCATATATTAAAACCAACTTGGGTCACATACAATACAATACAATATAATAAACACAACAAATTTTGAAAAAAGCGTAATATGTAAAACTTACCGAAATGTTGCGGATCCACGTAGAAAGGTACGGCGGCATTTCTCCACATGGCGTAAGTCTTTGGTGTGATGGCTAAGTTAAAGAGAACAATTTTATTCATTGAGAAGAATGTTTAAAAAATAACTGTAGTTGCTATACAGTCGATTTTGGGGGTGGGGAGGGGTGGAGTGGGTGGGGGAGGTAGGAACCCCCTCTTCCCCCCTGAAGGAAAAGTTGCGCAGCCCCCCCACTTCCGAGTTTTTTTTTTCCATCCTTACTTTCAAATTTACTTCTGATGACATTGATTTAAGGTGAGGGGTGGATGGGGGAGGTGAAGGGCTACCCCCTGCTACCCCTCCCTCGGAGTCCTTTAGTTTATGAGATATTTCAGTTTTATGTTTATTATAAATTGCCAAAAGATTGGGGTAGGTTAGGTTAGAACATGACTACACATCGATAGTTCGCCAAAGATAATTTACGGGTGTTAGCCGATTTTTAATAAACTTAAAACTGAAATATCTCATAAACTAAGCATCTCAGCGGAGGGAGAGAGGTACCAGGGGGTAGCCCTTCACCTCCCCCCTCTAACCCCAACCTTTAATCAATCGCATTAGAAGAAAATTAGAACGTTTTTTTTTTTCAAAAATTCATTTAAAAACCTATGAGGAATCGCGACCCATCAAGGGGGGGTACCTGCCCCCCCCCCCCCCCCCCCCCCCCCCCTCCCCACTGCCTCCGAAATCGATTGTATATATTGTACAGTCCTTCCACAGATTCAATACCACCAAACAAACGAGTAAAGCATAGGAAATGGCATTGCATAGGTATGTGTGTTTTCCTTTTGGTGTTTTCTTCACAAAAAAGAATTATTTCTGGTTTTTTTTGTGAGAACGTGTCAGAATTAACACGACTGACAAGATCGAGATCTTGCTGCGACGTGGCGGACGATCGGCATAAAATAATGTATCTAAGTGTGTGCGTGAGGTTTGTGAATACGTGCGGATTGCCATATCTTGGGTGCTTTCTTTCGATTTTGCGGTATGAAATCCGTCTATTTTTAAACATTCTTGTTCGTCTGCGTGAAACCCGGACCCGTTCTTCTTGGATACTAAAAACTAATGCAAAAGTATATCATCAACGCTCTTGATGCTTTTTGACAGACTTGTTATCAACATTTTCCAGTTTTCCCGTAGAAGCTTATCATTTTCCGGGGAAAAAGTATCCTATGTTTACAAGGTATAAGCTCTCTAAATTCCAAATCCGTCCAGCCGTTATCGCGTGAAAGCTCTCCAACAAACAAATAAACAAACAGACAACGTTTCACTTATATATATTGCTGTGGGTGTTAAGTATATGACTTGAGTCAAACAAACTGCCTCTCATCTGACACAATTATTATTGTGCATAGCATTTTTCGGGGACAACAGCAACACAAACTTCGGTGGAATAAGAAGAGCAGGGACAAAAAAAACTTTCACGCAAGCTAAAAGGAAATATATGTTCATAATCACGTGACGCGCGATTGCTTTTCATTCATATTTCAATCGACACGTGAGTCATTCAAAATATTGCAGTAACTATGAACCTACCAAAATGATTTTATTTAATAATTTGTTTTGAATTTGATGCCAAAAAAAAAAGAGAGTTCTATATTATTAATATTTTTGTTAAATATATTCCTACCTAATTGTTATAGTAGAGTACGATAGATGTAATTAAATTATATTATTGAAGTTATTTAAGAAATTTCCAATTAGGCCAGAGTTATGTTATTAAACAAACAAATAAAAAAATAAAATCAATTGCGTCTGGGGAAAAACCCCGATTTAGACCAAATGTCCGGGGTTTACGTAATCTTTGTCCGGTTTCAGCCTTTGATGGCAACCCTACGCAGAACAAATAATAGTACAAGTGCTTTTGACACGGCGCTCGCCGCCCCGGGCCGTCCGTGTGTCATGTACGCTGCAGGTTTTTATTTTTATTTTGAGGTGATGATGATGAACAAATAATCTTTAGAACACTGTTTTTTTTAATTATGTCGTATATCCGAAGTACAAATAAAAAAAAACAAGGAGTGTAAAAAATAAAGGGGGCCTCCACTCACGTCCGGAACCCCCTGTGCGCCAGCCCGTCTCGCACTTGACAGGTTTCAGGAGGAGGTTCTCAAGTCGTGTTATTTTTTGTATGTTATCTAATATTACTTACTAACTGTGCCCGCGTGGTAATTTTGCTGGGATGTAAGGATCCTAAGAGTATACATTTCTATATACATTATCGTTTCGGCAAGTTTTCACCGCACTTTTCACCATCTTTACGGCAAAAAACGAAAATAATTCTGACGCACTCCGCTCGTACGCAAATCGAGGACTGTTCGCGCATGCCGGTGGATATAGCGACGATGTTCTGACCTGTGCATACGTGCTCTATCTATAGTAATGTATACTCAAAGGTTATTCCAGAACAAAAAGTAAGTACAATAATACCAAATTTCATAAAACTTCGTTCAGACGTCAAATCGTTTTCTATCGATTGCTCGACTTCTAGGTACTCATCGGATTATACCGAGTACCTACACCAGTTTTTAAGTCATACCCTAAGCTATCCAACAGTGAAAACCGTATCACCATCGGTCCGGTAAATAGTTATTACGTGACGTGCGAACAAACAAACATACAACAAACAGAAAAATACGATTCCAAAAAAGTTATATTCTTGTTCAGTACCTAGCTAATTTTAAGTAGACATTCTAAAAAAAACATTGTACAGACTTTTCGTTACCTACTGCTTTATTAAAAGTATAGAAGATATCTTTCAAACCAATTTCGATAATTATTTTTATTTGAAAGAATAGACCTGCTGTATAACTATTTCCATATCAATTCTATCAAATTTTGTTCAGCTGTTTTCTTTGTCCTAAATCCATTTGAAGACTTTTGGATTTAAATAATTATGTTTTATGCAGTAAGTATTTAAAAGTAATTCTTACCATAATGGTTGTTTAGTGCGCCGGCATAATTAGATAAAACTACAGTAAAAACATTTAAAAAAAACAACGTCAGAGATTGTAGCAACATCGTGGTTGCACAACAAATGGACGCACAAAATCAAATTATAGAGTTATTTTGTTTTATGACTATGGTTTTTATTGGACTGTAACAAAACATAATTTAATTTTGGTTTCGAAATCCAGCAGTGTGGTGATGGAGTACCTTGTAAATTTTTTTCACTAAGGCCCGTTTCTAGCACTTTTAGGAATTTTCGATCATTTTTGAATGTCTGTATCTTGTTTTATAATTAACCCAGAGTTATGAAATTGGTATCACATCAAAATTTGACATATTATCTCGTACTTTGTGAACACAGAAACATGATTAGCATCAATTTACTCGATAGAAAATAAAATCAAAGGTATCACTACTTTATGCTTAGAACATTGACTGGAAAGAGACCCCGTCACTAACTGATATCAAAGATATACCAAAAGAAAGAGCTTATTATGATTAAGAAAATGGATAGACACTTTTTAATTCAAAGCTTTAGTTTTCCTACAAATAAATAAAAACCTTAAATTTTACTCAGGAGACGTATCATCTTTCCCGCTCTACTTGATTACGGATGACACCCGGCCTTAAGTACGTACTTATCCCTATAGTATTAAGTAGTACAAGTTGGTTAGTAGCTCTTAAATTTGGTTGGTTGGTTAATAGTTGGCTATTTATGTTAAGAATGTTATTATTAGGGTTCCGCAGTCAAACAAGGAATCCTCATAGTTTTGTCATGTCATGTACGATGTACGTCCGTCCGTCTGAATGTCTGTATGTCACATCCTCGGAGGAAAAAAGGGGAGGTCACATTTATTTTATTCAGACACTATTAACACTACAATGTTGAAATTTGGCACGACTAAATATTTATAACCAATGATGTTATATATAAACGGTAAAATCTCATTGTTTATAACCGCTAAATAAGTAACTACGTAAAAAAGGTTGTGGGAATCCTTACGGAATACGGCACTAAATTTTGTCAGCTGCAGCGTATGGGCACGAAGTCTACAATCTCGGATGAGCCTCTTCGCCTTATCACAGAATAAATAATAGTACAAGTACTTATGTACAAACGATGGGTACAAGAGCAACAGCAAGCCACAACGTCAGTTCAATAAAAAAAACAATAAGCTGGTGCGGGGTGACCTCCAAAGCTCAAATACTCGCCGGATAGAAAAGGAAATTGAGCAAAATAGGCGGTCAAACGTTTTCGCCCAGTAGATCCCATTTGACGAAGCTCAAGAGCAATAATGGCACAACCGTCGTCTCTAAGCCGGAGATCCTTTCTGAGATCGAAGACTTCTATGGCCGTTGTACGACTCGCATGCTTCTAGACCAGCACAGAGGATTCCCGCGCAATACTGACCCGAGAACTCAAGAAGTGTGAAGCAGGAGTTTGGTAGTACTATTCTTTAACAAGCACAAATTAAAAATATATTTATCCACCGACCCTCATCAGCTTTCTAACATGAAAAACCACATCAAAATCGGTCCATTCGTTTGGAATCTACACACGGATACATTACGACGTACAATGATACACACCCTAAACTTATGACCCCCCCCCCTCTCTCTTTAGGAATTCAGGGGTTAAAGAACTACCAACCTATTTTACTTTTGAGCCACTTTAAAATGTTTTCGTGGGTCATCTCAAATCGTCTCGCAAAAAGACTTGAAGAATTCCAGCCTGACCGGGTTTTTGTGGAGGATTTAGCACCATATACCACATACAAACATTGAGGCAGGTTATACAGAAGTCTGAAGGGTGTTATCAGCCCTGTGTCCCTGTGTTCTGTGTCTTGGTTTTGTAGACTATGAGAAGGCTTTTGACTTTATTGAAACCTGGGCGGTTTAGGAGTCTTTGCAGCGGTGTCAAGTGAACTGAATACATCGAAGTGCTGAGATTTTTGTATGACGCCGCGACTATGAGTGTCCAAGTACAAAATCAGCAGCATAACATATCCAAAGAAAGGAATGGGCATTATCGATTGGATTGTCCTAAAGGCGGAGTCTGCGCCGCAAGACTTGCAAAGTATGCTGACCAAACAAGACCAAACTATATGATGCTTCTCGACGCATCGGTTTCGGAATGAACATAGATATTACCAAGATCATGTTTAACGATCTTATGTACCTCTTGAAGTTGTGCAAATAGAGTCCTAATAGAGTGGCTGAAATTAAATGTACCATCCTCTGATATTATCTTAGATTTGTATCTTAGTATGTCTCCAGTGGCGATTGACTGATTTCATAGTTTGTTAGTGTGTCCTCGTGGATACCTTTCGGTTATGTCGGACTCCGCCTTTCGGCGACCTACCAACTAAAATCCCCTCCCTGGTTGCATCTTCCCCACCATGAACGGAGACTTTGTATAGGTACTATTTTTTGTTACTCATATTAATATTATTAAAAAAAAAACTTAAGTCTTTTTTCTGTCTTATTCCTTTATAAATGAGTATTACCTACTAACTTTTATTTATTGCAATCTTACTCGTATTTCATACATATTCATATTTCTAGTCTACGTTGTTTTACATCATTTTATATTCATACTGTTTATATATATATGCAAATATATATAACATCATAACTTATCTATCTTTATTTTATGATATTACTTTATTTGCTATTTTGATACAATCTATACTTATAATAAAACTGTAACAGGTCCAATTCTGTGCATTTTTTTGGAGTCTGTTCTTTATTTTTGATGCCAAAACTGTATTTTTCCCATTTTTGTCTGTCTGTCTGTCTGTATCTTGGCTAGGCATCACGCCAAACTACTGAATGAATTCAAATGAAACTTGGCATAATTTGAGTACATTACGAGGTAGGACATAGGATTCTTTTAATCCGGAAAAGTTAAAGGGTTCCCGCAGGATAGGGGTTGAAAGTTATTTGAAAGAACACGTATCACTCTGTAACTACTGGACGGATTAAGATGCAACTTGGCACATTCATCTATCTATACTTATAATAAAGCAATCGGTACGTAAAAGGCTGTACAAAGAAGTCAAATAAAAAATATGGTCCAGGTTACCCTAAAATACAAATACAAATCATTTATTTTTTTGTTTTAATACGTGTCTTTCTGTCTGTTTGTATTTATTTTTGTGCATCACGTAAAAACTACTGTACTGATTGCTATGCGGTTTCCAATGTAGGATAGCTTAGGGTTTGAATTAAAAACTGTTGTAATTTGTATATCAAATTGGCGATTGGAAACCGAGCAATTGATAAAAATATTTTTGGCAACTAAACAAAAATTTTGTACAAATGTTGGTATATTATAATGTAGTATTATAATGTGCTATTCCAGGACCTAAAATAATATTGGTATTTTAGGTCCTGGAATAGCACTTTATAATACTTTTAATCTAAGGAAATGATCACGCGTGCGAAGATGCGGGTACAGCTAGTATTCTATAAAACCATTTCTATTCAGCTTATCAACTATCAGTTCTTTTACAGATTCTGTTTTTAGTTCTATTCGTATTTTATGTTCTACCTCGTATCGTTCCAATCCGTATATAATATAGGACATTCTAGAACAGGGGTTCCCAACCTTTTACCCTATGCGCCTCACCCAACGTTTTGTAAAAATACTACGCCCCCCTAGGGGCTGAAATGGGGAGTCGAAATAAGAAACTTAAACAAACAAAAACATTATTAAATCAATGTTTTTATTTTTATTTAAATGACAAGTAGGTAACACATTTAGTGAGAGCACTGTGGCTGAACTTTATTAATCAATTGGTGAATCCGTGGCTTCATAGTAGTCAGTGTACAGCGGAGATCATTTTCAACATGCAGTCTGTTTCTTGCTTTTGTTTTTATTCCCAACAGTGTTGAAAAACCACGTTTACAAAGGAAGGTAGTTGAGAATGGTAAAAGAATACGCAGTGCTTCCTTGCCGACAATAGGATAAATAGTATTATATTTTACCCAAAACTCAGTCAACTCCATGGGGCTGAAGCAGACGAATCATTTTTCACGTCCAAAGCTTCTTCTTGCAATATTTCGGGCAGCTGTTCGATATCAATCAGAAATGGATTCTCGATGAACTTCGCATTGGTTGCACAAGTCCGCGCCGCGCGAGAATATCAACAATTTAATAAAAAGTTACAGTTATTTTAATTAAGTTTAAGTAACATACAGCTGAAGCCGCCGCGGCGCTGAGGGCGCGCCCCACTTGGAGGGTGTAAAATGATTTACACCCTCCAAGTGGGGCGCGCCCTACTGGTTGGGAAACCCTGGGCTCTAGAAAAACATGCATGAATGTTTATTTTATGTCGGGCTCTCATGGGTAGGATGGGTCCTCCTTACACTCAAACCGATGTAAGTATTCAGAGAACCCACCATGCCCAGTCATTATTTGGTGACCCAAATTTGGCACTCCTGTGGGCTCTATCTGTCTCACCGTTTTTAACCCCCGAACAAAGAGACGGGTATTATAAATTTAGGGTGTGTATCACTGAGTGAGTGTGTTCGGGTGTGTGTGTGTGTGTGTGTCTGTCTGTGGCATCGTAGCTTCCAAACGAAAGGACCGATTTTGATGCGGTTTTTTCTGTTCGAAAGCTGATGTGATCGAAATGGTTCTTAGATATATGGGGAGGGGGACGGGGGAGGGGGAGTTCAGAAAAGGTAGTGAAAATCGTAGCTTCCAAACGAATGGACCGATTTAGCTGCGGTTTTTTATGTTTGAAAGCTGAGGTAAACGAGATGGTTCTTTATAGCAAAAGTTACGTTCATTAGGAGAGGCCTACGTCCAACAGTGGACTGGTAATGATGATGATTATTAAGACACAAAAATCGCTGTTTGTTTGTTCACGCATCACGTAAAAACTACTACACCGATTGTGATGCAGTTTCACTAATAGATTTGACTTAAAAACTGATATACTTGATATCACAAAATAATGTGAAGAAGCCGAGCAATCGATAAAAAAACTATTTGACGGCTGAAGAATTTGGATTAAATATTGGTTTATTGGTATTTTAGGTCCTGGAATAGCACATAGAGCACTTTTAACCAAGAGAAATGACCACGCGTGCGAATCCGCGGGCACAGCTAGTTATATATATATATAATGTGCGTATATTTATTTTTTGACGGCCGGTTGGTCTAGTGCAGCGGTCAGCAACAGGCGGACCGCGGTCCGTATCCGGACCGCGGACGGTCGAACCTCGGACTAAATATTGATAAATATATTAATTTAAATAATATTTGCATATAACTAGCCCTATATTCATACGTTTGAAAGCCACGTAGACTCGAACTTAGTAATTATTCTAGTTACCTAGTTCCTATTTTACAAGTAGTTTACAAGTGATTTAATTAGTTATGTGGTTTACACACACACGCTTTGATTAGACTTGAAAAGATCTTCACTTCAAATGGAGATAATTGACTTGTAAGAAGATATTTCCTAGCAAATGTATAACGGCTATCGTAAATCGCTCTATCGAATTGAACGTCTTCCCTGACTCATGGAAGCGAGCACTTGTTCGACCAATCCCTAAGTCACAATCAATAGAGCTGCTTAAAGATTTACGGCCAATAAGCATTCTCCCTGTCCTAACGAAGGTGCTAGAAAGAGTGGTACTTATTCAATTAGAAAAAATTGTATGTTCAGCAAACAGAATCCCTTCATTTCAGCCAGGCTCTAGGAAAGGACTAGTACAGAAACGGCACTTTTACATGTGACTGATGACTTAGTAACAGCCTCAGATTCGGGTCTCAGTTGCGCTTTGGTCCTGCTTGATTTCTCCCGCGCGTTCGATTGTCTGAATCCTGAATCCTGATATGCTTATTGCAAAACTCTCTTACTATGGCTTCTCTGAAAATACTTGCAAATGGTTCCGTAGGTAGGTACATATCTGACAGACAGAGAACAATATGTAGAGACTGAATCCCGTAATGGAACTAAAACTTTGTCTAGTCTAAGGAAACTAAGTAGGGGAGTACCACAGGGATCGATTTTAAGTCCAATACTGTTCGCAATTTTTACAGCTGATTTACCAAATCATGTAAAACAGTGTAAATACCATTTATATGCAGATGACACTCAAATTTATTACTCTTTTAAGGCTGACGATACGCAAAATAAGCATAAGACCACTGGATTTAAAGGCTGCTTCAAATATAGCGCATCTAAAATTTGGAACAATATACCACCTCTTACATCGACCCTGTTTTTTTTTTAATAGGGTCGATGACCTCCTATGAGAAAAAAATTAAGTTCAGCTCTATTTAAATATAAATACAAGGGTCTTGTATTGAAGCGTTCCAAAAAGCAGTTTGAAGCAACCTTTAAAACAAAATACCAAAACACACACGCTCAGCGCGCCAAATTCAAATAAGTTTATATTCGGTCTTGCGTTTTTTGACAATTACAGCTCTATTACTCATCGAGGGTTTATGAAAACTTATTTTGCGGAAATAAATAGGTTGTATCAAGAAATTGCGGTTAAAATTGACACTTATAATATAGGGTCGATGCTTATAATATTGGTTTAGCTACACATGTCAATAAGTTGATATTTATCTTATTTTTTGGTTTATTGACAAATGTACTTAAACTCAATGAGATTTTAATATACCTATAACATCATTGCTTATCTAGCTTTCACCGTGTTTTTTTTGTTGGTGTAATTTCTTGATACAACCTATTTATTGCCGCAAAATAAGTTTACATTAACCCACGATGAGTAATAGAGCTGTAATTGACAAAAAACGAGAATTTTATGACTATTCATTCAAAGACAAGGTAATTTATACGATACATAATTATTTTTTTGTACATTTCTTAATACAGATGACTCTTTGATTTTAAACTTGGGTTATTGTCTATAGCTCCCATACCTTAGTTCTCATGGAAAGGTCACAGTACGCTATAGGCGCCGGCAGATGGTAGAGCACGTCTCTGAAAGATCAAGCCGAAGGAACCGAGCTAAAATAGCGCCGCGCAGAGAAATGGATTATTTTAGGTCGTGCTGAGGCTTGACCTGGAGAAAGGCCTTGCCGGCTTTGTTTTTCGAACTCATACCTTATAGTATTTTTTATATTGTTTTAGCACGGAACCAAATACATACATGAATAGGTAACTTTCCTTGTTTAGTAAATGTGGCCACATAGCAAAATGTGTGCGTCCTTCACACTAATATTTTGGGATCTGCTATCTATTTTAGGTACTAGCATTCGCCCGCGACCTAAGTCTGTTTATCGCGAAAAAATATAAAAAAAGTATCCTATTCTTCTCGGATATTAAAAACCAATGCAAAACTATAGCACGAATTAAGATGCTTTTTGCCAGGCTTGTTATTATTTCGTTTCCATCGCAATCACTCTTTTCCACATTTTCCGTGGAAACTTACAATTTTCCGGGATAAAAGTATCTTATGATTGTCTCTATATTGTACGGTACCTATTTACAAAGTTTCCTATAGGGATTTATTTCATTGTAAGTAGTGAACTTATAATATAAATTATTACAAGTTCACTATCACATTTACTTGTAATATAAATTAATATGAACTAAAAATAAAAATAAATTAAGGTTCCAACTTCTGCATCAAGCCATTTTTAATAATGCCATTCATTAAAAATGCCTTGATCCGATTGAATCCCAAAATCCACCAAAAGCTTGAATACCTATCTCAAAAACCGTACGACGCAAACATTTTGCTATTTGGGTACATTCTTAGTAAATGTACCCAAATAGCAGAATGTTTGCGTCATGAATACATGAATAGGATTCATGTATTTGGTTTCGGGCTACATCAATTAAAACAATGCATTTTTACGTTTTAAATGTTACCGTGGCAATATATGATTTTCACAATTATTTACGAAAGGACAGGATGCACAAGTTTTGCTATTTAGGTACATGCTCATCACAACATCCTAATAGCATATCATACTCATTTCCTTCTAAACCACATTATTTGCTGCTGTAATGCAGTAATAATGTGGTTTAGACTGCACGGTTTAGCACTGATGATAATATAAAATAACCTGGTACCCTGAGAGTTCAAGGCATGAGAGAACAGGCTATTTCTATGTAAGCATGTACTATCATCACTTAACATCAGTTGAAGAGAGAGATTAAATGCAATTGGCAAAAAAATATGCTAAAATTAAAAACATATCACATAAACACTATAATAATATATTCATTAACAAAATCTACACAGTTTTTTTTTCCGGCAAACCAAACAACTTCCTCACAGCTGAACCATAACTTTTCAAAGTACCGTCGCTCTCTCCGTCATTGAAAATACTCGATACAGCATTTTTATATTGAGCCACATTTGGTATCTGAGTTTCATCAAAAGTTTTATACTCATCAGCAGTCAATGTGTTATCTACGTTGTTGCACTTAAAGTGCCAGTCGATTAATGCTTTCTTGGATCCGTTATTGTTCCATTCATAATACTCCATATCATCCTCCATTTTATCCTTCTCCCATTCCTCAAGGTTCCACGCTTCATGGTAGCAAGCCGTTAGCAAATAGTTCACATACTCCTGATTCTGCTTTCTGACAGGACAACGGTCGGCCGTTATAGTGACTAAATCAGTTTCCTTATCGTATCTATCACCAACTAACCGTAAAAATTTGTCTTGTGCATGACTGTTAAGGTTTAAAGATGCAAGTTTGATACGTAAAGTGACAATTCTGGCTAGAGGATTGCGTATAGACGGACTAGCATGACAGTAGTCAGATGATATGATTTCTACCGGATAGTGTTTATCAATCGCTTCTTCGGAGTTTAAAAGCTTTGGCCAGTCTGTACAGAATTGTTTTAAGGCTTCGCATTGGCGTTTGATTACCGGAGGAGTTAGATGGAGGAAGTTGGGTATTTTCATGAGCTCCGCATTGGCTTTTTTTCCTGGCGGTGCTTGTCCTCTTGATACATAGCCCTGCCGTATAGGCAGTGGCACAGATGATGGATGAAAAGACTTTGGACCAGGCCAAACATTACCCCACTCCTGAAAAATACCAAATTTTCTATGATCTGACTCTCTTTCTTTCGTTACTAAATCTATGTGACAAAAAGTCTGTACAACGAAGATAATTAAAAAAAATGGTCTAGGGGACTTAAAATAAGCAAAAGAACATGAACATAAACAAAAAAAAGTGTCTGTCTATCTGGATGTATGTTCGCACATCACAAACTCTACTGAACCAATTGACCTGCAGTATTCATTCTTTGATAGCTTAGCTTTTAGCATAGATTCTGGTGTACTTTGTATCTCACTCTGATAGGTAGAAGCCGAGCAATTTTATAAATAAACTATTTGATGACTGAATAACCCCTTAAATATTTTACCTGGAGAAATGACTGTGTGAATCATGTTTGGGCTGAGTTGCAAAAGTAGAAGGTTCTCAATTTGACAGCTTTTTTATTATTATTTTATTAGAATAAAAGTTATTTGTTCTAAATTTGATTTTATTAGTACCTAAATCCATAAAAAAAATATACTATAAAACCTTTCAAGTATAGACTTAAAGCTCCATAGCCCTAATCCCTAAGCTACCCAACTAAAAAAAACACTTTGAATTTTATTGGTCCAGTAGGTTATTACGTCTTATGCCAACAAACTTTGGTTTAACCTGGTCAGCTATATCTTGTGCAGTAGTTAATTCTAGATAGCCAGATAATTTATAAATTGTTTTTTTTTTAGTAAATTTGTATTATGCGCTAGTACCCTGGAATTATTCAAATTTGTTCTATATGAGTTGACATTCAACTCAAAAAAAAAAACTGTCAAGGAAACCTAAGAATTTTAAAATATCTATTTCATGGTAAGTAGACAAAAAGGTACATTTACTGTCTTCACTTTTCAACACAAAAATACGGCATTCTTTTTTTATACACCTATGTAGCGGTTATAAATATCTATTATTGTTTAAGGAGTTAAACCTTGAAGTGTGAATGGGATCTGAATAAAATGGATGAGAAATACTGACAAATGGAAGGACACGGGCCAGACAAAACTATAAGGGTTTCTTGTTTGACTATGGAGCCCTAAAAACTACTCCAATGCAAGATTGGATTTGCCCAAGTTAATCTACTAAAAGTAAGAGTTATAGTATAGTAATAAGGGCTCAACTTTCCAAAAATTACAAGTAGCTAGAAGGCTGTTTTTTTTTTCAAGGTAGGCCTGAACATAGAAAGCCTAAATTTGAAATGGCATATTGCGACTCCCAATAGTTTTTGAGAAAAATATATTCGAATATTCCATAATGATCGCTATTCAAACTATCCAAATGCACTTCACTTCACTTGACTTTTTGTTTTATGGCATGTGTTAGTAGGTTAGGTTCTAAAAGGGTCACAGAACCGACACAGAGCACCCCAACATGAGTAGGTTAGGTTATAATTGAGTCACAGAATCAACACAGAGCACCCTGATGCCACCTGATATTGTGGTCCCTACCGCTAGTGTATATAAAAAGCGTGGAGCCAGAAGCTCGCGTGGGTGGTCCTGAGTGGAGCAAGCCGAGGCCGAAGTGGAGCGAGGGGGGAGGTGGCGAGCGTAGCGAGCCGGCGACTTCTGCATTGGAGTCGAGTGGACGAAGCGACGCTCAGGGGCGACCTCGCGAGAGTTCTGGCGAGAGCTCATACTGGAGACAAATTTCCATTCCATTTCCAACCTCTCCCACTCCTCCCTGTGTAAATTCTTTACATTTTTTTCAAACCTAAAATTTTTTTCCTCCCTTCTTTGAGGGAGTCCCCCATCTCATCCTCAATCCCTCCTCCCCCCCTAACACTTTTACGACTTGTAATTATTGGAAAGTCCTTCCTGATTGTTGAACCAAGGTTCACCAACATAAACCCTCTTGACCCTTATTTAGGAGACAAGAACGGCCACATACCTGGTCTGTAGGCATCCTGTCTGCTCTATCAGGTTGCATATCAGTCCT
Organism: Alsophila aescularia; assembly: GCA_946251855.1. Classification (NCBI taxonomy): domain Eukaryota; kingdom Metazoa; phylum Arthropoda; class Insecta; order Lepidoptera; family Geometridae; genus Alsophila; species Alsophila aescularia. The sequence continues at coordinate 65,838,410 of OX276373.1, forward strand.
TCGAGCAACTCTTCTCTGTGGTTTGGTTCTCGTCTTCAAAATATCAAGTACACGGAACTCCTCTTCCTCCTCACCTTTTTTTAGTTTTGTATCAGCAGTGGTGGAGTATAAGCGCCAGAGCTTAACGTTGTAGACCGGGGCAAAGCCCCCGGGCCGGCAGTGGTTGATGAATATGCTCATTTTTAAGTGAAAATTTAAGCTTTTATCTAGTTGCTATTTTCATTTTATTATTATTCAATCAATTAATATCGGGCTCAGTTTGAGGTTATGTCAGTCAGTGTCAGTGCTGCCCAAAGAGAAAAATTATAGTGCTGCCAGACGTAGCCAAAGAGAATATAATCACTACGTTTTAAGAGGCGGGACCTCCCTAATAGCCAATGAAAGCAATTTGGCAGAAATTTATTGACATCAATGCATCCAACATTACTAACATTAAAGGTCAGACATTAGCCTATCTTGACAATGATACCAACCTAACCGATAGAGTAGTGCTTGCTTGCACATATTCTTGGTTTTATCGATATCGACAAAACATGCATGAGGGCATGCATGTTTTGTCGATATCGTCAAGGTTTCATTTTAATTAAAGACGGTTCCAATAAGCACAACGTTGTTTTCTCACAATGCAACAACGTTGGGCTTATTGGATACCCATTGCAACAGGTAACTGTGGAGCCATGTAATAAAATACTTAGGAATAAAACACTTTTGAACAACGGAACATTTTATTTATAATACTATTTTACAATGTAAATACGAAAATTAATTTTGCAAGCATAAGTAAGCTTACCTACTAGTGCTTCACTCTGAATTGAGATCTTGCGATGTACCTACTCTACCTTTATCTCACGCACTCACACTCATAAGTGTATGTTACGACTGGTCTCTAAAGGAATGTATGCTAGATCCTCATTTTCTGCATCTGGAAATAAACATGTTGATTAATGTTATGGAAATAAATTATAGGAAGCCTGACCTAGACTACGATAGCTTTATCGATAGTTAACAGTTCTTTGACCTTGCGCATCCCTAGTGTTAAAACAATATGAAAATACAAAATTAAAATCATGTAAATTATCATTTATGATTATAATGCGAGTTGATGGGAGGTGGCACTAAGCAATATCATATTAATGCTTACCGGGGCTGATCAATAGGAAATCATGCCATACATTTCCTTTTTGTTATGGTTTTCGCGATTGGCGCGAACTATGAAACATGAATAAAATTAAAAATTCGCAGAACACTAAACTTTGGATTTTTCTTTAGAAATTTCAATTGACCATAGAGTATAATACTATTATTATGTTTGGACTCTATAGTTCGTTCTTTTTAGTCCGTTCATTGGGATCTGCAGCCCGATTCCATAACTTGGCTTCAATCGAATTCTCAGTATCGCAACCACTAATGCCTTGCGATAGAGTCGAATTTGCTATGAAAAAAGTGATAATCCGATTGTAGCCAAGTTATGGAATTGGGCCACTGAAAAACAAATGAACTTCACTGTTCTGCCAAAGTCCATACATTTGAGACAAATTTGAGAATTTCTTTGTGGTCGCGCCGGACTGGACGTAGCAACGAGTATATAAATACTACCTAACTAAGAGACGTAGTATTGGCATTTTGCACCACAAACTAAGACTTTAAACTTAATACACTTGACATTGGCGAAATTGCTAGTAGGCCAGTGCCTCCGCAGAAGCCATCCAATAAAAAAAAGAAAAAAAAAAGGAGATAATAGTATTTGTTTATTATTTGTATACTCTTTGCTGCCAGATAGTCATAGCGGGTTCCCCCAAATCCTTAGTTTAGACGATTGCTAAAAACATCTGGCAGATACCATATTTATATACTCTTTGGCAGATACAGGAAGTGGATAGTTGAAGACAGGTTAGTGGCGAGCACGCATTAGGAGATGCCTGTGTGAACAAGTATAGGCTGATGACGATGATGATGAGGAAAATAATATTGTGTAACAATACCATACATATCTTATGCACATTTTACGATAACTAATAACTTAATTGCTTCTTTTTTCCATTACTGGATCTGCATCAGATGAAACATCTGTATTTGCTTACACTTTCATGCTTCCATTACTGGATCTGCATCTCAGGCGGTCACAAGTGCTGGGCCTATGTCAACCGGAGTTTGTTTTTAGATACATTTGTTATTTTTATATGATTTGTATTCATATATATTTTTTAAACTAATAATGTTTCAAAATGTTCCCGCTCCCTACGCTCGCGCTTTTCGACGGTCTCTTATCGTTTTTTTTCAACTAGGAATTATGTTTTTGTTTTAATCTAATAGAAATAGTCGAGATTGTTTCGTTCGCTTCGCAATAAAGACTCATGTTTCCCGCAGCTTCAAACGTGTGGTCATTTCCTAGGTTGAAAATACTCTGTGTACTATTCCAAGACTAAAATACCAATATACCAACATTTGATCATAATTCCATCAGCCTAAAAAAGTTTTTATGGATTGCTTGGCTTCTACTAATCGGATTGAGATACCAAGTAATCCATTTTTTGAGTCAAACCGTAAGCCTTCCAACAATGAACATCGTATCGCAATCGGTCAAGTAGTTTTGCGTGATGCGTAAACAAATAAACATACAGACATGATTTTTTAAAATGTTACCTTTTTGTTCAGAAGCTAATTTAAAGTAAATAATTTTAAAAAAATGGTATAGGGTTTTTTTTTTAATTATTTACTTTTTACAGACTTTTTGTACTAATTGCTATAGTGACTGAGCGAGAGCGAAGTACGAGCGTAGCAACTCCGTTTCAGCTTAGAAAAAATGTTTTCAAATAAATGAATATGACGGATTGAAACCGATATGATCAACATTCCATAATAGCACTGCTTATCACCGAATTCGGTACGGGTCAAAGATTATCGAAAGGACAGATAGCTATCTCCTTACTCTACTCACAGTAGTTTTAAAAAATGTTGCTAGATGGCGATACTTGGCTCGCTAGAACTAAAATATACCTGAAATCGACGAAATATCGCATTTTACTGTTCTGGTTCATCATATTTATTTATTTTGAAGATAAAATACAAAAATTTCATAACATTAGTAACGAAATTTGCAAATTCATAAGCAGGTATTTTTAACAGTTGATTTATTGAACCAATATCACGATTTAGCTGAAGAAGCATGCAGTTATACAAAAAAAAAACGGAAGATGGCGCACATTTGTGTTAAGATTTTCGCGCGTTTGCCATTGTTTGTGTCATAGGCGTCAAGCGTTTTATGTACATACAGTAGTTTAGTATCAAACATACAGATAGATAAACTCACTTACATATTTATTAGAGATAAAAAAATGCCTATCAACCTCACTCAACGAAGGATGGTCCCTAAAAATACGTATGGTCCCTAATAAAGCCGACCTACCTACCTATTAAGTACCTGTTTTGGAACGCTTCATAAATACCTAGGAAGTTATAGTACCTACCTACAGTTTATTAAAGTTCAAGCTTTGGGGTGAAGTTATTTATGCTTTAGTTACATAGTTACCTATCATAAAGAAATTGTAAACAATCCCATCCCTGTATATCCACACCAATAGATAAAAGTGAAACGTTGTCTGTTTGTTTGTTTGGGGAGATTTAACGCCAAAACGGCTGATCAGATTTTCATAAAAATTTGCAAATACTCGTAGGTACTGTACATAAGATATTTTTATCCCGGAAATGGTACGTTTCCACGGGAAAACTGGAAAATGATGATTACTGGCTGTAAGGAACGGTTGCCATGGAAACAAATTAATAACAAGTCTGTCAAAAAGCATCAAGAGCATCCCAACGCTTAGGAACATAGGATGTTTTTTTTTCAGGATATACTGCACGAAATCGCCGGCGAAAGCTAGTACTATTATAAATGCGAAAGTGAGGTTGTTTGTTTGTTTCGCTTTCACGCTCAACGGATTTTTATGAAAAATGGAATAGAGATAGGTTATACCTTGGAATAACGCATAGGATACTTTCATCATCATCATCATCATCACTCACGTGGATGAAAAGGATTTTGATGACATTTGAAATGAAGATTGCTAATACCCTAAAATAACACATAGGATACTTTCATCATCATCATCATCATCACTCACGTGGATGGAACGGATTCTGATGACATTTGAAATGAAGATTGCTAATACCCTGGAATAACACATAGGATACTTTTCATCATCATCACTCACGTGAATGGAATGGATTATGATAAAGTTTGGAATGGAGATAGCTTATACTCGTATCATGGAATAACGCATAGGATACTTTCATCATCATCATCATCACTCACGCGGATGGAACGGATTTTGATGAACTTTCGAATGGACATAGCTTTAACCATGGAATAACGCGTAGTACACTTATTATCATCATCACTCACGCAGGTGGCACGGATTTTGATGAAATTTGGAATGGAGATAGCCAATACCCTGGAATAACACAGGATACTTTCATCGTCTCATCATCATCACTCATGTGGATGGGACAAATTTTGATAAACTTTGGAATGGAGATAGCTTATACCATGGAATAACGCATAGGATACTTTTCATCATCATCATCATCATCACTCACGTGAAAGCAATGGATTATGATAAACTTAGGAATGGAGATAGCTTATATCATGGAATAACGCAAAGGACACTTTCATCATCATCATCTTCACACACGCGGATAGAACGGATTTTGATGAAATTTGGAATAGAATTTGCTACTACCCTCGAATTGTTAATAATTTAATCAAAATCCGTTCCACCTGCGTGAGTGATGATGATTATGATGATGACGAAATGTATCCTATGCGTTGTTGCATGGTATAAGCTATCTCCATTCTAAATTTCATAAATACCGTTCCACTCGCGTGAGTGATGATGATGATGATGTGTTGATGATTATGATGAAGATAAAAAGTATCCTACGTTTTATTCCACGGTATTTCCATTCCATAGTTTTTAAAAATCCGTTCCACCCGCGTGAGTGATGATTAAAAGTATACTTTTTGTTATTCCAGGGTATAAGCTAACACTCACCCGTGTGAGGGATGATGATGATGATGATGATGAAATTATATTACATGTAATTCCAGGGTATAAGCTATCTCCATTCCAAATTTCATCAAAATCCGAGTCGCGTCAATGATGATACATTTCATCATCATCATCATCATCATCATCATCACTTTGTCTGGAGCTAATCCTTGGAAATGCACCAACATGTTAAAATTCTACTCCGTAGGATAAGAGGAAGTGGTTCTAATTCAGCTTGTAAGATTTGACCTAGACAAACATACATACATACATACATACATACATACAAACATTGCAAGTTAATTAAAAGCTTTTAAACACAGTTTTGGCTCTAATACCGAATATAGAGTAGAGGGTTCCTGCGGGATAGGGGTCCAAAGTATTGTTAATTTGAAGTAATTAATATCTAAGTATACTTACTCGTATAATAAAGCAACAAGTACGAAAAAGTCTATACAAAGAAGTTAATTATAAAAATCTAGGTAAATGATCTAGGGTACTTAAAATAAGCAATTGAGCAAGTTTATATCACGTGAAATATCACGTAAAAACTACTGGACTGATTGTGATGTAGTTTCTACTGTTAGATAGCTTAGGATTTAATTAAATCTGGTATAATTGGTATCTCAATCCAATGAGTAGAAGCCGAGCAATAGATAAAAATATTTCTGACGGCTGAAGAAATTTTGATCAAATGTTGCTATATGGTATTTTCCCTTCGGACTCATTCGAAACCAGTTTCAAGAAAAGTTAGGTCTTGGAATAGAGAGTACTTTTAACCTGAAGAAATGACCATTACTTACTTGCCAATTGACCATGCGTGCGAAGCCGCGGGCACAGCTAGTCTATTATTTAGTGCACCGCACCACAGAATAAATAATAGATTGCACGCGCGCGCTGCTAAGAACATACAGAATAGAAAACTAAAATAAAATTACGTACATGTAGCACAGATTAACTAATAGTTACTTCGTAAGAGGTAGCTCAGCCGGCAGATGTGCCGAGAAGTCTGGCAACCTCGCGCACAGGTCGAGGCGCGGTCTACGCACCAAGCCGCGGGCATACAACGTCGCTATCTCATGCGCATACTAATTTCTGATCATATTTACGAGCAAAATACGTTCGTGAAAAGTTGCGTTTTAGTAGGCGCAAATAGTTTTTACGTTAAAATCCTTATGTTTAATTATATATTTGAAAAAATAGGACCTACAGACAAAATTTACGAACTATAAGAATAACTAGGCCGAGTTTACGTACTATAAGAATAACTAGGCCGAGTTTGGTACTTAACGAATTTGACACACCGATAAAAATTACTTCTAAGATTTTAAGATCTTGGCACTTCAAAATATTTCTGACTGTTAACTATAACTAATAGCAAGTATCTGAAACCTACAGACATAACTTCAAGATATGTGTAATACGATATCTTAATTTCAAAGCTCCACATGCTATATTTTCGCCACGAAAAACGCCTCGTTTTTGTGTTTTCTCCATACCCTTCACTTTAATTATTTATCAATTTTACTTAGGCAAATTCTAGTTATCTAGAATATTCTAAAAAACCCAAAAAGTGTTAACACAATCGAACCTAGGGCAGATGTCCTAATCACTGAGCCGTGGCATCATTGGATAAAAACAGTGATATTTTGATACACTCGCTAGTCCACTTACGCTCCATCACACTCACTCATATGTCACGCTATAAATACCTTTACACACACTTACATCAATGTTTTAGTTTCCAATTGTTCGATAGATGGCACTAGGTGTATCACACTTCAGCTAGTATAGTAACGCCATCTAATATATTAAGGCAAACTACTAGGTACCGGCGACGATAATAAGTTTTACGTGAGCTTTGTACTCATGTATGACGTTAGCTATCTTTCCTTTCGATTATCTTTGGTACGGGCCGTAGAACGGACATGGTACGGTGGACCAAATCCTCCGGTTGCAACAGACAATAGCACTGCTATTACGCAATATTTATCATATCGGTTTCAATCCATCAAATTCATTAATGCGTTGTGATAGAGTCGAAATTGATATGAAAAAAGTGACAATTTGATTGAAACAAGTGACAATCTGATTGAAACAAGTGACAATCTGATTGAAATAAGTGACAATCTGATTGAAACAAGTGACAATCTGATGGAAACCAAAGTACGGAATCACACTGCTGGACCCTCAGAGAAATTATAATTTCTCTGAGGCTGGACCTTCCTGTTACCTTTTGTGCACAGATTGTCAATGGTGCACAGTTAGTTACTGGTTACAGACGTCATGCCTTCGAATTATAGTAGCGTGTAAAAATTGCGATTGCAGTAGCGGCACTGTAATGTCACTGCAATAATCAAGGAAGAAAAGGAAGGATTTGGCAAAATTATATTTGAAAGGTTGCCATTTTTTATAATGAAGTTGAATTTACGTATATGCTTACGACTAGATCACGAAACCTAGTAGGAACTTTTTGGCAAGAAACTTCTATAAAATAACACCGAAACAGACTGAACCCTGTTATTAGAAGCTTCAGAGAACTAATATTGATATCATTTTTTAGCTTTTATAGTCATCTCGATGATAATGTTTAATTTATGACAAAAGACAAAAGGAGATAAAGCAGGACGTTCAGAGGAAAATTTATGAATTTCTCAAAAAAAAAAAAAAAACGGTAAAATTCAGTTCCGTCAATATTTCTGCAAAAATACGTGCAAGCATGACCATCAACAACGTTTTGATCGTGACTAACGGTGGTTTGTCCGTTCTGACAATACACACACGTGGATTTGGGTACGGAATATTATTCGTAATTTCATAGTATGAAGCAGACTAGTGCGGTGGGCAATCCATTGGACCGCACTGACACGAAGTAATAATAATTTCTCTCGGGTTCGTCTAGGCTACGAACATAGAAGTACTAGGAAAAGAAGGTAGGTAGGCGCCCTCATAGTGAAGAAGATCAACCAAAGCTTTATAAGGCTTAGCGATCGCGCTGACTTATCTATTAGTTCGATACTCCCCAAGTAATCAATGGCAACTGTCCAAGCCGAGGTTCGTACCCCCTGGGTGCCCTTGAGCAAGTGGCCAAAAACTTAACTTTGGCGTGTGCCTTCTGCGTCATGCATTGCGGCGGAGCGCTTTTGCGCCCGCCCCACCGTCCGGTGACGCTGTAGAGGTGGTAGATCAACAGCACATATCCATTCTAAAAAAAAAAAAAAAAAACGACTTATCAGTACATGGCTGTGTTCACTTACACGCTCGAATCATCCGTGCGATTATCGCTCGATCATCCGGAGATCGTGAACGACTTTGGACGTCCACATACAACTGACAACTGTCAAGTGTCAGTTTCATACTATTCCTCCCCTCCACTACTATTTTTCGGATGACCCAGGCGAACGCTCGGACGACGCCGTGAACAATTTCGAGTGTACGCGTGGGTGATCCGTGCGTCCTCGAACGTTTATGTGAACAGGCCCATTGACATCGTATTTACGAGAGAGGAGTTCCCGATTTTTTCGTTAAAAATGACGGCTTGTACAGTGAAAGGGTGTCTATAACCAATCAGCAAAGCACAAGAAAGATACTAAGATCGGTTTTCATGTGTAAGTACAACACATAGCCTACATTTCTTGAGTAATTAATCAAACGTTACAGAAAAATAAATCGTAGTTTTGACTGACGCCATAATGATTTGGGTTGAAAGGTATTAAAAAAAAAAAATGCCGTTATTGAAGGTTTTGTTGATACGTGATGATTATTAATTGACTTTTGTTAATACATTAATGGTTTGATGTTACTAGAATACGAAAAACTAATATTTGTTGATTTTTGTGGATTATGCACACCAATATATAAAAGTGAAATCGTTTGTTTGTTTGGGGAGTTTTAACGCGATAACGGCAGGACTGATTTTTATGAGTTTTAAAATGGAGATAGCTTATAACTTAGAATAATACATAGGATATTTTTCATCATCATCATCATCATGCTTTACTCTCAAATGGCAGGACAGATTTTGATGAAATTTAGAATGGAGATAGCTTTTACCTTGGAATAATACATAGGATACTTTTCATCATCATCATCATCATCATCATCATATTTCACTCTCAAACGGCTGAAAGGATTGTGATGAAATTATTTGGAATAGAGATAGGTGCAATAACAATAACCCAATAACCCAATAACCCTGCAATAACACATAGGATACTTTTCATCATCATCATCATCATCATCATCATCACCACCATCATCATACTTAACTCTCAGTGGCTGAACGGATTTTGATCAAATTTGGATTGGAGATAGCTGAAAAAAATAAACCCTATAACCCTATACCCTGAAATAAAACATAGGATACATTTCATCATCATCATCATACATTATAGGGACCCAAGTAAGTACTTTGGTATTGTTAACCAAAGATGGTTATATATGTTGTTGCCATTTTAACGTTATTATTTTTTCTTCGTTTTTAGTTTCCCTTTAGATCCAACAGAAGCGGCTCGTTGGATTGAAAAAATAAGATTAAATCGAAACGAAAGTTGTTGGAAGCAAATAAAAACAACTAAAAACACCAAAATATGCTCCATACATATCAATTACGTAAAGTATGTTACAAGATGCGTATGTCCAGTAGTGGACTGATGGGGGCTGATAATGATGATGATGTTAAGTGATGCTGATGTTTTAGGATTCCATACTTCAACAGAAAAACAGGAACCCTTATAATAAAGGATCACTTCGTTGTCTTTCTGTCTGTCAAGACCCTTTTTCATAAGAACGCATGGAGGTATGAAGTTGATATGAATATCAAATACTCAAGCTTAAATACCTCAGAGCCGTGAAAAAATCAAACCTATAAGTTAACGTTATCAAAAGATACGGCCGATCAGGCCTCATATTTTAACACTCGCAATGGAATCAAAACCAATGGGGTACTTCACGTTCACTTTGAATCATGAAATTTGGCAAGAAGCAATGCAAAGTAAATGTAAAGAGAAAATCCATAAACAGTAAAGATGAAATTGTATCACAAAAAAAAGGACGGAACCCTTCGTGCACGAGTCCGACTCGCATTTGGCCGGTTTTTTAACTAGATGGCTTATTTTTATTCCACCAAGCAACCCGTCATCCAATAATATCAAAGCTCATTTTATTGTCCGCGAATCAATAACTCATCCATCAGCTTTCTCTTACCTACCTACCGATTTTGTAATTACCTTATTACGTTCTATTGCATTTAGTAACCCTCCAATCTTTAATATACGGTATCATAAAAAATATTAATCAATAAAAAATATGCTAAAATAGATCAATGTGATTCCTCTAGCAACATTATTTCTTTACTTGTGTGTGTCGCCGAGCGTCAATACGCGGTCCTTACGCGTACATAAATGGAGTTTGTTCCTTACTTTCTGGACGAGCGCTTGTGGGTACATACCTTCTTTTCCTAGTACTTCTATGGCTAGGAGAGTAATCTGCTGTGTAGACGAACGGATATGGTTCGACAGCAGATCAAATCCTTGGTCTGGCCGGCCTATGTTCGAACGTCGCTTAAATTACTACTATTAAAGTGATCAACTGCGATATTTGCGATCAAAAAAATCGATTTAAAGCCTATAGTACATCTCTATTAGTCATCCCTACCCTACCGAAAAGAATACAAATAAATAGAAGCGGCCTCGCGACTACCCGCCTGGCAGGTGCTATCCAACTAAATGAAAAATAGCTTTATAAATAATTGAGCTCCTGCTTGCTTAACCGCTCGCTACTTTAAGTTAGAAAGAGAGATTCGATTTGTAACGCCAAATGTAGTGTTTAATTTTAAACGGCTGGTTTCGCGTAAGCGCGATCCGTACATTTCGTTCGTTTTTCTTTTCATTCATTTTGTCCCACTTTTGTAAATGGAGTGAGTGGTTTTTGCGATTTACCTGCATCTACGAGTATTATTGTTCTTGAACTTAATTTTTGACTGTGTTGTGAAAACTGCGATGAAATAAAATTACTATCATGTCGCTAAAAAAGAAGAGAAGCAGAAAGTCAAAATTGGAAGTGCGATCCGATGTTGATGTCGAAGAAACGGAAAATACAATTTTGCAGGTAGGTAGACCACCATCTTGTTTGCAACTTTTGTTCATATTACTTGAAATTCGTCTCAGCTTGAATAAGATATCGTTATCCAGGTAATGGAAAATAAATTTGGTGTGAGTACCTAAGTGCAGAATTCAGTTCAAAATAGACGGGGTTCCGGTCCGAAAAATATGCGCGCGCATCAGAAATAAAACCAAACAAGGGTACCTACAATATCGGGTGGGTAGTACATTTTTGGGTAAGATCTAATTTTTATTTTTATATTATATACCCGCAAATTATGAGAAATTCTATTATTTTATAAGTACATTGGAAAAAGCGTGATTCATGATAGTTTTCAGGATAAATGAATAGCTGCCGACCTATGTAGGTTATTATATTTACAAACGCAATACTTACTTGTATGTTTATTTTCAATATTTTACAGCTTTATTTTGTTACCTACTAATAATTAATTGTGGATTGTTTAGAAACTATGCAGTAAGTTATTGTTTGCGAGTTCTTATTTTTAAAACAGCCCTATGAAAGTAATTGATAGGATCAATGATGTAAGTAGGTACTTGAAGGTATTGTGCCGTATTTTAAAAATAAGTTATTGTATTTGTTCCTTAAATGGTGTAATAAAGTGTTTATTATTATTATTATTATATTACTTATTTTTACATTACATGAAATCTAAAGAAATAAATAAGACAAATAATAATGCTCCGTGAAAAACACACCAACCTTTGCAGAATATTACCTACATATACAAATCTTGTCTAATATTCTTTAGCACAAAACAGTTTTATATACAAGCCACTGAGGCCATAACCAAGAAGTCAAAAGAAAAGAAAGACTTGATGCTAATATCATGTGCTACCAATCTTTTTAATTTAGCAGGCTTTTTGGAGGTCGCTTTTTATTATGAACTTTGTTTGATGGCTGTTAAAATGTAAAATGCCTCTAAATTCAGCATGCCTCTTGCAAATGGACTCATTTAGCAACTCTGTTCCAGTTAGATTAGAACCTGCTATCAGCTTTAACTCAAACTCCCTTCTTTTCCCCTACTGATTGATTCTTAACCTAGGCCTAGTAGACCAGCCAGTTTAAATCAGAGTTGTACATACTTACATAACATGAGTTTTAGAAATCAGTGTAATTGTAAACCATTTTTATTTTGCTTTACTTTTTATTTCAGAAATAAAAATGGATTTACTGCAAATCTACTGAACCAATTTACATTAAATTTACAAGGGACTATCCCAGATATGTATACTCTTTCACATACAAAATTGAATCATCTAAATTGGCCAAGGAAATAATCTTAAAGACATCATTTGTCCCATAACAAAAAACCGACCACTCTGGTAGAGAGACGCGGAAGCTTGCTCTGGCGTTAGATCTCTCTCAGCTTGTGCAGGAGCCGATACGGGTACCTGACCGTGACGGTGACACTGCCAACTGTCTCAACCTGTTGATGACTACTGAACCAGACCGATACTCGGTATCAGTATCCCCACGTCTTGGTAGCTCTGATCACTGCCTGGTTAAGTCCGTCTCAGTGTATTCCCCACCTGATTCTAGCCTTAAGGGAAATAGGCGCGTGTGGAGATACAACTCAGCAGATTGGGACGATATTTGGCAATTCCTTGCATCGTACCCTTGGCGGCAAACATGTTTCATCTCCTAGGACCCGTTGACGCGCGTCTGCTGTTACAGAGGTAATATGTCAGGCAATGGAATATTTCATTCCATTCAGTGACAACTCTTTCCAGCAAAGCTTAGCCTTGGTTTGGATCCAGCTGTGGTCATGCTGTGGCTCTAAAGCGTGCGGCATATCTAGACGGGGCTGATGCTCGAAAGCGTAAGTCTTCTGATATTCGGGCTAAGAAGAGAAAATTTAACGTTGCCGCTAAGACCTGCAAGAAGATACTTAAGAAGGCCCATTTTGATCACGGATATGGTTCGACAGCAGGTCAAATCCATTCATCAAATCAAATCATCAAATCATTCGGGCTAAGAAGAGAAAATTTAACGTTGCCGCTAAGACCTGCAAGAAGATACTTAAGAAGGCCCATTTTGATCATGTAAGTCGAATTGGGGCCAAACTGGCTTCATACCCCGCGGGTAGCAAAGCATTTTGGTCCCTGGCCAAGTCGGTCGAAGTAAACTTCTGCTGCCCCTCACTGCCACCATTGCTGAAACCTGATGGATCACTAGCTCACACTGCTGGAGACAAAGCGAATTTATTTGCTTCTCTTTTTGCAAAAGCCTCGCATCTAGATGCTTCTGGCAAGACACCTTCCTGCCTTCCTCATTGCGGGGTTTTCCCGAAATTCGCATTCGCCAGAAGGAGGTTCTCAGAACGCTTCGAGCTCTAGATGTGAACAAGGCCAGTGGTCCTGATGGTATTCCAGCGATTGTGTTGTAAAACTGTGCGCCCGAATTGTCTCCCATCTTAACGCGTCTGTACCGCCTCTCTCTTCACTCAGGTAATGTTCCGAAGAGCTGGAAGCTTGCCAATGTACAACCAGTACCAAAGAAGGGTAGTCGTGCTGATCCGGCCAATTATCGTCCCATCTCGATTACCTCCTTACTCTGTAAGTGTATGGAGCGTGTCATAAACATTCTTCTCAGTGACCGACAATACGGATTTCGCCGAAAGCGGTCCACTGGGGATCTTCTCGCGTATGCAACTCACGTACTGAGCGAAGCCATAGAGATGCATGGTGAGGCGCTTGCCGTCTCCCTTAAAAAAAAACCGGCCATCTCCAGCATTTGTTTTCCACTCTATCCACGCGACATTGGCGAAATTGTGGAAACCCCACACAAGCCAATAACAAAGAAGTTGTAGTTGTTGACATATCGAAGGCATTTGATCGGGTCTGGCACAATGGCCTTTTAAACAAGCTCCCTCATATGGATTACCTGTTGGCTTATGCAATTGGATAGTTGATTTCTTGAGGGAACAATCTATTCGAGTAGTCTTAGAGGGCTGCTCGTCTGATCAAATGGCTATGAATGCCGGTGTACCTCAGGGATCGGTTCTATCGGCTACACTGTTTTTACTGCACATTAATGACCTTCTGAAGCCCGGTACCTTTGGGTATGCTGATGACAGTACTGTAGTTGAGAGATACACTTCCAATGCTCAAGCCAGCTGTGACGCTGTCCAGTTTCAGAGAGAGGCTATGGTAGACCGTTTAAATTTAGCCTTTTGACCATTTGGAGCTTTTGGGTGTCGAACTCACATCAAACCTGAATTTTGGGTCTTATATTGAATCGAAAGCCAAGGTAGCTGCAAAAAAACTTGGTATTTTGTCTAAAGTTAGGCGGTACTTCACACCGGGACAGCTTTTGAATCTTTATCAAGCACAGGTCCGATCTTGTATGGAGTACTGCTGCCACCTCTGGGACGGTTCTGCCAAGTATCAGCTTGAGTCTTTGGATTCAATTGAGAGACGTGCTATCAGGCTCATTGGGGATGATACTCTGGTAAAGAGTAAGCTTCAAAGTCTGGCGCATCGACGTGAGGTAGCAAGCCTGGCAGTATTCTACAGATTGCACTATGGAGAGTGTGCACAAGAACAGCACAACCTGATTCCCACAACACCTTTCCATCACCGTACGACTAGACGATCAGCAAAGCGCCACCCTTTCATGGTTGAAATACCTCGCACAAGAACGAAGCGTTACGCTTCTTAATTTATTATAAGAACTGCAAAGGAGTGGAATGCCCTGCCCTCGTCAGTGTTCCCGTTAAATTATAACCCCGGTGTGTTCAAGTCAAGAGTGAATAGGTATCTACTAGGCAAGTGTGCTACACCTTCGATCACATCATCGCTTTCCATCACGTGAGATTGTGGTCAAACAATTGCCTAGTCCGTAATAAAAAAGAAAAAAAAAAAAACAAAATGACTGAAAAGATTTTGTGGTTGCACTAACTTTGGATTTTTGACCAGTTAAGGAAACAAGTCATCTGTATAGTTTCAAATTAATATTACATCAAGTTTACATTATACATAACAATTGAGGTACATTTAATAACATGTCCTTATATTTTCAGAGCCTACCAAGACTACTCCAACCCAAGATTCTCGACCACACATACTCCCTTCGAAATGTCTCCACACCTTCTCCTATTCAACTCTCCGTCAAAGTGGAAGTGGAAGAATTTGACGAGTCCATCATGGAAATTGATTCAGAGAACACCAAATATGACCTGTTGAGCTTGATCGCTGGACCTTCATCTGCTCTAATCAAACCCAAGAGGAAATGTCCGTCGTCGATCCGAGTATTTCATGTCAACCTGGATAAGATGTACAAAATATCCAATCACATCATATGGAGCTCAAGCAATCCAGCGGATAAATTCTTGAGCATAGAAATGAAAAATGTTTGGGGACGAGTGCTTAAGCCGGACGAAGATACGGATCCGCACAATAATCTGATACAGAAAGCGTTGAGCGCTTGGGGAATCGGCCTAATGAGTGGTAAAGTTTGGAGAGAAACTCCTATATTTTATCAATGTCACCTCTGTAACCTTGCTTGGTGGTATTTGGATCCGTTTAGAGAACATATTCAATGTCACAATCATAAACTACTTAAAGTGTACTTACAGGAAAACAACCATGAGTCGATCGTAGTAGCAAGCAATGAGTTCCACAATGATATCAAGTACATAAGATGCGAAGAGAATTGCTACCGCTGTGGTAGATCGTTCGACCACCATATAAAGACACCGAAGCACATGTACACGTGTATGGAATGCTTCGAAACGTTGCCAACTTGTTCGATGTTAAGGCACCATCAGCCAATATGCTTGAAGAAGCAAATGATTGCATTCCCCAAATCGCAGAACTGTGACATATGCCACACTATCTTTTTGTACGAACAAGACCTGGCTTTGCACATGACTACGTCTCACTTGGTACGTTCAGACATCCCCAGCCCGTTCTCATTGAAGATTTGTTCAGTCTGCCAGAAGAAGTACCACTATTTTTACACTCATATGTGTGTGAAGAGCTCGATGAATGCTGGCTGTACGCATTGCTATAGGAAGTTTGCTACAAAGGTGCTTTCAGAATTCCATATTCGGTTGGGAGAGCAGAACTACCAATGCAAGATATGCAAACAGATACTACCGTTGAGGTGTATGGAGATGGAACATATGTTGACTCATACAGATAAATACAAGTAAGAAGTCATGTTGATACCTTTTTAAAAGCTTTTATTTAACTACACTTGTATGTATGTGTCTATGTATCTAGACGTAGACGGCCGGTTGGTCTAGTGGCTAGAGACCCTAGGAATGAAATCAAACGGTTGCGGGTTCGAATCCTGCAATGTGCAATCATTTGTGTGATGAACAGAAATATTTGTTTCCGAGTCATGGATGTGATATTTGTATTTATGTATGTTTATCCGTTATCTAGTGCCCATATTACAGGGTATCCTAGTTTGGGGCTAGGTAATTGGTGTGGAATGGTCCCAAATATTTATTTATGTATGTATAGGGGGAGGTCTTAGTGGGGAGAGTTCTTGACCAGGGAACTCGCACCTAAAAAATGCTAAGCTGCCAGTAGCGTACGCCTAGGTGTGCGGAGCTAGGCTATTAGGCGCGCACCAACAAGTTCTTCATACACGTCCACGCTGTCACTAGTGTGCCGGCGCGGCTTAGTGGCAGACCCACATACTTTCATCTTTGTGGATCGTCTCCTCCGGACAATGCTACGGTCTAAAACGAGGCCCGCACTTAACATCTACCTCGGGACTAAAGCAGCTAAGTATGAAGAGCGAGGGCGAGTCTTCGGCGCCCGATTGTCATCCGCGGTGTTTGTAGATCGGTGGTCCGGGCTGGCTGCTGGGATGGTGTTGTCACTTATGCACTTTTGCATGGGTGGCAGCTCTGTCACTTCGGTGGACCGGGACCGCTGAATCGGCGGGCACCAAGGATGGCAATTAACCGAACAAACTGGCTAGTGGAAGAAAACCCTGACAGAGAAAAATTACAATATTCACCATGGAAGCAAGACTAAATATTAATTTACCCCAGGAGGGTACCGGCGGAGCCGGAGAATCCCTCCCTGAGCACAGCTCGGGCTGCCCCACGTATTCTGGGGGGGGCAAAGTAGTGCTGACCAAGGAAAAAACAACAAAAACACTGACCCAACAATTATTTCATCCGGGTCTCTTCAACCGCCAACGATTGGCATCATTGAGTGATGTCAGTGAACATAAGCAAAAACATGCTGACCAGCAAAAACATGCTAACAAAGACATGATGCAAACTGATACAGCTCATACAACCGGACTATACAATCCAAAAGTTCCATGGCAACGAGTGCCAACCCAAAAAAGAACTTGGTCCCCCGATGAAACAGCAATTTCCAAGATAAACCGAGCCAAAAGAACACAGCAAAGAAACCAACTGGTCAATGAACACAGAGGAATGACTGAATCTGAACAAAATACTACCCCAGAAGCAGAAACTAGTAACAGCTTCTCGATGCTAGATGTAGATATAGAAGATGTTGCCCCACTCAAAAGGATTCCCAAACCACCGCCAATAATATTATATGGCATCGTAGACCTTGGAAAATTGACTCAACTTATAGAAGAAGTAGTGGAAAACAATGGTTACACTTATTAAGTAGTGTCAAACAACCAACTTATTATATCCTCCAGCTCGGTTGAAAATTACAAAATCTTGATTGAACACATCAGAAGCAAGGGACTTATAGGTCATACTTTTACCCGCAAAGACCAAAAATGTATGAGGATTGTCATTAAGCACCTTCACTTTAGCACTTCAAAAGATGTGATCATTGAAGCGATTGAAAAAACAGGAAACAGTGTACAAGGAGAAATAGTGACTGCCCGAAAACCAGGAACCAAGGAGCCTTTGAATACGTTCTTTGTTAACAGCCCCACATGAAAATAACAAACTAGTAAAAGACATAAAAGTAATCTACAACCAAAAGATTGTAGTTGAAGATCCAAAAAGGAAATCAACTGTAGTGCAGTGTAAAAGATGTCAGCAATATGGGCATAGTAAAAACAATTGTATGCGGCCATATAGGTGCGTCAAGTGTGCAGGTGCACACCAAACTACTGTGTGCACATTAGATTCAAACACCCCAGCAATTTGCACACTCTGCACAGGCAGCCACCCTGCTAGCTACAAAGGATGCCAAGTGTACAAAGAAGTGCTTGCAAGAAAAAAGACTGGCAATAAAACCCAAATCTATAACAAATCAAAAAGTAACTACATGGCAGAAAATAATAAAATCAATACAAGCAGCCAGACAGAATCTACTAAAAATACTCACACTACCAGCAATGAGCATGTTATTGAAAACATATTAGAATCTAACCAACCAAAAAAAAGGCACCTAACTGTAAAGGAAAGCCTAGAACTGTACAGTGCAGCTGTCAAAGGATGGACCGAGAAAACTCCAGTCAGTAAAACTGGCAATGTAATAAAAGATCGAACGGACACACAGAGACTACACCCTACAGATGAGCACATTAAGTCACAAAGATTATATGTAAAATCTGTTAATGACCAGACACAGAGAACAAAAATGAGAACCCACGTTGACAATGAGTCACAGCGAACACATCAAGATAAAATAGATACTGAAAACCAGTCTCAAGATAACATACTTAGATTAGAAGTGCTCATAGTGAAGCAAGCCGAAAGAATTGATCAACTTATAACACAGTTAAGCACAATGATGAATCTCATCATGACGCTCATCAGTAGACAACCATAATGCTCTCTTTACGAATTGCCTCCTGGAACCTCAATGGACTGGCCTCAAACAAACAAGAACTTGAAATACTGCTCAAAGCTAATAAAGTGGACATTGCACTTATATCAGAAACTCACATTAATGACAACAACAAAATTAACATTAATTGTAATTATTGTGTATATAGTGCAAACCACCCGGACGGCACCTCACACGGAGGATCTGCAGGTGTCATAAATAACAATATAAAACACCATCTTCATAGCAAATATCAAAAGGATTGTATACAAGCCACTACCATCACCATAAATGAAAATATGGGCCCTATTAATGTTAGCGCTATTTACTGTCCACCGAAGCACAATCCAAAACAGGACTTATTTAACAGCTACTTCCATACCTTAGGAAATAGATTCATTAGTGGTGGAGACTGGAACAGTAAGCACCACAAAGGGAAGCGAACTAAAAAAAGGTGTTGACCAATGTAAACTCATAACCTTATCAACAGGCAAACCTACCTACTGGCCAACGGATGTTCATAAAGTGCCTGATCTTGTTGACTTTTTTGTTGTAAAAGGGCTGCCCGATTTGTATTTTGGTGTAGGATCGTCACTCGACTCAATATCGGATCACACTCCCGTAATAATAACATTCAGCGTTTGTCCAGAAAGGATATGTGCTTTTGGTCTATAACTGACCTCTACAGCGTCACCGTCGGTGACGCTGTAGAGGTCTTGTGTAGGTCTTAGGGTGGGGCGGGCGCAAAAGCGCTCCGCCGCAATGCGTGACGCAGAAGGCGCACGCCAAAGTTAAGTTTTTGGCCACTTGCTCAAGGGCACCCAGGGGGTACGAACCTCGGCTTGGACAGTTGCCATTGATTACTTGGGGAGTATCGAACTAAACACCCCTCGATCTCTACTGTTAGGTAGTGATCGAGGGGGCCCTCATGAAATGGCTGGAGCCCTTTAAATGAATTGCATAACTGACCACCTATTCGGAATACACCTTCGAGAAGAATCGGCAAGAAACTCGAAGGCGAATAAAGTCGACATTAATTACGGGACCTTCGACCTCGCATCCGGCGAGGTCGGTGTCTGTGTCTAATTGTGTTGAAAGATGGTGAAGATGACGGAGTGGGCGAATCAATCGCTGCCTGCACTGCGGCAGCGATTTCATCGTCCGGATCGCTCAAGATGTCTCTAGGGCGTCTACGAAGGGGCCGTGCGTCTGTTGTCGCGTCTGTCGTGTAGTCAGAGGCCTGAACTACTAGAGGGTTGGGGTGATGGAGTGCCGCGTCAAAGTAGCGGCGAGAGGCATTTTTCATATATTGAACTATCGAGGGAAGCTCGAGATCACTGTGCAGGTCGATGTTCCTCTGATACCAGGGGGCATCTAATGCACCGCGAACGAATTTATTTTGTAAAATCTGAAGTTTCTCTAGGGAGATGCGGGAGGCGTGAGCAAATGCTACGGACGAGTATGTCATTGTCGGTCGGACGCAGGTTTTGTAGAGTGTCAACTTATTTCTAAGAGACATTTTACTGCGCCTGCCTAGGAGTAACGCGAGGCGGTATAGGTAGAATGCCGCCTTTTTGTGGACGGCGTGGATGTGATCATTGAAGTTGAGTCGATAGTCAAGGGTGACTCCTAAGTATTTAACTGACTTTTCCCACGGTATGGGTCGGTCGTTGATCCTGACTTGTTTAGTTGGGAAATAGCGTTTAACCCCGTGAGTGAAACGCATCGCTACGCTCTTCTCGGGATTAATCGTTATTCGCCACTTACGAAACCATCCATCGAGCGCTCGGAGCGTTCGTTGGATGTCTCTTTGTAGAATAGTTGGATTCCATCCGGTGGTATAAATCGCGGTGTCGTCCGCAAAGAGAGCGATCTCTACTTTGGGGATGCGGGGGAAATCGCTTGTGTAAAGCGTGAACAGAAGTGGAGACAGCACGGAGCCCTGAGGGACTCCGGCTCTGATGGGGTGGGGCCCAATACATACATATTGAGCAACAGAACCCCAAAGCCCGATGCAGCACGGTTTCTCATGTTACTGTTGTTATCCATCATGAAAAATATTGATTAGTTTCCTAATACCATCTCCATTGCTTACAAACTCAATCAAGAACTTTTTATCTTCTGCTAAAAGATATTTTAACACTGACGCAAGTTTTTCTTCGAAACTTATTTCTGAAAAAATAATATTTTGTAAGTTATCTACTACATCTTAAAATTTATTTCTTCCTTTCCTCTTTCTTTTTATCTTTTCTCTTTACGCTTGGCTGGTAATCATTATTCTTCGGTGTTACAAGCTCTTTGTGTGGTTTATTATTTTTGGTTATCTCGGAGAAAAGTATTTTCTCTTTATTATTATTTCCTTTTTCCCGTGTTTTTCTTTTATTATTATTTTTCTTCTTTTTTTGTTTTGGTATAACGTTGTTTCTGTGTTTCTTTGTTCTTCCACACCGCTTTCAGAATCATAACTTTGCTCATCTTCCTGACTTTCACACTCTGTACCGTTTGAGTTTTCATTGTATATTAAAGCTCCGGTAATAACTGGTGAAAAATCACAACTGCTTCTTCTTTCGGGCAAGATTCTGTTACTTTCAGCATATTTATAAACATTTTCTTTTATTACTTTCTGTTTTTTCAAGTATGCGGATAAATCTACTTTGTATGTGCAGTTTTCCTTGGACATAATATGTCTAATTTGTTTTTCTTTGAGAAATATAGGACAAGTTTTATTGAACGATATGTGGTTCCCTTTACAGTTTGTGCATCTATATTCAGTTGTTTCACAATTCTCATGCTCACCGCTGCACTTGGGACAAACTTTCTTCTTAACTGGGCATCCCCTGGCCAAATGGCCATACCGCCAACACACTGAACACTGAGTGACTGGGAATGTATATGGCTCGACTTTGAATCGGCATTCGACACATAAGGAGGTAACGTGGCACTATTGAAGCAAAAACGTACCGTTTCACTGCTGCTCCAGTTGCCGGGCTCAATTAGGCGTTTTAGTCTTTTTACAGATACTATTTCTGACTCACACGTGAAATATTTAGCTAATTCTTCATCTTTAATTTCTAGCTCAATGTATTTCACCACACCATAGGTCATACTAACTTCATTTGTGAGCCGACATCTGTATCCCATATCTTTAAACTTACTATTGCATAATAGTTTCTCAGCATCTGCCTTGGACTCTAATTTCATTACAACTTTATATGGTGTTTTATACTTTATGTGTGTAATATTTGATATATTTTCGGTTTTGAGCAACTTGGCCAGCACAATTTGTTTAGGTAGTGCTTCAGTAGATGTCAAACACACCTCAATTGAATTTAAATCTTCAACACTTCTATCTCTTCTGCTTTGAATATCATGAGTACTTTTTTGCCTCAAATATAGGTCTGGTTTAAATGTATTTTGTTTAGCTTTCTTACTTTTGCTCTTCACCAATGTAAATCCATCCTCACTGATTTCTCCACTCTCTTTTCTTAACCTCTTCTCCGGTCTAGACATGCTTGTATTGCCAACACTGCTATTTTTATTGGACTCATACTTGTCAAAAACTTCCATCTCACACACAATGTTACTTTTTTTGTATCTCGTCTTCACTCATACTACTCGCTTCAATCTCTTCTTTACTCTTATTACTTATTACACTAGTGGATCGAGGTTTTGGGACCTCGCCCATTTTTTCGCAAACAGATGGCGTAGTGCGAAAAAAAAACCGCGATAATAAAAGGTTATTACAATACGTGCGCTCGCCGTGAGCTAGCGGGCGCGAATGTGAACATTCATGTATGTTTGTATGTGAGTTTCTTTATTCCACCATAACTTTGAAATGCCTGAACAGATTTAGACGTATGGGGTATCGTTAGAATCCTTACATCCCCCCAAGTAAAATAGCATTAAAAAAAAAACATTGTTGCTGAAGTATGGCTCCATTATGCATTGCATAAAAAAATACTTCTAGTTTTACAATATGGGTATCAAATTGAAGGCGTTGATAAGCACATTCCAAAAGTATATAATTTATTGACATAAATTCATTTTTGGCAGGACAGGCGTGCTTTTTTAGCTTTTAAGCTAGTTACAGTGCAGTTTTTAGTTGTTCATTTGAATGGGACCCTTCGAGCACTGCTCACTCAACATTGCACATTAAAGTAATTGTGCAACGGTGCTCAAAGTTCATCAGTTGTTTACATTTTTGTGGTTTTTTATCTACCCCCACTGCGTCATTGTGGAAGATTATATAGTCCATACTTTCTCTCTCTCTCTCTCTCTCTCTCTCTCTCTCTCTCTCTCTCTCTCTCTCTCTCTCTCTCTCTCTCTCTCTCTCTCTCTTTTTCAGTAGTTTTGTAGTGGTAGGCCTCTTACGCAAGAGGCCGCCTGGGGAAGTATCACACTGTCAGATATTCAACCGCCAAGCAGTAGTGTGTAAACATTTCTGTGATACGGTTTGAAGGGCAATGTTTCCAGCGAAATTACTGGGAAATGAGACTTAACATCCAATAATGTCTCAGGTGACGAGCGCAGTGCAGTGACGCGCAAGACTTTGCAACCAAAGTTCTGTGTGGCACTGCAACTGTTATGGGCAGGCGTGACACTTACCATCAGGCGGCCGACGTGCACATCTCGTCACCCAAAGTGAAAAGAAATAAAAATTATATTTATTAGATACTTACTAGCGATGCCAGGCGTGGTCTTTTCATTTAAAAACAACCTATTTGTTATTCCAGGACCAAAAGTACCTAAAAGTACAATATATTACATTTCATCAAAATTCGTTCAGCCGTCTAATAGTTGTTTTTATCTATTACTTGGCTTCTACTCATCAGCTTGAGATGCAAAATACACCAGATTTTAAACCAAATCCTAAGTTATCCAGTACTAAAACCGCATATATTTTTAAATATGTGCTCGTTTATTTATATGCTTGTACATACATGAATGTTACAGATTGGCATACAAGTGCATCAACCCGCAGTGTCCTCCGACGATGCTCTTCACCGATGAGATGTCTGTCAGGCTACACAAGTTGGTCCACCACAAACAGAAGCATGACAAGAGAAGGACTTACTACGAATTGGTAACTTATATCTAATAATTTTCTATACATCCATGCCTCTGTGCGGCACAAGCCTCTAACCAGATTGGCTACCGTGACCGCTGCATCATCATCCAAATTTCTCACTTAGTATCTCAAACCGTCTCACGGGGACGTTAACACCATCCATTGGTAATATTCTGAACTAACCACCCGAACACGGCTAATTTGAGTCGAAAAGATAACGCCTCCCAAATCATTTTTAAAAAATGATTTTAGTAGTTAAAGCGCCTGCCTGTTAACGCTAAGCAGGCAAAATCCTTAAAAAATATAAATTAGGTAAGTTACATGCATTTAGAAAATGGCAGCAATTTATGAAACTGGCTGCTGCATTTTCATGTGTAATATCAACTAACTGTGCCCTGCGGTTTGTCCCGTGTTGATGATGATGAAGGAGTACCAGAGGGCAGCCACCACCTCCATCCCCCACCCCCCCTCAACTCCTACCCCTCGTTTCTATATACTTCCAACAGCTAGTTTACAATATTCGTGTGATTATGTATGATGATGAATTTCAGGTGCTAATACCAGAGCAGACGCAAAAATCTAGCTCACTCGTGGATTTGGACTTCGCGGCCCTTTGTAAAGGTAAAGGTACCATGTTTATTTGTTCACCATCATTGACCCTCAACACAGAAAGAGGACAGTTAAGAGATTGAAGCCTTCGTAGGTCTGTCTGGCTCTCTTTGGCGTCGAAGCTTCTAAGAAGGAACAATAGTATGCTTCGATGATTCAATTTGCTGTGTTTTTGTGTGCCTAACACAACTGAAGAATATTTTAGTTCTTTTACAAAAGTCAACGGGTCCTAACATTTCACGGTGAAGCCTGCATGGCACACATAAAAGTCAGCCAAAAATATATTACTCTAACCTAAAGTGGATATATATATATAGTATAGTATTAGGATAACCTAAAGTGTCGTGTTTCTGAGTTTCGAAAACGATATCAAATCACGTCATATTTTACCACGTTCTTATTAAGTCAGTTTCTTGTTTGTCTGTCTGTCGTTCTGGGTGGAATTTTGCAACTCAAATTTCGAGCACTTCCCGATTAGCTATCCGGCTGAAACTATAGGGTAGCTCAACTCGATGACAATGCATTCTAAAAAAAAGGTTTTTGTTTCTGTTTTAATCTACATTTGTTCCTTTGTTTATATCCTACTTTTTTATTTCAGAACTCAAATCTCGGGCATTCCCTGATATAGAAAAACAGACAGACGAGCAGACGGACAAGGAAATACTGCAGGCAGATATAGACATAAAGCAGGTGAGAACTGCTCTAATTATTAGCAAACCAAATGATGTCAGAGTTTGACAGGCTGCCTGACGGCCTCGTCCGGTCGCCGACATACGACCAACGGACGGCAAAGTGACCTCCGAACTGCGCCTCTTAAAACCTTATGAATACCGTTATATATCGTTATGCAAATTCGATACTACTATATCGTTATTATTTCTAGCAAACAAGGCATAAGTTGAAAAACTAAAACCCGACTACGGTCGGCTAAAAAATAGCCTTTGATGTATGAAGATGAATCAATTGTTTTTAGTTTAAACTCATAACCATGCCTTAGCTTCGCTGTAGTCGGGTAAAAACAAATAGCCTATGACACTCTGCAGAGTGCATTTTTGAGACGGGAAAATATTCGTATATATGTATGTTTATCCGTTATCTAGTACCCATAGTACACGTGTAGGCGATGGATCGCAAGGTCTACACGATGTACTGGAGACTTCGGTTCGTAGCTCCTAGTAGTTCAGGTTCCTGGTTCGATGTGGACTGTAGTTCAATTAAACACTGTTGCTTGTTCAAGTTCCGTTGACTGAATGGTCGGATCCAATCACTTTGACTACTTCATTTCGACTACCTTTATTTACCAAACTTATTATCTATATATACATTTTTACGATCTTACAACTAGTGCGGTACACACGGCGCAGTTAAAAGGGGCGTGGCCTATTTTGCATGTTGTCTGCGTTCATGCTGTCGCGGGCAGGCTCGGCGTCCACAACATCTCTCCCCCCGGCGCAGCTCGCGTAGCCTCTTCTTCCCTTAGCAGGACGGCGAGTTTGCTGGTAGGGCGTCGGAAGGTACCGCTCTTAGTTTTTACGTCGGCGACTCGAACGCAGCCATCTGGACCGGGATAGGTGCGCTCAACAATCCCGATTGGCCAGACGTTCCGGGGCAGCGTGTGGTCGACCACAACCACGATGTCGCCGGCTTGCAGTTGTCGTTGGCGGTTAGCTGGCTCCCCTCGTGGTACAAGCGTGGGGAGGTATTCCCGCAGCCAACGCTTCCAGAAATGGTCAGCGAGCGCTTGGCTTGCTCGCCAAGTTCGTCGGTCAGCTTCATCGCAGGGGCCTGTGGTAGGTAGGCCGATCGATGACCCCAGCAGGAAATGGTTCGGTGTGAGCGCTTCTGGGTCGAGTGCACTCACGCTGACGTAGGTGAGGGGGCGAGCATTGATAGAGTGCTCGGCTTCGATCAGGAGGGTCTGCAGAACCTCCTCGGACGGCACCTTTTCTCGCATCGTCATGTGCAGAGCGATCTTCACGGAGCGTACTTGCTGCTCCCTCACTCCGCCCGGGTCGGGTGGCCAACGCTCGCTTTGTTCATCCCACTCGCTCGTGTGTGGGATATCTTCATGTTCGTCCTGCTCGCTCGTGTGCTGGACCTCTTGGTGGTCAGCAAACGCTTGGTGTGTGGGCCATTCTTCCTCGGGTTCGCGAAGGAAGCTGGGCCCCTGGAACCATCGATCGCTAGCAGCTATGGGCGTGCGGCTCAGTCTCGTCGCGTCGTCGGCTATGTTATGTTCGGTAGGCAGCCATCTCCACTCACGTCGGTGAGTTAACTCCGCTATCTCGCCCAGCCGGTGCGCTACAAAGGGCGTGTAGCGCTTCGCGTCGTTGTGCACCCAATGGACTACGGTCGCAGAGTCGGTCCAGTAGGTGGTTTTCGTTACTTCAACGCGATGCTCCTTTTTTATAACGTCCGCGAGCCTCGCGCCGATGACCGCTGCCTGAAGTTCTAGGCGCGGTATGCTCTGCGCGCGTCGCGGCGCTACCTTGGCTTTGGCAGCCACCAAAGCAATGGTCACGCTGCCGTCGTGGT
Organism: Alsophila aescularia; assembly: GCA_946251855.1. NCBI lineage: Eukaryota > Metazoa > Arthropoda > Insecta > Lepidoptera > Geometridae > Alsophila > Alsophila aescularia. Next base: position 65,865,526 of record OX276373.1, read on the forward strand.
GGATGGCCCTCCAAAAGGCCACCGTAGAAAATGCCTGCTCGCTCGCATCGCATAGTATGTGCAGGTCTACGCGATTGTGTCCCTCTAGCGCGTAGCTACGGCGTAGGCGTAAGCGAGTTATCTCGCTCAGCTGGCGTAGCCATTCCGCGAAATGTTCGGCTTCTTCTGCAGGTATCGGCTCGTCCCATGGCATGTGAAGACGCCACAGGCTCTGCAGGATGATCTTCGCTCGAATGGTGTACTGACTGAGGAGACCAAGCGGGTCATAAATGGACATGACCGCGCTGAGGGCCTCTCTCTTCGTGGTTGCGCGGATCTGCGCGCGCACCTCAGCCGGTACGCGGTGCATTGCGGTGTTGAACCCCAGTTCGTCACTGTTGGAGTCCCAGCAGAGCCCGGGTATCTTGCTCTCAGGGCTCCCTGCTCCCAACTGAGTGGGCGTAGTCGCTCGTAGCTCTGGCGGTACGTCTCGTAGCACGTTCGTGTTGCTAGCACTCCAACTGCGCAGAGTGAAGCCGGCGGCCGCGTGCACCTCGCGTAGTTCTTGGATGGTGCTACGGGCCTCCTCTTCATTGGCGTAGCTGTCTACTAGATCATCCATATAGTGGCTGTTCGTGATGGCCACTAGAGCGCGTGGGTGAGTCTGTGCATGTGCGCGCGCATTGTGGTTGCGCACGCTGTGCGCCATAAACGGTGAGCTGGCGGCGCCGAAAATCATGCTCGCCATCTTGTAGTGGCGAGGCGGGTTAGTTCGGTCCCGGCCTCGCCATAAGAACTGCTGTGCGGGCTGGTCTTCAGGTCGGATCTTCACTCGTAGAAACATCTCTTGTATGTCGGCGGTGACGGCGATCGGCCGTTCTCTGAATCTGAAGACGATTCCTTGTAGTGATAGTAGAAGGTCCGGGCCCTCCAGCAGCTGGTCGTTCAAGCTCACGCCGTGACATTGGTGAGCTGCGTCAAAAACAAGCCGTTGTTTACCAGGCTTGTTCGGGTTCTGTACTGCGAAGTGCGGGAGGTACCAGCAGATGGGGCTCCGTCGTTCAGTCCCGTCGCATGGCACCGCATAATTCTTAGCCAACAGATTTTCTATTTGCGCGGCGTATTGGTCCGCGAAGTCTGGGTAGGCGTCCATCTTTCGTTCGATGCTTTGTAGACGCCGTAGAGCCGCGCCGTAGTCGACGGCATGGTGACGTCATCTCGCCGCCAAGGCAAGCCCACTTCGTAGCCGCTGTCTGTTTTCTTTATCGTTTCTTCGAAGATCTTCGTAGCTCGTAGATCTGCGTCGCTCACTCTCGAATGGATAGCGACGCCGAGCGCGTCGATGCGGAAGTGCGCCTCCACAAGCTCGTGTAGGCGCTGGTCGTGCTCGTTCGTACGCATACGTGCAGCACGCTCTCGTTTTCGTAGATCAGGCTGCGGGGTTCGGTTCCATGCATCACCCAGCCAAGTCGGGTCCTCGACGCGGCCGGTTTATTTGGCCCGCCAAGACGAAGCTCACGGGATACAATGAGCTCCCAGTGGTCGGCGCCTACTAAGATGAGGGGGTGTGCCAGGTCGTAGCACACCTCTGCCTCCATCAAGTCCCGTAGGTGTCGGTGTTGTAGAAGCGAGCTCGGGACGGTCTGCCGATGTAGCTTTAGGTCGCGTACCGTGCGCGCTTTGACTTTGTATAGCGCTGTTTCCTTTGCTCCCCTCAGTGAGAGTGAGACGGTTTGGCTATCTTCCTCTCGCTGCGACATGTTAACGCCATTCAGATGTAGGGGCTGCGTAGGGCCTTCTGCGCCTATCCGTTTCGCCAACTCATGGTCGATGAGTGTGATACGCCTTCGTCGAGCAGCGCGTAGGTTTCGACCTCCCCCCGTGGACCAGTGACAACCACGGGGCAGATCTTCAGCATCACGGTCTTCAGGCCGGCAGCATTGGTGGGTGCTAACGACAAGACCGCTGCATTGTGGCTCGACGAATGTTCGGGTTGCGCAGCTGATCGTGCGTTAGGTCGCGCTTCTTCGTGCAGTGTTGAGTGGTGCGGGCGGTGGCATTGGTTAACGCCGCACAGCTTCGCCTTGCATTGGTACCGACGATGTTTCTTGTCGGCGCATCGGAAGCATACGCCTTTCTCTTTGACCAGCTCCCAGCGCTTATCGACGGTCAGTGCCCGGTAGGTTGGGCACTGATGTAGCGCATGGGCTTGGTTGCAGCTCTGGCATCGGTCAGTCTTTGTTTCTTGTTCCGCGCCCTCGTCGGTAGTGTACACGGCATTTCTCTTCTTAGTTGTCGCTGCCTGTCTCGTTTCACGGGCGGCGGAGGTCACTGCGGGCGTATAAGTGTAGCGCAGTGCCATATCCGCCTCTCGCATGAGGAAGCGAGATAGCAAGACGATCTCGGGTTCCACTGATGACTGGTGTTCGTCGGCGTAGTAACACCATTGCGTCTTGATGTGCGGGCTCAGCTTTTCCAGCACCTCTCGTGCCAACATTGGGTTATAAAGGTACCCACGCCGGTCAATGCTCTGAAGCACGCAGACAACGTTCTGAATCTTGACAGCGAAGCTATTGAGATCAGTCGCTGTCGTTCCTGGCTTCGGAAATCTTCTAAGCTCCTCCAGAGCTCGGTCAATGATGAGCTCTGGTCTCCCGAAGCTCTGCTCTAATGTCTTGATGATGACGTCAGGATCGGTGGCTGTGTGCAATAATGCAGCCACGGCGTCACGTGCATCACCCTTCAGGCAACTTCTCAGCCGCTGTAGGTTCTCGGCTGCTGAGATGTGGTACAGGGCGGTGGAATCCCGCATTGCAGCCTTGAAGGGCAACCATTCGTTTGGTGCCCCAGTGAAGACGGGCAGGTCGGAGTTGTAGCGGGCCCGAGGTCTGGCCATTCGTTCAATAGCCTCGGCGAGTTGTTCGATCCCGGATCTGCGGTCAGATCGACCCGGGGTGGGTGATCTTGTAGAACGCTCAAAGCGTGCTCGTCGTGGTTCTTCTTGTTTCCTCTCGGTGTTGAGGCGCTCTCCCCCCGTAGGGTGGAGGGGTTTGTGCGTTGCAACCAATCATCCACCTTCTGGTGGTTGTCGTTGTTCCGCACGGTTGGCTCGTCGTGAAGGCTCTGATCTTCTTCAATATTCGCGATCTGAGCCGCCAATCGCTTCTTCACTAGGTCCGCTTCCATTTCCAACTCCTTTCTCTTCAATTCAGCAAGTTTCTCGGCCGCCTCTAACTCCGCCAGCCGCAGCCTTAGGGTGGAGTTCGCAGTTAGTTGCGAGTGCGCCGGTGACTTGCTTCGTTCGATGTTGCCGGACGGGCCGGCGGTCGTGCCAGCAGCCGTGCCAGCGGCCGGCACATATGGTGATGCCGGCGGCTCTAGGGATAGCCTTCGAAGGCGCTCTTCGTCCAACCGCTTCCGCTCTTCCAGCTCTGCCAGGTCGCTTTGGCTCCTCGTGACCACCATGTTCGATGGGCGGCAGACGTTCACTGGATAAGCTGTTGGTCGCTTAAGTTCTTCTGGTTCTATCCGGCTCCGATGGACCAAGATGTAGGCGATGGATCGCAAGGTCTACACGATGTACTGGAGACTTCGGTTCGTAGCTCCTAGTAGTTCAGGTTCCTGGTTCGATGTGGACTGTAGTTCAATTAAACACTGTTGCTTGTTCAAGTTCCGTGGACTGAATGGTCGGATCCAATCACTTTGACTACTTCAGTTCGACTACCTTTATTTACCAGACTTATTATCTATATATACATTTTTACGATCTTACAACTAGTGCGGTACACACGGCGTAGTTAAAAGGGGCGTGGCCTATTTTGCATGTTGTCTGCGTTCATGCTGTCGCGGGCAGGCTCGGCGTCCACAACAACACGGTATCCTAGTTTGGGGCTAGTTAATTGGTGTGGAATTGTCATGAATATATTTATATTTTATTATCTAGCTGACCGTTTGAGGTTTGAGTACTAGGAATGTCAGAAATTGCGAAAAACTATTCCCATTGATTTTGTATGAAATTACCTTGACCGTAGCGTAGTAGCTACAGGAAAACGTTCCTAGAAGACTTTCCTTAACGTAGTAGCTACAGGAAAACGTTCCTAGAAGACTTTCCTTAACGTAGTAGCTACAGGAAAACGTTCCTAGAAGACTTTCCTTAACGTAGTAGCTACAGGAAAACGTTCCTAGAAGACTTTCCTTAACTTTTGGAGATATTTTGACCAGCATTCACAGATTTTAGAAAAATAATAGTCATCAAGAAAATGGCCAATTAACAAAAAAATAGGCCTATTGATCCTTTTTTTATAAGGATCGATAGTCGGACCAACTGAGGGTTTTTTTTGAAAAGTTTGTTTTCGAAAATTTTAGAATTTTAATTTCAAATTTTTGTTTCGTTCAATATTTTTTTTTGTATTTCTCTCTTTTCTTGTACCTCAGTTGATCCGGTAGAGCAGGGGTCGGCAACCTTTTTCTATAGCAGGGCCACATATGTTGCCAGAGTATCAGTGCGGGCCGCACTTATTTTTATATGTTCGGACATGTATTTTTAATATTTGAAATAAAACGCATATAATATATTCATATAATCATGTCTATTTAAATTGAATTACTATAATAACATAAAAGTAAGAACTAGTGAGATTTTTGCGGCTGCATTTGAATTGCAAGTTTTTTAACGTCTGCTTTCATTTTAGTCGTAGACATGCGCAGTATCGCGTCTAAATGTTCATCCGTTAACCGCGAACAATTCTTATTTTTGCGGTAGTTGAGAATTGAAAAAGTCTGCTCACACAAATATGTACTACCAAACATAGTGATTATCTCCTGAGCAAACTTTTTCAATTCTTTGAAGTTTTCATAACTCAAACCTCCGTAGAACTGTACCAAGTCAGTGCTTCCCTTAAATGCCGTGTCTTCCCTTAAGTGTGCTATTACTTTGCAAACCTACTATGTCCATTTGCAAATTGCTTGGTACATCATTAATATCAATTGCAAAAAGGTTTTGGAATATTTCCATGTTAAGGGAGATCTTTTTAAAGTCGGTGAATCGATTTACAAACTCAGTTTGTAGTTGTGTTAACACGTTTCTCATTGTAATATTTTGCCACTCAAAATTATCTCCAGCTTCTTCCACGGCTTTCTTGCAATTAGGAAAATGGTCAAGCTATTTTTCATCAATATGCTTGATAAACAGTTTCAGTTTCATCTCAAATGACTTTACATCTGACATATCGCAAATCAATTTTTTTCCCTGTAAGCGTTTGTTGAGCTGATTCAGTTCCATAGTCAAATCAGTCAAAAAACCAAGATCGATAATCCACTGTTTGTTAGTAAGCTGTTCCACTGGCTTTCCTTTAATCTCCATGAAGTTGCCAATTTCTTTCCTCAAATCAAAAAACCGTCCAAAACGGCACCTCGACTGAGCCACCTCACTTCACATGAGTAAAGTCACCACTTCACCATGATCAGCTTCCAGATCTTCCAAAAACTTTTGGAACTGACGGAGTGTGAGCTCATTTCTTCTTATAAAATTAACAGTGGATGTTACAGTATCCATTATTTCTTTCCAGGATATAACCTTGGAGCACAATGCCTATTGATGGATAATACAGTGAAAAATCAATGGCACAGTAGATCCAGAATCTTTCACTTAGCTGATGATTCTCCCAACAACACCTTTGTTTTGACCGCTCATGTTCTTGTCTCCATCGGTAGTGACACTTGTTAACTTTTCCCAGCTTAAATCCAGAGCTTGTTCCAAATGGTGAAATAAATCTTCTCCCGAAGTTGTACCTTTCAAACTGCACATTTTCACAAGCTCTTCGTAAACAGTAAAGTTTTCGTCAATGCCGCGTACAAATATGAGTAGCTGTGCTGTATCTGACACGTCCGTACTTTCATCCATCGCTAAAGAGAAGCAGTCAAAAGACTGCGCCTTATCCCTGACTTGTTCACACAAATTAGCACCCAAGTCTTCGGTACGTCGGGTGCAAGTTCTGGCAGAGAGACTTTCAAACATTTTTTCTGCTCTGGGCATATTTCTTCTGCGATAGCTATGACACACTCTTTTAGTAATTCACTATCGGTAAGCAGACGTCCACTTTTTGATAGAAGCTCTGCTACTCTGTAACTGGCACGAACATTCGATTCGCTGTTATCTGCCACAACCTAAAATATGTTTTGTTGATTTTTTTATCACCCCGCGTGGGAGCGCGCTTTCAAGTGAGAGTTCATGGCCCAGCAGCATGGCCGTTTAAATTCTAGTGAATTTATATGGCCTTTTGCTTTGGTATTTTTTTTTACGGACCTCACGCTTGCGGGCCGCACCAAGATAGTCCACGCCGGTTGCCGACCCCTGCGGTAGAGACTTTGAATTCTTATAAGAAACAGGATCGAATGGCATCAAAAAAGTTTTTGTGTAATGTGACCATTATCTTGCTGACTGTACATTTTATTCAAAATCTGTGAATGCAGTTCTGAATATCTCAAAAGTTATGGAAGGTCTCCTAGGAACGTTCTCTTGGAACTATAACGGTTAAGGTCTTATCCAGCCTGTATAATGAAGACCAATCGATTGATACCTCCTTGTCAAAATCGGACCAATAGGGGCGAAGATATGGTGGAACTTCCACATACATACATAAACTGTTAAACTCATTACAGTTCCCTTGTTTCGCCGTAGTCGGGTAAAAACAGTAGCGCTACTAACTAAATCGCTATAATGAAGCGGACTCGAGCGCGAACGGTCCTTAGGCGAATAAAATATAAACTACGCGAAAAGAAGCTAACCCTAACACACCTAAGCTTGTGTGCTCGTATAAATGCTTTAGACTAGGGAACTTACCCATTTTTACGTGACCCATTTTTTACCCCCGACGATGACTACTGTAGTATATGCCAAGACCCATCCCCTCCCCCACTAGTTTTTAAGTAGTAATTCATAATTTATGGTCTTAAATCATGTTTTGCAAACGAAAGTTAAAAAAAGTGGGAATTTCAGTTTTTATTGAGCATTTCGGAAAATTGGCGTCAGTGTTGCCACCTGTGAGTTTAAAAAGCGCTAAACGCTGCGCGCCATATTTAAATATAGCTCAAAAAAGCGCGAGATTTCCCTAGAGGATATTGACTACGTGACGAAAACCTAAGCCCCCGCCACTGTGACCAAGCGTGGTATTTTGAAGTCCCCCCTCTCCCCCTTGAACGGGTCTCGTAGTATGGGTACTTTTCCCATATATGTGGTTGAGACAGACGGCGCGGTGAGAAGAACGGGCGCTTTCAATGCTCAGATTCATGGAGTTCTTCGCTGGTTCGTTCGCTAGCTTTCCGCAACATATTGCCTACTTACGTTATTTTAGGATTCCTTTGTCAAACAAGGAACTCTTACAGTTTCGTCATGTCCGTATGTCTGTACTTATATTATATGCTGTTAATGCTAAAGGTTGAAAATTGAAATACACATGTATAGGATAATAAAAAACGCTTTAAAGGTGAATAATAAATTTGTGTGGCTCCGATACGTGAAAAGGGAAGACGAAAAAAATACGTACTCAATCGAGTGGGGTCTCGTTGAATAGGTATTTTAAAAATATTATGAGGTTTTTTGACACTATTTGTCTATTTGATTTTATATCCGAAATATTCGGCAAAGAGAATATAAATACGGGGGGAAGAGACGGAACTACATGCATAAGTTTTTTTACGAGGTTTTTAACCTTGTAGTACCAAACGCGCAAAAAAAAAAAACAAAGATACCAATCTACAAATATGAACTGTCACACAGCCTGTCAACGATAGGGATGTGCTACATCTTATCGATATTTAGTATAAGTCATCGATATCGATGAAATAGATACTGTAATGTAGTAGTACACAGAATAAGTAATAGTACAAGGTATTCGTTTTTTCGAGATTTACGAAAAATAAAACTATAGTTAAAAATATAATGTTTGATTGCGCATTTACTTAGTTGTAAAATAATAGATTTCGTTAAATTAAAACACAAAAAAACTGCAGTTTTAGTAAAATTAACAGTTCTATATAAATATATAAATTAACATAATTCAAATTCATCATAATCATCAGCCTATTTCTGTCCACTGCTGGATATAGACCTCTCCTAATGAGCTCTCAGCTCTCTTCATCCACTTTCTTCAGGCCGCTTTTCGAACGTCGACCCTTTGACTTCCTTTTTTTATTTTTGATTGCCGAGGTGACAATTTCTTTCAAGACCGATGACTCGATTTTTTCTATTAAATTGGCGCTTTTTTTTAGCGATGGCAAGCTACATTTGGTTTTTTGCAACTGCTCCATTAATTTCTTCTTTCTCGGTGATAGATCTGAAAAAAAAAAACTCAAGATGAAGTCCACACACAACTCAGAATGGTTTTTACGTCACTCTCTTATACCGAAGAAATGGAACTAGTATAGCAACTGAAATTTATATTATAATATATTAACATTATTTATTTATTTAGAGTAATAAATAATAATCTACAGGGTAGACATGATGTCATTATAGAATCAATATGCAAATGGACCAACATTGGGCTACAGCTCAAAAAATAATGTATCAATACATTTACTCACTTAATTTCTCGTTTCTTGTTTTCCTTATTTTTTCTTTATGTTCGATAGGTTCACCTGCAAACCTCTTACGAGACTTTGGTGGAGTTTGTTCTGAAAAATAAATAGAAATCAGTCAAAAGTTATAATGAGAATAGCTTCTGCCCCAAGTATGCAGGGATTAGTCCCATCCCCCAGATGGAAAAAAAAGGCCTCGGTGATTTGTTCACCAGGCAAATGACACTTTTTTGTTTCCTAGTCCCCGGTAGCATACACTCCCCGGATTCTGCCCAATGCCTGGGAGGTTGTATAGAGGGGAAGCGAAGTACATTAATATTATAATTACCAAAATTTATTATTTATTACGAAATCAAAGAAGCTAAACAGGAAGCATCTTTTTTTTAATTGTTTTATTAAATGACTATGTTGCAGTTATAAATATCTATACATGTGCTAAATTTCAACCTTGTACCTAGTATTAATAGTATCTGAATAAAATAAAAAAACTACGCGATCGGTGTATTACTCGATATGAGCAAAGCTTATGACAAAGTTTCATATCAGATATTGTTGAACAAATTGTACGGTATAGGTGTGAGGGGCCATGCTCATAAATGGTTTTCTTCATACCTAAAAGATCGTGAAAAAATTACGATTATCAAAGCGGCATTATAAAAAAATATCGATCTGATAAAAAAAATATGAATAGCTCAATTCCTCAAGGAAGTGTCCTGGGATGTTTATTATTTATTATATATATAAATGACTTACCAAAAACGTTAAATGAATTATGTGTCTTATTCGCTGATGACATCTCAATTTTGCTACCATGTCCTGACAATTTAACTAAATTAAATAATGAGTTAAATAGTATTTTGATTAAAGTTTTGAACTGGCTTGACGACCATAACTTAAAAATAAATTTTTCAAAAACAAAAATTATGCAATTTCGACCATACCAAAGAAAGCAATTAGATATAAATTTCGACTTCCAAAACAATAACTTAGAATGCGTAAGTTCTTTTACATTACTTGGACTGGACATAGATACATATGTTAATTGGAAAGCACATATACAAAGAGTTAAATCAAAGCTTAGTAGCTTTACATATGCTTTAAGAGAATTGAAAAAAACTACAGACCTTGCGACAGCTCTTTCTGCATACTATGCCTATGCTCATGCCTGGCTACAGTATGGCATTATACTGTGGGGAAATAGCACAGACATAGACGATCTTTTTATGCTGCAAAAAAATGCGTTAGGATTTTGGTGAATATTGTTACGACTGATAGCTGCAGACCATACTTTATTGAGCACAAAATTTTGACATTTACTTCGATATACATCTTAGAACTTTGTAAATTTGTAAAAAAGTACCCACACTTTTTTACAAAACTTAAAGACATATCTACTTGCCCATTTAATCTGAGGCACAAGGAAAGATTAGCGCTTCCTAACTCCAAACTAAAAATGCACAGCTCAAGCACATATGTTATGTCGATTAAAATTTATAACCAAATCCCTAAAAGCATACAAGAAATTGAAAAAGAAAATGTATTTGTCGCTAAATTAAAACTTTTTCTAATTAAAAAATGTTATTATTCTTTGCACGATTTCTTCAAAGATAACAAACAATATTAAACATATACTTAATTAAAGTAGGAATCTAAATTTATTTTAATTTTAATTGAACTAATGTAGGTTTGTAAAGAAACTAATGTAAGTTTGTAACTCCTGCTCTCTTCTGGTTGCTGTGCCCAACAGGGTCCATAATGATCTGTTACTTTATTAGTTATGTTTACCACCTTATTTGTACATTATGGAATGCAATAAACAATTTGAATTTGAATTTGAAAATGTCTTTGATGTACAGATGGAAGACGGACAAGGCGAAACTATGAGTATTAGTGTTCTTTGTCCTTGGACTACGGAAGCCTGAAAAAGATGAAATAAAGTAATGTTGTGTAAAACTGTATAAAATACTCACTGTTTTGAGACAGCTCCACCAGTATATTTGTTTCCTGCTGGCTTGTTGATGGCACGGACACAGGCAGACAACCTGTTTTTTTTTAATTTTTTTTTTAATTGTTCATCCCTTATTGAGATGTTTAAAGAAATTTTGTTTTTACCAGTTTGAGATTGCATGTCCGGAATATTTTCTTTCTCTTCAATAGTTGATGGTTCAGACGCTAGAACTAATAAAAAGCACAAATTAAAAAAATATATTACCCCCAACCCCCCATTATAGCTAAGAAACATCTCGATCACATCAGTTTTTAAACATAAAAACCAAATTGAAATCGGTCCATTTGTTTAGAAGCTTCGATTCTCAACCCCCCTTTTCTCACCTCCCTCCCCCCCATCCTCTATATATCTAAGAACCATCACAATTACATCAGCTTTCAAACAGAAAAAAACGCATCAAAATCGGTCCATTCGTATGGGAGCTACGATGCCACAGAGAGATACACACATAGTGATACACACCCTAATCAAATAACACCTGTCTCTTTGTTCGGGGGTTAAAAATAAAGTAAGTAGTTGACTATCCGGTGGTAGAATCAGACTTTAAACAACTTTGATTTGATTTAAATATAATTGCATAACATAATTAATGTTGTACATTTTTAATAAATAAAATCATTAGGCTCAATGTGAGATTGCACTTTGCATACATAAAAGCTTTGTAATTATTTATTACCGTTTCTGTCTGTCCACACATGTTGTGCGAATTCTGCCAACTGACTCTCAGTGATGTTGTTGTTGTTGTGTGAATCACTATAAAATCACTAGTTTAGAGTCACTGTCTCGACAATATTTCACTATCTCGGTAGAATAGTAACACTTCAAATTAGTTCAAATAATACACAATAGAGTCCTGCCTCAAAACAACATTAAGAGAGTCCATTATCTCCGAACAAAATAGAAAAATTAAATGTTCAATTCAGTTGAATCACATGAATTCTTATGGCACGTGAAATTCCAAAAACATTAGGACAAAATCACAAATCCACAAAACAAAACAAACATCCAAGCAAACAAGAGACATGATGTTTGTGGTGCTGCCATATAAAAATCAAAATTAATTCTACATACATATATAGTTTTTTTTAAATGTACCTATCTGTAATTTTTAGTAGTCTGAATACAATAATATATTATATAATTTAAACTAAATAAAAACATTAATATTGTCATCAATTAAATAAAATACAAAAAAATAAAAAAAAGTCAATCAAATAACCCACCTCTGCTCGCTCCCTCCCGGTGCAAAGGTGCCCATCACGCTCGCTGCATTACCACGCTGAATAGCGATGGCTAACCTTTGCACCAAAAACGATCCGGAGCGAGAGTCACCAGTGATATGACTGAGCCTACACCCCAAGTCCTTAACGAAACTCTTAGCCTCACTGCTCCAGCTACCCAGGGTCTCCACGGCTAAAGGCACAAACTCGTAAAGCAGCTCCAAGGACGCATACTTCACCCTTTTTTTACAGCCGGCGTCCTCCGCCGCGGCAGATGAAAAGTGCACGGTGCGACTGAGGTGGCTGGCAGCTACAGTGCTGACGCAGGGTGCGTCCCAAATCAGGCACTTGCCGTTTTTCCAGGGCACCAAAGTCAGCCCGTCCGGCCTCTTTTCATCCGATCTGCTCAGGCCGGGGGGTTCAAGTACGCAGGGGACGTTTGCTGATATAAGGGCCCTACGGACTATGTCGTTCAAGGCGTGGTTACGTGAGAACCTCCCTGCGCAGCGACGACAACTCATCGCATGATGGCCATTGGCCTCCACCATGGAACCGCAGGTGCATATATGAGGCTCACACACCTTACAGCCCAGGCGGAAAGCCACCGCCACCCGCAGAGAGTCGTCATCGAGCAATGTGCCCAGGTGCGGAGAAGGTAATGCCTGCAACCACGCCCCAGATTCAGGTTGCGACACAGGCCGCAGTCTAGCCTTATCAGCTCCCGTGGCACCCTCTAATAATTCATCTTGGAGCCGATTTACTCCGACATCATCCCACGCCCGCTGAAGGTGCGCTGCATCAGGGATTGATGCACCCGCGTTGAGAGCCGACCAAGCTGACACAGCATCAGACACAAAGGGAATGCTCCCCCCGTCACCATTAGAATTGAATAACATAGTAACAAGGTTTGCCACCCAATGCGCTGACGCCAGAAAAGCTGGCAGGCCCACATCACGTTTACATCGCACCCCGAGACCCCCACATCGGAATGGTAGAGCTGCCTGACTCCACTGGGTTCCATCTAGGGAGACATTAAGGACTGGCTCTACCACCATCTTCATAGCATCGTCGAAAGAGGATACTTCCTCAGGACAGAGCCAGGTTGGAGTGGTCCGCAATAAATAGGTGACCTTCGAGAGAGCTAAGAACATGCGCAACAAGATAATCGCCACGTGTGCGGAAAGGTCTTTTAGACGTTCGTGAGCGGAGAGAAGAAGATGTTTTCTTGAATATATGGCCTCATGGACTCCAGAAAAAAAGATTGGGGAACCTAAGAGATTTAGGTCTGAAGTAGATATTTCCTTGAGGCCAGGAAGAAGAGAATGAAAACACGAAAAGTGTGTTCGAGCCTCGGTACCACAAGGTCTTCCCTTGTGGTACCGAGGCTCGAACACACACTCGCACTTCGAGGGGTTCACCTCCAGACCCAGGTCTCTAAGGCGGGGAATTAATGCCTCTAGATCCTGTAACACGTCTTCCGGTTTGCCCCCGATAGTGCCATCGTCCAGGTACCAGACGTTAAAAACAGATTTGAGATCACGAATGGCTTTGTGAATAGCCAGGCAAAACAAAAGCGGCCCGAGTACATCTCCCTGCTGAGCTCCTACTTTTGAAAGGATTAGATTTGTGTCGAAAAAGATGTTGGAAGGAAGTCTATATACTTGATGAAGGAAAGGGTAGAGATACGGGATTTTATCCATAACCTCGCTCAAAAGAACGTCCTTTCCAAAGTGTTGAACGCGTTGCGAATATCAAGTTTTAGCAAAATAGAGTCTGTTCTTCAGGTTCATCACAAACATTCGCGTGGCGTGGATGGCCGCCTCGCAACCCAGGCGTGTGCCGAATCCCAATTGATGTGGCTGCAAGTAACTGGCCATATCCTCCTAGACGGGGCAGCAAGCCAGTTTGGCAGTCAAGCGGCGAAAAACGCTGCCCACTGCTATCGGTCTTAAACCGCCATCTTTTTTAATCAAAGCAAAAAGGGAGGCCCCGTACAGATGCGGACACACAAGAGGGTTCAATTGACCACTGAGCAGAAAGTTCGCTAGCCTGGTCAAACTCCCAACGAGGCGCCTGCCGTTCTCTCCCGCCGACACAGAGGTCAACTCTTTAAGATGAGCCGGTCGGATCCAGTCCAAGCCCGCCGCTGTACCTGCATAGAATGAACCAAGCGCCAAAATCACGTCCTCTACAGTGACTGTCGCCGCAGTAAACGTTAAACCCGGATCAGGAGGGAAACTGAGCGGACGTGAAGGACCTGGATGCTTCAGTTCTAAAGCGGCCAGCGTATCGGGATCCCGCCTTGCGAAGGATTCATCTGACAACAAAAGGCGAACAGCACCTCTCAAATCGCCCTCAAAGACCTTCGACTCAATATTCTTCCGAATAGAGCGAGAACCGGTAGTCACCGTCGACGCAGCTGTCTCAAGTTCATCACAAACCCCCGACGACAAAACATTAGCTTTAACTTTTGATGTCACATTCCCGGGCGACTCCCTCGCGGGCACTCTCAGAGCTGTATACGCGAAAGAAAGAAGAGCCCCCCACTCATCTACCCCATTGTTAGTAACACATGAGTCTATGATGTCGCACAGCTTACCGGCCGCCAGATTCCGGGCACCTTTAAGAATGTGCCGGAGCACTGGTATACTTGCCTTAAAAGAAGCAAGTCTCTTCGGAGAACCCTGAGCAGGCGGCGGTGCTGGCGTCCCCTGTCCCGCTGATGGTGCGCTACTTGTGTCGGTTGGAGAAACCTGCGAGGCTGCACCTAAACGCAGCACATCCTTGTGCATGCGCCCAATATGCACCTTTAACCCATGTGCGGCGAAAATACGGGAAGACCCTGGACAGTGAGGACAAGTTAAATGTGTAGGCGTTAAACTCATATCGATCAGCTATCCAGCCTATTGCAAAAAAATATATAAAAATTACCACACTTATTCATACCCGAAACTAAAAATTAAAACCAATACACAAACGTTATCTATCTATACTATAATAAAACTGTAACTGGGTTAAATCTGTACACTAAATATTTTTTGAAAATTATAATTGAGATAAAAATCGATATAGAGTGCAAAAGGGATATTTTTTTAATTTTGGTCTGTCTGTCTGTCTCTTTGAACACGCATCACGCTGAAACTACCGAACGGATTTTGACGCAACTTGGCACAATCATAGCTTATGTTATGGATTAACATTTAGAATACTTTTTATCCCGAAAAAAACATGAGTTCCCGCAGGATAGGGCTTGAAAGTTATTTAAAAGAACACATATTACGCTGAAACTACTGGACGGAGTTTGATGTAACTTAGCACAGTCAAAGTACATATTATGTATTAAAATTATTGATTCTTTTAATTATTACACTGCATACTACATTGCACACTATAGCTACAATAGTCGATTTAGAGCGTGGATCATCCATAGAAAGGTAATCAAAGTCCATCGTACTTGGGCATAGATAATATGCTTACTGACTGACTAAACGAATGAAACTCGAATGATGTCACGTGCCGCGACCCGCGACCTACGACCCGCGACACGCTCGTGCGAGGCCTAACAACCTATCTTCAACACCCGACAACCCAGAGAGTGGGAACGGGCGCATCACGTTGATCAGTTGTTCGACAGGTCGTGTGATCGAATCGTTTGTCAGCTCGCGATTCGATCACGCAAATAAGGCTCGCGAACGAATAAAGTGATTCGATCAATCGCGATCGACTCAAGACTAATAGTATACAATAATTTATATAACATTGGCAGAACCCATATAATAAATTTAAAGCCAGGTATCTTTTTAGTTGTATTTCGGCAGCCGAATGCGGTACAATATCGCGCACTAAAGGTGCGTCTACGCTAGACGAGCCGAGCACGTTCGAACTGTGCTCCGCCAATTGTCGGTTCTTTGACGAACACAAAGGCGCTCGTGCTCGGTTCGTCTTAGACACGACTTTTATTTACGTCGCGCGACAGTTCGTTCCGCACGCATGTATAAGAGCCGCGTGTCACTGACAGCGCGCGGCCACCGACTGAATATAGGGGATGACCCAGCGCTTCGATTTCATACACAAACATGAGAAAAATTACAACGCGAGCAAAGCCGCGGGCACAGCCAGTTTCTGAATAAGACTAAGTTTCGGCATTCTAGTCCTTTCATATTATGTGGAGTTAGGATTTAAGTATATACAAAGAAAAAACGCCATATTTTTAAGCCACATTTTTGTTCAATACTTACAAAAACAATATGAAAGTAAGAATATGTGCTAAAATTAATTTGATCTAGTCAAGTCAATAAACGCCGCAAGCGCAGAATAAATAGCCGCAAGGCAGAGCTTGTTAGAACTAATGTTAAACCACTACCATCTTATCTGTACACATGTTTTATACAAATAACTAACTGTGACCGCGGCTTCGCACGCGTGCTCATTTCTCTAAGTAAAAGTACATACTCTATGTACTATTCCAAGACCTAAAATACAAATATATCAACATTTGATCAAAATTCCTTCAACCGTCAAAAAGTGTATTATCTATTGCTCGGCATCTACACATCGGATTGAGATACCAATGTACACAAGTTTTTAAGTCAAATCCTAAGCTATCCAACAGTGAAAACCGCATCGCAATCGGTCTAGTAGTTTGTACGTGATGCGCGAACAAACATACAGACATACAAGATTAAAACTAGATTTTTTTTTTAAATTATCATCTTTTTACAGACTTTTTCGTTCATATTGTTTTGTTATGAGTATAGATTCAGTCATTTATAAAAAAGGGTGCCATCTCTTTACCTCCAAATTATTTTCAGGAGATGCAAGATATTGGACCCGATTACACCAAAGGCGAGGAAAGCAAAGATGGCGACGAAAGTAAAGATGGCGACATGGATTACGAACAGATGCTCGCCAAAGTGTTCAAAGTTTCCGACAGTGTTCGCAACGCAAAGCCCTTTGTAACCACAACGGGTAAGCTTTGTTAATGTTTTCATAATCGTGAAAGGATGCTGCTCGTGCACTGGTGCAGCCTACTTCCTTTTAGTCATTGTATTTTAAAAGCTCTTATTTAACTTCACTTGTATCTATCTTCTATTTCGGTCTGTCCTGGAATCTTGCAATTCAAATTTCGAGCAATTCCCGATTAGCTTTCCGGCAAACCGAAGAAAATGCAATAAAAAACAACGAAATAAGAAATAAAAAAACTTAAAAACGTTAAAAGTGAATGGCTAACAAGAAAAAACTTTAAAAAAAGGACCCGTAAAAGTTTTATATTTAATTTCATTTTTTAATTATACTTATTATTATTTTATCCCTGTTTTGATGTTTGTTTGTTTGTCATGAGAGGTAGTGCTAGCCTCTGGTGTCAGAGTTTGTTAGGCAGTCGGAGGGCCTCTGTCTGACATGGCTTAACAACATCTTTTAATCAATACCAGCCGGAGGCGGCAACTTACGTGCTCTCCGAAGCACGGAGCGATGAAAAACCTTACATATTTAACTTAGAAAAGTCGAGGACCGAATCAGTTATTGTTGGATTCGGACACCATCTAGTACACTCCTAATCTACTCTGTGTGGGAGCACCATCTTTGTTTTGTAATGGTCAGAGTATTTCGTTTTAACACCTCATTCATATCTTTCATGATCAAATCACAATGGAAAATCGTATCTATACCTATAATATCTATCACTCTTCTATACTTATAACTAGCTGTGCTCGTGGCTTTCCCCGCGTGGTCACTTCATTTAAAAGTAGCCCATACGTGTTATTCCACGACCAAAAGTACCTATGAAGTACAATTTACTACATTTTTTCAAAATTCGTTCAGCCGTCAAATAGTTTTTATCGATTGCCCCGGCATCTAATCATCGGATTAAGATACCAAGCACCCCAGTTTTTAAGTCGAACTCTAAGCTATCCAACAGTGAAAACCGCAACGCAATCGTTCTAGTAGTTTTTATGTGATGCGTGAATAAATATACAGACATACAGACAGACACGATTTTTGAAAATGTTATTTTCTTGTTTAGCATATTTTAAGTACCCTAAACATATTTTTTATGTTGGTATTTTAGGCCTTGGAATAGCGCATAGAGTACTTTTAACCTAGAGAATTGACCACGCGTGCGAAGCCGCGGGTACGGCTAGTTTAAAATAATAATATTAAGGGGGTGCTATAGCTTAGGTGGTAGAGCGAAGGAACGGAATTCCCGTTTGAATAAGTTCAAATCCGGCTTAGTTTCATTTTTTCCCTTAACAAAAAGTTGCTAACTCTGTGTGTCTTTCCTCAGAAATCGACGTCACAGAAATCAAAATAGAACAAGAAGATGTAGATTTTGAAACCCTGATTGATTCACAACAAGACCCCATCACCATTAAACCGGAACCATGTGAAATTGTCGAACATTGTGAAATAGTCGAACAGTGTGAAATTGACGAACAGTGTGAAATTGTCGAACAGTGTGAAATCGTCGAACAGTGTGAAATTGACGAAAAATGTGAAATCAAGACTGAGCCGCAAGAACATGACATTGACTGTGTGTATGATGACATCATTACAGCAGTGAAAATGGAGCCCGAGGACGTTAAAAAAGAATTGAAAGAATCAACGGACATCAAAATTATAGACACATATTCTGAAAATCCAAACACAATCTTACAGAAAAACACTGAAAGACCATCCTCGATTGTAATGCAAAACAAATTCGAAAGACCGATCTCAATCCTAAGGAAAAACACATTTGAAAGAGTGATTCCTGGTCGTTTTGTATTGCAAACAAATCAGGTCATAAAGAAGATAACACCAATCATAAACAAATCGAAAGCGAATCGTGTACTACCAGTCAATGTCTTGCTAAAGACTTATAAAAACGACAAATCACTGTTGAAGAAAAGTCTTAATGGAACCAGAATGAAACTTAACTCAGAAAATTACGAATTGAAACAGAAACTAACTAACTTAGATCAGAAGGGACCCACACTAAATACTGACTTAAATCCGAAAGGACCCAAACAAAATATTAAGTTACACTCGAATGAACTCAAACAAAATGCTGTTTTAGACACAAATGGGTTGAAACAAAGTGCTGATTTAGAACCAAATGTATCGGAACGAAATGCTGACTTAGGACCAAATGTTTCGAAACAAAATGCTGATTTAGAACCAAATGTATCGAAACAAAATGCTGATTTAGATACAAACTTGAAGATACAAAATGCTAACTTAGGACCAAATTTATCGAAACAAAATGCTGATTTAACAAACAAACGCAAACCAAGAAACACTATCCGGAGCATATTGAAACAAAAAAAACCTAGAGTAGACAAGAACGGAATGAGAATAACTAGAGTATACACTTGTAGGAAGTGTGGTTACTCAAACAGACACAAACTGTACCGAATCCACGTAGACTCTCTATGTTCTAAGTCTCCAACTGTTGAAGAAGATAAAAGATACAAATGTACCAAATGTGATAACTTTTTTAGTTCTTTGAAGTTGTATTTGATACATTTTCATGTTCACGGGTATGCGGTGTTGCATTGTCCGTCTTGTAACGTGAAGTTTGAGACGTTGAAGGATATGTTACAGCACTTTCATAAGCATGTTAGACAGAATTACGTTAATTGCTGGATGATTAATGAAAAGTTCGATTTGCCTACAAAGAAGCAGCATAAGTGAGTGAACTAAAAACTTAATCTTGAAAATTATGTATACCACAAAGGTCAGGTCGAAACCGAACTTTGTAGATAATGTCAGGCTTGCAGCGCTTTATTTTTTCGAAACTAAAATATGCATAAGTTGTGCTTGAGATGTTAAATTACAAATGTCATCAAAGGGCTTTGAAGATTTTGGCATAGCGGTTTGTCCGCCATCTTGTTTTATTTTCAAGTTTGTGGCGCATAGTGAATCCTGTCAAGTTTATAAAGGACACATAAAAACAAAAAAAACGAGCGAGTCTTACAGTAGTAGCATATGATGTGTAATATCAGACATCTCACCTTGGTAATAAGCAACATTAACATTCTCTAGCACCGCGTGTGCTCATTGGTCAACAGTGAATCAGCAAATACTTCATCTGACCTATCTGATCTTACTTTTCGTCTGAAAATCCTATGTCTTGATAGCTTAGCTGGGAACCGTGCGGCTGATAGTCTGAAGTACCTCAGTTCTGTTCCCAACTGAAGTGTTTATTATGCACTATAAAAATAATGTGATGACTCCTAATTCAATTCAATTCAAAATATTTATTTCAAATAGGAACAATATAACGTATACTTTTAAATAGTCAGATAACAATCAATAATTTCTAAAAAAATATATATGAAAATACTGCACAGTTGCAATAATATTTAAAAGATAATAATAATATGCAATTTCAAAAATTAAAATACAAGTAAAATGACAATATAAAAACAATAAAAAAATGACACATTTACATTAAAATGACAGATAATAATAAATAATTTCTAAAAAAATATAGATAAAAATACTGCACAGTTGCAATAATATTTAAAAGATAATAATAATATGCAATTTCAAAAATTAAAATACAAGTAAAATGACAATATAAAAACAATAAAAAAATGACACATTTACATTAAAATGACAGATAATAATAAATAATTTCTAAAAAAATATAGATAAAAATACTGCACAGTTGCAATAATATTTAAAAGACAATAATAATATGCAATTCCAAAAAAATATTTTGTCTGTCCGGGAATCTTGCAATTCAAATACAAGTAAAATGACAATATAAAAAGAATTAAAAAATGTCATAGTTTTTCGTCCAAATTAAAAAAAAACATGCCTTTTTATCATTTACAGGCTGTCCACTTTCTGGAAAGTCAGGGAGAGTCAGGGAAAAGTCAGGGAAGCTCAAGGTGGTCAGGGAAAGTCAGGGAAAACGAGGGGGTCACCTGGAAAGTCAGGGAAAAAAATAAATTTGACACTGTTTGCTCCACACTTTCTTGTAAAATGAGAGATATATTTCATGCTCTAGTTTGACTATGTTTTGTAATCATGTTTATTTGTTTCACTGAAAGAAAAATCTCGAAATTTCCGCGCCCGTTTCGGTCGCGCCTTCATAATAATATTATGTATTTAAAAACACACAGTAGGTAAATTATTTATATTAATTTATTCACACAATTAAATTAGAAATAGCTCAAAATTCTTGCGCTCGCTACACAAACACCCTTGTTCTGTTATTGCCTGTTGAATGAAGGATAAGCCGGACCTTATTTTCCTTTAGTTTTTAACAAACACTGCAAGAAATAACTAGCTACGCTCGCGCCTTGCTATTATTATTGGCTCCTCACGTCCACAAATAGTTCGAAATTTTTGCGCTCGCTTTAATCGCGCCTTTGTAATATTACCTATATATATGAGTGAGGTGGGGGGGGGGGGGGGGAATTGCGAAAAGGGGAGCGGGGAGTTGCGAAAAGGGGAGCGGGCGAGAATCGTAGCTTCCAAACGAATGGACTGATTTAGCTGCGGTTTTTTATGTTTGATAACTGATTTGATCGATTGTTTTTACATAATTACTGTAATAAAAGTATAAGTAGCTCGAAAATTTTGCGCTCGCTTCGCTCGTATCTTTATAATATTGCTTGTTTCGAACTCATAAAAGATCGACCATAAATGTTCGTTTTTTCACATAACTAATAAAAATATAAGGAGCTGTAAATGTTAGCGGTCGCTCGCGCCTTCTTGGTAATAATACATGTTATGCGCACATAGAAAATCAATCATAAACATTCTTACTGTTCACATATAAAAGTATATAAGTAGCTCAAAATATTCAAATAAAAAAGGGGCGCTGATTTATAAGCTGATTGCTAAGGCCAGTCCTGTCATCAAGAAAAGGCTGATGATGATGATCATTTGTTATGTGATTTGGAATAATCATGTTATCATCGTTATCATTATTACATAAATAAAAATATCAGAAAGTTTTCGCTTCCTGTTTATGATGGTGTCTTATCATTTTGTGAATTGGAATTTTATTTAAGATTTTATTTTAAAATAAATCCGATAGTAAAATAAATAACAATATATGAAGGATAAGAAATGATTCATTATTTAGATAACATTATTTTTCGTTATTTAAAGAATGATGAAAAACTTGCTATAAAATGAACATTCAAAATTGGTTGGTCAGGGAAATTTGGTAAAATGGTCAGGGAAAGTCAGGGATTTATTTTAGAATTTTCAGTGGACACCCTGAATTTATGAAGTCTGCAATATGCTTTCTGTATGTAGTAGCGCACTTTTGACATACAATTTAAAAAAAAAAAAAAAATTAGTCACACAATCAGGTAATATGTTATAAAATTTTACACAATTTACATGAAAGGATTTGCTGACTTTTGCCAACTGTGTCGCAGGAAGCACAAGTTTTATCTGTTTCTTGTAAAATAACTATGGTTATCAGTGTGTGTTTTGTAATTGTTAAGGTTTTTACGGGCGTATAATATATTTGAAAGAATGTACTGGCAAGGCATCGTCAATATATTAATGGACTTAAAACTTTCTCTCAATGATTCCTTAGCACCAAGTCTGTAAATCGGCGGACCGTCCTTTTCTGCAATATGAACACAGCTTGATAGCACCGCGCACGCTCATTAGTTAAATCTAATTGCGCGCGCTTCCCCGGCTTCCGATTACACATTGTCTAGCACTTTTCACGAAATCACTCCCATAGATTCCAGGAAAGCGAGCGGAAAGATATTACACATCAAAAATATTCTGGAGCATAATGTTCTAACTGAAGATATTACACATCAAAAATATTCTGTTTCCGCTCGCTCAGATCTTTCCGCTTGTCACGTTACAGAGATAGTTAAAGGTAAGATAGTTCTGAACTCAACGGACAATCATTTAAAATTATCTATCATCATCTTCATCGTATTCTTCTTCATATTTGAAATAAAACTAAACAAAGATAAATTATTATATTTGTTTTATTGTGGTGCCGAAATGGTGGTTAATAATAGTTTAAAAAAAAACATGAACAAGGTGTGTTTTCCGGTTTGAAAATAATGGGAAATCTGGAAACTGTTATTTTAGGAATATTAAAGAAGTGTTGAAACATTTAATTAGTTAATTATTATGATATAGTTGCATAAGTTGAGTTCAAATTAGCTAAACGAACATTATTCGCCAGTTTTTGTATTTGTATTATTTATCCTCTATCCATAAATACAGGTTTCATTGTTTTTTTAACTTGAAAAAAAACAAGATAGCGTCCTGAGCACTATGCCAACTTCCAAAGAAAAATCTTCGCCCTTTGGTTAGTCGTCAATATTTTTTTATAGATTACTCGGCGGGTACTCGTCGCACTGAGATCCAAAGTATAGTCTAAGTAAGATCTCAGACTTTAAGGACAAATTCAAATTATCCAACAGTGAAAACTGCATGTCACTAGGTTTAACTATTTGATAACTAGCTGTGCCCGCGGCTTTGCCCGCGTGGTCAAAATTAATGTTTTTTTGTGTGTGGAACGCTTATTATTTTTCGAAAATAAAAGTAGCCAAAGTTATTCCTTTAGAGTGGAAGCACTGGCAGATTGCTGATGTTATAAGAATGGTCCCGTCAAAATCGTTCCGGCCGTTTCGGAGATTAGCCGGAACAAACAGACAGACAAAAAAAATGACTTTTTTGTTATAAGTACTTATATGCATTATGCATTTAGTAAAAAGCTGCTATTTTGACATTAGAAACAGTCACTTCAATTTAATTTATTTGTATGGTTTATAAATACAACACTTTCTAGGTGTACAAATTGCCACGAAATCGTCCCGCCGGATCATTTCTTCTCACATTTCGAGAGCCACCTCAAACTGAAGCCGGCGCTGAAACCGGAACCGGAACTGGTGGAAGTACCCGCCGAGAACCTCGCCGCCACTAACGCGAAGACTTTGCCGCCGCCCGTCTTACACATGGCTTTACGTAAGTTAATATATTATTGTTTTGTAGAGAAACATGCCAATTCGCATGCCGACGTTTTGTCCTCCGACTTATCCCAACATTTGGTTCGCGATCCACCAGCTCGCGCTCCATTACTCTTTGGGATTTTCTCAAGCGTGAGCGGCCATATTTCGGAACCGTAGGTGACGATGGGAAGGACACATTATTGCTATTCAAATATCAAGGCTTTCAACTACCACCAAAATAACGATACTGGGTTCGGTCCTAGGCACCAATGACTTTTCTAAGTTATTTGCAGTTTTTCATCGCTCCGTGCTTCGGAGGGCACGTTAACAGGACCCACGCGGCTTCTATAGGTTGTGCCTTACATTTTCCGTGAAAGTTGCGTTTTGGGAGAAAACGTTTCTACCATACTTAACCATAACTAAATCCTATTATTTTGGTCATTTTTTATGAAGCACAGAATAAACTACGTTTATGGATATTACTTTTTCTTAATTTAAAAAATATTTTTCATTAAACAGTACACAAACTTGAGAGATATGTTACGAGAAAATATCGGTATTTAAACACTTATTAACTCAAACACTTTACAAATTATGATAAAAATAAAAATCTATAAACCTAGTTTATTCTGTGATTAATAAAAGACGACTAAAATGATTGTTTTCTTTTATGGTTTTATATACATTTTTAATTTGTGCTTATTACAGAACAGCTGCGCTCAGTGCTGCGAGAAAAGGAATGCTTTGTGTGCTACCGCAAGTTCGCGCGACGACACGACTGCAAGAGGCACGTCATAGAACATCTACTGATGGACGCGTACACCAAGAAAGTTAACACTCACACGCTGCGGTTAGTTCATCTGTCTATTATTATATCTAGATGTGCCCGTGGCTTTGCCCGCGTGGTCACTTCATTTAAAATTAGCCCATATGTGTTATTCCAGGACCGAAATTACCTATAAAGTACATTATACTACATTTCTTCAAAATTCGTTCAGACGTCAAATAGTTTTTTATTCATTGCTCGGCATTTAATCATCGGATTAAGATACCAAGTACCCCAGTTTTTAAGTCAAACCCTACGCTATCCAACAGTGAAACCCGCATCGCAATCGCTCCTGTAGTTTTTACGTGATGCGCGAACAAACATACAAATAAACAGACATACACGATTTTTTTTAAATGATTTATTCTTGTTCAGTAGCTTATTTTAAGTATCCTAGACCATTTTTTTTTTAATTATCTTTGTACAGACTTTTTCGTTGTTATTGCTGTATTATAAGTATAGATTATTAAGCAATAATTACGAAAAAGTATACTTAACACAGATTTCTCCCATTTTGCTGAACCGATTTGGTAATTATTTTTTACTTGAAAGAGGCCATTATTTTGGGTACCCCCCCCCCCCCCAATCAAAAATACCCGACTTCCTCCAAAAAGGGAGCTACTGGAATATATCCGCCTTATTAGACCCGATTTTGATGGTTCTTTTTAAATTTGAAGGGTAGTAATGTTAAGATGGTCTCATAGAAAATTGGTGAAAATCTGATGAGGATCTTCACGTGATGATCAGAATAGCTCCTCAAAATGCAGTACATTGCTCACTTGTAAGTTTCTTCCAGTGGAATCAGCCCTTTACCTAAGGATTGATGAAGGACTTTGGTTATTAATGTTAGTTGTACAATAATAACTAGCTAGATAGAAATATAACTAGATGGCGCTACTGTACA
The DNA here is from genome assembly GCA_946251855.1 of Alsophila aescularia. Lineage (NCBI taxonomy): Eukaryota > Metazoa > Arthropoda > Insecta > Lepidoptera > Geometridae > Alsophila > Alsophila aescularia. The sequence goes on from OX276373.1 coordinate 65,890,973, forward strand.
CATCTAGATTGTTTGCAAAAATGTTTGTGCTCGCGAGGTCTACAGCTTACACAGCCACTAATTTTACAATATCCATACCAATATATAAAAGTGAAACGTTGTCTGTTTGTTTGTTAGGGGAGCTTTCACGCGATAACGGCTGGACAGATTTTGATGAAATTTAGAATGGAGATAGCCTATAACCCTGGAATAAAACATAGGACACTTATTATTTCAGAAAATTGTAAGTTTACACGGGAACACTGGAAAATTTAAGTTCACTTGTATGTATGTATGTCCTGGAATTTTGCAATCAATATTTCACCCGCTTCCACTGGTTGCTATTGGTCTGAAATTTGGCACACACGTTTGGTTCTCGTGACGTGACATGGCTACTGCATAAAAGCTTTGTTTTTTTAATTTATATGTTTTTAATTTAGCTTTTTATTTTACTTTCAAGTGTTTGTAATAGTCCGAGTTAGGTTTTATGAGAAAACAAATTTGAATAGATTATCGGAAATTTTTCAAATTCGGGAAGTACTGAACGTTATTCTTTGTATGAACTCAAACTTGACTTGGGTGCTTCGTAAGACTTTCAAGAATAAACTAAAGACGCCTGACAGCCTGTGCTTCGTAAGACTTTCAAGAATAAACTAAAGACGCCTGACAGCCTGCTTCTCTCCTTTAGAGGGCCTCATGGCATGTCTCGGGTAAACACAAAAGTTTCGGAAGGTGGACGGTACTTTTCCTCATCATCATCCACGCGGCCACCCGCGGGGCGCAGCTAGTATTTATATGAAAGTGATATTATTATTCCAGTTGCCAGATCTGCTACTCGGAGTTCTTTCGCGCGGAGCAGTACAAGTTCCACATGCGCGAGCACGGAGCCCTGCCGGTGTACAAGTGTGACCTCTGCGACAAGACCTTCAGCGACTCCAGCAACTTCGCCAAGCACAAGAAGATACACAGTCTCAAGGTAAATCTACCGGCTCTCCCCTCCTATCTACCTATACCTACAAAACAGTACCGTGACATACCTATTGACTGACAAACAACGCAGAACCTAAACCGGAAGACCTTGAAAATTGGGGGAAATATCCCTGGAGTATCCAAGAGATGCACGTTGAAAGGACTTTTGAAATACCATCCCAAACGTTTGCACGAGCGCCAAGGTGCGGGGCTAACTACTGTCTACGCTATAAAATGTATCCTAGTTCTTCACCAGGGTTCAATCAAACTCCATACCAAATTTAATCAAGATCGGTTTATCCGTTTTTTTACTTAAGGCACACAAGACAGGATATATGTAGTTGTATTCATGAAATGGTTTATTTAATATTACAGGATTCGAGCTAGGCCATATCCCTAAACATGTGCCACATCATGGCTAAATAATTGTGTAGATAAATAAAAAAATAATATGTAGGTATGTTTGGGTCTTGAATGCAAATTTATAGTAATAATTATTTATTTCAGATAATAAAATCCATAATTAATTAAAACGCAAATTAAAAGTATAATTAAACTATTCTTCCGCGGAGAGCGCCGGCGCGCGGCGAGACAATGAGAAATGCTCGGCTCGGCAAAAAGCTCCAAGCAAATTGTGATTCACTAGAATGCTCGTTAGAACACTCCTGTTTATTGCTTGTGAGCTTTTACCTGTCATCCTATTAGATGCTCTGTGCTGTCATGTAACATTCGCTACAATGCTTACTATAAATGAATGCTCAAGTTTATTTCAAAATACGAGTTAGGTATGCTCATTGAGTGGTTAGATATATTCGTATTACGTAATATTATTATTCACTTCAATGTCACTTAATAATACAAACTATTTTCGAAGATAAAACCACCAAAATGGATATCTAATAAAAACCTATGTAAAAATATTTAAATTAAATAAAATGTAACGCAATCATACTCTATGATCAAATCTGAGAAATATATTTTGCATTTTGGTACACAGAGTATGAGATTCAAAAATACCACTTTTGTGAAAAGCTGTTTTCAAAGTCACCGGTGATTTCTAAATCACGTATGACATTCAAAAATCGCACCCCTAATACTTAAATGGTTTAGGAAGAATAGCCAAAAAGTTTAGCCGTGAAAAGGTAACGGACAGACAGACAGTTTCGCTCTTATTATATTAGTATGGATGTGATGTAACGCTACTCCAGAGTCGCGCGTGTTATAATCTTGTTAATTTGTTTTTAGGTGCTGATATGTGATATTTGCAAAAAGAAGTTTCACGCGAAATTTTCATTGGAAAAACATATGTTGGTAAGTTCATGTCAAAAATTAATAACAATTGATAGATGTTGAAAAAGTACTACTATTACTAGTATCTCTGACTGAAAAGTCAATAGTCGCGGGTTCGAATCTCGCTAGGTGCAATCATTTGTGTGATGAGCAGAAATGTTTGTTTCCGAGTCGTGGATGTAATATTCGTATCTATGCATGTTTATCCGTTGTCTAGTGCCCATAGTACAGGGTATCATAGTTTGGGGCTATCGCCTACTTGGTATGAATTATCCTTATTAAGTCTAAATACTTAATATCAGTCCGTGTTGCCAGTGATGACATACGGCACTGAGACGTGGTCGCTAACTATTGGTCTCATACACAAGCTCAGAGTTGCGCAGCGTGCAATGGAGAGAGCTATGCTCGGTGTTTCACTACGTGATAGAATCCGAATTAAGGAAATCCGTAGAAGAACCAAACCAAGGTTATCGACGTATCTCTCGAGAGTTTGCAAGTTGAAGTGGCAATGGGCAGGCCATATAGTTCGCAGAACCGACAACCGCTGTGGAATAAAGGTTCTCGAATGGCGACCACGAACAAGCAAGCGAAGTGTAGGGAGACCCCCCACACGATGGACCGACGACATTGTAGCCATCGCAGGAAGTCAGTGGATGGAGGTGGTACCAGATCGCTCGTCATGGCGCTCTTAGGGGGAGACCTATGTTCAGCAGTGGGCTTCTAAAGACTGACATGATGATGATTTAATTTAAATAAGTCGCCGCTTATATAATTTTAACACTCAAATGTAAAAAGGTGTGTTATAATGTATAATATAAGTTTGATGTATGCTGTGTCTTATTATGGTAATGGCATCGTAGCGCCCAAACGGATGAATCGGTTCAAATGCGATTTCTCTTAATTACCCGACTACGGCGAATAAAAAGGAGGGTTATAATTTTGACCGGTATGTATGATGTATGTTCATCTGTTCTCTCATAACTTCTGAACTACTTGTCATAATTTGACAAATGACGTACGTTTGAAGCGTCTTGATCGTCCGCTGGTTATAGGCTATGTGACGTCACATGAAATTAAATATGGCGCCCTCTAGAGGACATAAAATCATGTTTTTTAATAATGCAATGTTTGGCATCAAATGAAAGGGCTTAATTAGCACATTTCAAATATATACATACTTGTACATGTTCGCGTCTCTGCTTGCACGCACCCGATAATTTAATTTTCACAAAATAATTTAAATAAAAAGTAAATTAAAATATTAAAGCAGAGTACTGAAAAATCACGCTCTAAAAAGTATGAAACAAGAAAAATTCTCTGAGGTTAGCCGTGGTCAATGTACCTCTTACTTAGTATTTGTATACTATTTGAATGTACCTATTGTTTTGTTAAGGTAGGTGGCATACAACCATGTCTATCCACTTTTTTTTTTTTTTTTTTAATGTAATGTCTTACCACAGGATTGTGGTGCCTCATTAAAATTACAATCTAGCCTTAAGACTAATAAGTAATTTTACTTTAACCTAAGCTGCTAAGTAGAGTATAAACTAAGAATGTGTCCAATAACACTTTTCTTAATGTCACTATTTAAGGGGAAGTCACTTTGTTCTTGTGTTTATTTGATTTGCACTAATTGATACTACATTGTCACTATCATATCACTAAACTAACTCAAATTGTTTTGTCCGTTTGAGTCTTCTCACGATGCCCGTGTTGTCGAGGAGCTGGATAGCCTCGACGTTCACATGATGATGAAGCCTTCGTTCGTGAGCTTCGTCAACTTTTTTAATAACGAGATCCACCTTCAGGTCTCGATGGAGGTCGTTACTTCTGATGTACCACGGTGCATTAACGATGCCTCTGAGTATTTTTTTATTAACAAGATCCACCTTCAAGTCTCGATGGAGGTCGTTACTTCTGATGTACCACGGTGCATTAACGATGCCTCTGAGTACTTTATTTTGGAAACGTTGAATGATCTGTATATTAGTGGATTTGGTACAGCCCCATAGCTGGATATATTGGCATGAGGACTTGCTTGTATTAAAGTAATTTATTGCAAACTGACAACGAAGAATGTTTTCCCAGAAGCCAATACATGTTTGTGTAGCGAAGCTCCATTTCATCGCGTTTCTTTTTGACATGGGCCTTCCAGCGAAGCTTTGCGTCTAATGTCATACCAAGATACTTGGCCGTATTTTCGTGTGGTATTACTTGATCGTTTATAAATACAGGATAATAATTCGGTTTCTTGTTTGTAAAATCTACATGTGTGGATTTTTATTGGTTAAGTTTTTTTCGTCATTTTTTAGTCCAATCGAGGATGGTATTGACGGCTGTTTGCACTTTCTCGACCGCTTCCTCTTGAGTAGCCCCGATCGCCATGATTGCTGTATCATCAGCAAAGGTGGCAATGGTATTATTTTCTAAATCTAGGATATCGCAAGTGTACAATAAGTACAGGAAGGGACCTAACACACTCCCTTGTGGTACTCCAGCTTTTATTTGCTCAAGTTCTGAATACGCATCTTCTTGCCTTACTCTGAACATCTATGTGTTAGATAAGACTCGATAATATCTGCAAACCGTTTAGGCAGCATTTTTCTTAATTTGTGCAGCAGACCTTTATGCCAAACTTTATCGAATGCTTGAGCTACATCTAGAAACACAGTTGTACAAACTTTTTTCTCCTCTAAAGCTTTTTCAATAACATTAGTGATTCTATGCACTTGGTCTATTGTAGAATGCTTTTCTCTAAATCCAAATTGATAATCCGGGATATGTCTATCCACTAAACATATTATATTAAATAGTTTGTACATAACAATTTCAGATGAGAAGATTTTCTTGTTTCATACATTTTGGAGCGTGATTTTTCTGTAGTCCGTTTTAGTTTTTGAACTAACTTTGTTTGAACGCTGGAGTTGGCGAGATATCTACGCTTTGTTTGTAAAAAATCGGTACAGCCTGCAGCCAACATATTCAGTTGAATAAGTGTGATAGCTATCACACTTTGTGAAGGGATATTGAGCAGGGGCAAATTTGCCTATAGGCCAAGACCGAGCACAGGGGAGGCCAACCAAGGGGTTTTTTTTTAATGAGTTGTGTGCTACCCTAAAAGTTTCAGCTGCTTATATAATAGGGAAGTGCTCGAAATTTGAGTTGCAAGATTCCAGGACAGACAGAAATACATAGATAGGTCTAGATAGATAGATACTAAAAAAAAGGCGCGCGTGTGTGTGTTCGTTCAGACATTGTAGGTGCATTGAGGGAGCGAACGTATCTATCATTTGGCCGCCCAATTTATTCTTTTTTTTTTGCTTTCTATGCAATCGTTTCACTTCGATCTCACCTGATGGAAAGCGATGATGTGGTCGAAGGTGTAGCACGCTTGCATAGTAGATACCTATTCACTCTTGACTTGAACACACCAGGGTAATATTTTACCGGAATCACTGACGAGGGCAGGGAATTTCACTCCATTGCAGTTCTTATAATAAATGTATGTATCTATGTATGTATCGGTAATAGCGCTACTGGTGGAAAGCATGCCAAATCGTATAACGGCTGTACTGTAACAGCTCGTGAGATTTTTAATTAACCTGCTTTTATCCAAAATTAGTCTATAATACACATAATAATACATAGAATAATACATATCTATAAACAGACATAAGACATATTTTTATCATTTCTCTATACAGTCTTTATTTCTAGCCAGTTCCAATATTTTGGAAGTTATTGAGGTTTTTGGTCCAGTGTATTTTAGCTCAGTATTGGAGCTGAGAAGGGGTGCTACGCGGCCTAGGGCGACCGAGACTGCTAGTCCGCCTCTGATCTTGGGCATGCATGTAATATTCGTTATTCATTAGCAGTGCACCAAGTGACTACCCATGTAATATTCGTTATACATTCGCAGTGCACCGATTGACTATCCATGTAATATTCGTTATTCATTCGCAGTGCACCGAGTGACTACCCATGTAATATTCGTTATTCATTCGCAGTGCACCGAGTGACTACCCATGTAATATTCGTTATTCATTCGCAGTGCACCGAGTGACTACCCATGTAATATTCGTTATTCATTCGCAGTGCACCGAGTGACTACCCATGTAATATTCGTTATTTATTCGCAGTGCACCAAGTGACTACCCATGTAATATTCGTTATTCATTCGCAGTGCACCGATTGACTACCCATGTAATATTCGTTATTCATTCACAGTGCACCGAGTGACTACCCATGTAATATTCGTTATTCATTCGCAGTGCACCGAGTGACTACCCATCTAATATTCGTTATTCATTTGCTGATGCACCGAGTGACTCCTTATGTAATATTCGTTATTCATTCGCAGATGCATCGAGTGACGGAGCCCATTAAGTGTGACCTTTGCAGTAAGTCCTTCTACTCGTCCTCGCTGTATAACAAACATGTACAGGTAAGTTGTGACGTTAGCTGTATCATCATGTCAGCCTTTAGAAGTCCACTGCAGAACATATGCCTCACCCAAAGAGCGCCATGACGAGCGATCTTGTGCCACCTCCATCCACCGACTTCCTGCGATGGCTACAATGTCGTCGGTTCATCGTGTGGGGGGTCTCCCTACACTTCGCTTGCTTGTTCGTGGTCGCCATTCGAGAACCTTTATTTCCCAGCGGTTGTCGGTTCTGCTGTTTATATGGCCTGCCCATTGCCACATCAACTTGCAAACTCTGAGAACTATGGCGATAACCTTGGTTCTTCTACGGATTTTCTCATTACGGATCTTGTCACGTAGTGAAACTCCGAGCATAGCTCTCTCCATTGCACGTTGCGTGACTTTAGAGTTTATGAATGCGACCAATAGTTAGCGACCACGTCTTAGTGCCGTATGTCATCACTGGCAACACGCACTGATTATAAACTTTCGTCTTGAAGCTCTGCGGAGTCTGCGACGAAAAGATATGGCGCAATTTCCCGAACGCTGCCCATCCGAGTTGGATTCGTCGGTTGACCTCTTTGTCGAAGTTGGATCTACCCAGTTGGATCGTCTGACCTAAGTAGACTAAGTGATCAACAGCTTCGATAATATCGTTCCCAACATAAACTGGCATGGGTGCGACATGGGCATTTGACATTATATTCGTCTTACCCATGTTCATTTTAAGACCTACCTGTTGGGAAACAATATTGAGGTCACTGAGCATTGTGCTTAAGTCTTCCAGGGTTTCTGCCATGATGACCATATCATCGGCAAATCGAAGGTGAGTTATGCATTCGCCATTGATGTTAATAACATATCCGTTCCAGTTCAGAAGCTTGAATATATCTTCCAGTGCAGAGGTGAGTAGTTTCGTAGAAATAACGTCTCCCTGTCTCACCCCTTTTTGCAAATCGATAGAATTCGTGCTCCGATCTTGGGACAGTCATGGTGGCCTTACAAACACTTCAACACTTCGATGTACAGGTAGTCAATCTGGCACCGCTGTAATGACTGTAGCACTGCCCAGGTCTCGACTGAATCACAGGCTTTTTCGTAATCCACAAACGCGCTAGACATAGTGGCCGCTTATACTCTTCGGTCTTCTGTATAATCTGCTGGAGCGTATGATTGACATGGTATTTAGCTATAATGAGTGAGGGGAAGGGGTCGGGATCGTAGCTCCCAAACGAAAGGACCGATTATGATGCGTTTTTTTTATGTTTGATAGTCGATGTGATCGAGATGGTTCTTTGCTATAATGGGTGTCGGGGTTATATATATATTTTTTATTTGTGCTTGTTTATATATATATATATTTTATGTATACAGACTCGTCACGAACGTTCGACACGGTTCAAGTGCATCATGTGCGACCTCTCGTACGACAGCCTCCGCAAGAAGTGGGACCACATGTGGGCAGTGCACAACGAGAGGAAACATAAGGCAGACTGTCCTATATGCAATAGAGGATTCAGGTAATATATCATAAGTTCTTTAGGTGCATGTAAAACCAAGTTACAGATTAAAAAGCTTTTGCTGCTACTCAAAATGAATGGCGGTCAAAACTACACTCACGGCCATTGCAATCGACACAAGACCCCAAGCGCGCAAACGTGTTCTTTAATTCTAAAAATTCGTAACTGCCATCAAAAGTTAAGCTAAAACTGACACTGAAAGCTTACCTTCTCAGCTGTACATAAATTTAATAAAAATCAATTGAGTATTTTTTGAGATATGATAAACACCATCCACCATCCATCCACGTGGATGGAGGCGGCACAAGACCGTTCGTCGTGGCGCTCTTTGGAGGAGGCCTATGTTCAGCAGTGGACTTCCTGAAGGCTTCCTGATGATGACGATAAGCTAAATTATAAGAGGTTTTGTACAAATTTGAAAGCAAGCTATAAGAAAAACCGTTAAAGAAGTCACTTTTTAAGAATTAAAAATGATAAATGATTTATAAGCATTCGCGGCGAGAAACTTGCCGTAACGCGGAGCAATATGTTCTTGCATTAATTCCAACTGTATGTATTTTCAGTAGTAAGTGTTAGATTTTAGATTAATATGATTATTTTTTCATGAAGACCTAATGAGTGAAGCTTTCATACAAACCATTTAATTTTTAAATTAAATAATACTAACGTAGAAAAAAATACGTCTCTGATTGCGTGTGATAGATTTGATAGATTCTTGGGATCATTATTACTGTATATAAATGAAACATTTTTTGTGTAAATAGTTAAGTTTTTTTTTTAAATTTATATTTTTAAATGAACTATTGTTTTTTTGTATGTTTTATCTTGTAAATAAATTCCCCAATCAAACCTAAGTTTGGTTATGTTATCCTTAGGTTAGGATAGGTTTGACAAGCCTACGGTTATGCTAAACCTTTTTTAATAGATTAAATAAAGTTTTAACGCTATGGTGTTGTTATTTATTTATCTTTTAACCATATAGCAAGTGAAACTAATTCATAACCTGACAATATACAAGCAAGTTGATATATCATAAAAGCTTGAAATTTACTCAGAAGTTATGTACCTATCTAAAATATACTGAATAGGATAGCATAACCTAAGGAGTATTCATAGAAACAAAGACATGTACTTGTTATATTTTTATTGATTCTACCACCAGATTCGGAATACACTACATAGAAGAACTGGCAAGAAACTGTAGCGAATATATTAACACATTATTATTATCATACTAACAACCTATATGTGATACTTGGTCATAGTGATATTTTATTATCATTTTACAATCACCATAGTTACACCTGGCACAATAATAGCATTTAAACAAAATGATCCTGACCTAATCATTTCGAACATAATCACATTGACCATATTGGTTATAATAACATCACATTGAACCGACAGTACCTATGTAGTATTTGTATACTCTTTGGTACCTATTTGCAAAATAATCAGTTACACATAATAAATATAAGACAAGGAAACAGTAGCAGAACACTATAGTAATATCAATAGTACTTAACTTGCCAGAGTCCTGTTGGTGCGACGGCCACAGTAAAAGTGAACATTGCTAAGCCACCTTTATAAAAGAACAAAAAGATCATGCCACCTCACAATATTTTTCCACCAGATCGACCAATCAGGAATCATCAATGGGGTCAGGCGTGACGGAAATGTACAATTCACTTCTACTTACATTTGGATATCCATAATAATCCTATTTTAAATATTGTAAGACAATTTTAAACCATTATAATTTTTATGGAATTATACATACAGATATTTCAGTTATAACAATCATTAATTAGTAAATACACAACTTTGCACTAAAGACTTGGTAATTTTACTTCGAATAATGAATAACTCTATTAAGCATTTTAAACATCATTATATAACTCCAAAATCCTAAATTCGAAGCTTTTGCATAATAAGTTGTTTTATAGATTCAACCACATTATCGGTTTCGTTCAGAAACAAATTTTTTAATTACCACAGATTACAAACTCACCATAGATCTAAGAAAAGACAAATTTATAAATAGATTCAATCGGTTGTCACTTTGGGCTTGACAAGCAATATGTTATGATAGCGTAAGTGGTAAGGTTATTCAGTGAGAATATTAATTACATTGTTAAATATTATGTTATAATCTAACACGCGCTTAGGAAGTTAGTCGATTTCATTGACCGTTAATGTACCTAGTTTAGTTTAATTTGTTTAGTTTAGTAGTGGTAGGCCTCTTACGCAAGAGTCCGCCTGGCGAAGTACCACACCTTTGTCAGAGGTTCAGCCGCCAAACAGTAGTGTGCGAAACACAGCACATTTCTGTGTTTCGGTTTGAAGGGCAATGTTTCCAGCGAAATGACTGGGCAATGAGACAACAACCAATGTCTCAGGAGACGAGCGCAGTGCAGTGACGCGCAAGACTTTGCAACCAAAGTTCTGGGTGGCACTGCAACTGTTATGGACAGGCGTGACGCTTACCATCAGGCGAGCGACCAGCCCGTCTCGTCATTAAACATAATAAAATATTTTTTTAAAAAATATTCAGAACGCATTTTAACGAAATATCAGATAACTGCTTGGAGAATCGAGTACGCCTTTTGCGCCTTTATGTCAACCTAACTATATAATGCTTTTTGACACGGCTTTATGTAAATGTACGTAAATTAATTGCAATTGAAAAGTTACAAAGTCGAATACAGTTCACATCAAACGGCATCAAAATCTATGCAGGTTTTTGCGTGATGAAGTCACACACTAACAGACAGACAGACAAAAAATCTAAAAACTATGTTTTTTGGATTCTGCTACTTTTATATACTCAAATCAGGCACGTTTAAGCTGTCGGTCCCGGCTGTTATTGATTAATAGCAGTCGTTAAGCTATGTCACAGGCCCTCGGGCGGCTTGACAAACTCTGACACCAGAGGGCAGCACTACCTCATACGACAAACAAACAAACAACTCAAATCAAATTGGTTTTTCTTAATTCTCTTCCATGTACAGTACCCCTAGTACGAGTTTTATAGTTTACAAAAACGAAATGTTGATTCTTTAGTTCCATACATTAACTGACAGCGCCTCTAGCGGAAACTTGCAGAATCTAAACGAAACTACATTTCGTTTTCGAAAACTATAAATACTCGTACTAGGGGTACTTATTTCACTTTGGTTACAGTTTTATTACATGTATAGGTATATTGCGCCCACAAAAACAATAAGTTAGATTGAGATTAATATCGTTAAAACGCGTTTTGACTAGTTATAACCAGTTTTGACTTGTTATAACCGTTTTGACTATCAGTAAAAACTAGTAACGCGTGCTTACAAAAACGTGTTTATGCAACAGATACATAGTTTGAAGGTACATCATTTTGCACCTCTCAGCTTCTACTTCCCAGCTTCCTTTTTCCCAGTTCCGCCCCCGGGTCGCAAATTTTTGTTCCCGTGTTCTATATATTTAGAAGGTAGTAATGCCCCGAAACGCGCACAGATTTGTCAGCTTCAAATCCGTGTTCAATTCCCGTCCTCTAAAGGCATGGGCAAGGCATTTGCTCTCATTTTTCCGAAGCACCGATAGAGTCTCAAGGGTATTTCCTTTTCCAGTGTGAGATTTAATTTTGAGTCGGCACATGTAATGGAAATTTCCTTTTCAAACTCAAAGCATACTTAGTTTACCTAATAGTATTGAACTATCTATTTAGGTATAATAATTTATGTTTTTTCTCATTGTTCATGAGATCTTAAGTTTTGACTTGTCAAAATGCTATTATTTTTCCTATTTACATACATACATCCATACTTTAACTTTTTGACACATTACCAAACACGTGTTAGTTATTATATGTATAGTCTAAAGTCCAAAAAAATATCACTGAAAGTAATTAAGAGTTCGGCGGAGGATGATTTTTCCATACGAACGGAATACCAAAATCATTTGTAACTGGAGCATATTTCCACAGAGTTATGATATTATTCGGATTCGGATAGTATCTTAGTATCTAATACTGTTGGCAACAACAGTATTTCGTATTCAAAATGCTTACTGAAAACGAAATATAAGCAAATATTGCATTTTCCTTATTTATATGCAAAATAGAATATACGCTTGTATTTCTTTTCAGGTAAGGATTATGAAAACTCAATCCTACTGGGAACCTAGATATACACTGTGCGAATCCGAATAAAACACTGGAATCCCGCTCCAATTACAAATGATTTTGGTACTACGTTTGTATGCCAGATTCATCCTTCGTCGGACTCTTACCAGTGTTATTTCTCTTGTTCTACTCACTAAACTAACTCTTTTAGAGACGCATAAATGTTATTTAATCATTTCAACTACCTACAGACAATTACACATCTATAAATAAATAATTTCTACTTTCAGGAAATACGTGGACGTCAAAAAACACGCAAGAAGCGACCACAACATGGATATCTCATTTATGAAAATGAAAACTACTGAAGGAGTGCTCGCGAAAGTGAAAACATTTTGTAAAATCAGGAAAGTCGAGGAGGAAACTATATTTATACCTGACGCCATGATGAATGACGACGATGTTATAGAGATATCTGCGAGCCCTAAACTAGGGCTAACGTGACGACTGACATTTTTAAAGAAGAGCTAACGTAAGGACTAACGTTTCTAAGGTAAAGCTAACGTGACGACTGACTTTTCTAAAGAAGAGCTAACGTAAGGACTAACGTTTCTGAGGTAGAGCTAACGTGACGACTGACATTTCTAAAGAAGAGCTAACGTAAGGACTAACGTTTCTGAGGTAGATCTAAAGTTACGACTGACATTTCTAAAGAAGAGCTAACGTAAGGACTAACGTTTCTAAGGTAAAGCTAACGTGACGACTGACTTTTCTAAAGAAGAGCTAACGTAAGGACTAACGTTTCTGAGGTAGAGCTAACGTGACGACTGACATTTCTAAAGAAGAGCTAACGTAAGGACTAACGTTTCTGAGGTAGAGCTAACGTGACGACTGACATTTCTAAAGAAGAGCTAACGTAAGGACTAACGTTTCTGAGGTAGATCTAAAGTTACGACTGACATTTCTAAAGAAGAGCTAACGTAAGGACTAACGTTTCTAAGGTAAAGCTAACGTGACGACTGACTTTTCTAAAGAAGAGCTAACGTAAGGACTAACGTTTCTGAGGTAGAGCTAACGTGACGACTGACATTTCTAAAGAAGAGCTAACGTAAGGACTGACGTTTCTAAGGTATAGCTAACATGACGACTCACATTTCTAAAGAAGAGCTAACGTAAGGACTAACGTTTCTGAGACGTGACGATTAACCTTTCTAAAGTAGAGCTAATGTAAGGACTAAAGTTTCTAAAACAAGTTGTCAAATATGCGTCACATGTTTAGGGTATCGCACTTCCCTTTATGTGTACAAATCAAAGATATAATGAATAGTGGAAAGATACGGTACCAGCTAAGGGGGCGTGGACCGCATAAGTTAAGTACAAGGCACACAATTGGCCTTTGGCCGTAGTTAAAAACGGCGAGGCGTTTGTGTAGCGCGTGTTAGCAGTGACTCTCATTCGCGCTATAGTCTGCGTATGTCTTTGTTATTGATGCATATGATATTGTACGTTGTATTGTCCAGTTATTGTTTACATAATTTTAAAGCGTGCCTTCAGTAACTAGATTTATGTTACAAATATAACTAGATTATAATAATTTGTACACTCATATCGTAAAATCCGGATTAACACTCAAAAATGGTGGCATAATGATATACATTATGCACGGTACGTCTCTAATGACAAAAACAAATAAATTATAACACTGTTTTTTGAACTAAACGATGTTATAATATATATTTTTTTCATTAAATCACCGCTAGGCTCCGCACCTACGAGGGTTTTCGTCAGTTATTATCTTTGACGGCGCGTGTTAGTCCGTATGCGCGTGAATTCGCTGTTGAATGGATATTGGTGCTATAATTTATTTTACATTAATATCTAACCAATTTTATGTGATTTATTACATTAATCAAATGTTTTATCCTGATTAAAAATGTGACAAAGATGTGTTAAACATGTGAAAACAGTGTTCGTGAGGAGAATCTGACTCCACCTGACATCACGGAACAGCAACGAACATGACGAACGAGCTTTTACCAGCAAAATCAAGAAAGTACTACGCCAATATTTTTTTCCATCTTTTTTTCTTTTCTTTTTGCATGAGTGTAGATAAAGTAGTGTATGAAACGGCACATACAAGCTATTAAATTACAATCGAGTTATTTTATTTTAATAGTATTACACTCGAGTAATACTAATAAAAAACTCACTCTCGTGTTTTAATAACCTTTGTTACGCAACCGTTTCAAAAACTACTTTAGATTGATGCCCACTGCATAGAAAGGGTAAACTTTTTATTTCTCTGCTTATTTGTTGAAATTCCTACGAATTTATGATTATGACTATGAATCTGTGATTATGACACGTTTTTAAAAGCTTTTATTTAACTTGCAATGTATGTATGTTGAGGTCAAACGTTGCAAGCTGAATTAGAACCGCGTCCTCTTATCCTACGCAGTTGAATTTTTGTACGTTGGTTCAGTTCCGATGACAATGCATGTTTATGGTAAGCATGACCTGAATCGACATCCAGGCTCCAGATAAAGGAACTCTTCAACTGTCAACAGCACAGACACGAAATTTTGTGTACTTACGCATTTTATGATGATAGCCGGTTTTATGTTTTACCACGACATGGTTGCTGCATAAAACCTTATTTTTTTAATTATTTGTAATTTACTTGTTTTATCACACTAATAATTATAAATGCCCAAGTTTGGGAGTGAGTGCGAATTTTGTTACTTCTTCATGCTGAAACGGCTGAACGGATTCTGATAATAGATACTTTACATAGGGAACTTTTCGTCATCAACCATCGTCATTGTCCGCGCGGGTTAAAATTGAAATCAATTTTTCAACAAATTTTGTGACATCGTATATACTACTACTTTTGCTCGCGTCTTCGTCAGTTTATTGCTATAAAAAGTATCCTATGTTTCCCAGATTCAAACTATCTCCATACCTTTCAACAAAATCGGTTCAGCCGTTAAGGCGTGAAAACGTAACTAACAAATCAATTAAATTTCGCTGTTCATGAAAAGAGTCTTATGGCTGTAGAAATAAGGTCTTGGAAGTACTGAACCTTAAATATAGGAAGCAAGGTCCAACATTTTACTATACAATAATTGTTTAATATTGTTTTACTTTTAACGAATTTCGAAGAGTTGCTCCTTCTCGTATAATAAATTCGGTTTATTATTATTTTTAATGTTTATTTATGCTGCATGTTTATTATTTTTCATCTTGTTATGTTAATGTGTGTTTTATTTCAATTTTAAAATATATTATATTTAATTACAATTGGGTATAAACAATTATTAAATGTTAAATATTTTGATATAAAAGCATAGAATAACTGTGTAATAAAAATATCAATTAAAACTAATTATTATTAAAAAAAATTAAAGAAAATTGGTTAGGTTAGGTGGCGTATCAAAATGAAGGAATTTAAAACATATTACGAAAATATATAATTATAAATATTAACTCATCATGACATCATCATACCAGCCCTTAGAAGTCCACTGCTTAACATAGGCCTCCCCCAAAGAGCGCCATGACTAGCGATCTTGTGCCACCTCCATCCACCGACTTCCTGCGATGGCTACAATGTCGTCGGTCCATCCTGTGGGGGTCTAAATATTAACTAAAAAGTATAAAATAAACATATATATATATATATATATATATAAACAAAAACCCGACTGCGAACAAAAATAAAAAGAGGCAAAGTAGCTGTAAATTCTTGATATGAAATATAAGATGCAGTAGAAGGCAAGAGGAGAGCTCGTCTGGTTCTAGCTGAGCCCGTCAAAGGAGAAATGAAATGCATGATGCCTTCGGCTGAATCTCATATTTCAAAATCAACAATCTTGTTTGCCCATTTTTAGTTTTGATCGCAGTTTTTATTTTTAATAAAAAATATATTTATTTTAAACTATTTAGTTTCCTTAAATATATTTTGAATCGTGTTTTCATGACCTTTATTTTGATACCTATAGGTTTTGGTATGTTTTTGTTCCGTCAGAAATACAATATGACAGCTGTAAGCCGCCATATCAGCTTTCTTATAAATACAATATGACAGCTGTAAGCCGCCATATCAGCTTTCTTATAGATACAATATGACAGCTGTAAGCCGCCATATCAGCTTTCTTATAAATCCTATAGCACTCTCGTGATTATGACGAATGCAATGATATCTCATCTAAATCCATTAAGCCGTTTAGGCTGTAGGACGCGCCAAAGAAACGTCAAACAAACAAACACATAACCTTCCGCAGTCGGGTTAAAAAGGATATTAGATTTTTTTGATAAATAAACATGTAAGTGACGCGTGCGGATTTTGTGTCGGCTCGCATGGGCAGAAAATCTGACATAACGTGTCTCATTTAGACTCCGCCCCTATCTGAAATTATCCAAAACTATATATCGGATTTGGTTACGGATAGTTTTTTATTTCGGATATCCGATAGTTTCGGTTATAGTAGGAACCAATCTATATGGCGGCTGTGAAGCGCGCAGCGAGTGCGACTTTGCGCTGGTACAGCAAGGTTCGCAATTATTAGAGTATTTTTTTTTACTATCTAGTTGTAGAACAATAATAATAATAAACACCAGAATTATGGAACATAATATACAAGAATTTATTTTAAAAATAGGCTAACGGGTGGTCTTATCGCTAAAAGCGATGTCTTCCAGACAACCTTCGGATGGACAGAAATTACGAATTAAAAAAGGACGGTGGTGAAAAACAATACAATAAATGCAAAATATAAATGTCTTTATGTACATATATATTTAATAAACTATGTACATAAACCATACTTACTTACATGTCACATGCAAATAATGTAATTATTGAAAAACTATATGTGGAAAACTACCTACATATAAATAACGTAATGATAAAAAAATGTTGATACCTATAGTTATGTTTTTATGTAGCTAAATTAGCGTCGACGCTTAACGCTTAACATTATTTTTTAACCAATCATGGAATTATGTTAACATTCGTCAACACACAATATAATTGATATCAGAATATGCTGATATTGTGTTGGTGAATTGTATTGGTTGGTAACAAACTACTTTAATAAAATAACTAGACTGTTCTTGAACAGAATCACACGCATGTGTGCAGCGTACGGATGTAGCGTGCACACAAGCACAACATAAGCGGGGTGCGGCGGGCTAGCGGGAGGGTGTGCCCCCCGGCCTCTCACCTCTCCAAGCCCGCTTACACCTAAAATTAGCTATTGCGCAGCGCCTTGTGCCAACTTCACAGCCGCCATAAAGATTGGTTCCTATTCTACGGAGCTCCTTAACATCCCTGTAATCAATAATATTGATTCAATATAAATCGAGCTCGAGTGTTTTACATTGCCACAGTCGTACTTGCATGATAGGCGGTAGTAATGTGCTATTGGGCGCTTGCGCCCCCTGGCTTCAACATAATTGAATTATTTTATGTACCTAGCTGTTATGTTACATTTTATTCTACACTAGCGATGCCTGCGGCTTTTGCCCGCGTGGTCATTGTTCTGCGATAAAAGTATCCTATATTTATTTTATTCCCGGACCAAAAGATGCGCGAACAAACAGACAGCCACACTATTTCAATAAATGATATATTCATGTTCAGTAGCTTATTTTAAGTCGCTTAGACATATTTTTAATTATCTTTGTGCTTACTTTTTTGTTACTTACTGCTTTATTATAAGTAGAGATGTGACGGATATCCTGTAATTATCCGGATACCGGATAATAAACGAGTAATCGGCCGGATACCGGATATTAGAATAAATTACGAAATATCAAATTTAGGTACCTACCTTATTCAAACCACATAACAAAAAAAAGCACCAAATTTTCATTTTTCAATCAAAAATATAGTAACAGTATTAGGGGCAAATTGTGGTAAATCTTCAATTTTATAAATACACTTTTATAATAACCTCAAACCACAAAAGCAAGTTTGAAATAACCTCAAGTGATCGTGTTTGCGATCAATTCAACAAGTCCATGAAACACTTGCTAACTTCGCTCATGAACAAAAAGAACCGAATGCACCCGAGCCCGCTCGATCGTTCGTGCGCCACCTACGCGAGCTTGCTCGTTACGATATGCCAATCGGCACTGTTATCGGCATTTGCAGAAATATATTTTTAAAAAAACCATTGGTTCGTGCTTCTGAGGCACGTTAAGCTGTCGGTCCCCCGGCTGTTATTGATTAATAGCAGTCGTTAAGCCTTGTTAGAGGCCCTAGGGCGGCTTCACGAACTCGTGTCACCAGAGGCCAGCGGTACCTCATACGACAAACAAACAAGGTACTTTTGGTCCTGGAATGCCCATTAGGTTACTTTTAACCTAGAGAAATTACCACGAGGGCCAAGCTGCGGGCACAGCTAGTATTATAATTATTAAGAGGAATATATCGTGATAAATAATAGTAATAATTTTTTGAATGTTTAAACATAGGGCGTCACAGACGACGAAGATGCTATAATATTTCATGTTAAGATAAAATATCGCTCGCCTTACAATTTATATGAACCATCACAAACGGCGAAGATAAATATATTTTCATCTTACAGTGTCTTAAGACATCGAGCGATATGGATTTTTTTAAAGCTGCTATCTATAAGTTAATATACTAACTTCAGATACAAAATATATCGTAATATGCTCTACAGGTCGCTCGGTTTTGTATCCGTGGGTTTTTATTATTGGGTATTATCTGTGCCCGTCCGGAAACGGTCCAATAGTGCAACTTAGAATCCAACGATACCGGGTTCGATCCTAGGCTTGGCACAAATAACTTTTCTGAGTTATGTGCGGTTTTTCATCGCTTCTTGCTTCGGAGGGCACGTTAAGCTGTCGTCTTGGCTGTTATTGATTAATAGCAGTCGTTAAGCCGTGTCAGAGGCTCTCGGGTGGCCTGACAAACTCTGACACCAGAGGCCAGCACTACCTCACACGACAAACAAACAAATGTGGCTTTGTTGCAATGTGCCTTTTTTCTATGTTAAAAGTTACCTACGTGTTATTCCAGAACCAAAAGAAAATATAGACACGATTAAAAAATATATTGTTCAGTAGCTTATTTTAAGAAGCCTATGCTTTATTTTTGTAGAAAAAATCTTTTGTAAAGATCTTTCTTTTGATCTCCGCGGCTTATTCATAATTTAATGTGTTTTTCTATCCAAATTGTTCGCCTATTACAGCTCGCTAATGCAATTTGCATATTAAATTCGAAATCGGAATTATCGTCTGATGAGCTATCTAATAAAATATTTTGTGAAACCGTATTACTCATATTTTATTAGCCTGTATATAGATTGCGGTGCAGAAATACTTGTGATTACACCTACGACGGCCTTCGAGAGACAATAATATAATCTTAACCGTGTGTGATACCCTAAGATGCTATAATATTTTATATGCAGATATCGTAACATGAAATATTATAGCATCATCCTCGTCTGTGACGGCCTTATTGTTTACAATAAATTCTGAAAATATTGTTTCTTCATATTTTTTTGTGTAATATGTTTTTGCACAGTAGGCTTTATACTTAGTAATGATATGAAATGTATTTGTTATAAATAATTTTACTAGAAACATGTATGATCTGTAATATAATTATGAATTAGATATTTATTTCGTTAATTAAGTTCATGTTAATAAATTACATTTACTGTACTTACCTAACCTATGTTTTCTTTTCCAAAAGAAGGAGGTTCCCAAACTATGAGGTGGATGTGACCAAGGAAGTTCTATGTACTTCGTTGTAAGTAAGTACATATAACTTCCTTGGCTTCGCCCCAAACGCAATGAAAATAGAAATTATTTATCTATGCCTCTACGCTACACGCATTATTAGGTATTCTGTGGCTACACGTAGTATTTGTATACATGCTCCAAAGAGAATATAACAGCTAAACATGCTCTTTGTGCGCTACGCTCGAACCGCGCCGATTTCGCTCACGCGTAGCCCACTTCAAGCAACGACGTAAGAGTAAGAAATGTCTCGAGACGTATAGGTCCGTATCCCGGGGATGTATGGGAGCGATAAAACGATCTCACTGCTCCAAGCCAACCAGCAGGCTGATTCCGTAAGGAGTGAGGTTGAGTGATTGCCACCGAGCACCCATTGCGGGTGCGCTTGAAGGTCGTGAAGGTTTTAGAATTCACTAAACAGTTAACGCGCACCCGTCAAGCACCCGCAACACACACTAATACAGGGAAACCTGTATTAGTGTGTGTAGAAACCTGTATAACTATGCGGCAGAATTAAGCTAAGCCTAGCCTACAAATACTTCTAGCAGAAATAGGACTTTTCAAATTTTGCCGGGTTTGATGTTCGAGTGTTCTGTGGGTGGCGCGCCAGACAACCAATGGCGGCAATCGCCCTCCACTCCAACAATCATCATCTGAATTTATTTTCTGTTTTTTTCACTTTGGCTTTTAATATATCTAAAATTTTGTTCCCGTGTAGATATTAAGTATAATTAAAAGTTAATTAGCATCGTAAGTTTTGTAGTGATCTAATAATATGCCAATAAACTTTTTATAGATTGTACGTCTCTGAAAGAAAATCTAAACATTTCTCAGCGATAATGTACTTACCTACTTCAAATAATTATTACGAATGCCTATTTAAAAATACCAATGTTCCTATAGGTATAGTGACTATAGTGCGTCTCAGGTAAAGTTAAACTTCAATAAATAAAATAAAATCAATAAATAATAAGAACGCCAAAAACGAAGAAATAAATATATTTGCGATTTAGAAATGTATTTCTAGATGAAATCTCTTGCTTTGTACCTATTCAGTGTATTGTATCTACCTAAGTCTTATGTATCGTTGTAGATTCACAAAAATTATTAAGTCTTGGAGAGACAAATGGGAGCTCGACAGTTGATAATTATAGCCTAGGACTTGATAGACAAGTACCTAACTATATTGAATGTTGAATCTACTTGATTATACTAATAATATGATAAATTTGTTTCAGGTGGATGCACACAGAACTGCAGTTCATAAGAATGTATAGATCTCCGCTTTCCAAGCTCATAGGATAGTGTAAATCTCAATTTATGTGAAAATTATAACATAATTACATGATATTTAATACTTACACTTGATTTCGTTTTGCTTATATTTGCATTGACCCCTCGTTGTTAGTAGAACTTCACATAATAATAATTAGGCTTTGTAAGATAACTACTAGATTTTAAAACCAGTAGGTATTTTTCTATTTTAGGGTTAAAATCCTACTCTAGCTATGAAATAGATAGTTAGGTTCTATGAAATACCACATACATACATGTCATTAATCCTACCTTTCACAAAAACAACACAATGCCATGGCACGATAAAACATGAAACAAAGTGTACGTAGGTGTTAGAGCTATAAGTTTCATAGTAACTATGCATTATCAATGATCTTCACTAACCAAACACTGCTAGATAGTAAATGCAATGAACGTTGCTACTGAATTCCTTGTGAATTCTGATTTTGAATTACCGGTTTTGTATTTCCTAGTAAAAATACAGTTTCCGTGCGCTTGAGTGCTCATCGCCTTGATGACGTCATTTCACATGCTCACTGAGCTTAGTGAATTCGAAACGAGTGATCGGTGGCAATGAATGTTCAAGTGGCATTAACCGAACCCTACGGAATCAGGCCCCTGCTGGATAACGAACGAGGCTCTGGCGACCGACAGATGGCGGTGTATGCAGGGGTGGCTAGCAGGGCAACCGCCCGGGGCCTCGCTCTTGCAGGAGCCTCGCACACTCTTGCAACAACCCTTAAGTGGTAAAAACATTTTCTACGAATAACATCTGTTATCGACACAGGACCCTGTTACGTGGTAGTTATCACTCCATTATCTGTCTCGTTCACTCCAATGAATATTTATTTCTTTCTATTTCACATTGACGAAATTTCGTACCAGTGGTGCCAACTGCAAGTGGTAAACAAAACATTTTAGTAGGGTAAGGTTGACACAGTGAAACAGAAAAGTGTTTATCTTCTATAATAAAATAAAACTGTAAATGGGCTAAATCTGTACATTTTTTGAAAATTATGATTAAGATAAACTTCAAAATCGATATAGAGTGCAAAAAGGATATCTTTTTAATTTTTGTCTGTCTGTCTGTCTTTTTGAACACGCATCACGCTGAAACTACCGGACGGATTTTGATGCAACTTGGCACAATCGTAGCTTATGTTATGGATTAACATTTAGAATACTTTTTATCCCGAAAAAATCACGAGTTCCCGCAGGATAGTGGTTGAAAGTTATATTAGAACACATATTACGCTGAAACTACTGGACGGAGTTTGATGTAACTTGGCACAGACAAAGTTCATATTATGTATTAAAATTACGGATTCTTTTTATCCCCAAAAAATATAGGGTTCCTGCGGGATAGGTATTCAAAGTTATGATAGTTTAAATGTAATATAAATAAAACATTAAAACTGTATCATAATTTCGACCTTCTTGGCACGATGTTTTGTGGCACAGCGGGAGTATGCCGGCCTGCCAACCCTGACGTTCCTGGGTCGAAATCACGCGCTTCCTGAAATGTTTGCTCCATTATTATTATTATTTTTATTTGATATCACTTTAATTGGTTCTGAAATACATATAATTTTACATTTCAAATATAAAAAAGCAAAAACCTAAACCAACACAACCAACATAAACAATTAAACCTACACCTAAACCATAAAACTAAACTAAAAAATAATTGGTGTTCATGTGGCATGGTTCCAAGAACGCTAGCTACATTTCCGCGTTGAATAGCAATAGCTATTCTCTGTGCGAGAAATGAGCCAGCTCTCTTGTCACCAGCGACGTCGATAACGCGGGGAGAAATTTGCTTAAAAAAATGTTTCGTACTGGGACCCCATGGACCAAATGTTTCAAAGCCAAGCGGCACAAATATATAGTCGCTTGAGAGCGATACATACTTGCGTCGCTTGGCTTCTTCTGTGGCCTCCGCCGCGACTCCGGCCCTCAAGACTGACCCGCTGACGAGAAGGGGCTAACGTATCAACACAAGTCGCGTCCCATACGAGAGCCCTTCCCCGCTCCCAGGGGATCAGCGTTAGGCCGTCGGGCGCTTGCCATCATCACGTAATATCCCTACTGGTTCTAGTACAGAAGGTACGTTGATGTTGGCAAGCGCCCGTTTAATGATCTCATTGATTGAGCCGTGGCGGTAAAACCTACCAGCACTTCGTTGGCAAGAAAGTTCATGGAGTCCGTACCTGTCGACGTCGCTGCCACATGAACACCGATGACGTTCGACAATAGCAGCACCTAGACGAAGACCGGCGGCGATCCGGAAACTGCCATTGTCAAGCAGCGTTCCGAGGTTCGCAGATGGATGGATTTCTTGCATTCTCGATTCTTGTTCCGAGAATGCAAGAAGCCTTGCGCGGTCATTATAACTGGATAAATTTTGAGCCAAATATTTGGAAACTATCTGTACCAATGAAAAGTCCCAGAGTTTTTGACTGTTTGGTTCCATTGGGATATTTTCATTGAGGCAAAGAGACTCCCTTGCTTCAATTGCATCGGCTGCACAATGTATCTCGGCAGAAGGGTGTTTATCACGCAAGCCTTCTCTCTAGAAGGCTTGCCTAACAGTGACAAGACCTTGATACCCTTGCTCCTAACAATGACAAGACTCTTCTTGTCATTGTTAGGAGCAAGGGTATCGTCGGAGAATAAAATTCTAGCTGCATTTTTTAAGTCGCCGTCCATTGCCTTGTTTTCAACAATTTTGTTGAAACTGTATGTTTTTCGTGGAGTATGTATAATGTCTACGTGATTGAGGGGAAGGTTGGTGTTACAATTTGACTTAAGTAAAGATGTTAATGATTTTCTAGTTAGATGGCACGTGAAAGTGGCGATATGCAAATGTAAGAAGAAATTGCCAAGATTCTGGGTTATTGTTTTGGTTGTTGATGCAATTATTGATGGCAAAGGAAAGCGACCTAGATAACGACACTCTTGCTCCTCTCGGGATTCTTCTCACTATTGGGATATTAGAGCGAAGATCACTGAGGTACTTGTCAAATGGTATATTTGTAGGTGCTGGAAGAATGCCATTAGAGGACTGAGAAGTAGTAGAGTTGGAAGAATGTGAAGCAATATGAGAAATTGTATGGGCTTTTGCGACATGGATATTCAGGCCACGACGTCCTTTAAACTGTCGACCATCGGAACATTGCTCACACGCCAGAAGATCACTCGGACCTGCATTCATTGTATTTTGACCTAAGTATTTTAAAATAATAACTATTGCTAATAAAACTAATATAAAAAAAAAACATCAATGTAAATAAACTCTTGACACACTTCAGTTATTGTTCACACTTGGTTCACACACAGGCGCGCCTGGATCGGGTGCCATGGTTACGTTTTAGCATTTACATATTTTATGCGTTATTTTTAAATTTTCCTCGATCATCATCGTAATTTCCTGAAGTAAACAGTCAAATCATTTCAACAAGTTCGTTTCAAGGTCACAATAATTCCAATTCGGATAATTTAGAAAAAACTCAAAAACAGAAAAGAATTCTGTCAATTTAGGTACTTTGTTTTTTTTTTATTTGTAAATTTGTTAGTTTTACCTGAAGTGCGTGTTTAAAATAGAAATAAATTATCATTATTTTATCATTTAAAATCCCTCATAAAAAGCGCCCTCTTGCGGCTGTTTTCATTGGTAACCAAACTGCTTTTTGTTTTACATTTTTAACCCCCGAACTAAGAGACGGGTATTGTAAGTTTAGGGTGATAATCGCTGTGTGTGTGTGTGTGTGTGTGTGTGTGTGTGTGTGTGTGTGTGTGGGTGTGTGTGTGTCTGTGAGCGCGCGTGCGTGTGTGTCTCTCTGTGGCATCGTAGCTCCCAAACGAATGTACCGATTTTCATGCGGTTTTTTTTGGTTGAAAGCTAATGTGATTGAGATGGTTCTTAGCTATATGGGGAGGGGAAGGGGGAAGTGAGAAAAAGGGGTGAGAATCGTAGCTTCCAAACGAATGGTCCGACTCAGGTGCGGTTTTTTATGTTTGAAAGATGAGGTAATCGAGATAGTATAGTACGAGTATAGATAGCACAATGGAGTATCCTACTTCCTTAACACCCTCTGGTAGGACCTCTACACTTGAGAGCGTAGTATCTGTACTTATAATAAAGCAATAAGAACAAAAAAACACTACCTACGTAATTTACCAGAATCAACAACTCAAGCGAATAAACCAAAGGCATCAAAGTTCTCCCTCCGATTTAACTAGATGGCGCTGATTGACCTTAAAACACGCAAGCATTTGATTCACTGCAACCAAGGGTCCCGCTAAATTCAAATTTGGAACGAGTGGTCATACAGACAAGAGGCGGGCATCCAGCCTTCGAGTCAGGGGGGGGGGGGACACACATTTCCAGCCTGGATGGGTTTCAAAATTATGTAATACAAGTTGTTCCCCGCGGTTTCACTAGCCGTGCGCAGAATGTGTCACTAAAATGAAAAGATATACACGCATCTTTTCGTCACTGTGAAGTATATCTTTCTTTTACTTCACTAGTCCAGTTGCTCAAAAGACGATTTTGTTTGGCGTTCGGTTTTCTTTTGATAGTTCATCGAACTATCGTATCAAATAGGTAGATTGTTAAAGTTGTTGATTGTTAAAGTGCATTAAATCTTTTAATCGTTGCTCATGAGATGAGTTGAAGCAAGCGACAGATTATAAACATTTCGCACAGTTGAATGAAAAACATGCTCGAATAATAAAGAGAAAATTGTATCTAATACTTGTTTATAAATAAACCAAAATGTCCCGTAAATTCTTGTCATAAAATTCATAATCTTGAAACTTTTCGCACTTGGGTCTTAGCTTAGGTACATTTGGCGCGAAAAAAATAATGCATTAGATTTCTTATTCGAGCTCGTTCAAACGTGTTTGTATAACGAGCAATGTACATCTAAAATTAGGGGACTCGTTCTTGAGCGATCGTTAGTATCTCTAAGTAGTCTGTAAATTCGTAATCGAGCAGCCAAAGTTGTGAAACAGAAAATTACTTCAGTGGCCCAATTACAGAACTTGGCTACAATCGGATTGTCACTTTTTTCATAGCAAAATCGACTCTATCGCAAAGCATTATTGAATTTGACTGTTTGAAACTGTCTTGATCAACATTACGTAATCGCACTGCAGTACCTACAACAGAGCGTGACATAAGCTCGTTCGGCGCTGTCATGGGATGAAGGTCGGCAGTGTTCGGCTCGACTCAGCCAGCTTGTTTGCGGCGGTGAACTACTCAATTGAACTATGAATTACTTGATTTGTAACTGGACTAGAGAAAGAAGGACGGAATATAACTGCAGTGCGATTACGTAATGTTGATCATGACGGTTTCAAGCCGTCAAATTCAATAATGCTTTGCAATAGAGTCGATTTTCCTATGAAAAAAGTGACAATCTGATTGAAGCCAAGTTCTGTAATATGGCCACTGAAGTAGTCCATTTGAAGTATTCATTCGCGAACGACACATATCTAGGTTTCACTCGCGTAGCCTATGCAGATCCAGGGCAGATCCAGAATTTATTAATGGGAGGGGAAAATTACCTATGCATGTATATGTATATTTGACATCTCTGTGCTTCGGAGGGCATATTAAGAAATGTCGATCCTGATTGCTATAAAAATAATTGATAGCTATATCAATATATATATATATATATATATATATATATATATATATATATATATTATATTGATGCTGCTAGCGCGGCATTGCGCATCCCCTCACCCCTCCAACGCCCGCGCATACCTACCTAATATTTGCTATTGCGCAGCGCTCCGCGCCAAATTCACAGCCGCCATTAAGTTTGGTTCCTACTATAGCAGTCGTCATGCGGTGACAGGGAGAAAAAATCCGTCCAGCTCCCCCAAGTGCAAGAGAACGAAAAACCTATCAAAAAACAGACGCGCAATAATATGGAGCTATTTATATCAGAATATTTCAAAACATTATGAGCGCGAGCGTAGCGAGCGCGAAAAGTTTGAGTTATTTCTATCAGTGTGGGTATTATTAAACTCCAAATCGTATCAAATAAGCATTTGGTGTATTACCAAAAGCGCGAGCGTTGCGAGCTCGTTTTTTTTAACTACCTGAGTTAATACACTATTAAATTAATCATATTATCTTAACATTCCAAAACATGTAAAAATATGCATTGACATGATTAAAAGTTACGAAAGTAGTGATTGTGAAAATATTTAGCAATAATATATCAATAAAAAAGGAACAAAAAACAAATTATCCAAAATATGAAAAAATATATTTTGGGCTATTTCGATCGGTGTAGAAGTTAAATAATATTTTACAAATGATATAAAAAGAAACATTGCAAGAACTAAAAAGCAAGAGCGGAGCGAGCGAAAAATTTTTGACCCGTTTCTCTAATATAATTCTAACGACACGAATGAAACGTAATTCTTAATCATATTAACTTATGCATTGCAATGATCAAAATACAACGACAGAAAACTCGAAAGTTCTGAGCTGTTTAATTTTATGTTAATAAAGAATATCCGAAAAAAAAAACATATGAAAATATTTTGTAAGTTTTTTCCAAATCATATAAAACTAGTGGCTTGAATAAATGTTTTTCGAAATGGCTGAAACATGTTATTTTTTATGTTTGCAATCCCCATATCTTCGCTATTTAAAAAGTTTAGAAAAACTAAATTATTGAAAGAAGCGCGAGCGAAGCCGGGCAAAAATTTTAAGGTTTTCTATACGAGATAATTTTACATAATTAAATAATCATTATTTTCATGTGTTGAATTCCCTTTTCATCACCTCTTTCAAGAACCCGTACCGATTCTATGAGTTTGTAACTCTTTGATTCACTTTGTTAGGACATAGCACCCTTGTTTTACTGTACCCCTACCCATGTTTTACTGTACCCAAGACCTGGGGCACATTGCAACAAAAAAATTATGTCATAAAAGGGTCAATAAGTTTAGTTTCTATGAATTTACCTTAACATTCCTATTATAATTTAATAAAGATAACATTGATCTCTGTAATAACAATTAAAACTTTAAAAAAAAAACTTATTTGTTTATAACCCACTAGCTGTGCCCGCGTGGTCATTTCATTTAAAAGTAGCCCACACGTGTTATTCCAGGACCAAAAGCCAAACCACCACCAGACCAGTGACTTCAAAATTCGTTCAGCCGTCATAAAGTTTTTTATCGATTGCTCGGCAACTGCCTTGCATTATAACGCATATTCTGTGAAGTACGGCACTCCGTTCACAGTAAAACAAGGGTGCTATGTCCTAACAAAGTGAATCAAAGAGTTACAAACTCATAGAATCGGTACGGGTTCTTGAAAGAGGTGATGAAAAGGGAATTCAACAGATGAAAATAATGATTATTTAATTATGTAAAATTATCTCGTATAGAAAACCTTAAAATTTTTGCCCGGCTTCGCTCGCGCTTCTTTCAATAATTTAGTTTTTCTAAACTTTTTAAATAGCGAAGATATGGGGATTGCAAACATAAAAAATAACATGTTTCAGCCATTTCGAAAAACATTTATTCAAGCCACTAGTTTTATATGATTTGGAAAAAACTTACAAAATATTTTCATATGTTTTTTTTTCGGATATTCTTTATTAACATAAAATTAAACAGCTCAGAACTTTCGAGTTTTCTGTCGTTGTATTTTGATCATTGCAATGCATAAGTTAATATGATTAAGAATTACGTTTCATTCGTGTCGTTAGAATTATATTAAAGAAACGGGTCAAAAATTTTTCGCTCGCTCCGCTCTTGCTTTTTAGTTCTTGCAATGTTTCTTTTTATATCATTTGTAAAATATTATTTAACTTCTACACCGATCGAAATAGCCCAAAATATTTTTTTTCATATTTTGGATAATTTGTTTTTTGTTCCTTTTTTATTGATATATTATTGCTAAATATTTTCACAATCACTACTTTCGTAACTTTTAATCATGTTAATGCATATTTTTACAGTGTGTTAAAAAACATATTCTGTGAAGAACGGAGTGCCGTACTTCACAGAATATGCGTTATAATGCAAGGCAGTTGCCGAGCAATCGATAAAAAACTTTATGACGGCTGAACGAATTTTGAAGTCACTGGTCTGGTGGTGGATTGGCTTTTGGTCCTGGAATAACACGTGTGGGCTACTTTTAAATGAAATGACCACGCGGGCACAGCTAGTGGGTTATAAAAAAATAAGTTTTTTTTTAAAGTTTTAATTGTTATTACAGAGATCAATGTTATCTTTATTAAATTATAATAGGAATGTTAAGGTAAATTCATAGAAACTAAACTTATTGACCCTTTTATGACATAATTTTTTTGTTGCAATGTGCCCCAGGTCTTGGGTACAGTAAAACATGGGTAGGGGTACAGTAAAACAAGGGTGCTATGTCCTAACAAAGTGAATCAAAGAGTTACAAACTCATAGAATCGGTACGGGTTCTTGAAAGAGGTGATGAAAAGGGGATTCAACAGATGCAAAGAGAAACACAACACACACCAAGCCGGGTGTATATCTCTAGAGGAGTCCTATGTTGAAAGACAAGGTGATATCTAAGCAAGGAATAAATAAAAATATAAATGAAATGGTACATTAAATGTTTTATAATATTAATCAGTAACAAGGAATTTTATTTATTATTAGGTAACACCAAAACATGTTTCACTCTGCCCCTCGACTACCCTTGAAAAACAAACATAATCTATATTTTTGTGGGTATGGTTACCGGCTTTTATCTATGTAAATTATTATAGACATGGGAAACACTGCACTGCGCGGCGCAATTGTGCTATCTCACTCCCTGCGTATGGTGTGCTGGCACACCTAGCACCATGCCCACCAGCGCCAACGGCGCTGATCGGTGCAAAAGCGAGATCCGACGCCTGAGCGCACTCACGCTCTGCCTTGCTGTGTGGAAAGGACTGTGGCTTCTAGGCGCAGTGCGTGACATAGGTTGGGTGATAAATTATTGCAAATAAAGTAGATTTTACCTGTTTTTGGTTATTTTATTACAAATGCATACAATTTTCTAAAAAAATACGATAATTTCTTATAATATAATCGATTTTAAAAGGGACGGGGAAAAATGATTATTAAAAAAACAACGATTTTTCCCCGTAAACGTAGTCACATCCCTAGGAGTAGGAGATGATACGTACGTAACAATTATCACTACTAAGTGATGAGTAACTCACTCGTGACTCGTGAGTTACCTAGTGAGTGTCCTGTGACTGAGTGAAACAAAGGCTTTATCGCTGATATTTCGCACAAACTAAATAGTAGATACGGGGAGATATTTGCAACTAATGCCCTTTTCAAAAAGTTTAATTTATTACTACGGATCATAGCAGGGGCAGCACACAATTTTCCAATGTTTGTTTGTTTGTCGTATGAGGTAGTGCTGGCCTCTGATGTCAGAGTTTGTCAAGCCGCCCGAGGGCCTCTGACATGGCTTAACGACTGCTATTAATCAATAACAGCCGGGACCGACAGCTTAACGTGCCCTCCGAAGCACGGAGCGATGGAAAACCGCACATAACTCATAAAAGTCATTGGTGCGCATAAAAGCCTAGGTTTTGAACCCGGTATCGTTGGATTCTAAATTGCACTATAGAACCGTTAGGCCACCATCGCTCTTCCAATTGTAGTATTTCGTTTGATGCTTAAGTACTTACGATTCTTTTGTGGAGCTATAATCTTATCAATTATCCTTCTATTTAACTCTTCTTGACCTCCAATTATACCTTTTGAGTGGATGGTAGTGTTTTAAAGCTGTATCTGTT
The DNA here is from genome assembly GCA_946251855.1 of Alsophila aescularia. Lineage (NCBI taxonomy): Eukaryota > Metazoa > Arthropoda > Insecta > Lepidoptera > Geometridae > Alsophila > Alsophila aescularia. The sequence continues at coordinate 65,922,149 of OX276373.1, forward strand.
ACGATGATTGTTTAATGTTAGGTTTCTCTTCAACTCTGTAAAAATATCATTTATGTTTACACAATATTATAATTTTAGAGTAAAAAATTGATTGTGAGATGATAGGAGTAGTTATCTGATGAATAATCCTTTATAACTCTTGTAAATGTCCTATAATCGGCCTCAAGTATTTTGCCACAATATAGTCTGACCTACTTTAGTAATGTATAATTTTTAACTAGAAATAGTATGAATATTGAATCAGAATTACCGAAATTATATTTAACTACCTCCAGATATACTCTTAAAACACGTTACGTACCTCGGTATTATGTATTTTCATAGAACAACATATTATCTGTTCATACTATTAGTTTTTATAAGTAAAATAATTTCCAAAATTGGTTACGTTCACAGTCAGATTTTAGATAACTTGATATATGAGGTATTATTGTCTGTAATTCTTATCTTACCTTGTTAGTTTATTGCATAAATCCTGATTTACAAGTTAATTTGTTAAAATTCTTGAAAATGATTTTTTTAACTTTTATTTGATAAATGTAGTCCTGAATTTTCTTATTCTTCAGAGTTTAATATTATTGAATTCAGAGTTTAATATTATTGAATATTATTATTGTTGAAGGACGGCTACAGGCTGACAAAATTACATTTTTAGTTTATTTCATTTTGACAGAAGTCGTCAAATAGGCATCTGTTGTCAACTTTGTTCTCTTAAATTTTATAATTCGAATGTAAATCTTAACTGACCTCATTTGATTCTGTATCAAGTTACTGTTCATTGATAAATATGACTTTTATTACAAAGTTCTTTTTTCAAGCTTTTGAAAGTCTTTCTTTTAAATGAAAGCAGATTGGGGGTCAGAGTAGATAATGAAGTTAATAATACTTCTAGTAATGAAGTTATGAAAATAATATATAAAAGAAATTCCATTTAAGATATTTTGACCTTTTCTAAAATTCATGTTTATAGTGTTTTATCCGCTCGCAAAGTGTCATTCCGCTCGCGCCGGTGTTTTCGTAAACAAAACAAGTGAATTTTGAGGTTACAGTGTGAATAGTGATTATAAACATGAGTAAATCAAATTCTAGTGAAATTTTGTTTGAGAATCTATTTTTTTGTTTAGAGTTACACTATTTAATGGTCTACTGTAGAAGAATATGATTTTTGTTTGATTATCTAAATATTAAAAATATATTTATAGACTGAGAAAAGTTTAATATAAGATTTTAATTTTATTACTTTCAATTGCATTAAAATTTTGTGTCACAAGTTCTAATAACAATTTTTTTTTTAGCTTTATTAAAGTAAAAGACTTAATTTTATTTTTGTTTGCTTAAAGTGTTAACTGTTAACTTGTCGCGAGGCAGTCCCCGGGTTTGGGTTGCTCCCACTATTCCAGGACACAAACCTCTTTGACACAGAATTACAGGAACTTCCTTCCGCTTGATTCTAGCACACGGCGGGAGCAGACTCGGCAGGCCAGAGTCTGATATCAAGCAAGCCGCGCGAAGCCGTTCATCGAGTGCAACGCGATCGGGCGCTGCAACTCAATGATGTTCCTCAAACCAGAGCAGCAGACTTTTAGATTTTTTATATTAGTGTTAGCGAAGGAAGGACGAAAGATATATTTTATAAATTAAATCAATGAAAACACTAAAGTGGAATATTTTTCTATTTTGACTAAAAATCAATGTCAATGACAGGATATTTGTATGTAGAATGGATAATGAAAATCAAAATGAAAAGAAATGGATTATGAAAAGAGTATTATTATGAAAGAGGTTTGGACCTCGTCACAATACCCCCCCTTCCCCGAGAAAAAAAATTTTTTTTGATATTAAAAAAAAAAAAAAAATTTTCGTAAGGTTTATTTAAAAAAAAAAATTATATGCTAAGAACAAAAGAAAAAAATAATAGTAGAAGTTAATAATAAAAATATATATAATATGGGTAATAAAGTTAAAATAGTAAAATAATTAATTAAAATAATGGAAATGCTAAAAAATGCTATCTTTTCAATTTTTATGTGAAAATGTTTATTAACAATGTCAATATACAATTGATTGGATTCCTAGATGCATTCATATTCATAAATCACACATTCATTCATCATCATTCATAGTCTTATTCCCATTCCTTGGAAATAAAACTCATAAGAAAGAGGAACCTTATATATCAATAAGGTCACTCGTGGAACCAATACAGTATAGTGTAGGCTTATTTATACAGTCACTAGCCGCTGATCAGAATGATTATGTGAGTGTATGTGTGTATTTGTATGTGTGGTGAATGTGTGGTGTGTGATATGTAAATGTATGTATGTGTATATTTATATACAATTAGTTTGCTAAAATGGCTAAACGTACCTTAAGGTATTACGTGCCTGTAGCACGTGTATGTACATAATAAACGTTGTGTTAGAACGTTTAAATAATATGAGTAAGGTAAGTAGGTAATAGCATATTAACTATAAAATAATACTGGTTTTGTGACCTAGGCTTGGTTTAAAGAGTAATCACATTTGCCGCTCTTTTCAGTGTTGGAAGTTTTGTGTGTAGGTGTAGTAAATAATAATATATGGTACTGGTTTCGCTTTATACTGAACATTATGATTGTAAATAAAATAAAATAGTATAACAAGTAGGCATAGCTAACAAGTAGGGTATTAACTACTGTTAGTACCAAAGAATTAAAGTAAGTAGTAAGTACAATAGCACTGAATAGCAATACGTAGGGACTTGAAGTCAATATTCATAATGAATCCGAAAAGTTAATGAAGTGAATAAAAATAGGCTAAAAATGTGGACATTACTCCGTAAAGGGAAATTATATTAAAATTACATTATTTACAACATAAATACAAGTTTTTTTGTAATTAAGGAACCTACAATGGTCATAAGTAGGTATTTAAATTTATGGTAAGGTACAGGAATATGAAAGCAATGTAACTTTCATAGTACATAATTATAATAAAGTATGTAAGTAGAGAAGTGATGGTTAAGGTTAAGACGTACGTGGTATAGGTTTAATGTCTTTGACATGCCAACGGCCTAAGGGATTACCAGATAAATCACTGAGGTCGTAAATTAGTGGTGAAATTTTAGCTGCTATGATGCATTTTACAAATTTAGGAGCTAATTTAGCTGAAAAATACTTGCCTGCTGAACTTATGGGATAATTACGTTTCCATATAATGTCACCTTGGTTAAATTCAAGGTGTTGATGATGTTTATTATAATATTTTGCGTTAGTTTCATGAGCGCGAAATAAACGTGCTTGAACTTCAGCAAATAAAGGGCTTAACTGACCTATGTTGTCAGCGTACTCATCGCGTGGAGCAAAAATCAATTCTTCACTTAGATCCGAAGCATTATATACAGAACCACATGTTACAAGTTCGTGACCAAATACTAAGAAAGCTGGTGTGAATTTAGTAGTTTCATTAACAGCTGAAATTATGGCAAATTGGATTTGATTTAAATATAAATCCCAACTACGATGGTCATTATCAACAAAAGAAGCAACTGCTGTTATAATTGTTTTGTTGTAACGTTCAACAGTATTGACTTGCGGACAGTAACGGGGGGTGTAATGAATTTTTGGTATGTTGTAATATTGAAATAAATCCTGGAGTTCATGACTAATTAGTTGAGGGCCATTATCTAGGATTATGGTCTCTGGAATACCATAAACCATAAAAACTAAGTTCTCAAGTATATGTTTGATTACAGAAGAGGTAGCTCGCTTCATGGGGAATATAAGACAATATTTGGAAAAACAACATGTGACTACAAAAATAAATCTATTAAATTTACGTGTCATTGGAAGTGGACCAACAATATCAATAGATATGCATTGGAAAGGACGAGAACAGTTCTTGGGTTTACCCAAGAACTGTTCTCGTCCTGGAGTTCGTGGTAGTGCTAGTGTGTGCCGAATCCCAAACACCTGATAAATTTGAATTTACCGGCACCCGTGGTTGCAGGAATGAAATGATTGCGTGTTTTAAGGTCAATCAGCGCCATCTAGTTAAATCGGAGGGAGAACTTTGATGCCTTTGGTTTATTCGCTTGAGTTGTTGATGCCATTGTGCTATCTTTACTCGTACCAAACTCGTACTATACCATCTCGATTACCTCAGCTTGCAAACATAAAAAACCGCACCTAAGTCGGGCCATTCGTTTGGATAGATCCCATTATATATATTGTTTTCAAACAAAACTTGACAGTTTACTTTAGGAAATTACATAAGCCTTAAAAAAATCAAAGAAAATGTAAAAAAAGGCACAAAATATGTAAATGCTTATAAATATTGAGGCAAAACATTCATAGCAGCGCGTGGATTCGATCCATGTGCCTCTGGGTTGCAAGGCGGACACCGCTTCTACTGTGCCACTCTGACTTGTGGCATAGGAGCCGAATTCACGGTACCATTTTATAAACGGATGTGCAATTATTATTCCTTTCAAATTGACATAACTTTAGACTTTTGACTGTGCCAAGTTACTTGAAAATCCGTACGGTAGTTTCAGCGTGATATGTGTTTTTTTTAAATAACTTTCATCCCCTATCCTGCGGGAACCATTGTTTCTTTCGGGATAAAAAGTATTCTAAATGTTAATCCATAACATAAGCTATGATGACTATGATGACTGTGCCAAATTGCATCAAAATCCGTCGGGTAGTTTCTGCGTGATGCGTGTTCAAAGAGACAGATAGACAGACAGACAGACAGACAGACAGACAGACAGACAGACAGACAAAAAATATAAAAAAAAACTTTTTGCACTCCATATCGATTTTGAAGTTCATCTCAATTAAAATTTTCAAAAAATATTTAATGTACAGATTTAGCCTAGTTACAGTTTTACTATAGTATATAGATATAGATTTTTACTTATTAATTACCTACGTCTATCAAAACATTGTTTCTACTTTATCCTTGATTTCAGTGATTGGTCGAAAACTAGTCAGCAGGTGGACGAAACTGGATTTAGGGTAGAAAACTGGCGAAATGTGCATATTCAGTTATATATCAAATAAAACAAACACCTTTACTAGCAATTGGCCAAGAATTGGCGAACTTACTCGTACCACACTATTTTTTCATTTCCCATCGTTTCAATTATACTGAATTACTGACCTAAGTATTAGTTTGGTGTAATCGAGCAAAGAATTTTAACTATGTAACAATCTGTTCATAAAATCTTACCTACTGTACATTTTTATACAGTGGCATGCTTGCCTAAACAATGAAGGTCGTCAACGTAAATAATATACTGTAAATAAATGAGTTAGGTAATTGATTATGTATCGGTAAGTATTATTTGCTATTTTTTTGTAACAAACTTTTTATCTACATAATTAAAAATCAAAATACTTACCTACTAATTATTATTATAAAAAAATTACCTGCTTACAATTTTTTTAGTATATATTTTCGATAGATATAGGTATAAGTATCTATTATATTTATTTAATATATCATTTTTATTTTCAGTTCCAATCTGAATTATTTAAATATTCTTACACATTTTGGAAAATATAAATCAACATCAATGAATAAAAATACGTTACTCACAATTTTTACCTATACGATAACTTTACTACGCCAAACATTTATTTACGGCTCTACGCTACAATGATCATACATACTAAGCGCGAGGGGTATTTTTGCGGAGACAAGCGACACAGGTCCTTCCCCGGAGAAGCCTCGGCGGACACTGGCCGACGACGACTAGAATAACTTTCACTTGGTTTTATGATAGTTTCACTTAACAGGACACGTTTTAAATACCGATTTAGAGTCATCTTTGGAATTATTTTTGATCGAGCCAACAATTCTCAATCACGTTTCTATCGCTTACAATTTCTAGAATGTATATTCAAATTTAATAAAACTTTTTTTTTCATATTATTTTTTATATTTTAGTCGATTTACAGAGGTTCAAAAACCTTCAAATGTGCTAGAAGCCCGCCTTAAATTGAATTCATTTATTTCAGGTAAATAACACCCATAATAGAAGATATACATTAAAATTAATTTAGGCACATTTATAATACAATTCAAATTACAATTAAATTATTTAAAAAATATTACATATATTAAAATCAACGACATACTTATTATTATGTACTGTGTGCAATGTGCAGATTACAGCAGTGATTAATATAGGGACAGTTCAGCCTACCCGCGAGCGCTGCCAGCATGCTGTTGGGGCTCCCTCGCACTCGCCGCACCAGCGATGTGCCTCTCTTGCGCATTGTTGCGTAAAAACAATCTACGCGCGCAAACATTGTTGATGCACTGCAATAGCGGGGGAGCCCCATCATCATCCTGAACGCATTGTTAAACTAGGCGCGAAGGGCGCGGTATGATTTTTGCGTGTAGTCTGTCCACAAGCTGCACGTGTAGAATGAAGTGCAACAGGCTCTAAAAAGAGTTATTTTAACATCTATTGAGCACCGTGCAAACCTGCGGATCACAATGTTCGCTCTGACCGATAGCGCCCTCCGCTCCCGTTCAATGTCTACGTCATCCTTCATGGTATGTGTAACTAAATGGCCTAGATATTTAAAAATACCTACTTTTTCTAAAGGTGAGCCATTCAGTTTAATAGGTGACATTTCCGTTACTTTTCTTGGCCCGCCCTGAAAAACCATTTACTGACTCTTTTTGACATTATAAAGCAGCTCGTGATCAGCCGCAAAGCCCTCACAAATACTCAACAGCTTTCTGAGTCCACAAGCCGAGGCGTTCAGCAGCACCATATCGTCGGCATAGCTAATGTTATTGAAACAGACGCCATCTATGTAACAACCGATATGTTGCGTACTGAGCACCTCGATAAGGTTATTAATGTACAGGTTAAAAATGGAGGGAGAGCTCAGCCCCCCCTGCCTCACCCCACATTTCAACCTGTACGGATCCGACAAGGTGCCCGCCCACTTCACGCTGTTCACCTGGTTCCAATACTTAAAAATGTTTATCAGTTCATTAGGTATATGGGATGCTCTCATTTTATCCCACAGGATATCATAAGAGACCAAGTCAAAGGCTTTAGAAAGGTCGAGGAAGCAAGAGTACACTAATGTTTTTCTCTCAGTATAGTATATAACAGCACCCTTAAAACACAATATGGCAGTTTCTGTTGACAGCCCCGGCCGAAAACCAAACTGATTATCATGCAACTTTAGGTATGTATTTAATTGAGTATTGAGAATGCTGTCAAATACCTTTGAAATTATTGTTGCCAGGGAAATAGGTCTATAGTTAGTTATATCTGACAAAAAACAAAGCGGGGGGCTTTGTTTTTTTACTACTGGAATTACGATAGTCCTAATCGGTAGGTAGGTATGAGTGTGATAAACAAAAGTTTTACAACATAGCCAACACTCTGAACACATGAGGCCCAGCGTGCTGCTCATGTTCCACACTCAACCCATTGTGGCCCGGAGATTTGCCATTTGAAATAGATTTCACCGGTTAAGACCGGCAGTGATCACCGCATGGTAAGAGGCTCATTGAATATCAAGGTAAAGCTGGATAGGTCTCGTTTGATGAGATCTACTCTTCGCCCAAGTCCTGCCCAAATCCAAAACCCCGAGAGCTTTCAGTTGGAGCTCCAAAATCGCTTCCAAATCCTTACCGAATGCGATACAGTGGACGAACTAAATAACGGGCTGGTAGAAATTGTCCACGTGGTCGGGTTGGAGTTCTTTAAGACCCCCCGCAAAAAAAGAACACAGAAACTCTCTGAGCATACACTCAACTTATGGCAGAACGAGGCGAGATGAGGCTGCAGTCTTCAGTGGATATGTCGATTTACAGCTTGCTTAATAAACAGATCTCGAAATCAATGCGACACGATATGCGTTCCTATAATCTACTTGTATTAAGAACGCAACAGAGCGGAACAAGGGCTCCAAAGTGTTCGCAAGAGATCTGTCTATTGGGCGAAGCCTGTTGACGAAGCTGAAAAACGACAGTGGCAGCATTGTTTCGTCGAAGGCAGAGATTTTGAGTGAGCTCGAGAAGTTCTATGGACAATTATACACCTCATCGTGTAGTCCTCCCAGCAGGACTAGCGATGCAAGAGCCCGTTTGACCCGACATTATACCGAAGATATCCCGGACGTCAGCCTATACGAGATCAGAATGGCTCTCAAACAGCTTAAGAGCAACAAGGCACCAGGGGAGGACGGAATAACGACAGAGCTACTGAAAGCGGGTGGAACACCCGTACTTAAAGTCCTTCAGAAACTGTTTAACTCCGTCATCCTCGAGGGTACAACGCCAGAGGCGTGGCACAGGAGCGTAGTGGTTTTGTTCTTTAAGAAAGGTGATAAAACCCTCTTGAAGAATTATAGGCCCATTTCGCTGCTGAGCCACGTCTATAAGCTGTTTTCGAGAGTAGTTACAAACCGTCTCGCTCGTAGGTTTGACGTCTTTCAGCCTCCCGAACAAGCTGGATTCCGGAAAGGCTTTAGCACCGTAGACCACATCCATATGCTCCGGCAGATTATACAGAAGACGAGTATAATCGGCCACTATGTCTAGCGTTTGTGGACTACGAGAAAGCCTTTGATTCAGTCGAGACCTGGGCAGTGACAGTTCGTCTTCAGGATCAGAGCACGAAATCTATCCAGCTGAAAAAGGGGTGAGACAGGGAGACATTATTTCTCCGAAACTGTTCACCTCTGCACTGGAAGATATATTCAAGCTTCTGAACTGGAACGGATTTGGTGTTAACATCAATGGCGAATACATCACTCACCTTTGATTTGCTGATGATATAGTCATCATGGCTGAAACCCTGGAATACCTAAGCACAATGCTCAGTGACCCCATTATTGTTTCCTAACAGGTGGGTCCTAAAATGAACATGGGCAAGACGAACATCATGCCAAATGCCTATGTCGTACCCATGCCGGTTTATGTTGGGAACGATATTATCGAAGCTGTTGATCACTATGTCTACTTGGGTCAGATGATCCAACTGGGTAGATCCAACTTCGACAAAAAAGTCAACCGACGAATCCAACTCGGATGGGCAGCGTTCGGGAAATTACGACATATCTTCTCGTCGCAGATAACGCAGAGCCTCAAGACGAAAGTTTATAATCAGTGCGTGTTGCCAGTGATGACATAAGGCACTGAGACGTGGTCGCTAACTATTGGTCTCATACAAAAGCTCAGAGTTGCGCAGCGTACAATGGAGAGCGCTATGCTCGGTGTTTCACTACGTGATAGGATCAGAAATGAGGAAATCCGTAGAAGAACGAAGGTTACCGACATAGCTCTCAGAGTTTGCAAGTTGAAGTGGCAATGGGCAGGCAATATAGTTCGCAGAACCGACAACCGCTGGAGAATAAAGGTTCTCGAATCGCGACCACGAACATGCAAACGAAGTGTGGGGAGACCCCCCCACACGATGGACCGACGACATTGTAGCCATCGCAGGAAGTCGGTGGATGGAGGTGGCATAAGATCGCTCGTCATGGCGCTCTTTGGGGGAGGCCTATGTTCAGCAGTGGACTTCTAAAGGCTGACATGATGATGACTTACAATTTTGTCTTACATATTCGTAGTTAATATTGCCTATATAACCCGCGTAGTTAAAGAATGGGATTGGCCTGAATGTATGTAGTTATAGATTATATTTTCGTCTAGGCGGCTGAGCGGGACAGCATGAGATTTTTACGTTCAGCCAATCCCATTCTTTAAGTACGCGGGTTATAGTAACTACTAATAGTTTCGGATAAATCCGTGTTCTTTGTATTTTTTTTTTTTATTTGTGGCAATTGTCTTTTTGACATTTCTGCCAGAGTCATGTAGCTTCGCGTCAAAAAGTTTATAAATAATTTATTAGTACAGGAAATTTTGAAAGTTAACAAGACCAGATTAATATGATGAATTTTACAAACATAGGAGAACTACATACATAAATGAATTAAATATATATATATATATATATATACATATGAACTATAATTTATAAAACTACAATATACACAAATACTTAAAGTTTCAGATTATTTAATGAAAGGAATTGAACTAAAGACATATAAATATTACGACTATTGGATGATAAAAGTTCTGTTATATGAGTTGGCAATGAAACTTCTAGTGAAATAAGAGACTGAAAGAATGAGAAATGATTCAGTAGTGGACATGAAAAGAAAATATGATTGAGATCTCCATCATCAAGACCACATTCACATATTGAAGAATCTTTAACATGAATCTTTTGCAAATGAGTAGGGATACAACAGTGACCCAGCCTCATACGAATGATTGAAGATGTAAAAAGCTTGCTGAAGTGCCACCGTGCAAACCATGGTTTACTAGGGATGTCAGGCTGAATTCTAGCAAAACCAGAACCTTTGTATTTGCTAGAAGATCTCCAGTTTATACACCAAGAATTTAATAAATATTTTTTGGTAGGCAAATAAGGTCCTGGCTATAATTTATAAAAGGAATCTTATCGCCACAAGAAACTGCTTCCTTGGCCACTCTATCGACACGCTCATTACCAGAGAGACCAACATGCCCAGGCACCCAGGCAAGAACTACGTCTAAGCCTTTAAGGAGACATTCAGAAATAGACTTTTTGATATGAAGTAAGATTGGATGAAATTTAGAATGAAATGGATTAGAAAGCAAAGATTGGAGGGAACTACGTGAATCTGAGAAGATAATAGTACGACGAAGTTTAAAGAGAAGGACATATTTAACCGCTTCAAGTATAGCCAAACATTCACCGGTGAACACTGACGACTCAGGAGGACACTTAACTTTTTGGACAATGTCGAATTGAGAATGGAAAACACCACAACCAACACTATTGCCTTTATTTTTGACATCTGCTGTCAATACTGGATGGTATGAGGTTTGACAGCTGTCACCTGTCAATTTTCCAGCTGCCATCCAAAGATATCAAGGAGATCTACTAGTACTACTAGTAAAGAAACTACTAGTCTAAAAATCAATAGTTTCCGAGATAGAGGCATTTAAAGTTTGACAGCTGTCATCCAAAATTAAGATATCGATGAGATCTATCAATTCTTTAAAGAAACTACTAGTCTAGGATCAATAGTTTCCGAGTTATAGTCATTTTTATTTTGTCAGCTATCGTATGAAACGAAGATATCGATGAGATCTATCACTTCTGTAAAGAAACTACTAGTCCAGCATCTACTCCGTAGGATAAGAGGAAGTGGTTCAAATTCAGCTTGCAAGATTTGACCTAAACAAACATGTATACAGACAAACATACATTTATTAACATTTTATTTAACATGTAAGTTAAATAAAAGCTTTGAAAAAAAACAACCGCCTTTACTGCGTCGTCGCGAAGTGCACGTGTGGCGCGCGAGTCCCTTCTCAAGTCGCTCCTCGTCAGCTCAGAATCAGTGGACTAGAAGAAACTACTAGTCTAGGATCATTAGTTTCAGAGTTATAGGTCTTTTAAGTTTGACAGCTGTCATCCAAAATGAAGATTTCAATGAGATCTATCACTTCTGTAAAGAAACTACTAGTCCAGTGGCCCAATTCCATAACCGGCTACAATCGGATTATCACATTTTTCATAGCAAATTCGACTCTATCGCAAGGCATTAGTGGTTGCCATACTGAGAATTCGATTGAAGCCAAGTTATGGAATCGGGCTGCAGGGTCGTTAGTTTCAAAGTTATAGCCATTTTAAGTTTGACAGCTTTCATCCAAAACAAAGACATCGATGAGATCTTTCACTTCTGTAAATAAACTACTAGTCTAGGATCATTAGTTTCAGAGTTATAGCCCCTTTAAGTTTGACAGCTGTCATCCAAAATATTATATTTTGGATGATACCTGTCAAACTTAAAAGGCCTCTAAATCTGAAAATAATCCTAGACTAGTAGTTTCTTTACAGAAGTTATAGATCTCATTATGTCTTCGTTCTGGTAGACAATTGTCAAACTTCAAAGGGCTATAACTCTGAAACTAATGATCAGTTTCAGAGTTGTAGACCTTTTGAGTTTGACAGCTGTCATCCAAAACGAAGATATCGATGAGATCAATGGCTGTGTTCACATACACGCTCGAATCATCCGTGCGATTATCGCTCGATCATCCGGAGATCGTGAACGACTTTGGACGTCCACATACAACTGCAGCCCGATTCCATAACTTGGCTTCAATCGAATTCTCAGTATCGCAGCCACTAATGCCTTGCGATAGAGTCGAGTTTGCTATGAAAAAAGTGATAATCCGATTGTAGCCAAGTTATGGAATCGGGCTGCTGACAACTGTCAGTTTCATACTATTCCTCCCCTCTACTACTATTTTTCGGATGACCCAGGCGAACGCCCGGACGACGCCGTGAACGATTTCGAGTGTACGCGCGGGTGATCCGTGCATCCTCGAACGTTTATGTGAACAGGCCCTATAACTTCTGTAAATAAACTAATAATCTAGGATCATTACTTTAACAGTTATAGCCATTTTAAGTTTGACAGCTGTCATCCAAAACGAAGATATCTATTAAATCTTCAGTCAGGTGTTGACGTATGACTTTGAAATGTCACTTTAAAATGTCTTACTACTTAGGCTACGTTCACTTACACGCTCGAATCATCCGTGCGATTATTTTGACATCTGTCACTTTAAAATGTCTTGTTACAAAACATGTTATTTTTTCGTCTTCATAAATGTCGATTATTTCTTCATTAGTTTCCAACTCTAGTGCAGTGGGTGGACGGGGAAATGCGAATTCCCCGTGCACCCACCAGTGGGAGAAGCCAGTGGGTGCACGGGGCATGCTCCCTCTTTCTACGCCCAAGAAGAACTTACGCGTGCGAGTAAGACAGTTGCGAAAGTTTTAGCACAGAATAAATAATAGTACAAACAAAAGTGTCAGACTATTTTTTACCCGACCGTAATCGGGTTTTGATTTTTGAACTTATGTTATTTCCGCGACCGACTATCCTTCACACTGCACTGTCACACTGGTGTGATGGTTACGAAGAAAATTTACCAACTAACACTACACTAGTATTAGTAGTAGACTAGTAGTAGTAGTAGTAGTTAGTATTTTTACACTAGTATTTATTGGACTTTTACTTTGCGCCACTAAAGTTAGAAGGCCGGGTGTTAAACGACTTTACTGCCACGAAAGTCCCGCCCGCCGAATAGGTGTTCCGTACTTACTACCACTTTTTGCTTGCGAACGGCGCGGGTTTATCATTACCTACATACCTACAATTAAAAATATATGTACCTATTTATGTCGAATGGGATAGAGCCAAAACTTTAAATAAAAACCTACCTATTATAATAAACAATCTTTTTATTTAGGAATACAGACCAATCAACAAATCAATAATTGTAACAACGGTGGTTTTGGGCACATGTGTTGGAATTAAGATATAAATAAAATAGAATAACTCCCGAACAAAAAAAAACTGACAACATTTAGGTAAGAAAAAATAACCAATTATGATGAAATTTGCGACCACGTTTGTGGTCTACCCTTTCAATTAAAAAGTAATCATAAAAATAGGTTCAGAAGTTCCGGAGACATGAGTGAACTTCACAAACACTACTTGAACAAATAAAAACTAAAATACGAAACAAAATGTAAAATTCAATATTTAGCATTACATTACAATAGTGCGCTATCTCCACATCATGACTGATGAGCATTAGCTTTTATAACTGGTTGAAGCAACATATAAACTGCGGACATGGCCTCGGCACCAATGTTTGGACTCTGTAGGTACATACCATACCATACCATACAATGTACTTACAATGAACATTAGTATGTACATATACTAGTGCAATGTTGGAAATTGTATGTACAGACACAGAATAAATAATAGTTGGCAATGAGAGGGTGCATTACTAATGCTCTGGACCTATTCACTGATATAACGCTTGTATCTGTATTATTACATTACATGCATAATGCTCACAGTGAGAACCCACCTTTACATACTGTACTAAACATAGAGAACAAAAAAATGGTACTAAACTTAATCGCAGAGTCGAGCTACTGAGAAAATGTTCTTTCAGTTGATTGGTTAGAGATAAGACCCTTTTACACCAGTGCTGGTTGGTGGGCCATTATAATGTTTTATTTTACATAGTAACAATTATTAATAATAGAGAAAAATATACTTTTACACCGTATTCTTCTTGGTACCAAGATTCACCAATCAAATATTCTGTCAGTTTTTTACCGGTGTATGCCGCATTTAGAAAAAAAAGTTTGCAAGTTCTCTGGCAACGGCATTTCTACATCATGTGTTGCGGGACATAATTGTCCCCTAGTGAATACAAGGCTTTAATATACAACACTTAGGCCGTCCGCACTGTTAAACATTACAAAAATAGGCACCAACCAGCGGAACTCCATACGTTGCCACCCGCCGCGCGTAGATAAGTTAGGTCAACTTACGCTTGTCAGAGCCTATTTTTGTAGAAATCCCCAGTTTACAGTGAGCTCCTCAGTCGCGGGATCCTGCGTAACGGTGCGGAGGGACTTAATATGGACCAACATCAAACATTTAAAGTAACATAGACATCTTTCAAACTGAGACATGAGAAGGTGTTACATTTTTAGCACTGCAATGCAATGCATAGCTTGGTGAGCGAATGTTTTGTTTCTGTAGAATGTCTTTCTACAGGTTAACCAATGATATTCTATGTCTTGTCACAAATGTGTTTCCACCCATCCTTGGTCAATGATGCCATTGAATATTTCCGCTCACAATTCGTACAGGTCCAGTCTGGTTCGTTTGTGTGGTACATGTCAAAATGCTTTTTCATAAGTGTACCCAAATCAATCCCGTTGAATTTGGTCTTGCATTCCACACACTCAATTGTCAACCATGAGTTATGAACACCTGGTCTGGGTGATTTACTCTTGTCCCAAGTTCCAATCTTTCCTATGTCAAGGACATGCATTGGAGATAACGTCTCTTCAATGTACAAGTCACACACTCTCCCTGGAGTTAATTGTTTTGTTTGATTTTCTTTACACAATTTTCTGTAGTATGGATACTTGTTTGTGTGTTTTCTATAAGTGGCTGGTACTTGTATATCTCCTTCTATCATTTCGAAGTCACTTTTGATCATATCAAACAGAGCTTTGATAAGCGGCTTCATTTTATCTTTATACTGATAGTTAATTACAATAGCATCGAAAAGAGAGTAAATCTTGCTCTTTTTTACATAATCCGATGTTTTTTTCTGGTCTTTTATTTGGATATTTTCATTAAGAACCACGTTCAGGTTTCTTGGTCCATTATTTTTGTTAACAAGTACGTGTTTAACCTGGTGCATTGCTGTCCAAGTCAATGAGATAGATCTCATCTCGATTGAGACCTGCACTCCCCACCAATTGATTATTGACTCCAAGGGTAAGCTATTTACTGACATAAAACTAGGTTTGAACTCCGACAAATGAAAAACATTGTTTTCCAAACCTGGGTTTGGGTGGTTTAACATTAACTCATTGAGTTGCTTTCGCACACAGTAAATTTCAAGGACAATATCATTTGTACTAACTTGCTTCATTTTTTCAGACGTTTCTTTAATAACTTTGTCAACAGCTTCTTGAGCGAGTGGTCTCGTTGCATCTATCTGAACTTTAAGATAGTTTTTGAGATGTTTATAGTAGCTTTCCAAAGCTTTTCCTTTCTTTATGGAATTGTCAGCATTACGTTTTTTTTTCCGCAGCCTTCTGATAACACTGTCGAATTCATTCCACTTAGGCCAGTCTTTGAGGAATCTCTTCACAGTGCTAAGGTAAATATCAAGTTCTAATTCGTGAAATGTGGTTATATCAATGTTGAATTCCTTGTTAAGTATGGAGTTGATCTGTGCATTTGTAAGGACTGTACTTTGCTCTCTTTCATTGCTAGTTAGACGTTGTAAGAGTTGCATTAGTGGGCAAGCTGCAAAGATAAAAAATATTACTATTATATTATATTGCCTAAATGTACACAACATATAAACTTGTTTGTGTTTCACTACGTGATAGAATCCGAAATGAGGAAATCCATAGAAGAACCAAGGTTACCGACATAGATCTCAGAGTTTGCAAGTTGAAGTGACAATGGTAGCAAGTATGGGGCAGGCCATATAGTTCACAGAACCGACAACCGCTGTGGAATAAAGGTTCTCGAATGGCGGCCACGGACAAGCAAGCGAAGTGTGGGGAGACCCCCACACCGACGATGATGTACCAACGACATTGTAGCCATCGCAGGAAGTTGGTGGATAGAGGTGGCACAAGATTGCTTGTCATGGTGCTCTTTGGGAGCCTATGTTCACTTGAAGCCAGTAGCTGAATTTTTAAGGGGAAACGTTTCGTCCGCAGCTTGAGTGAGTATTTTTGTGAAAGTGTCAGTGTCGTTAAGAAGTTTGTGTGTTAAATTTGATATTTTATGCTCTACAGATGTTTTGAATTTGTTCCATAATTTGTTATTATTAAGGTTATATTTTAATCGTGGTTTTTGAGAAGTATTTCGAGGACCGTTAAAAGGAAGAGTAATAACAATCAGAAAATGGTCTGTTTCAAAAGTAGATGATATTGTATGCCATGCTATCGATGAAGCTAAGTTTGGTGTACAAATTGATAGATCTACTGCACTTTTATTTTTATCAGGAGGTGTGCGTCTGGTAGGGGAGCCAGTATTTATGATGCAAAGATTGTATGTATTTAGAAAGTCTATTAGCAGTTCACCACAGTAAGTAGAAATAGAACATCCCCAAGAAGTATGATTGGAATTAAAGACTCCTAAGACTAAGAAAGGTCTGGGGAGACGAGAGAATAGATCCATTTAAGTAGTGGAAAGCTAAGGGAGAAGGGTATGGAATATATATAGAAACAACACAAATGTTATTCACTTGTGCTGCTACCACGGAAAAATGATTGTAGGTTGGAAGAGTTAAAGGACAGAAAGAGATGGTATTTCTGATGAGCAAGGTGGCACCACCATACCCATCAGATCTTATGACTTCTAAGGGCTGACATGATGATGATGATATAAACTTGACCATCATTGAATCAAAGTGAACATCAGTGTGAGAGAAGTGAGGAACATTTATTCATAATACTTTAAATATTTTTTTTACATTATTACTTTAAAATTACCAACTAAATCACCTTTGTTACTTATTACTAGTTGGTGGGTATGTATAAACTTATTTATTAGCTGTTTCCAGAAATCCCCACTGGTGGGAACAGTCTGCTGGAGATTTCGGGAATAATCCTGTTTGTTACTGCTCAGTACCATAACAAATGAACGGATTTTGATGAAAATTGGTATATACAGACTTGTTAGGTCCTGGAATTACCCTTATAATCACAGCTGCTTAACACTAAGCAGGAAAAGCCGTGGGTTGCAGCGAATAGATGTCAATAAAAATGTTTATTATTCTACTTGCCTGTTTATTTTTACACATTTAAAACTAAACTTCACAAGTGTACAGCAGTGGAATTTCTAAGCCAATACGATGTGTTTCAATCAGATTTTCAAAGCAATAATAATAGCCGCACATGCTAATGGTGGACATGTTGGATATAGTTTTTGAAATTATATTACAGTCTCCTAGGCTTTCTTCTTGTACATACCTATCACAGTTGTGGCGACAGGATCCTTGGTATGTACCTACATAACTTTACCGCTTATGTTTTTCATGTACATTGTGGAATGCGAAAGAATCTGCAAAATGAAGAAATCCTGTACTTACTTTCTATTCCCGTAGACGGAACCTCACTGGGCCTGCGGTCTGCTTCGTTTTCTTCTACTACCAATTCAACATCGTTTGAACTGTCATGTGACATTTTCAATGTAAACAATATTTTTCGTACGGCGAATCTAATTCACAAATTATTTGGTAGGTAGGTAGCTTTTCTTTTTTTGTGTTTGTGCATCGAATTATTCGAAACCAACGAACACAATCTAAAATAGACAAACGAACTAACGATAGAGATGGGTAGGTCCGGATGGATACGAATCCGAGCACAGACTATGTAGAGATACTAAATCCGAGGACCCGCATCACTCGCGTTATTGATGGATGTACAATTAATAAATTCTTTGTGTACATCCAACCACAATTCGGATACCGATCCAACAGTACCGGCCGACCGAATAGCCCTGCAGCCCGATTACAGAACTTGGTTACAATTGGATTATCACTTTTTTCATAGCAATTTCGACTCTATCGCAAGGCATTAGTGATATCGATACTGACAATCCGATTGAAGCTAAGTTATATGGTCGGGCCCCTGCTTGTCGGAGCCACAGGTCAGAGCGGAGAAGGCACTGAGTGGAACTGAATCGCGGCATTGTGGACCGGGGAGGGTGCGGGCGGAGCGGCGCGCCGCTCCGCCCGCGGCGGTGGCGCGGAGCGGGTAGGTGCGAGTGGGTCGAACGTGTTGTAAGAGCGATGTCACATCTGTTGTCTATGGTAGGTGGTTATGTAGTCTGTAGTAGACGTGTCGTGTGAAAAATGAAAAGCGGGTGGTATTGGAGACTAATTTAAATAATCAAGGTTACTATGGCAGAAAATAGCATCTCATATGGCAAAGCATCCAAATTGGTCCCACCAGTATCGAAATCTTATGCCGATGTTGTTAACTCTGTCCCTCAGCTCAGCTCAAATCAGTTTAATTTTAACCCACCAACTACATTTACTCAACGTCTATCACAAATTTCATATAAAAAACAGTTTATACTAACCGCCGTCAAACCTCCAACCCATCAAAAGGATACGACCGAGCAGCTCACCAAAATATTATCAATGAGTATAATATTCACACTCCACAAGATGGTTGCGCTCTTAAAATCAAACAATCCATTAATGATGTCGACATCAGACAACATTCAAATCTTCATCGAGACATTGACCCAGTTTAAACATTGCAGTACCGTCCATTGTTGCCCCTATAATTGACATGTTTAGAACACCTAAAGCCATTAAAAATGGCGGTCTTACAAAAGATAATACAATGGAACTGCAGAAGTGCTGTTCATAAAAAAAGTGAAATTATTCACTTAATAAACAAGTACAACACTTGTTTATTCTCACTTTCAGAGACCTGGCTTGAGCCAGGCTCCATTTTTAAAATCCGTTTCTCTTGTTTAAGAGATGATAGATAAAATACCATGAAATTTCGACAAGCCATTCGAGGCGGTTTTTGACTAAGTTCTCAGCTACTTTTACTAAAACAGAAGATAGAGCTATTGGGCGATACGATGATACTGCGTTTGGTCTTTTACCTGGTTTAAGAATTGGAAGAACAATTTGGGATTTCCTGGAAGGGGGGATATTTCCGGATAACATTACTGTGTTAATTATGTCCAGATAATATACAAGCGATGATTCTGTGAGGTTGGCTAAAAATGAATACGGTATGCCATCTTCTCCAGGGGCAGTTTTTTTTACAGCCGATAGAACCCCTTTTAATTCTTGTATGGTGAAGGGAGAATTTAAACTTGATTGGCTGTGGAATACTGTAGGGGGAGTAGAATTGTAAAAATGGTCATGCTGTGGTGCCAGTCGATTGAGAAATTGGTCATTCATATTTGCAGGTAAGGATGAAAAAGAGGAATCACTAATGCCGCTTCTAAATCTTCTGATATTACGCCATACGATAGAAGGGCTTATATAAGGAGAGATAGAGAGGCAAAAGTTTCTCCATCCTTGGAATTTCTTTTCTTTGTGTAGTTTACGTGTCTCTGCTAATAATTTAGTCAAGGTTTCAAAATTTTCCATTGTCATCTCGCTGTTGTACGTAAGTTCAGCATATTTTCTTTTTTTTTACTGCTTGAGTGCATTCTCTGTCCCACCAAGGTGGAGAAGGAAGGAAGCCAGTAGGTGAATTTTTAAGGGGAAACGTTTCATCCGCAGCTTGAGTGAGTATTTTTGTGAAAGTGTCAGTGTCGTTAAGAAGTTCGTGTGTTAAATTTGATATTTTATGCTCTACAGATGTTTTGAATTTGTTCCATAATTTGTTATTATTAAGGTTATATTTTAATCGTGGTTTTTGAGGAGTATTTCGAGGACCGTTAAAAGGAAGAGTAATAACAATCGGAAAATGGTCACTTTCAAAAGTAGATGATATTGTATGCCATGCTATCGATAAAGCTAAGTTTGGTGTACAAATTGATAGATCTACTGCACTTTTATTTTTATCAGGAGGTGTGCGTCTGGTAGGGGAGCCAGTATTTATGATGCAAAGATTGTATGTATTTAGAAAGTCTATTAGCAGTTCACCACAGTAAGTAGAAATAGAACATCCCCAAGAAGTATGATGGGAATTAAAGTCTCCTAAGACTAAGAAAGGTCTTGGGAGACGAGAGAATAGATTATTTAAGTAGTGGAAAGCTAAGGGAGAAGGGTATGGAATATATATAGAAACGTACGTATGTATTGTGATATTTATATCACTTCGTGAGAATCGCCTCCCTGGGCTGGGGCCCGAACACAGAACTTGGCTTCAATCAAATTGATACTTTTTTCATAGCATTTTCGACTCCATAGCAATGCACTAATGAATTTGACGGCTTGAAACTGATATGATCAACATTGCGTAATAGCACTGCAGTTGTCGATCGATATGGTATTATTTATTCTGTGGATTCGGTTTGAAATCTTTCAATTCATTTTTCATTCACAATATCGAATCGAATTCTGAATCGGAGGCTGGAACGATATCTCTCCACAAACGTGGTCTCATCATATACATAATTTAAAAAGAAAATGCGAGAAAAGGAAGTATACGTTGGATGGTACTTACGTACAACTGGAACGATATCTTCAAAGAAAAAGCGGGGTATCGATTATTTGACCTTGAAAACGATTTAAAAATAAAAAAATAAAAGGGCAATTATTGTGCTATTCCGCCAATGCGATTTATTGCAATCCGATTTTCAAAGCAATATCATCTATAACTAACGCACCGCATTATGTGCACGTGATAATGAAAATCTGATTGCGCAAGATAGGTAATTGCCCTGCTGTGGACGAGACAACTACTGTTAAGCCAAAACCAGAAAATTTTCATTGGCGTGTTGGACGATAGTATAGAGCCACCATTATACAAACCATATTTTTATCGTGTCCGGGATCCATAATGTTATCGCAGACCAATCACCCCGCCCGGCACTGGCACCACCGTAACGGCATGCATCGCGTCATGCGTGTCGCCTCGAAAAATGCTTGTGAACAGCATGTCTTTGTCACCGTAAGATTGTAAACAAACTAAAATTCGTGAACGGACATGCTATGCATGTGTACGTATGAAAGCTGATCTCACGAGCTCGAGAATCGGCATATCTTTAAAAAAACAAGTACCTACTTAAGTGACAGTTGTTTATTAAAACAACACGTAATTAATTATACAGGATTAGGCAATTACTGAATTACTACACTGCACTGCACTTACTACACACAACAAACACTGCACTGGCAACAAATATCTGAAGTACGCACTAAGGCATTATGAGTACGCATTCAGTCCGTGGCATTAAATATAATCAACATCTTATATTGTCGTAAAACACAAGTTTAAGTCCGTCTATTTTACCAATAATGATTCAGAGATAATGATGTGCTTATCTACTTAAGACACAAGCACAAGATTTACATTCGACCTCAGAGAAATTATAACGGGAGTTGCCTAGCGTACGTGTTCCCCTCTGCCGAGGTACATAAACGTTTGGTTCGTGTCCGTTTATAAAAACTAGTTTCCACGATCGTTTGCCCTCCGCAGGAGCCCTCGTGATGTGTTGGACGATACGGACGAAGCCATCGCAGCTAAAGTATTAGCAGCGATGGCCTCGCCCAATGCTACCACCTCTGGCAACCCGCCATGGGAATAACAACACTTAGACACAGACTCCGACCTCACCGGCGAGGTCGAAGGTCCCGTAATTCATAATCAGTTATTATTTACCTTCAAGTTTCTTGCCGATTCTTCTCGAAAGTGTATTATGAATCGGCGGTCAGTTATGTAATTCAATCAAAGGGCTCATAGCCAGTTTTCAGGGGGCCCTCGATCGCTACTAACACTAGCGATCCATGGGTGTTTAGTTCGATATCCTCGTAATCAAGACAACCGTCCAAGCCGAGGTCCGTACCCTCTGGATGCCCTCGTAACTTTGGCGTGCGCCTTCTGCGTCACGCATTGAGGCGGAGCGCTCTAGCAAATTCAAGCTGTAACGGCCGGTAAAGGCCAACAGCAAATAAACTTCCTAAAAATAATAAAACATAAAATTTAAATAAAGACAGAGTTTCTTACTTTTTTAATATTCATTTTCTATATACCTAATTGGCCGTGTCATCATACGCATCAAACATAAGATAGACTACGTGGTCAAGTAGGTAGATAGACGATGAATATTATAGAAGAAGCGGCAAGTCGACCAACCCTGGCGCCACAGCTAGCGCGTCACTCCACGCCAGACAGCGACAGAGTTACGCGTTAGAAGAGAGCGGCAACGTTTAGGTGAATATCGCATTAGGCACTGAGCGCTTATGCGAGCTGAATTGCACTTTGTTGCTTAGTAGCAAGAGTCACTATTTCTATTAATGGTTGCGCGAAGTGCAACTTCTACTATTATTAGTCTATGCTTCCATCACGTACCAGTGCGAATAACGTAAACAAAGCGAGTACATACTTAAAAAAATGATACAATTTGTCATTGACTATTTGTCATTGACTATTTGCCACCAAAACGTACAATCGCTAAATAATAAAACGAATAGATTATAAGTATTATTAAAGCACGACTTTAATTTTAAAATATTAATTTAGACTGAGCATTGGCTCAGCGAATCACAATTGAAATGTATTTACATATATGACTACGTTTTGACCGCCAGCTACAGGAGACCCGTATGACCCGTATCTACTATTTAGTTTGTGCAGGAGACCTGAAGCTGAAGCTGTGTCTTTGTTCACCCAAGTCTTAAAACCATCCCCATAGCTTGTACTATTATTTATTCTGTGCCCATAGAGGAGTACCGAGACTTATCCCGCGAGCAGCAGCCCGATTCCATAACTTGGCTACAATCGGGTAACACTTTTTTCATAGCAAATTCGACTCTATCGCAAGGCATTAGTGGCTGCGACAAAACTAGATTTCCCGCCCGCGACTTCGTCTGCACGGACTACAGTTTATAGCAAAAAAAGCATCCTGTGTTCTTCAAGTGAGTATAGCATCAATACTCTTGATGTTTTTTTACAGACTTATTATTTCGTTTCCATGGCAACCGTTACTAACAGCGAGTAATCAACATTTTCCCGTTTTCTCATGGAAACTTACAATTTTCCGGGATAAAAAATATTCTATATTTTATTCCAGGGTAAAAGCTATCATTCCAAATTTCATCAAAATCCGTCTAGCCCTTATCGTATGAAAGCTCCCCAAACAAATAAACAAACAAGCAAACAGACAATGTTTCACTTTTATATATTGGTATGGATTATCATTTTTCTTGTACACTGTAATTTTTTTTCCAAAATCTTTAAATTTTAATCAAACTGTCTCCAAAATCCACGGAAGGTCTTCTCACACAGTTTGTTTGTTTGCTTGTAGTATGATGTAATGCTGGGCCTCTGGTATAAAAGTTTGCCAGGCCGCCCGAGGGCACCTGACATGGCGCACACAGTTTTTATGTATGTAGCTCTAATGGTGAAGGCATTTAAGTAGTTGTAGGTGCCCTTGCTCTCTCAATAAACTTTCTATTCTGTAACAAAATCGTACGATATTACATTATATTGAATTCACTATCATACAAATGAGAACCAATGCAAAAAAATATTTTTATTCTCTTCTTATCGTGTCACTGGTGTCACTTTATACTAAACTAGCTGTGCCCACGGCTTCGCTCGCGTGGTCATTCCTCTAGGTTAAAAGTACTCTATGTGCTATTCCAAGACCTACAATAAACATTTGATCAAAATTCCTTCAGCCGTTTAAAAGTTTTTTATCGATTGCTCGGCATCTAATCATTGGATTACGATACCAAGTACGCTAGGTCTTGGTCAAACTCTAAGCTATCCAACACTGAAAACTGCATCGGTTTAATAATAATAATAATAAAAAAAACTGCACCGCTGTCAACACGTCCTATTTCTTTGTGATCTCCATTATATACATATTTTACATATTTTTACAATATCATTAAATTCCATTGCAGCTATATACTTTTTATAACATGTTTCAAGATAAACTGGAGTACTAAAATCTTATTTAATAGAAAATGATGCAAAATACAAAATATGACAGTTGTCACTATCTGACAACAAATTTCAATGAAGAAAATCAAAAAATAGCGAATGATCACAAGACTAAAGGCAAAAACAACAGCAGCGGAATAAAGTAACGCACGTCCACCACCACCGCCCACCCCGTCGTCTCCAAGCTCGTCTTCGGGAGATGAGTACGTTACTCCTCCCGACACCAGCGCGTCGAGCGATGAGGGTGGGCCACCGTCGCCACCGTCGCCGCCAAGACCTGCGCGCCGTGGGCGACCACCGGTGCCAGCACGCTTGGGGCCTGTGGGGCAGCATGCTCCACGCCTGGTGCCGCAGTGCGGCGCAAATGGACTCATCCGTTAAATGAAAGTGTTATGCGCGCATACTATGAGGCTACAGAGGGAGGAATCAGCCTTACTGCGTACCGTGACCGGATGCTGTCTCTGTTTCGGGCTTTGGAACCAACTGTCGTCGTATCCGCCCAGCGACTTTCGGATCAAGTGCGGGCTATCCATCGGTGCAAATTGTTGGACCAGTCCGTGCTGGATCGGCTGCGCTTGGAGGCGTTGCCTATTCACACGACTTCAGCCTCGACGCGGAACCTGTCCGATACGTTGTCGGTCCAGGGAACATTTATGACCCCAGCATCGACGGTGACACGGGTAGATCTCGAGGTCGATGAGGATGATTGTGTGAATATGAGCGTAAGTACCCAAGCCTTTGAGCAATTGAGGAGTGCTTTGGAGGACGCGATTTTACAGTATCGGTCCACACCCAACTCTAGGCCGTATGCCCACCCATAGACCACCACGTATGCCCACCCATAGACGTAATCTAGCGTTAATGGGAGCTCTGGACGCTTTGCTGGCTCCGTACTTACGGACTAGTGAAGACTTAATTGATACCCACTCGATCCTGTATTGCGGGGCTATTGCGGTGTGTCGCGTGGCTCGAGTAAAGTTTCCGGACGCTGACCGAGCACCGCGAACCTCCGGATTTGTCCCTGCATGGCAAGTACGGATCGAGCGGCGTATTAATAAGTCTAGGACTCTCATTGCAAAGCTGGTCTGCTTCAGCCGGGGTAACAATCGTCCCCGTGTCATACGTTTCGTGAACGAAGCCTTTGCTGGGACTGGTATCAGGCCTCAGCATTATATGGCTTGTGTCACGGAACGTATGGACTTCCTGAAGCAGAAAGTCTATGCGTGGGCAAACCGTATTCGTCGCTACAGAGAGCGTGTGGATAGATATTACCAGAATCGCCTTTTCCAAAGTGATCAAAGGAAGGTGTATCGAAACTGGGAGGGAACTGACCGACGTGTGGGTGATGGGCAGCTGCCGGATGCTACTGCTATGATTAACTTCTGGCGTGGTATTTGGTCGGTGCCCGTTGAACATACGGAGGGTGACTGGATGAGTGTTGTCGAACATGCATGTGAGTCAATCGAAACCATGGGGTCTGTGTCTATCAGTCCCATAGACGTTAGTTGTGCAATTCGTACGGCTCCAAACTGGAAAAGTCCTGGACCGGATGGATTGCACAACTTCTGGATAAAGTGGATTCGATGCTCACATCCATGTTTGGCAATACAATTTCAGGAAGCCCTTGAGCTTGGTTCTCTTCCCAGTTTCATGACAACTGGCTTCACCTCCTTGCTCCATAAGTCCGGTAGTACCACGGAAGCTAAAAATTATAGACCCATTACATGCTTGCCCACAATGTACAAGCTCCTTACATCCATTCTGAGAACAAAAATGTATTCGCATATTGTTGCGAACAATATTTTGGCCCTCGCTCAGAATGGATGTAGGGTTGGGTCCCGTGGTACTAAAGAGCTTCTCCTCATAGACACTACCATTTGCCAACAAGTCGGCGGAACAGAGGGATCCTTTCTACTGCCTGGATTGACAACAAGAAGGCCTATAATTCAGTGCCTCATTCATGGCTAGAGAGGATCTTAGAGTTGTATAAAATCGATGCAACTCTGAGATCTTTCTTAGGTGCGTGAATGAGGCAGTGGACCACAGTTCTTCGTCAACCAGGTGGTGGAGACAGCCTTTATGGTTCGTAGGACTTTATAAGGATAGAGCGAGGCATATTTCAGGGTGACAGTTTGAGTCCTTTGTGCTTTTGCCTAGCACTGAATCCTCTCAGCACTTTGTTAAAGGATTCAGGGTTAGGCTATCGGCTACGGAGAGAGGGCGAGATCATTTCTCATCTGCTGTACATGGATGACCTCAAGTTGTTTGCACTGAAACGTCCAGACTTGATGGAGTTACTGAAAATCACAGAAGTTTTCAGTAAAGCCATCAACATGGAGTTCGGTGTGGACAAATGTGTGGTCATGCATTTGCAGCGGGGGAAAGTTGTAAATTCTATGAATTTGCAGCTTTCTGAGACAATGACTCTCAAATCTCTCTCTGAGACCGAGACCTACAAATACCTTGGTATGTCACAATCGTTGGGTATCATGGACAGGGAGATTAATCAGTCGGTGAAGGAGCGCTTCTTCTGCCGCCTGACTTAACAGTCTTTGAGCAAGGCTTAACAGGCTTTAATATGAGCAAGGGCATCACCAACGGTTGGGTGATGCCCTTGCTCATATACTCTTTTGGCAAACTAAAGTGGACTCAAACTGTGCTTGACACCTTGGATAAGAGAGTCCGTCAACTGCTTACGTCACATCGTCTCGGTCACATCGAGTGTAACACCCGCGCTCGTCTGTTATGAGATTGTACATACCACGGAAGTGGGGGGTCGTGGCTTTTTAAATGCCAAGAACCTCCACAACCGTGAAGTATGCAGTCTCAGGGAGTACTTCTTAAAAACCGAGTGTGGGTTGCATCGTGATGTGGTGGCAGTTGATAAGACTCTCACACCGCTCTCCTTGGCAAACGAAAGTTGGCACAAACCATCGGTGTTGAGTACCAATGACCGCAAGGGCGTATGGAAGGGCAAGGAGCTGCACGGGTGGTTCTATCGGGCCTTAACAGGGCCTGATGTGAACTTGCTCGCGTTGGTGAACTGGCTACGCTTTGGTGACCTCTTTGGGGAAACTGAGGGTTTTGTCTGTGCAATTGCGGACGAAGTTATCAAGACGAATAACTACCGGAAATATATTATGAAGGACGGTACGGTCGACATTTGTCGGGCATGCCGCCGTCCTGGGGAGTCCCTCAGGCATATAATTTCCGGCTGTTCTCATCTTCCTAACGGAGAGTACTTGCACAGACACAACCAAGTAGCCAGGATCATCCATCAGCAAATTGCCCTTTGGTATGACCTTGTCGAGTCTGAGGTGCCGTACTATAAGTACGTACCGGCGCCAGTTCTCGAAAATGGTCGTGCATTGCTCTATTGGAACCGCTCTATCATCACGAACAGGACTATTGTTGCCAATAAGCCTGACATTGTGCTGGTAGACCGGTCCCAACGCCGGGCAGTGCTCGTCGACATCACCATTCCACACGATGAGAACCTCGTGAAGGCCGAGAAAGACAAGCTCAGCAAGTACCTTGACTTGGCTCATGAGGTGACCGCCATGTGGAATGTTGACTCGACGATCATTGTCCCGATAGTTTTTTCGGCGAACGGCCTTATAGAGAAGAGCCTCGACCAACATCTTAAGAGGCTCTCGCTAGATGGTTGGATTAAGGGTCAGATGCAGAAGGCAGTACTCCTTGACACGGCGCGTATAGTCAGGAGGTTCCTCACTCTGCAGCCCTAGCCACCGGTAGTTTGGGCCCTGCTCCGCTACCGTTGGTACCCTAGGTTAAGGTTTTTTATAATATTTTTATCTGCTTTTATAGCTTTTATTAAAAGAAATATTGTAAAAATTTTAAATTTAAGATAAAAAGATAAATAAAGTGAATAATAATAATAAGTTTATTAACCAAATAAGGTGGATATACAATGATAGGCAGCGGCCCCACACTAGGCTCTAGGCCCGTGTCGTGGAAGCCTGGTCTGAATTCCATAACACAATTTAATTTAATGGAGGCATCCCTTCCTGGTACTGATCTAATTTATAATGATGAAATAACAAAATTTAAAAAATATATATATGTGATCTTAACTTAAGTGTCAACGTAAGGGGAAATGTATTGTGTATAAGGGTATGAGGGGGTGAGTATGTGTACGCATGTTTTGAAAACGAAAGTATGTGTGTGTGTGTGAGGGTTTGTGTGTGTGTGTATTTTTTCACAGATAAATCAGGTCCTCTATGTCAGAGTAAGATCGCATAAATAGCCATCTTTGGACTAGTACTCTCACTTGAGAGGTTCGCTCACTCTTTATAGCACAAACTTTCGATATTTTATTATAAATGCGTGGGAGTAGATGGCTTGGATGCCGATTCGCGTATGCAGAGTTAGCAGTCGGTACTGGTATCCTATAAACACGCCTTTTCAACAACTCTGCTAGTTCTTTAGAAGTCGACATTTCTTTGTGGACCGTGGTTACAGCTTTTAGGATAAATAACTGTCGCACCCGCAGAACTTCAGTCTCTTTGTACAGAGAGTCAGTCGAGTACCTAAAGGGTTTTCCTAACATTACCTTTAATACCGCTCGTTGGGCCCTTTCGAGCTCAATCAAAACAGTTTTAAATGCACCTCCCCAAGCTAGAATACCGAATGTTAAAATTGATTGGCAGAGCGAAAAATAAACCATAATAAGTGTTTTTTATCACAGGCGTATCGTAGCGCCTTCATAATGTAAATTATTTTTCTTACTCGTCCTGACAACTTTTTGATGTGGTGCTTAAAAGTAAGAGTGTCGTCAATCTCTATTCCTAAATATTTGATATGATCTACTTGGTCGATGGATTCGCAATTATTATTGCACGAGAAAGTATAACCCGACCAAAAACCACCACATGAGTGTAACTTGATGACTAGATCGTACTTAGGTTTAGACTGTCGAGTTTTGTAAAAAGTTATAAATTTAGTCTTTTTGGTGTTAAGTGTAAGCAAATTTCGATCCAGCCATGTTGCTACTTTATTAATGCCTGATTCTGATAGACTAACAACTTTCTCCCAGGATGAGTCACGAAAAATTACTGCTGTGTCGTCTGCATAGCAAATAATATCCGCTCCAGGGATGGTTAGGTCTAGAACATCATTCATATATACTGCGAAGAGGGTTGGGCCTAATATACTACCCTGAGGTACTCCGAAACTCACAAAAGATTCATCACTAATAATCGAACCCACTCTTAGACACTGTTTACGACATGTAAGGTAGCTAAGGAACCATTTATGAGCTTGGCCTCGAATACCTATTGAGTCTAGTTTTTTCAAAAGAATTGGAATCGATACGGTATCAAAAGCTTTAGCGAGATCAAGAAAAACCCCTATACAACGCAAGTTTTGGTCCACAGCAGATGAGACCGTATTGGTGAGAAGCACTGTTGCGTCTTCGGCGGATCTGCCTAGCCTAAATCCAAATTGTCTGTCAGATAGAAAGTGGTTATTTTCAGATAGTAGTCTACCAATCTCTTATTTACATCTTTTTCCAGCAATTTAGAAAAAACTCTCAATAGGGATATCGGTCGATAGTTACTAGAGATATTTTTAGCGCCATCTTTGTGAATAAGAACTACTACTGCTAGCTTCCAACTATCTGGGAATTGACCACTTTCAATGCTAAGATTAATAATAAAAGTGAGTGGCTCTAGAATATTAGGTTTAATAAATTTTATTAAGTTAGTAGTGAAACCATCTATACCAGGAGCACTGTCAGACTTAAGGCCGGAAATAAGTCTATCGACTTCGAAACAATCTGTTGGTGGAATAAATAATGAGTTCAGAGGTGAGTTTTGCGATTTTATAGAAGTGGCCAAAGAGTTCTCCGTTTCAGTTAGTTTATTTAGAATTTTAGCTGCATGATCTTTGCCGACATTAGAAAAGTACTTATTACACTCATTAAGCCTTGAGATAGGATTGTCATGGTTTGCGATAATTCTGACGGTTCAGTGCAAGACTTTACACTATCACAAATAGTATTTATAGTTTTCCACAACTTTTTTGGGTTGTTCTTATTTTTAACTAATTCATTCTTCTCATAATCAGTTTTAACACGTCTTAGTAATTCTTTATAAAAATTACGATATCTCTTGTATGTAGTTTGAATAATTTTGTTTCTAGGTTCTTTTCTTGCTTTCGTATGTTCTGGCACGAATTTTCTGGCATTTAATAAGCCCCGGTGTAATCCAAGGCTTAATATTAAAATAGGAGTGATTAACAGTAACCATATGGCTGTGAACTGAGATTATAGAGGTGAGAATAGAATTAAACTCTTGAGTAGCCTGGTTTACCTCTGATTTGGATGTGATAGAGCTCCAATCAATTCCTTTAGGTCATCAATGATAGCAAAATAGTCTAATTTAAGTCGAGAACGGGTCTCTAATTTAGTAGGTTTACCAGAACATTTCAAACCCATCAAACTTATGTCATGATCAGTAATGTCACTACTGCATACAACACCAATGGCCTCAAACCGGCCTTGATAAATATGTGGTCAAGACACGCTTTGCCTCGGGTTTGTAAAGTGATGGCAGGTATCAGTTGATGTTCTGCAGCCAGACAGAGGTAGTCGGTACATTGTTCACTCAATGGATCAGCCAGAAGGTCAATATTTATATCACCAGCCCAAACTATGTGCTTGTTTTTATGTAACATTAAAGCATTGTTAAAAGATAATAAAAAGTTGTCAATATGTTTAAAAGATGGAGACCGTTAAATACCATAAACCATAAACTGCTCTCCTAAACAAATTTCTAAGCAATTGCAATCCTCAATATTGGGTTCCGATATCTGACAGAACCATCCATCACGTACGTAAGCTGTAACGCCACCGCTCTTATTAACATACTTCTTCGTGCAATAAGAATTAAAGCCCTGAATTTGGGGAACAATTACGCCATTCTTCAACCAACACTCAGTAAGAATAATGACGTCAAATTGCAACCCAACACGCTTTAAAGAGACCGCGAAAGAGTCAAAATTCTGCTGTAGACTTCTGATGTTGAATGTCATCATTTTTAGATTATGATCAGCTGTAAAATACTTTCCGCATGCTTCTAAGTTTTCTGTCGCATAGCACTTTATTTGAAACGAATTATCCAGATTGTCCATTAACTCCATCATCATGAAACATGGACTTTAGAAATACCTGTGTCGTACAGGCGAGAGAGTGATTTGATGCATTTACTATACAATTTATTAGAAAACCTAAAAGATGCTACCATTAGTACAAAGAACATGTCGAACAGCACGCTGATATCTTCATCATTCATCTGTGAGGAACATGCGGTTGTTGGTACTTGTAGGTGTGTATGCGTGATGTATGTATGAGTTATGTGTAGAATAACAATATTTACAAACCTAAAGTAATTATAATTACACGAAAAATTCAACGAAAAGGACATAAAGGCTAAGCAACTGGGCAAAACAGTAAAACAAGTTACTCGTTTGTATAAAAAACTTACAGAAAAAATTATATAAACTAGTACAGAGTCTGCAAGCTAAAACGCAGCTTTTATGGATTGAAGCAAGCACCGCTTTGCTGGAACACGTGCACCTGCTTGCCGACTTCTTGAAGGAATCTGACTTTCAACAGAGCGAAGCGGATCCATGCTTGTATGTTCGAGTCAAAGGGCAATCTAAAGTCTTTATTGGTCTTTACGTTGACGACGGACTTGTAGCGTACAACACAACCAAAGCAGGAGACGAGTTCGTCAACGAATTAAAACAAAGATTCAAGATCACTACCAAACCTGCCTCATACTTCCTTGGATTGGAAATTAAATTGGCGCAAAGACAAGACCATTACTTTAAGTCAAAAGGCCTACATAAAGAAAGTTCTAGAAAAATATGGAATGTCCAATTGCAAATCAGCACCAACGCCCATCATTAAAGAAAATGAGATGGCAGAGGAAGATAATGTGAACATGAATTTCCCGTACAGACGAGCCGTGGGTGCTTTGGCATATTTGTCAGTTGGCACAAGACCTGATATTTCATATGCTGTAGGTGTCGCATCTAGAAACCTCGGAGCACCTACTAAGAAAGACGTCATGTTGGTCAAACGCATCTTTCGATACTTGAAAGGAACCCAACAGAAAGGTCTGACCTTTACGAATAAGGCGCCTCCATACTTGGTCTGCTACAGTGACTCAGATCATGCAGGAGATCAGACTACTGGAAGATCGACATCTGGAATGGTGTGTTTATTCTCTGGAGCTGCTATTAGCTGGAGAAGCCAGAAACAAACAACAGTCTCCATCTATTCGACCGAAGCGGAGATTATAGCAGCTAGTGAGTCTGCGCAAGAGATTTTTTGGTTGAATAGCCTACTGAATAATTTGATCAACACAGAAAAACCGGTGTTAAACCTAGACAATGAATCAACTATAAAACTTGCACACAATCCAAAGTATGAATACCATAAACGAACAAAGCACATCAAGCTGAAACATTTCTTTGTTCGTGAATGTGTAAGCAACGGAGATTTTAAAGTCCAGCATGTCCCATCAGAGTTGCAGTTGGCCGACATGCTGACTAAGCCACTATTTGGCCCTAGACTGCTAGATTTGAGTTCCAGAATGGGACTGATGAATTTAACTATAAATTCTTAAAAATGTGCTAGGATGTGAAGTATCTATACCACTCAATAGAGTTTGTATAAATACTGCGCCTAAGTCTATGGTTGGTTGCTAGGCGATATGAAGCTTATAATATGTTGTCTGTGTGAGAAAAAATATCTTTTAAAAATAGTACTTGTATTTTCTACTACATTAAATTAAAACAGCTTTACTAGTTCACTCACACGCTTTCACTCGTAATCTCCTTAATATTTCTTTAGATTTACAAGGCAGCATTTTTTTTAAACTAGCCTTTGCTGCAACTTCGTCCGCGCGGACTACAATTTATCTCGAAAAAAGCATCCTATGTTTTTAGGGTATTAAAAATCAATGCAAAAGTATAGCACCAACTTATAGTATTCTCTTTTGCACGCTCTTGATGCTTTTTGACAGCATTGTACAACGAGTAATCGATAATTTCCAGTTTTCCCGTGGAAACTTATTATTTTCCGGGAGATAGCTTATACCCTGGAATAACACAATGGATACTTTTTAAGCCCTTGTGTTATTCTAGGGTATTAGCTATCTCTTTTCCAAAGTTCATCAAAATCCATTCAGCGGTTATCTCGTTAAAACTCCCCAAACAAACAAACAAACAGACAACGTTTCACTATACTGTTGTGGATAATTTCGCATCCTACCCAAAATGTACGGTTGTCCTGGCCCACTGTTTTACGATGCACCTATTATCGGTACTATAAAAATGTCGAGCTTTCCACCTTTGATGTCACTTTCTACTGTAAATTGAAGAAGATTTTTAGACAACAAAAAGAAACTATTTTTTTAATGATATTTTTATTTTGTATTACTTGTCAATAATTTCAATTATTTTAGTAACATATTTAAAAGTCACTACTGGACTACTAAAATTCGAAAAAAACAATACAATTATAGTGTTACTTTGGATAAAATTACTAATTTTTGTAGTGAAACCTGGAGTTTCGTAAAAAATGTATGATTTGGGTGCCCCCCCCCCCCCCCCCCTCCTGGTGGGTGATTCAGAAGGTCGAAAAATTGCCGTATAAATGGCGAGGATAACACAAAACAAAATGCTGTGCTTTGATGAGAAGAAATAAATACCATCAGCAGACCGTTGATGTGAACTCTGATTTTAGTTTCCATGTCATTCTAATTTGATTACTTTTGTTTCTGTTTTTATATTTGAGTATGATTGTCAATTTCAATTCTTTTATTTCAATATAGGTACAACACGGTACACTTATGAGCGTCAACAGAGAAAACATAAAATACAAATCTATTATAAACAATAAAAATATCTATAAATTAAAAAAATTTAGTAAATTAATGCTGGAAAAATTATCTTAGAGTTTAGTACTTATGGTACAGTCCAAATTCAGCCATGAAGCCTTGTTAAACTAAAAAAAACTTTAACACATAATATGCATTTTGCTTTAAAAAGTCCTTTACTTTAGTTTTAAATACGCTGTCAGTTTGAATTAATAGTATTTTTTTCCTAAGAAGAGGCCTACGTGCAGCTGTAGACAGATATCTAGGCTGGTGATGATGATGAAATCTAAAGAGAAGCAACTAAAATATTCCGATCTTTCGCACAAGCCGCCTCTCACTTACATCATGTTAAGCCAATCGGCCGCCACATCGCAGCAAGATCTAGACCTTGTTTGTCGTTTCAATTCTGTCAAGTTCTCATGAAACATCAAAAACAATGCAGTCTTTTGTGATA
Source organism: Alsophila aescularia (assembly GCA_946251855.1). Taxonomy (NCBI): domain Eukaryota; kingdom Metazoa; phylum Arthropoda; class Insecta; order Lepidoptera; family Geometridae; genus Alsophila; species Alsophila aescularia. Next base: position 65,956,760 of record OX276373.1, read on the forward strand.
AAATTGTGTATCAATCACAAATTATTCAGTCCCACAAATTATTCACTCCATGTGAATTATATAACGAACATAGTTTTAAAAAAAGGATCGGTAAATTTTTGATAGCCTAGTTTTTGGCAGTACAAGTTTATACTTGTACCTTGTCTTATAGTTGTGACGTTGCCCGCATGTTGTAATCCTGTTTTTAATGTTTCCGAGCGTACAGAATATCCAAGAGGACATACAAACAAGGCAATGTTAAAATTTTCACTTGTGAAAAAACGGTTCGTAGCTATTCTCTAGGGCTAAGCCTATAGATAGCCCTTACAGCTCGTTTCTGTAATACAAACATTCTATTGGTGTCGGCAGCATTGTCCCAGAGCAATAACCCGTAAGACATTACAGAGTGAATATATTGTGAAACATTTTAGTATATAAAAGATAATAAAATAATATGCCATATCACACTTTTTCTAATTTTAGCCGTTCTTCCAAATCCGTTCAGCTGATATATACCATAGTTTCAATCATAAATAGGCACGCAAACTTTATTAGTATGATATTATTACAGCTATACGTTTATTAGCTGCGCCCAGTGGTTTTACCTGCGTGGAGAAATGATGATGGATGAAGATGATAACATATACACAATTTCATCAAAATCCATTCAGCCCTGATATGGCTTAAATGTAACAGACACACATAGATATACTAACAAATATGAATGTTTATATCTGAAATGAATCAAATTGAATATACATAAATGCACACAAACTTTTGAATATTTATTATAAGATTAGATTGCAATTACAATAATAATTCAGACCTAGGTACCTACATAACAATTAAACGTACTCAGTAGAAAAGCAAATTTATTTTCTCTTTCGACATATCGATCGACATATCTTCTGCATTTACTATACTGTGGCACGCCCAAAATCGCGGGGGCCTCCCCACTCGCACCGTGTTTCTCGCTCGTTGCGTCTTTACGCTCGAAACATTTGCGGGGGCTGAGGAAATGATTTCATACCTACATACTGCCCTAGAAGAGCGCCTTAATTTAACCCTGTCGGGTTAAGACCGCCGGGGTATAGCCACGTCCATTTCCTGGACGGGCGCTTCTTGAAAAAGGAGTTCATCATAAAGAGTCCCTCCTTCTCCATGAAGTCGGCCAATCGCTGACGCCTTTGGTTCCGCTGTCCAAATCCAAACTGCTCCACTCTCAGTTCATCGCCCTTCCTCATGCCCAGCCGTGCGTCCTCTATCACCACTGTGAAGTGTGTTTTCGGAGCATGTATGGCATTAGAAATGTCGTCATACATTTTTGGGTTGCCATAGTCACCACACTTGGCAGGCGGATTGGTGACCGCAGTGTAGTAAATATGTGCTCGGAGGACGCTGCTGCCCATCTTCCGGTGTGTATTCCCTTAGTCACCTCTTACGACATCCACGGGAGGATTGGGAGGGGTCTTATTCTAAGCCGAGACCGCCACAGATTTCACCCAAAACGGAGATATCGATGAGATCTATCACATCTGTAAAGAAATTGCTAGTCCAGGATCAATAGTTTGATTCAAAGCCCTTTTAAGTTTGACAGCTGTCATCCAAAACGAAGATATCGATGAGACCTATCATTTCTGTGAAGAAACTACTAGTCCAGGATCAATAGTTTCTGGGTTTAAGCCCTTTTCAGTTGACAGCTATCACTTTGATTAATACAGGGCGGTCTGTCACTTTGATTAATTAATTGTTGCGTATAATTAAGTAGATAAGTAATTGATCTATTTGTTTCCCACACTGGTGAGACTGCGACTCTTATATTTTATAGCTTACTATTTGTCACACCATGCAGTGTGACCACGAGTAAAAAGAATTCCTCGTGGTCACATCAGTGTGTCAAATTCGTGTGACCAAGATCGAGTCCGTCGCCTGTATTAGTGCGTATGACCGTACTTAATTCATGACAGTAATACTTTATAGAGGTTGAGTCAATAGATTAATGACAAGCACTTTCCTCGTGGCCTTACTAGTTAGGCAACCTAGTTAGGCCACGAGGAAACGCCCGCTTTTTAAAATGTAGTTTTAATTATTTCTGCGCCGGTTTTGAACTGACTGTTTTTTTTTAAGTGTTTTATTAACTACGAGCGACCCGCCACGGCTTCGCACGGATGAAATTTAGAAACTCCGTCCTTCCTTCGCTACGGTCTGGTTCTTTTAAATGAAACAACCACGCGGGAAAAGCCGCGTTATGTTAGCTAGTTATGTTATTTAATTTGCAAAAAAAAAACCGCAACTGTCTCACTCGCATGCGTAAGTTCTTCTTGGGTAAGTCAACCCTAGACTTCACGGAAACAATTGCGCGTGGACAAACCGACAAGTGTGTAGTGTCTGTGTCTACTCTGTCTATGTGATAGTTAGAATGCCTCTCTTGTATTTGTCTCTTGTGTCCGGGGTGTGCCTAACTTCACGAAAACAATTGCAAAGAGTCCAGAACAGATCTGTCGTTGCATGTGTGTAGTCACAGGTGTAGTGTCCAAGGACAGTAAGAAATGTCTATAGTGTCTTGTACTATTATTTATTCTGTGGTAGTGTCTTTTGTATAGAGATCTTGGCAAGTGTCCTGGGTGTGGTTATTTGTAGAATAGTTGTCTATGGTAATTACCCAGTAAGCCAAAGAGTATAGTAATATATGGGGCAGTAAGCGTTCAGTGGCCCAATTACAGAACTTGGCTTCAATCAGATTGTCACTTTTTTCATAGCAAAATCGACTCTATCGCAAAGCATTATTGAATTTAACGGCTTGAAATCGTCATGATCAACATTACGTAATCGCAGTGCAGAGAAAGCGTACTATTAACTCAAGATCTTTGATTTTGCTATATACATTTCTTATGTCACTGACTGACCAAGAATTTAGGGGCAATGACCCGTCCACCCACTGGCTTCACCCATTAGTGGGTGCACGGGTAATTCGCATTTACCCCTCCACCCACTGCACTAGAGTTGGAAACTATTAAATAAATAATCGACATTTAGGAAGAAAAACATAAAATTGTATTATAATTAGGTACTAAGACATTTTTAAATACTTGCTGACTAATTTGTACAGTGCTACAAGGATTTTAATTAACGTGAGTAAATGATTATATACCATAGAGTAAGGAAAAATTTCTTTCGTACAATGTTCACATTGTACAGAAATGTCTTCTATTTATTGGAAAAATTAAAGATAAAGTTTTCTTTACTCTATGATTACAAAAAGAATAATATTACGTTTCATTACACGGCGGTGTTAGATCCGATTTTGGCCACGTTCAATATAATCCTTGTAATTGACTATTTGGTTTCTCATTTGGCTTTAGTTACAAGAATCTAAACTAGATAGCGTTAGTACGTAGTATTTAAACTCTTTGGCGTTAGTGTCAAATTAGCTCGCGGTGGCATTTCATTCGCGGGTTGGAAGTATTCAGTAGTATTTACATTTTCTTTGGCTATTCATTCTACATTGTGTCGTGTAACGCAGGGTTTAAAGGTAGTATCTACGTGTTACGCCGTTGGGTGACGTAATGATTAGGTAGATAGGAGGTTTTACCTCTTTGCGTTATATTATGACGTAACGCTTGGAGGCAAAATCAAATCTAGAGTGAGATAGGTCTTACCTCTTTGCTCTACGCTATGACGTAATGCTCAGAGAAAAGATCTATAACCATAGAAGAACGTTATATCCCTCAAGGAAGAACTGGCTGGTGGGTTAAGACAAGATTATGAATTACCTTACTTTCAGTTAAACCTTAGTCTACGACTAATGGACCGTAGAGGTAAGGCGCTATCTTACAGTTTGCAAGATTGTGAATTACGCTTACCTCTATGTTAAGCCCACTAGAGGGTATCAAGTCCTTTCGTCCTATGTCAGTGGTTTTGTCACTCTAGAGGAATAGCCGTAAAATGATGGATGGGGATTTATGCTTTTTAGGGCATAAAATGAACATGAGACATTAACCTGGCTATTGCATACGTTACGACAAACAAAAATTAAAATTAAAGAATAGATATTATGTATATCAATACTCTTTGATTTTAAATTTAATGACAAGAAACGAGGGTCTTTAAGATATGTTGAAGATCTGTTTATTCAAAATTACAGAATTACTCCAACTCTATAATATCTTTATAGATTAATTTAGTTTAGTGAGTTGCTCAACAGAATTGGCGTCATTGACTGTTTTACTGTTTTTTTATTGTCTGTTTCACTGTTTGTACCTACTTCAGACGACCCAGTATACCGAGAACATAGCCAAAAAACTTATAAATATTATAACAGCTCAATAACAAATATTCTTTCCTAGTAAGTATATGCCAGTCCGTAAGCAGGGATCGAATTGGATTACAAACGTCATTATAAAATTGAATAAATTATTATAAGACATCAATAGATTAAAATTGCAATTCCTAATAGTGACATTAAATTACTTGATGAAAAATTAACTGAAACATATAATAATAAATTAAATGCTACCAAATCTTTATACTACTTAATACAATCTAGCTGCAAAAAAGCAAAACGATGTGGAACACCGGTGGGCGTCCTACACTACGTTTGCCAAGCCGTGGTCTCCACTCAAGAACCCGTTTACCCCAGCGGTTGTCCGTTCTTCGACAAATGTGACCAACCCACTGCCACTTCAGCCTGCTAATCCTCTGAGCTATGTCGGTTACTTTGGTTCTCCGTCGGATTTCCTCGTTCCGGATCCTATCCTTCAGAGAAACTACAAGCATAGCTCTCTCCATAGCTCGCTGAACGACCTTAAACTAGTCCCACCGTGAGTGTCTACGTCTCGGCTCCGTATGTCAGCACTGGTAGAACGCACGCATTGAAGACTTTCGTCTTCAGACACTGTGGAATGGACGATGAGAAGACCTGACGAAGTTTCCTGAACGCTGCCCAGCCCAACTGACTGTTGGCTTCCCTCTCGAAGTTGTGTCTACCCAACTGCAAAGTTTGCCCGAGATAGACATATTCATTAACAACTTCGAGGGGCTCACCATTGACAGCTACAGGTCTTGGGGTTATAAGATCGTTATACATGATCTTGGTCTTACCTAAGTTCATCCCGAGACCGATCTGTTTGGAAGCATCAGCCAGGCCGTTTAGCATTTGTTAAAGTTCCTGCACCGATTCCGCCATAAGGACTATGTCATCGGCAAATCGTAAGTGTGAGATGTACTCGCCGTTTATATTTATGCCCTTCCCTTTCTAGTCCACAGTCTTAAACTTATCTTCCAAGGCGTTGGTGAACAGTTTCTGGGATATAACGTCCCCTTGTCTCACTCCCCTGCGCAACTGGATATGTTTAGACTGCTGGTTCTGTACTGTAACACTCATAGTCGCAGCGTCATAAAGACATCTCAGCACTTCGATATACCGCCAGTCCACTTGGCATCGCTGCAGTGACTCCAAAACAGCCCAAGTCTCAACGGAATCAAAGGCCTTTTCATAGTCCACAAAAGCAAGGCACAGGGGCTGATTATATTCTTCGGACTTCTGTATAATCTGCCTCACTGTATGTATGTGGTCTATGGTACCAAATCCTCCGCGAAAACCGGCCTGCTCCGGAGGCTGAAACTCGTCAAGTCTTCTTGCGAGACGATTTGTGATGACCCTCGAAAACAACTTATAGACGTGGCTCAGGAGTGAGATGGGGCGGTAGTTATTCAGAAGGGTATTATCACTCTTTTTGAAAAATAGTACTACAATACTCCTGTTCCACGCCTTTGGAGTTCTCCCAGTTTTCAGAACAGAGTTGAACAACTTCTGAAGCTCTCGATGTACAGGTTTACCACCTGCTTTCAAGAGCTCCGAAGTGACTCCATCCTTGCCTGGGGCTTTTCCATTTTTAAGCTGTCCGAGCGCCATCCCAATCTCATCTTGGCTGACTTCTGGCAGGTCTTGGCGAGTGGCGAGTAAGAGTGGCTCTGGCATCCTCCGTAATAGGGGCGGGTTGTGAAGCACGCGATTCGTACAACTGGGCATAAAAGTTTTCTATCTCAGCTAAGATCTCAGGCATTGAAGTTACGTTTTGGCTACTTGAACTCTTAAGCTTTGTCAGATGCGAGCGCTTCAACTGCTGGGCGAACACTTTGACTCCCGATTTTGCTCAATCGCCTTTTCGATTCTGAGTGTGTTGGAGCATCGGAGGTGACGTCGCACCAGTTTACTAATTTGACAATTGAGCGCTCGCATTTCTGACGGTGTATCTTCCCGCCTGTTCTCCATAAGCCGGAAGGTCTTAGCTGAGAGCTTGGACTTTGTACCCGTACGTTGTAGCTGGCAAAACTTCACACCCTCTGCCCTAAGGACCCCTACCACTTGCTGAAGACCCTCGTCTACGCTTTTTTACTACTGTGTACCAATAGTAAACCAGTGGTCAATTACTGGGTCACACTGCATAAAATTATTTTCAAGATAGGCTTAAAGCTCTAAATTGTCAAAAAAAAACACCGCTTGGACAAAAAGATATAAAAAAAATAATTTACCTTAGACAACCAATGGCAATCCAGTTGGTCAACAATAGGAACCCAGAACAAGGTGTGTTTCCATAGTTAACCACCTTTAAAAATACTTGACTATATCATTATTTATTAAAAATAATAGCTCCTAGCACTTAAATAAACACTTTATTTTCTAAATAATACAACTTTATGACAGTAACTATTTTTTTTTTACTAAGTACTAGGCAATCGTTTGATCACGATCTCACCTGATGGAAAACGATGATGTGGTCGAAGGTGTAGCACGCTTGCCTAGTAGATACCTATTCACTCTTGACTTGAACACACCGGGGTTATAATTTACCGGAAACACTGACGAGGGCAGGGCATTCCACTCCTTTGCAGTTCTTATAATAAATGAAGAAGCGTAACGCTTCGTTCTTGTGCGAGGTATTTCAACCATGAAAGGGTGGCGCTTTGCTGATCGTCTAGTCGTACGGTGATGGGGGAATCAGGTTGTGCAGTTCTTGTGCACACTCTCCATAGTGCAATCTGTAGAATACCTCCAGGCTTGCTACCTCACGTCGATGCGCCAGCCTTTGAAGCTTACTCTTTACCAGAGTGTCATCCCCAATGAGCCTGATAGCACGTCTCTCAATTGAATCCAAAGACTCGAGCTGATACTTGGCAGAACCGTCCCAGAGGTGGCAGCAGTACTCCATACCTGTGCTTGATAAAGATTCAAAAGCTGTCCCGGTGTGAAGTACCGCCTAACCTTAGACAAAATACCTACGAATAAATAATAAGTCAGGAACTCTAATTCAGAACAAATGTCACAATAAAAGTGCCCCTACTTCAAACCAAAACGACGTAAGATTCAAAGTACGAATGTAGTATTTATATACTCTTTGGTACGAATCACTTCCGAGGTTACAAATATACATGCTTGGTGATTGATTTAAATTCAGAACGAAAGCAGGGATTGGTTCACGCGCGTAATGCAATGTCTGCTATGACAGCTGAGTCATAGCGGCGTGGACGATGTTATGCAATAAGTGGACCGGACCAAGTCAGTAATAAAACAATATTACTGTACAATGTTATTTTTTTGGCTCACTTTTTACAATTCATTAAATTCTTTGTCCCACGAAATATAATTAATTTATTAAGTTTTTGTCCAGAAGACATTAAAAGAGAATCTTTCTTCGCAATGTAGTGAAGACGGATTCTGAGAAATTTAAAACGGAATGTCCTCCTGTCAGCCTGTGAATTTAGAGCTGAGGTTCAAGTTCAGTAAATTATTTTTATATATTTCCATAAACTGTCAGGCGTTTGGGTTATTGTTGCAACGGCCGTGGTTGCGGATCACTCCAAAAACAACTCAATATTATCTTGGCTTAATATGGTTAAATAAATTACTATATTTGTAACTCTACTAGCCGTGCAAAAAGTACTTAATTTAAAACTTGAAATACATATGAGGAGTCCTAGAAGTCCAGTTTTGGACTGAGTTTTGGTCACTGGTTTCAAAGAGTTAGTATATGTTGTTACTCTTTGTCCATTTACTGTTCGGGGTTTTTTTGACTGCATTTTGATTTAGAGACCTTTAATATATTTTTCGCTTTGATCCAAAACGTCATGTAGTTTTGCTTTTTCTACCACTGAAAAAGGGTGTTTAAACCCGTATCGGTCGGTCTTGAATTTAGTATGTCGAAAAGGTTGTTAAACGTTTCTAAAAAGCTAACAGTTGCATCTGTTTCTTGAAAATCAGGCATGTTTAACTGTTGCGAACCAAACTTAATCGCATCAGCTACACTTTGACTTAAGGTTTGAATCGCTAGTTTCACGTTCATTGTATTATTTCGGAAGTATAGATGCCGATTTGACAATTTATTCCCAAAATGCAATCCAACGATATCTTGAACATTTTTCAGTTTCTACAAATGTGCCCACTCAATTTTTTTTCTTGTTTTTATCTACGATTGTCTTTTTCCTCTAATGTGTTACGCACAAGTTTCACCATATGAAATGGATCTAATATTACAACTACTGGGTCTCCGGTAGATGGGTGGTCAAAAAACGATTTTGAATTGTTTGTGTCTTCAAAATTGCAACCCAACATCTTAGCCGTAGCGATGTTAGATGCACAGCCATCAAAGATCAAAGTAACTTTTGACTTTTTCCTTTTAAGGGCTAAAACTATATCGTCCGAAAAATCATTCAATGCAGTATTTTCTGTAGTATCGCCAAATCCATTTTTCTTCAATTGGGATAAAATATTTTAAGTGAAATATTCTTCATAGTTAATCTTTTATTTGGGCGTTGTAGATTTCTGATCTGTGATAGTCGTTATACTGCCAAAATAGTTTTTTTCTTAGTTTTTGCTTTAAAATGTGTGCTTTAGGAGTATTCAGAGCAGATTCAATATCTGACGATGGTATATTTATCGGCGTAAAACTAAAGACTTCGGTTGAAATAAGATTATTTTTTAATTTTGTTTTTCTTGGTTCTTTTTCTTGGTTGGTAAGGTTAAGGCTTATTGAAGATCAGTTTCAAATCTATGAAAGACTGTCTCTAATTGAAATAGATACACATATACAGCTAAAATAAAAAATCCTATCAAACCTAAATATTAAGTGCAAAAAATAATAGTGAAATCTTACAAGTTGCCTTATTCCTTGAGGGTTTGCATTATTTGTTTTTTGAGCAACTCAGGTAAATCAAACACTTCAAAATTTCCAGAAGGTGAATTTTTATTAGTCTGAAAAATTAAACGTGCTTTAATTCGATCAATATATGAACTGTTTTTTAATGCTATTGTTATTCCCATGAGTCGAAAAAGCCGAACCTATATTACATACCAACTGTAATCGTTCATTACTGTTTATTTGTTCATTTTGTTTAGTATTCTCCTAAATCTGTTGATGTTTCTTAGGTATGAATCATCTGCGTGAAAAAAATAACAGGTTAATTTCAAAATTTCATCGCGTAGAAATTTAACTTTAGTGCAAAAATTGACTGACTTCATTTTGCATAGTATTGATCATCGCGGTTTGATAATGTATTTGAACGTCTTTGAATATAATTATAATTTTGCAACTACTACTAGTGAAAAGTGATCCCTGGACATTTTAATCTTGTATGGCTCCTGCACCACTTCACAACACATGCTGGCATGATGATTCACAGCTGTAGTTCACAATGATAAAATTAAAACGTACGCGAAGATATGACGTGTGCTCGCTTGCATGAAAAATGTACGACTGATGACGCGCTGGACACGACTTTTAAGCCCCACCTACTTGGGCACGACTTTTGTTGGATCATTTTATTAACGCTGTTACGTTTCCTGACTTATTACTTATTCGTAGCAAAATACCAAGTTTTTGCAGCTACCTTGGCTTTGGATTCAATATAAGACCCACAATTCAGGTTTGATGTGAGTTCGACACCCAAAAGCTCCAAATGGTCGCCTATTGGTATTGTTACTCTTTGAAAAGACGGAGATCGGTTTAGAGGACTCTTTTTAGCAGAAAACAAACACGCCTGCATTTTAGTAATAAACTTAACCAGGTTAGCATCGCCCCAATCGGACACGGCTTCTAAGGCTAAATTTAAACGGTCTACCATAGCCTCTCTCTGAAACTGGACAGCGTCACAGCTGGCAAGCATTGGAAGTGTATCTCTCAACTACAGTACTGTCATCAGCATACCCAAAGGTACCGGGCTTCAGAAGGTCATTAATGTGCAGTAAAAACAGTGTAGCCGAGAGAACCGATCCCTGAGGTACACCGGCATTGATAGCCATTTGATCAGACGAGCAGCCCTCTAAGACTACTCAAACAGATCGTTCCCTCAAGAAATCAGCTATCCAATTGCATAAGCCAACAGGTAAACCATATGAGGGAAGCTTGTTTAAAAGGCCATCGTGCCAGACCAGATCAAATGGCTTCGATATGTCAAGGGAGACGGCAAGCGCCTCACCATGCATCTCTATGGCTTCGCTCAGTACGTGAGTGGCATACGCGAGAAGATCCCCAGTAGACCGGTTTCGGCGAAATCCGTATTGCCGGTCACTGAGAAGATCATTGTCTTCAAGGTATGCCAAGAACCTAATGTTTATGACACGCTCCATACACTTACAGAGTAAGGAGGTAATCGAGATGAATCGATAATTGGCCGGATCAGCACGACTACCCTTTTTTGGTACTGGTTGTACATTGGCAAGCTTCCAGCTCTTCGGAACATTACCTGAGTGAAGAGAGAGGCGGTACAAACGCGTTAAGATGGGAGATAATTCGGGCCCACAGTTTTTCAACACACTCGCTGGAATACCATCAGGACCACTGGCCTTGTTCACATCTAGAGCTCGAAGCGTTCTGAGAACCTCCTTCTGGCGAAAGCGAATTTCGGGCATAAAAACCCCGCAATGAGGAAGGCAGGAAGGTGTCTTGCCAGAAGCATCTAGATGCGAGGCTTCTGCAAAAAGAGAAGCAAATAAATTAGCTTTGTCTCCAGCAGTGTGAGCTAGTGATCCATCAGGTTTCAGCAATGGTGGCAGTGAAGGTTGGCAGAAGTTTACTTCGACCGACTTGGCCAGGGACCAAAAAGCTTTGCTACCCGCGGGGTATGAAGCCAGTTTGGCCCCAATTCGACTTACGTGATCAAAAACTAGGAAATAATAGGCGATTTTAATAGATTTAACTTAACATGTCGACGTGTACCTACTATTAACTGTCGTGGCGGCCGGAAGGCACTAGACAAAAAGAGCAAGGTATATATATTTTTCGTATAATTTCGCAAAAAATATGTTTGGAAGGTTGGTATCAGTCAAGGCAATATAACAAAACAATTGAATTCTCCAATAATGTCCACCATTTCTTAATTTATTCAATTGATTATGAGAGTGGTCAACCACTGGTACCTGGTTTGAGACTAGTACACCCATCCTACTACGCCCAGCAACCATTTATTTTATCTAATCAATTTTTGTGACTTTTCTGTTTGATTACTTGGGTTACAAATGAAATTGAGGCCTATTTCGAAAATCGTAAATATGATTAATGAAAATAATAAAAATAAAACATCTTTGACGGGGATTATTATTTATTTGGGCAAAGCCTGTTGACGAAGCTGAAAACCGACAGTGGCAGCATCGTTTCGTCGAAGCCAGAGATTTTGAGTGAGCTCGAGAAGTTCTATGGGAAATTATACACCTCATCGCGTAGTCCTCCTAGCACGACTAGCGATGCAAGAGCCCGTTTGACCCGACATTATACCGAAGATATCCCGGACGTCAGCCTATACGAAATCAGAATGGCTCTCAAACAACTTAAGAGCAACAAGGCACCAGGGGAGGACGGAATAACGACAGAGCTACTAAAAGCGGGTGGAACACCGCTACTTAAAGTCCTTCAGAAGCTGTTTAACTCCGTCATCCTAACGGGTACTACGCCAGAGGCGTGGCACAGGAGCGTAGTGGTTTTGTTCTTTGAGAAAGGTGATAAAACCCTCTTGAAGAATTATGGGCCCATTTCGCTGCTGAGACACGTCTATAAGCTGTTTTCGAGAGTAGTTACAAACCGTCTCGCTCGTAGGTTTGACGACTTTCAGCCTCCCGAACAAGCTGAAGTTGAAGTGGCAATGGGCAAGCCATATAGTTCGCAGAACCGACAACTGCTGGGGAATAAAGGTTCTCGAATGGCGACCACGAACAAGCAAGCAAAGTGTGGGGAGACTCCCCACACGCTGGACCAACGACATTGTAGCCATCGCAGGAATTCGGTGGATGGAGGTGGCACAAGATCGCTCGTCATAGCGCTCTTTGGGGGATGATTATGTTCAGCAGTGGACTTCTAAAGGCTGACATGATGATACCTAAAACCTTTTTCAGCTTGTGAAATCGTGAAAATAATAAAATTTGTAATTGCTGCCAAGAAAACCACAGATATTTATGATCTGTCCATGGGTACATTACAAGAGATTGCCGAAATTATGGCCCCAGTTATTTCAGAACTCTTTAATAGTTGCTTAAAAAGCGTTAGTTATCCATGTGCACTAAAAAAGGTTAAAATCATACTTATTTATCATCCGACCGATTTCAATCATACCAGCAGTTGCAAATAGGCAGTATGCATATCGAACGGGCAGGTCGACAACGTCCTTGGTTCGAGAAGTCATATGGAAAGTGTTGCAAGCGAGTGAACATAAAAAGCAGGTGGCAGCTATTTGTTGTACCACACAGGCAACGCCGCGGGTACAGCTAGTATGTAGATAAAATAATAAAATAAATAATCATCATCATGTCAGCCTTTAGAAGTCCACTGCTGAATATAGAGCGCCATGACGAGCGATCTTGTGCCACCTCCATCCACCGACTTCCTGCGATGGCTACAATGTCGAAGTTGGATCTACCCAGTTGGATCGTCTGAGCCAAGTAGACATAGTGATCAACAGCTTCAATGATATCGTTCCCAACATAAACCAGCATGGGTACGACATGGGCATTTGACATGATGTTCGTCTTGCCCATGTTCATTTTAAGACCCACCTGTTGGGAAACAATATTGAGGTCACTGAGCATTGTGCTTAGGTCTTCCAGGGTTTCAGCCATGATTACTATATCATCAGCAAATCAAAGGTGAGTGATGTATTCGCCATTGATGTTAACACCAAATCCGTTCCAGTTCAGAAGCTTGAATATATCTTCCAGTGCAGAGGTAAACAGTTTCGGAGAAATAACGTCTCCCGGTCTCACCCCTTTTTGCAACAGGATAGATATAGTGCTCTGATCCTGAAGACGAACTGTCATGGTAGCCTTGCTGTACAAACACTTCAACACTTCGATGTACCGGTACTTAATCAATCTGGCAGCGCTGTAATGACTGTAGCACTGCCCAGGTCTCAACTGAATCAAAGGCTTTCTCGTAGTCCACAAACGCTAGACATAGTGGCCGATTATACTCTTCGGTCTTCTGTATAATCTGCCGGAGCGTATGGATGTGGTCTACGGTGCTAAAACCTTTCCGGAATCCAGCTTGTTCGGGAGGCTGAATGTCGTCAAAGCTACGAGCGAGACGGTTTGTAACTACTCTCGAAAACAGCTTATAGACGTGTCTCAGCAGCGAAATGGGCCCATAATTCTTCAAGAGGGTTTTATCACCTTTCTTAAAGAACAAAACCACTACGCTCCTGTGCCACGCCTCTGGCGTAGTACCCTCTAGGATGACGGAGTTAAAAAACTTCTGAAGGACTTTAAGTACCGGTGTTCCACCCGCTTTCAGTAGCTCTGTCGTTATTCCGTCCTCCCCAGATGCCTTGTTGCTCTTAAGTTGTTTGAGAGCCATTCTGATCTCGTATAGGCGCTGACGTTCGGGATATCTTCGGTATAATGTCGGGTCAAACGGGCTCTTGCATAGCTAGTCGTGCTAAGAGGACTACGCGATGAGGTGTATAATTTCCCATAGAACTTCTCGAGCTCACTCAAAATCTCTGGCTTCGACGAAACGATGCTGCGCTGTCGATTTTCAGCTTCGTCAACAGTCTTTGCCCAAATAAATAATAATCCCCGTCAAAGATGTTTTATTTTTATTATTTTCATTAAACATATTTACGATTTTCGAAATACGCCTCAATTTCATTTGTAACCCAAGTAATCAAACAGGAAAGTCACAAAAATTGATTAGATAAAATAAATGGTTGCTGGGCGTAGTAGGATGGGTGTACTAGTCTCAAACCAGGTACCAGTGGTTGACCACTCTCATAATCAATTGAATAAATTAAGAAATGGCGGACATTAATGGAGAATTCAATTATTTTGTTATATTGCCTAGACTGATACCAACCTTCCAAACATATTTTTTGCGAAATTATACGAAAAATATATATACCTTGCTCTTTTTGTCTAGTGTCTCGTTCACTTGCCTTCGACATGTTAAGTTAAATCTATTAAAATCGCCTATTATTTCCTAGTTTTTGATCACGTAAGTCGAATTGGGGCCAAACTGGCTTCATACCCCGCGGGTAGCAAAGCTTTTTGGTCCCTGGTCAAGTCGGTCGAAGTAAACTTCTGCCGCCCCTCACTGCCACCATTGCTGAAACCTGATGGATCACTAGCTCACACTGCTGGAGACAAAGCGAATTTATTTGCTTCTCTTTTTGCAGAAACCTCGCATCTAGATGCTTCTGGCAAGACACCTTCCTGCCTTCCTCATTGCGGGGTTTTTATGCCCAAAATTCGCATTCGCCAGAAGGAGGTTCTCAGAACGCTTCGAGCTCTAGATGTGAACAAGGCCAGTGGTCCTGATAGTATTCCAGCGATTGTGTTGTAAAACTGTGCGCCCGAATTGTCTCCCATCTTAACGCGTTTGTACCGCCTCTCTCTTTACTCAGGTAAAGTTCCGAAGAGCTGGAAGCTAGGTCGACTGGGTATCTTCTCACGTATGCCACTCACGTACTGAGCGAAGCCATAGAGATGCATGGTGAGGCGCTTGCCGTCTCCCTTGACATATCGAAGGCATTTGATCGGGTGTGGCACGATGGCCTTTTAAACAAGCTTCCCTCATATGGTTTACCTGTTGGCTTATGCAATTGGATAGTTGATTTCTTTCACACCTTGTTCTGGGTTCCTATTGTTGACTAACTGGTTTGCCATTGGTTGTCTAAGGTAAATTCTTTTTTTTATATATGTTTGCCAAGCGGTTATTTTGTTTGACAATTGTCGTACGACAGACGACAAACAAACAAACATTTGCGTTTCGTCCACAATTCAGCAGATCATCATCAAAATATATTAAAAAAATACTTTTTTGGGGGCATCTCAATTCATAACAATGAGAAACAAAGTTAAAACTCTAATCTGGTCATCCATTGGAACGCTTTTTTACTACTTTGTACCAATAGTAAACAAGTGGTCAATTCGAGGTCACACTGCATAAAACTATTTTGAAGATAGGCTTAAATCTCTAAATTGTTAAACAAAATCACCGCTTGGCAAAAATATATAAAAAAAAGAATTTACCTTAGACAACCAATGGCAAACCAGTTAGCCTCTGGTGTCAGAGTTTGTCAAGCCGCCCGAGGGCATCTGACATGGCTTAATGACTGGTATTAATCAACAAGAAATAAATAATGGTAAGAAAAAGTCATCAAAAAAGCGTTTACCGGATGCTATGGGTTCGGCTCTCAAAAAAAGACAAGGAAGAAAAATAAAAATTTGTCCCGTGCAGTGAAGAGCATGGATAAAAAATAAATGTGCCAGCTAATTCAAGTGCAAATTTATTTTTCTCCCTTTTTTATATGTACTTTTGGTTAAAAGTCAAAATAAATTTTTAGTCATTACTTTTTTGTTATAAAAATGTGTTTTATTTTCAAATAGCTATGTTTTTCAAATTACTTTTCAGTGGTCAACTATTGGTGCAAAAATTGACATTTATTGGAACGCATTGCTCTAACTTTGGCACATTCCCGTTTTTGGTATTGTTCAAGAAATTAGAAAAAATCTTTAGTATTTGGTTACAAATAATTTATCAATATTGCAGCGTTAGTAAACAATAAACAACTTTATGAATACATTTCTACGTTAAAACTACATAATACCTTTTCAGAGCATTTCAAAGTCAAAATTTGACCTTAACTGGTTTGGACTGGTACACCCATCCTATTTGTTTACGCTTTGGTTGCTGGATGCACTTTTGCAACAGTACCTTATTATCTAATAAGCGTAATTCAAGATCTTTGTAACATAATTAAAAGGAACTCCTTCAACTTCCTTTCTTACGTCGTTGGAGGAAAAAGGATTGGACGAAAGTATGGAGCCAGTATTATACTGTCAATATTTTAGTATCCGGGATCCTGTATATAAACAAATGCAAACCATCCAAAGATTTTGAATTACGTTTACTGGAAACCATCAAAGGAATCTAGGATCACTGAAAAGAAACCCAACTTCGTGAAGGAAACTAATTTATGGAAAATAAATAAAAAAACAGTGATCCGTTTTATTATTAATTTATTTATCAATATAATAATATGTATAAGTAGTTATTATAATAATGTATTACTTACAGCCATAAGGGGCGCCTGCGGTGGCTCCCAACGCTAACAATTCATAATTTTAATTAAATTTTAATGATTAAAAACACTGCGTGAACTTTTTGGGAAAAAAAAATACAATACTTTTATTTTATCCAAACGATTAAAATGGAAGAATTAGAATAGCCCCGCAGACGCTAGCAAGCAACCCTAAAAACATATTCTTAATTTTACTTTCTTTTTTTACTTCTCAAAGAGTATACCTACCATATTGACTATAGTTATCTATGCATTTTTTATTATACAAAATCTTTTTTTTCCCGAATTTTATATATTAAAGGACGAAAAATAATAACAATAGAACATTTTACGTCACTGTGTTTTTAAAAAAAGAAATTAAAACCTTAAATTTACATCACTTAAATTAGTAGCAATCTTTTTTTGTATATTTTTTCGTTATCGTATGCGGTAAAATCTAGTTTTGTTTAGCACATGTCTTCTCCTTTGGCGTACTTACGAATAGAAAAAAATTGCAACTTTTTTTTTGTTTTTGACGAAGTAACTTAAAAACTTAACAATAAAGACCTCATCATAAGACGTCAACCCGTGGGCGTCACACTTGTATGGCAGATTTATTTAATTTGGGCACTGTTTTTTTTAGGCATGTACAGACAAATAATATAGGACGCATTATTTAAATACATTCTAAAAATCATCAAATCTAAAAGGCATCATCAATATGTCAATTTGAAGAATACATGCACAAATTCACATATTTTTTATTACTGAGACATTTTGCTGAATGTACTGTTTTGCGCGAATAAACTCCATAATATATAAAAAACTTGCAACAACATTAAACTCTATTAAATTTGAAATGGAAATCTTAAAAATATGTCAATACTTTGTTATAATTTTCTTAGTGGACAAGAAATATACTTTACTAGATGCACTTTTCCTTGTCTTATTTTGTCCTTAAAAGTGTGACGTCACACGAAAAGCCCTCGACCGCTTCGTTTAAAAAAAACCCTAAACACCTCACAAATGCATTTACAACTAGTAAGTTAGAAGGGACGGTTATATTCGTAAAGAAATATTGTAGTTTCTTGGCATAGAAATCGAATTACACTTGGTCATTTAGTACAGACATATGGACATTGTGGTAAAAATACAACAAAAACACATAGTGTTATATTGGCAAAACTATAATCAAAAAATAAAATTAGGTGCAGCGCACATAATTGACCTTAGTTGCAATCAGAGTAGAGTTTGTAGCACTAGATCTCATTCGCGTTACAGTCTTCATAATGTCACTCGTATCTTTGTTGTTGATGCACAAGAAGCAAACCGGTGTATCTGTGTGGGTGTGTTTTCCTGTTGTTTCTAGTCCAGTTGTTGTTTACGTGCTATTAGAGCGTGCCGTATCGCCCCCCTTAACTAGATCTATGTGTAAGTCTTTAAATTATTTCTATGACGAAAAATGCGAGGTTATAACTGTTATTAACTTTTGTTTCAAAACGAAACCAATTCATATTGGAACGCTACCGATTTCTGTGCCGCAAAACTTTAAAAAATAACCATATAATAATTACATAGGAACTATCTGTATAAGTGTATATTGAAGCGATCTAAGCACTATCTAAGACGTATTTTTTTATAATTTTATTATTTATTTCTAATAGTTACGAAATATTTATAAAGAGTGGCGCGATTGTGGTGACACAGAGACATTTTCTAATTATTTCGTCGACCAATCATTACTCGCAGAAAAAGGCACTCCCAAAATAGCTAAGCTGTTTTCATACATGCCTTCATATTCACTAATATTATTATTCATTACATTTGATATAAGTATTAATTTTTATTATTTCTAGATGATGTTATTCTGCTACGATCACCACATCCCGCACCACATACAAGAAAAAAAGCACACTTAAAAACTAAAAAATATAATTAATAATAAGTCAATTTTTCACATGCTTGAACATTCTTAGGACGACTATTTGTTTAAATAACTTTAGTGCATACTGTTTTACAAATCAAATTGTTTTGGAGATGGCGCGTCTTGGTTTTACAAATCAAATTGTTTTGGAGATGGCGCGTCTTGGTTTTTGTCTGAATTAAAAAGCATTTAAACTTATTTATTAATGATGCATAATTTTCTCTTCTAAGTTATGAAACTACTCAATTTATTACAAAAAAAGGGCTTTCATAAAAAAAAAATGGATAGCCGTTTCATATACATGACAAAGTTAATTAGCAACACGGAAAATTTACCGTACTTTATAATCTTATGATATGACATGCGAGTCAATCTAAGCCAATTCTAGAAAACATGCAAACCAAAATACGCTACTCTTCTTTATATTCAGATAAAAACCGCACGCCTTGTCATATTTTACACTCGTACACTTAAATAAGAAAGAAAAACAAATCATTGAGCAAGTTAGTACTATTCTTGTTACTACACGACGCGTCAATTCCACCGACCTTGAAAAGGCACTTACAAAAATGTGAAAAAATACGAATTATAACTGACATTTATATTGTATTGTACGAAGCGAGCAGCAGAAGTTGCACATAGGACTTTACTTGACAGACGAGGCTGTGGAGGTTTCCAAGTTATGGTGCAAAATTATGTAGGCCATTGTAATGAAACAATAAAGAGTGTACAATAATTGATTAAAAAAACACGAAATCTCGATACAATTTCCATCAATAACATGTCTAAGTGAGTTACTGAATGATTCTTAGTACGAAGGTTGGCAAAATTCGACGAAATGATCACTCTCCATGGTTTGTATGGAGGACCTCATTTTGTTTTTGGTGATTTCCAACGGTTCTAAAAGATTGTGTGATACTGCTAAACAGCAGTATCAACTTCTCTGACAACACTTCAATGATTTTCTGAGATACTGCTAAACAGCAGTATCTCAGAAAATCATCAAAGTTAAGTTAGTTCATCGAAGTTTTAGAGCAAATAAAACTATTTGCTCTAAAACTTCGATTATTCTTCAAAGTAGATGGAATCCACACTTTAGCTTTCATATAAAACATTTACAAATATATTAAACATAATTTGAAGTGATTCATCTAAATTAATTATTTATATTCGGTTTAAAATCCAAACATGAAAGAGGTAACCAAATTGAATCATGTTCACATACAAGTGAATTGTGTACACAACTACACACCAAAGTGAATCATATACCTACAACAGTGAATCGTACACACCAAAGTGAAACATCCAACGTGATTTTCATTTATATACCAGAATATTCAAATTTGTTTTTAGTTTGGTTTTTCCTTTTTTTTTTATAATCGTATATGTAACAAAGATTTATTAGTAAATGTTTTATTAAAAAAACTACTAAATACGCAACTAAAACATACATGAGTGTGCAGTATTTGTGTTAATTTTATTTTTAATACATTTACAACTTGGCAGTATTTAAAAGCAGACCCGAAAACAATTTCATAAGATTTACCCTATTATTAGATTGCGACAACTGTGATAATGTCAAAGTGGCATTTGAATTTAGTACATTTTGTATTACTTTTCATAATACGATATACCCGACAAGGATGTTTTTGATGATTGATCGGTAAGAATAAGTTTGGCCAGTGAATGTGTAATTATTATTCTCAATTTTACCACTTTGACATTATCAAAATGTCACTGTCAAATATTATACCGAGCTGGTTGATTCACAAGTCATCGAACAACTATACTTATTTCAATGAACCGGTTATGTACATACAGCGTGACGACTTACATCTATTTTTATTTATATATCAATTAATTAGCTGACATATATTGAAGTATTTTTAACTAGTGCTAAGCTTAAGAAAACAAAGTTAAAATTAATAATAAACCATGAAAAGACAAGATTAACTACTATTGATATTATTATGTAAATGTTGACAACCAATTATTGCTTTTTAAATATATTTTCATGTTTTATTTTCCAGGTAAGACATAGGCACTCTTATTAAGATCTTTTAATGATTAATAAGTTAAAGGCCCTTCTTATGATAAAATTCAGAAACTTTCATTTTTTTAAATCAATTTTTAGCTGTCAAGCTTCACATAATACAAATTTCTGGTATGGTCCGCGAATCATAAATAATCCAAGCAAAAATGATATAACTTTTCGTATTAAGTTATTACTAAACTCATTAATTTTTTTCTTGCAGTCTTTTTGGGAGACTTAATTTTTTACCAAATTTTTCGTTAATATCAATTCGATTATAATAGTTTTATCAACATTTGTACAGTTTTACACGCCACCGAAAGGAAAATTTCGAGATCCTAAAACCCAATTGGCGGACGTAGAATCAAGTGGCGATGCACCATTTGAAAAGATTGGTTAAGAATCGACAAGACCTGATTTCAACTTTACTACTAAAACAAGCAATCAATTAAAACTAAGAAAAGACAAACAAATCGTTAAATTCCCCAATTACTAAAATCACACTACTTATTATATATATATATATATATATATATATATATATTTAATTTATATTTTATTTTTAAATCCATGACTGCGCTTTCGTAATTTTCGTACCATTGAGTAGCGGTTTTGGGTTCATGAAATAGTTTTTGCAGAACTACACACAACTGTGCATGTGACAGGCCACATGCAAAGAGGCTTTTAAAAAAATACTTAATTTACAGAGGAATAACAGATTGCATTATACACAATAAAGTGTAAATGTCAAAAAAAAGTGACAGTTATTATCATGGGCTTGCATCATAGAGTAACAGACATTTCCTACGTCAATGGCTTGCATTCAACTATGTGTGGCGTTCAGAAGCACTATTTTATTGTCACCAGTTGGAAATGTGTGGCGTGATGGCGTACCATGTTACATGTCACGATGGAAGGCCCGTGTTATATGTCCAACTTTTAATTACAATGAAAGCTCTGTTTGCTAAAGACAATGACTTTTTGTTTACACTTACAGTAGGCA
This sequence comes from Alsophila aescularia, assembly GCA_946251855.1. Taxonomy (NCBI): domain Eukaryota; kingdom Metazoa; phylum Arthropoda; class Insecta; order Lepidoptera; family Geometridae; genus Alsophila; species Alsophila aescularia. Next base: position 65,978,237 of record OX276373.1, read on the forward strand.
TATACATAACGATTTTTTACGCATTTACAAAATTATTACTCTGTGGGAAAAGTATAGTGACAGATACGGTTTAAAAGATTACAACGCCATCTGTTTTTGATGAAAAAAACTACATTTATTTACCTATTGGAAATCGGCTCATTGTAGTAGTGTTACAAGATAATTGGGTGTTTTCTTAGTTCAGAATTACGCCGTACGCACAGTATGCGTGTTGGTCTGTAAACACTATTACTAAATGTGGCTCCTACTAGTCAATAACAGCCGAGATCAACTGCTTAACGTGTCCTAGCACAGAACGATGGAAATCAGCACATAACTTAGTCATAGATGCAGAGCCGGTGACCGAACACGGTATCATTGGATTCTAACAAACACTAGTATTCCTTCTCACCAGGTGACTGACTAAGTTGTATGCTTATTTCAATCTAAATACTCATTTTGAAGTAGGTAACTCTTCTTCGAAAAACTATTTCATGGCACCGCACACCGCAACTGGCTGAAGGCATTAAAATTTATTACAATGTCAAAAATATATAGAGTATACAATAACGCTTAATGGTCATAACACTACAAGCTAACATGTCAAACGTGTATTTATTCAGTGGATCCGCCTGCAGCGTTGCTTATTGTCGATGCGCACAAGCTGAAACAAAACAGACAGAAATTAATTAAATAATCTATACTTACCTATAAAACAGTACTGTGACATATTGAGGGACTGACTGACTGACAGACAACGCACATCCTAAACCGGTGGACACAGAGATTTAAAAAAATATTCTTTGAGTAATTAGAGCCCTAGGTGCACAAATAAGGAATTTTTGAAAGGTGGTAAATAAACCTGTAAAGGCTGTATATCCAAATATAGGGATGTCTGTATGACGCAGCAACGACCGTCCAAGTACAGAACCAGCAGACTAAGCATATCCCCCTGCATCGAGGTGTGAGCCAAGGGACGTTATTTCGCTGAAATCATTTTAAAATGCATTGGAGGTTATATTGACCCTGGTCTGGAAATGATGTGGCATTAACATTAACAGTGAGTTCATCTCACACTTGAGATTCGCAGATGACATCGTCATTGTGGCAGAAACGTTGCAGGACTTGCAACAGATGTTGGACAGCCTAGCTGATTCGTCTCAACACATGATGAACTTGGACAAAATGAAGGTTATGTTCACTGAACATGTTATTTGAACCAATTGCTGTTAACGGAACTGCTCTCGAGGTTGTTCAGGAGTATGTTTGAGGCAAAATTTGTAACTAGGTAAAAACAACTTCGAGAGTCCCGCAGAAGAATACAGCTGGGCTGGGCAGCATTTGGGAAACTTCGTCGAGTCTTCTCGTCGTCAATATCGCAGCGTCCATAACCAGTGTGTTATGGACACTGTATCTGTTATGACATACGGAGCCGAGTCGTTGACACTCACGGTACCTACGACTAGACCACCAATTTAAAGTTGGTTAGAGACCACCCTATTGTATTATATATTATATTGTGTGCCTATTGTAGGCCTATGACTTAAAAAAAAAACAAGTTGTGTAAGATCTCATTGTTAGTGTGTGTTCTTTATCTATGGACCCTAAAATAAACTAGCTTAAAAGCTAAAAAAACACGCCTGCCCTGCCAAAAAAGAACTTATGCCATTAAATTATTTACAATTGGAATGTGCTTATTAAAGGGCCTACAATTTTATATCCATATTGCAATATTCGAAGAAAAATATATTATTTTCGCACTTGAAAATGGAGCCAAAAAGCCGCCATATAGAATTTAAAAAAGTAAATTGCCAATGTTACTCGGGGGGATGTAAGGATTAACGATACCGCATAAGTTTTAATCTGTTTAAACATTTAAAAGTTATGGTGGAATAAATAAATTCACATACATACAAACATGAATCCTAAAAACAGTACAATCCTATTTTAGGGCAGTTGTGTAATAAGAAATGCGAGTGCTACATACCTAGGCTCCATAAAACTCCATCCAATGATCCCAGCAGCCGTAACCCATCATTTGCAAATCACTGTATTAATGTCACCAATATTAGCACAACACTCCAAATTATTCATAATATATACTTTTTTATATAAAAAATGCATTTATTTCTACACTTTAACATTAAGTAGCACACTGAAATGTCAACAGTTGTTTTTTGAATTGTTATTTGTATTTACACTAGATGTTGCGTGTTTGTCTGTTTGTTTTAGGATTGGGTTTTTGCTGCGGTCTTCAGTTCAGTTGGGGGTACGGCTTCTGGTTTCTTCGATTTGCCTGTGAACGAAATATAATTTGTATTAAACAAGAACTTCTACGAAAATTATAGGCTGGTCGTTTATTAACTTCAACAACAGTTAATATTTTTTTTAGGAATATGCGAGCCTCCTCTTTTTATTTCCTTGGACACTGCATATTTTCAGTAAAAAACATCATTCTCATTCTCAAACCTGGTCTCCACTCGAGAACTCGTATAACCCAACGGTTATCGAATGATTGGGAAATGTGTCCAGCCGACTGCCACTTCAGCTTGCTTATCCTTAGGGCTATATCGGTTACCTTGGTTCTCTGTCGGATATTCATTACGAATCTTGTCCATCAGAGAAACTCCAAGCATAGCTCTCTCCATAGCTCATCACCATCATCGTCATCATAATCAGCCCGTGTCAGTTCACTGCTGGACATAGGCCTCTCCCAAAGCACGCCACTGAGCCCGATCTTCGGCTCTTCTCTTCAAACTGCTGCCAGCCACTTTGCGTATATCGTCGCTCCACCTAGCTGGGGGGTGCCCTACACTACGTTTACCGAGCCGCGGTCTCCACTCAAGAAGACGTCTACCCCAACAGTTATCAGTCCTTCGACAAATATGACCAGTCCACTGCCACTTCAGCTGACTAATCCTAAGGGCTATGTCGACTACTTTGGTTCTCTGCCGGATCACCTCATTCCGGATACGATCTTTCAGAGAAACTCCAAGCATAGCCCTTTCCATAGCCCGCTGAGCGACCTTAAATTGGTGGACTAGTTGTACCGTAAGTGTCCACGACTCGGCTCCGTATGTCATAACAGGTAGGACACACTGATTGAAGACTTTCGTCTTCAAACTTTGCGGTATTGGCGACGAGAAGACACGACGAAGTTTCGCAAATGCTGCCCAGTTTCCAGTCCAGAGTCTTAAACATATCCTCTAATGCATTTGAGAACAATTTCGGAAAAATAACGTCACCTTGCCTCACACCTCGATGCAGGGGGATATGCTTAGTCTACTGGTTCTGTACTTGACGGTCATTGTTGCGGCGTCATACAGACATCTCAACACTTGGATATACCGCCAGCCGGCTTGGCATCGTTGCAGGGACTCCTAAACAGACCAAGTCTCGATAGAGTCAAAGGCTTTCTCATAGTCCACAAACGCCAGGCACAAGGGCTGATTATACTCTTCTGTCTTCTGTATAATCTGCCGCACTGTATGGATGTGGTCTATGGTGCCGTATTCTCCCCGAAACCCAGCCTGCTGTGTTGGCTGGAATTCGTCGAATCTCCGGGCAAGACGATTCGTGATGACTCTCGAAAACAGCTTGTAGACATGGCTCAGGAGTGAAATGGGCCGATAGTTTTTCAAAACTGTGTTTAGAAAAATAGGACGACCACACTCTTGTTCCATGCCTTTGGAGTTCTCCCAGAGAAGAGAACAGAATTAAACAAACGCTGAAGTTCTTTAAGCGTGGTACCTCCTGCCTTCAGGAGCTCCGTTGTAATTCCGTCCTCGCCCGGGGCTTTTCCATTTTTGAGCTGTTTGAGAGCAATCTCGATTTCGTCAAGGCTGACTTCTGGCAGCTCTTCTGTATAGTGGCGGGTTAGAGTGGCCCTGGAATCCCCCGTATCGGGTTCGGGTTGTGACGCGTGTGAGACGTACAGTTGGCCATAAAAATCTTCAACTTCCGCGAGAATTTCCGCCTTAGAAACGACAACTTTCCAGCTTGATATGGTCAACTTCGTCAGATTGCTTCGACCAAGCTGTTATACGAAGACTTTTGACCCCCGATTTCGCTCTACCGCTTTTTCTATAGCGCTTGTATTGGAGCGTCGGAGGTCTCGCCTTACCAGCTTGGTTATTTGCTTATTCAAAGCCCGCTGTCCTGACGAAGTGACTGCTGGATCTTCGCGTCGTTTCTCAATGAGCTGCAGAGATTCTACCAAATGTTTTGATTTTCTGCCTGTACGCCGCATCTCGCAGAACTTCGTTCCCTCTTCCCTCAGGGTTCCTACCACTTGGTCAAGTTCCTTGTCAATGTCAACGTCAATTGTGCTTTCCAAGGCAGCGAATCGGTTCTCTAGTTTCAACAGGAATGTTTCAGATCCAACAACGGTTTGGAGCAGGTTAGGTCGGAGCGTGGACTCCATCAAACGGAGACGTTTAAGCTTGCAATCAATATCCAGAGTGCCTCGGACAAGTCGGTGATCACTCCCGGTTTTAAACCTAGTGATCACAGAGACATCTCTGAATATGCGCTTTTTGTCCGCTATGATGAAGTCGATCACATTTTTCGTCACACCATCGGGACTTTGCCAAGTACACTTCCGTTGGGGCTGCTTTTTAAAGAATGAGTTCATTAAAAACAGCCCTTCGTTCTCTAGGAAGTTGACTAGCATTTGCCCCCTATGATTTCTGCTGCCAAATCCGTGTTGTCCTACTACCGACTCGCTGCATGTCTGTACTCCCACTTTAGCGTTGAAGTCTCCCATGACAACGTTGAAGTGAGTCTTGGAGGTGTTCTGCGAGGCTTTAGATATGTCTTCGTACATATCCTCTACTTCATCATCCAAGTGTTTCAAAGTTGGTGCGTATACCTGAGTAACGTTGAGGCTATACCTCTCCGTTAATTTCATTACGAGGTACACAATCCTGTTCGAAACACTGGAGATTTTTTCTACAATGTTGTCAGAGAGGACCTTATTGAAACCCGACACCGCCTTGGAATTGCTGGTCTCCTTCCCTGAAATACATAAGATGGCACGACTCTAAGGTATCCTCTCCCTCTCTTCGGACTTCACATAACCCCAGAATGTGCCATCTCATGTGCCCCAGCTCCTCTTCCAATTTATTTTTTATTTATGGAATTTACAAATCACCAATAATAAATAAAAAGTTTTTACATCGTCCTAAACTTACTCTTAAATTTAGTTTTTAATTTAAAAGGAATGTTCAAATATTTTAAAAATTTTAGCATTTTTCATAACCAACCCACTGACTTTGCGGCCTAGTGTAGGTCCACCCCTTCTCACCTCGCAGGTACTGTGAAAAACCAGCAAAGGAAGTTCAGGAAATGGGCAACAATAATTCCCTGAGTAAGTATCGACATCTACTGCGACCTCCAAGCATGGTGATTTATGGCAAAAACCATAGGGGGAAATCAAAGCTCAGGAGCGGAGTTGTTTTACGAGGATAACAGACTTACCCCTCGGCGTGGCAGTGGCAACGACGCTCTGTGCGCCGCAGGAGCCGGCGCGTCCACGGTTGTTGCTGCCGCTCGGGGCCGCCGCCGCAGGACGGCTGACAAACAACGGACAGTGCGTTGAAAATCACTATTTCTAAATACTATCCTTATATATAGTTAAAGTACACGAGCGAAGCGAGCGCAAACAAGTTTTGTTAGTATACCACGTTTTCTTTTTGTCGTTCAGTTCAAGGCTCTTCGGTAATCAATGAGGATGTTTCTTTAAAAAAGTTCTCCGATAGAAGGCGTTGTACTCTATAAACTTCAAAGAACTTATACTCAGAATCACTTCACTGTAATCATAATGTTACCAGTTGTGTATCTGATTTTACATGTCACGACGGCACAAACGCGTATTTTTTAATTAATGTTACAACTTTAAATCTAAACTTTCACAATAAAATCTCTATTTGTAAGCGTACTTCAACCTCTTTGCTATACACATAACGGAAAACCCATAGGCAAAAACTAACAAAATTATTACTCTGTGGGGAGTATACACATGACATAGTTTTTTTAAAACATTACGTCTACTGTTTTGGATAAAATAAACTACTTTTATTTACCTACAAGAAAACAGAAAGAAAGGTACAAAAACTAAAAAAAAAACAGACTTAGACAAAGAACAGTAAAGGTCGTTACCTGAACTTGTGGTTGTTGTTAAGGTTGTGAGCGCGGTCAGACTCGGAGACGGAGCGATGTCGGTCGTACGGGCGCGCGTGCGGTCCGCGGCCGGGCGCGCGCGGGCCTTGCGACGCTAGCAGCTCGTTCAGTTGTGGCTGTCAACGAATATTTACATATTAATAACCGCTCGGTTGTCCACGCGCTGAAGACCGCAGGATCAAACTGATAACCCAAAAAAAAAAATGGCCGACGCGACACATCTAGCCTCAAACTGGTAATTGATTGTATATGCGTTGAGACTACAGGTACTTGATGGTCAACCCACAAAAAAAATAAGGTCGACGCGACACATCTGGCTGCAAACTGGGGATTTATTGGGTACGAGCCGAGATCACAGGTATCTGATTGTCAACCCACAAAAAAAACAAGGTCTACGCGACACATCTGGCCGCGCCGACTTTGCGTAAACAAACAGTTTTTATGACCACTTCATTGAGCGCTTAGATAAACAAACTGGTGATTTATGGAGCTAAATAGGTACGGCACATATTTCAAGTGTTTATGTTGTGGGTTTCAAAGCAAAATAATTATATAAACACGCTTAGATTTGATTGATTATTGAGGTCAATAATGTTCAAAATCGAGTGGCAAAATTTACGTCGCTATTGAGTGGTCCGATGATCGATGAAAACAAAAAATGTCACTGTAGCGTTAGTTGCGATGATCAACGAAAACAAAAAAGTGACTGTAGCGCATAGAATCAATCGAGCGGCTATGGAATAATGCTAAATGCTAGTTAACTTTTTGGAAAATGAGGAGTTCTTTTTGATCTTTTAAAAGCAGCCCCAGAGGAAGTGGACTTGGCAAAGCCCCGACACTAAGACTAAAAATGACATTGACTTCATCATGAAGGTCCATAAGCACACATTCAGGGATATCTCAGTGATCAGCAGATTCAATATCGGTAGTGATCACAGACTTGTCCAAGGCTCGGTATGCGAGGAATATCGACCACAAGCTTGAAAGATACCAACTGGTGAAGCCTACGCTCCGACCCAACCTTCTCCAAGCCGCTGTTGGATCAAAACAGTTCCAACTCAAGTTGGAAAATCGATTCGCTGCCATGGAAACCACAAATGACGTGGATGAGGAACTCGCAAAAAGTTGTTGGAATCCTTAGGGAAGAAGGCACAACATTTTTTCAGCTGCAGGGCACAAAAAAAACTCAGATGAAGCTCTTTGGCTTATGGATGAGCGACGGGGGCAACAGCAAGCCACACCGTCAGAGAAAAGGGAGCTAAATAAAAAGATCAGCAAGCTGGTGCGACGTGACCTTCGATGCTCAAATACACGCCGGATAGAAAAGACAATTGAGCAAAATATAGGGTTCAAAAGTCTTCGCCCAGCAATTGAGTAGATCCCGTCTGACGAAGCTCAAGACTAATAATGGCACAACCGTCGTCTCTATGCCGGAGATCCTTTCTGAGATAGTATGGTCCTTTATGGCCGATAGTACGACTCGCATGCTTCTAGACCATGCTCGCATGCTTCTAACCCAGAACATAAGATTCCCGCGCAATACTGACCCGCCGTTTCACTGACGAACTGCTCGACGTCAGCCTAGACGAGATTGAGATAGAGCTCAAACAACTTAAGAATGAAAAGGCCCCGGTAGGAAGGTATAACATCAGTGCTCTTGAAAGCAGGGGGCAAACCCGTACTTCGGGAGATTCAGGGGTTATTTAGCACCGTTCTTAACAGTGGAAGAACTCCAGAGGCGTGGGGCAGGAGTTTGGTAGACTTGGTAGTACTCTTCTTTAAAAAAGGGGGATAAAACCCTTTTTAAGAACAACCGACCTATTTCACTCTTGAGCCACGTCTATAAGTTGCTCTCGAGGGTTATCTCAAATCGTCTCGCAAGAAGACTTGACGAAATCCAGCCTCCTGAACAGGCCGGGTTTCGCGGAGGATTTAGCACCACAGACCACATACACACAGTGAGGCGGGTTATATATAAGTCTGAAGAGTATAAGCAGCCCCTGTGTTTTGGTTTTGTGGACTATGAGAAGGCCTTTGACTCCGTTGAAACCTGGGCGTATCTGGAATCTTTGCAGCGCTGTCAAGTGGACTGGCGATACATCGAAGTGCTTAGGTATCCGTATAACTCCGCGACTATGAGTGTCTACGTACAAAACCAGCAGTCTAAACATATCCAACTGCGCAGAGAAGTGAGACTGGGGGTGTTATATCCCCGAAACTGTTCACTAATGCCATGGAAGATATGTTTAAGACGCTGGATTGAAAAAGAATGGGCATTCATATCAATGGCGAGAACATCTCACACTTACGATTTGCCAATGACATAGTCCTAATGGAAGACTTGCAAAGAATGCTGGCCAACCTAGATGATACTTCTCGACGCATCGGTCTCGGAATGAACATAGATAAGACCAAGATCATGTTTAACGATCTTGTTGACCCGGAACCGATTGCAGTCAATGGTGTACCTCTTGAAGTTGTCCGAAAATATGTTTACATTGGGCAAATAATGCAATTAGGTAAGAACAACTTTGAGAAGGAAGCCAACAGTAGAATTTAGCTAGATTGGGCAGCATTCGGCAAGCTTCGACAAGTCTTGTCGTCGTCCATACCACAGTGCCTGAAGACAAAAGTCTTCAATCAGTGCGTCCGAAACGCATTGTAGACCAAAGTTTACAATGCGTGCGTTCTACCAGTCATTGACCTACGGAGCTGAAACGTGGACACTCACGGTCAAACTAGTCCATAAATTTAAGGTCGCTCAGCGAGCTATGGAGAGAGCTATGCTTGTAGTTTCTCTGAAGTACAAGATTCGTAATGAAGATATCCGACAGAGAACCAAGGTAACCGACATAGCTCTATGGATAAGCATGCTGAAGTGGCAGTGGGCCCGAAAAACCGATAACCGTTGGGGTAGAAGAGTTCTCAAGTGGAGACCACGTTTAAGCAAACGTAGTGTAGGACGCCCTGTGGCCAGGTGGAGTGACGACCTGCGAAAAGCAGCCGGACGAAAATGGATCCTCATCCATCGATCATAGCTGAAGACCGAGCTCAGTGGCGTGCATTAGGAGAGTCCTACGTCCAGCAGTAGACAGATATAGGCTGATGATGATGGATTAATACTATGGGTATCAGGAAATTGCGGTTATTAAAAATATCCGTATCCGTAATACTGTTCCAGTTCCGCTACGCGCATGCGTGACCGTCATGTTGCATTCAAATATTTCGAGTAGTGTGCCCTCAGTATGCTCTTGAACTGCGCGAGGTGATGCTGTAGCGCCGGCTCCACCTGCACGCAGCGTGCTTGTAGTACTTCAGGAATGTACAGAACTGCCGTCCACTAGTGTGGAACAGCTGACGGGGTCACTGACCTTCAGTGGCTCCAGTAAGCGGAATTCCTCGATGCTTTTGAACTGCGCGAGGTGGTGTTATAGCGCCGGCTGTACCTGCAGCGCGCAGCAAGCTTGTAGTACTTCAGGAACGTACAGAACTGCCGCCCACTATGCGAAAGTCCTCGATGCTTTTGCACTGCGCGAGGTGCTGTAGCGCCGGATCCACCAGCATCGCGGCTGCGTGCTTGTAGTACTTCAGGAACGTACAGAACTGCTGCCCACTAGTGCGGAACAGCTGACGGGGTCACTGACCTCAAGTACGCGGAAGTCCTCGATGCTATTGAACTGCGCGAGGTGGTGGTGTAGCGCCGGCTCCACCTGCAGCGCAGCCGCGTGCTTGTAGTACTTCAGGAATGCCCAGAACTTCTCCAGGCCGTAGAGTTGACCTAAAATGATAAAATGTTTTTAATTATTATAACGGAATGTTATACCTTTTTATTATTAAAAATGTCCTACCACCATGAATATTACTTCACTCAAACAATACTAGTAATGTGGTAATTATTTCGACAACCTTCTTTGGGCAAAGTCGACCTTGCCGCGCTACTTGAATAGGCGCCAGCAAAGTTGTATGGAATTTCATTATTGTCGAGTTTTGTTTTGCGGCCAGCAATTTCCTTTGTAAATCCAATATTGTAGTCTTTTGTCGTAGCACTAATATTTATTCCGTGGGTTCGTTAACCCCGAACGCGAAAAGAGAGGCGTTGTAGCTCCCAGACGAATAGACCGATTTTGATGGTTTTTTTTCTGTTTGTAAGCTGATGTGATCGTGATTGTGATTGTGTTGTTGTTGTTGTTTGTGTTGTTTTGTTGTTGTGTTAGTGTAACCTATGTCCATTCCACCAAAAATAGTACAGTCATTACAGACCGCGGCAGGACATAGGTTACACTAGATGGCGCTAATATCAATATTGGCGTTGTGGGCCTAAACAGCAGAAATAGTTGAATTAAAACTTTATTGATGGCTATAATACCATGTAATGATTATATTTCAACATAATGGTAAATATAATATTTTAACCATATTCTTTATCTTTATATATTAAAAAAAAAAGATTCATTAAGATTGAAAATTATAACTAAAGTTCAAAAATTTACATTGTATAGTGTTTTAGCCGCATATAAAGTTTTACATCAAATCTGATAGCAAGGCCTAAAAAAATATATGCAAATATTTTCATTAGCCATCTAGTGAAACTTATGTCGTGGACCATCCACCAAGATGTCGTATTTACATAGACAACTACATATTACCAGGCCTGTCTCACTCGATGTATTTGCGCGTGCTAATTTCTGTAACGCCCGCGTTACTCTATCCGTGGCTTGCCGCGAGATAGACTGAGATAGACTTACGCGTTAGAAAGAGAGAGACGTATATAAAATGATACGAATCAAGGTCGTGCGAGCTGAATTGCACTTTATTGAGTGGCGGCAAGAGTCGCTTTTTATTTAATTGTCTTAGCGGAGTGAGCCTTCTGTATTATTTCTTTTGTGATATTACTCCGTACTCTAGACAGGCTCTTGACAAACGTCGCAATGAGTTGATTATCGCCATATTGGCGCTGAGTGCTGTAGTTTGGCAGTAGTAAGCGTCCACGGAACTAAGGTTTTGTACTGTTATTTATTCTGTGACTAACGCCAGGAGATGAAACAATGTAATTAAATTCCATGGATGCTCGGTGAGGAGCTTTGAATCAGCACAACCTAAAGTAGCGCACAGCAAATCCATAGAGATCAGTGGGTATTATCTGTTACCTTTCTCGTAGTCTGCGATGGTTTCCTGCTGGAAGTGCTGGTACAGCTCGGGGCGGAACTTCCGCTCGAGTCCGTACGAGTAGAAGCGGAACAGGCATTCCAGTCCGTAACGGAAGCCTGCGCATGCGTCTTCGTTCGCTAGCGATCTGTTGGAACGTATACACATTGAATTATTTATACTGCAGGTAAAGTGTATTCGAATTCTTGTACACATAGAAAGCACTGAAAGTTGCAAGCCTCATTTTATCAACTCAAATATCTCAAAGAAATTGCAAATATGTAAGAAAATACCTGCAATCCATATTTTCATACTTAATACTAGCTGCGCCCCGCGGCTTTGCCCGCGTAGACATTTTTCTGGGATTAAAGTATCCTAAGTAAACCAAGTTTCTTCCAAATTCGTTCAGCCTTCAAATACTTCTTCTGTTTATCGGATAGAAACACAAAGTACACCAGATTTTAAGTCAAAAC